>CM022949.1:88305715-88922626 GCA_012931725.1 Litsea cubeba | reverse complement strand
GCATTCCACAAGAACTACTGGGTCCGCCTCAAAGTGCGCCTCAACGGCAAGGGCTCAACATCTGGCACCAAGCAAAAAGGGTCAGACACGACGGTCTGGCAAGTAAATAAACAAATAATAGGATGTAGAAAGAGTAAAACATTAAATAAATGAGAACCACGATTAAAGTCCTAAATAATAGAAATGACAAGATAAAAGATCGACATCTTAAATATAACGAATTCCAAGACTATAATAAGTTGAAATAAACAAGGACCATAAGATAAAACATCAAACGTATAAAACATTGGCAAACCACGTATAGCTAAATTCTCCTGTTACCGAAGTAACGGGAGCATACAAAAACCGTAGCCACTAATCATGGGCCGGAACAAACAAGGTCATTATCAAACAAAACCAGTAGCCACTACACGTGGGACCGGATACAAAACCGTTGCCATGGTTGGTACAGACCAGAGTCCAAGCTGCAGCTGGTAGATAATTTAAAGATTCCATGCCGAATGATCAGTCCGACAAGGTAACCTAAGCTTAGTGGTTGCCATTAGCTAGTACCAGTTTAAAACCTCGAATTATATAAAATCCGTTCATAAGATATATTTCCCAAAATCGATAAGAAAAACTACTCCGAACAAATACATATCTCACATATTGACAAATCCGAGTAAAATAGATGAGTAGTCTTATCAATGTCGGATAAATGTGGTAAACCACCCCAAAGCATTCAAATAGGTTCATGAATGAATCCGAACAAGACCTTTTTACATGGAATGAGTGTATGATGATTCAACGATCGATACGGGTCATCTTGATGCACATTTAACCCCCTTTATTATCATTAATTGAAAGTAGTATTGGTGCCACAGAAGATCCTTGACAATTACAAGGGATGAAGTGTACATTGAGACTTGAAGGGTTCCCCAAATGGGTTATTCATAGTTCAAACCAATTTACATAATATTTCTAGGATTGTAAAAGGGCTGAATGGGCTTCAATTATGGGAGGGGATGGGCTGAATTGGACTTGGATATGGGCTTGAAGTGAACCTGAAAAATGATTCAATAAGTCCCCTTAAAAACTGGTTTAAATCTCTTTAAATCAGGCCCAAATCTGGCCTTAACTCAAGCTTAAAACAGTCATCAAACCTGGCCCAAAACAGTCCTCAACTGGGCCTAAAATAGTCCTTGAATCAGGCCCAGACAAGCCTTGAAAATAGGCCCACATAGGCCTTGAAAACAGCCCACATAGGCCTTGAAAACAGACCCAGACAGCTGGGCTGGGCTCACTCGAGCGACCCAAGGTCCGCTCGAGCGAAGCCCAGACAGAACCTGGGTCGCTCGAGCCAGGGCCAGGCAGAACCTGTGGGCCGCTCGAGCGGACTGGGCTCTGTCCAGTCCGGCTCAGCTGGGTTCTCCCTCATTTTCAATCTCTTTTTTTTATCCTTTTTGTTCCCTTCTTCCATACATATCTCCATGATTATTTGGGCCCTTTCTTGACCTCCTCAACTCATCAAATCATCATTCATTTAATCACTCCAATCAACCATACAAACACCTTTAAATCAAAGATTTCCTCCATTCTTTGAACAAAAGAACTTAACATAAAGAAGGCTGAATTTCAAGATAACCAAATTCGAAAACAAACTTCCAATTCATTGTAAGACAATAATGTAAGTGAAATCAAACATAAACATTGCTCCATTTATCTAAAGTAGATCCATGAATCATAAGATGATTAGAACATAGGAAGAAAAGCCATGAAATGAACTTATAAAATAGAACCATCATATTAATTATAGAATCCACTTGCCTCAAGTCAAGATGAGAGCTAAGATACTCTTCAAACAACTCTCTAAGGCCTCAAGTTCCAAATCTACAAAAACCCCCAAAAGTTTTCCAAGAAGAACCCTAAAAATCAACATTTGTAAATCTCAAGGGAAAACTCTTGCATGTGTGATGAAAACACTCTAAATGAAGAGGAAAACCAAGATTTCAAGATTGGAAAGCAATTGCTAACCTTGAAGAGCTCAAACAAAGAAGAGAAGCTTGAAAGAGAGCTTTGCCCTAGCTCAAAACCTTCGAAAAGCACATCTTTGGAAAACTTGAAGAGGGAGGAAGAAACCTAGGAGATCAATCCTTCAAGAAATCTCCAAGAGATGGGTGTTCTAGAGGGGAGAGAAATTGCTGGGAGAGAGGGAAAAATCCCTTGGTTCAGACCGTTGTAGGAAAAAAGGACAGAATGAAGGGAGAAGAGAACTCTCCTTCTTATAAGATGGGTTTGTGGGTCCCAATCTTCAAAAGGCTGAAACTGGCATTTGCGGGCCCCGAATGGAAACGACGAAGAAGACAAAAATGATCAACGAAATTTCTACTTTCCAAAAAGATATTTTTGTCATTTTCTGAAATGTTCAAAATTTGGGTACAGATTTTGTGTGAAATGTCAATTTTGCCCTTTTTCTTGGAAAACGCGATTTTTTGATCATTAAATCGAAATGGTCAAAACATGAAAGTTGATAATCTAAATGAAATGAGTCAAAATACAGTAAAATTAGGATTTTGCAAAAATCAAAGTTAAACCCCAAAGATTCACACACAACACACGGGCGCCCCGGCCCGCGTCAAGCCTAAGTCAACGACTCTCGAAAGTTCTCAAAACCATTCAAACATTCTAATCTAGCTCAAGAAAATAAGCTAATCATCCAATAACCCCACTTATCAACTAATCATGATTAAAATGTAATTAAATATTCCAAACCTGGGTCGGGGTCTGACATCCTCCACCCCTAAAAATCACATTTGGTCCTCCAAATGATCACTAACCTCTAGAAATAGCTGAGGGTATTTCTTCTGGACCTGATCACAAAGCTCCCAAGTGGCCTCTTCTGGTCCATGATTCTCCCAACGAATCTTTTCCCACTGAATTATTCTGTTTCACAGCTCTTGCTCTTTAGGTGGCATCTTCTCGAACATCCAACGGTTCGTGATGTAGCACGTATGAAGGGTCCGAGACATACTTCCTTAGCATTGACACGTGAAACACATTGTGCACACCCGAAAGCTCTGGAGGCAAAGCTAATCTATATGCTACTTCCCCAATACGAGACAGGATCTTATACGGTCTATTGACACCAAAAATGTCACTTTGCTTCTTCAAGATCCAGAAAAATTGCATGAAGTCGCAACCGGCAAGAAATAGGCAATGCTACTTCCAAAAAATCAAAACTTATCAGAATCAAACAAAAACTGCATGATCCTTCAAGACCGCTAAAAGAGGAGTACACAAGAAGTTTCGGGCCATTTCAAAATCATTTGGCCTAACTTCGCTTCTCCGGCAGCTGAAAGGAGCTCCCGGCGGCGAAAGCATCGGAGACACCAAATCTTCGATCAAAGCCGATGGATGGTCTCAAAATACATCCAAAAGGCTCCACGTCAAGTTTCCAGTCAAACCGACAGCGTTTGACCCTACATCAACCCTCGAATAGCTAAGTCAAGCCTCTCGACGGTGAGAACCTCCAGGGCCATCACTCATCAGATAGAGCACATGGACGGCTTCAAAATGCTTACAAAGGGCTACACGTCAAGTTTCAGGTCATTTCGACAACATTTGACCATACTTTGACGCTCGGAAGCCAAATCAGGCTCTCAGCGGTGAAGCTCCCCGGGACCATGGTTTCCAAGACAGAGCGTGTGGATCATCTTAAAATGACTCCAATAGGTTCCCTGTCGAATTTCAAGGCAATCGGACATCGGTTGACCACACATCAAGCCTCGACATCTTCATCGCGACAAAAGCAAGTCTACTAGTGATAGGACCCCAAACGGCTTCAAAACTCAAACAAAAGCCTAAAGTTGGTCTTATTTATTGCTCAGCAGGCTTCACCCCAAATTTCAGGTCATTCCAACATAGTTGGCCCAGTTTCAGCTTCTGACGGAAAATCGGCAGCTCTGCGCGACAAAGTCTTCGGCTTTCTCAGAAAATTGGAAACTTTGAAAAACAAAATGTAAGGATTCTCATTAGGTTTTCTACAGGAAAATCAGGCCAATAAATGATCAAAATGTCAAGGAAAAAATACAAAAGAAAAAAATTAAAAAAAAAACAAAACAGACACAAACGGGACAAAAGGGGACAAAAGGGGGGAAAACCCCCAGGATCGCAGACCCCTGCGACCCTGGCCCAGGGTCGCCGGCAACCCTGGAGCCCAGGATCGCCGGGAGGGCCTCTGGTATTTTTCAAAATTCATACTTTTGAGACACCAAATCCTCTGACATCCGTCAAAATCACGGGTCAATCATCAAGAGTATCGAAATCAACATTGATCGCCAACCGGTCAACCAAAAAAGTGTGCTTTTCTACCCGACCGATCGAGAAATCGACAGGACAGATGGCACCGACCCGCTGTTGGCAACCAATACCTGAAGTTACATGGTCATCCGATGTCGATTTACATGAAGATCCATCGATGATCATCACCAGAAGAATCCCCAAAAGATGCAGCACGGCCCGCAACTCTTCAACTGCTCGGCGACCACTTAATGCGATTAATTGACTAGCTTTATTGCAGTCATTAATCTATTTCTTTGGATGGCCCGATCAGAAACAAGCATCCGGGAGTTACAAGTCAAGAGATTCATGACATTTAAACCATGAAACTCCTCCCATCATGGCGATTAAAGGTGATTAAAAGCCCTCAATCTCCTCCGGCCAATCAGAAGCCAAGAAAAAGGAGCTACAAAATAAAGAATTCAATCTTGTAACTCCTCCCTTTATGTAGCTTTATGACAATTAAGGCTCAAAAATCCTCCTAAATGGCTACCTAAAAGCCTATAAGTAGGAGAGCATTCCAAAGAATTCTAGATCGGAAAAACCGCAGAGATCGGAAAAACAGATCCCAGATTTGGAAAAACCACAGAGATCGGAAAAACCACAGAGATCGGAAAAACAACACAGATCCCAGATCAGAAAAAAGCACAGAAATCTAGAGAAAGAAAGAGAAAACTCTGCAGAAGTTCTACACCGACCCCAAGGTCCTTGCCTTCTCCTTCTGCCTCCAATGGCTTAGACGTGGCTTTTCAGCCCGTCTACTTGGTTTTTTATTGGACATAAGACCTCATTTTGGTCTTTGTCCTCTAAAACCTGAGGTTATAGCCAAGCCAAGCGAATCAATAGCATCCTCTGTTCTCATCTGCATAGATGATAGCGAAGTCTACATATGGCTTGCGACCGTCAATCTGAACGGGTCCCCCACAATCTCCTGAGAAGTTAGATCCTCATTTTCTTGCTTTTTATTGTAGTTTGTATTTTTCCAAAAGAGACAAAAATCACAACTCTTGTCTTTCATTATTGATAAGAATTGTAAATCGGCTATAAACGCCAAATTCGGCTATAAATGCCAAAAAATCGCCTTTCACAGCAAATGAAGAAAAATGTCTCTTTTCTTAAATATATGTGCAATGGAAAACTTGAAAGAAGTTAATTTCCGTTTTACTTGCGAAGGTTGATCTCCGGATCACCGCTTGTAATTCCAAGTAAAATAGAAAATCTGGCACACCCACACAAAGAAATGTTGATGCACGCATCTGCCCCCCGGTTACGAAAGGGTCGTACCCAACGGACTCCCACGTCCGCCGACCCCGGTAGAACCGGGCAGAATGCGCTGGTCCATCAAGCTGGCGCACCCGGTGGGACCCGTTCATTTGAGAACACGATGCTGGAAATGAAATATTTGCAAATCATGTCTATTGCTATATGCTTGTACTTATTTTCTTGATTCCTTGGCTACTTTCTAATTGGTGGCCTACGTTGGATTCCGCATCTAAAAAAAATGAGATGAGATTTTCTGGAAATTTCTAATTCTTTGAATTTATTTCCACTCTTTCTCTTTTCAACAAAAAAAAATCAGACTTTTCATTTTGGATTCAAAATTGAAAAACCTTGATCCTTTCCTATCGTTCATCGTGCTTGCAGAAATGTTGAGCCTGTTCGACTAAGGTTTTGGGCCATTGTTTCTCTTCGATGAGTTCATTAGAAAAAAAAAGCAAAAAATCGGATTTTTCATTTTGGAATCAAAATTGAGAAACCTTGATCCTTTCCTATCGTTCATCGTGCTTGCAGAAATGTTGAGCCTGTTCGACTAAGGTTTTGGGCCATCGTTTCTCTTCGATGAGTTCATTAGAAAAAAAAATAAAAAAACAAAAAATCAGATTTTTCATTTTGGATTCAAAATTGAGAAACCTTGATCCTTTCCTATCGTTCATCGTGCTTGCAGAAATGTTGAGCCTGTTCTTTTGGGCCATCGTTTCTCTTTGATGAGTTCATTATTAAAAAAAAACAAAAAAATAAAAAAATTAGATTTTTCATTTTGGATTCAAAACTGAAAAACCTTGATCCTTTCCTATCGTTCATCATGCTTGCAGAAATGTTGAGCCTGTTCGACTAAGGTCTTGGGCGATCGTTTCTCTTCGATGAGTTCATCATTAAAAAAACAAAAAAACAAAAAAATCAGATTTTTCATTTTGGATACAAAATTGAGAAACCTTGATCCTTTCCTATCGTTCATCGTGCTTGCAGAAATGTTGAGCCTGTTTGACTAAGGTTTTGTTCCATCGTTTCTCTTCGATGAGTTCATTAAAGATCTAATATATATATATATATAAAAGAAGACATAGAACACTAAGGTTAAACCAACTGCGTTCTTTGATCATGGTTGATTCAAGAAAAGCCTTGTCTAGAGTGTGGAGACTGCTTGACTGTTCTAGGCAAGGGTCCTCCAAACGGGTTCATTAAGTAATTCTACCCTTACCTGGGAGCAATTCTATCAATCGAGATTTCATAAGACCGGGTTAGGTGGCCTATGTGTACTCTCTCGTCTTTTAAATAAAATTTTTTCAAAATAAAACTTTTTTAAAATAAAAAATAAAAATAAAAAATTTTCAAAAAAAAAGTTTTAAAAAAATAAAAAAAAATAAAAAAAATAAATAAATAAAAAATTTAAAAAAAAATCTTCAAAAAAAAAATACTTCCGTCATTTTGGGTTTAGATTGGAGAAATTTTGGTCTCCTCCTTTCTGAGCACTGGCGCTCGAGGAAATCGCTGAGCACGTGTTCAGATTGGAGTGCCTTTTACTCTCTTTGATGAACCCGATATTGGCCTTCCAAGAAAAAAAAAACTCGTCATTTTTTATTCAGATTCGAGAAATTATTATTCATTTCCTTCTGAGTACTGGCGCTTGCGGAAATCGCTGACACCGTATTTGGATCGGAATACCATCCGCTCTCTTTGATGAATCCAATATCGACCTTTCAAAATAGGGAATCTCATCTCATGGATGCGGTCTCCAAACATTTGTGTCTAGCGGTACTAGTACGCCCTTTCAGGGTCTACTGTATTCGCGACCGGCACATTTGTACTCCAACTTTATATTCTTTTTACCTCAAGCAAGCTCTGCTTCTCGATAAGTCGAATTTAAGTTCACAATTGCTTCTAGCAGTCACTGGGACGCCCACTCTTACCCTCTATGGCTTTCTGCCTTCTTCATATTGCTTGGGTCATCTCCCTCCAGCGATTTGAAAAGACAAAACCATAGAACTTCCCATTTATGATCATTATATTCTTGTGATTACTAATGGATGTGGTCTCGTTTCAGAAACTTCTCGAAAACTAACAATGGCAGCTTCACTAACCATTACATTCGACGAGAACAAGCACCAACTTATGCTTCAACAGAAGCAAACTACGAGCACCTACAAGCGCCCAATCAGCTGCCGAAGCGTCAACTCCCTCGGTAACTCTCTGAACTCCGGGTCGACCTCGACTCCCCGGACTAATTGTCTTTGGGATGCTGGGACCATTCCCAGTTCCCGAAGAACAAACTGCTCCTTCCAAGAAGCAAAATGTCGCCTCTCAACATGTCACTAACGTGACACCAAAGGCGAGCACCAGAAGGCCTGAAGCCCGTGGCACCCCCACGAAGCCTCAACCAGCAAACGACCAGGTCTACCCCAAGACTTGGTCCCCAAGACCTTCACCAAGACAAAGAAGGTCCCAAACTTCCACCAAGCCAGCATTCCTAGCCCCACTCAAGGAGAACCAGTTCTACCCTCTTGCTTATATGAAAGAGGAGAGACCCATCTCCAACCTGACTCTCAAGTCAACCCAGCATGAGCCGGCTTGTTCCTACAAGCCCAAAATCAAGTCATGCATCACAAGGCCTCTGCAAGCACCTGCTAAGGCCTACAAACCTGCAGTTCGACCCTTCATCTCTACAGGGGCTGAACTCCAAAAATTCAAAGCTTCGCTGCAACAAGTGAAGGACAAGGTTCGCATCGTGTCCTTCCCAACTACAAAGAAGACAGGCTTGGCTGCTGCGCCCAAGGGAGCACATCCTTCATCGTCAAAGCCCAACCAGAGCTGACCGAAGCTCAAATTGCTCGTATTATACGCCGCCGCGCGTCGTATTGGCAAAAGAGACTAGAGGAGTAAAGGACCCAATCTCCTACACTTCAAGTCTCTCCCAAATGGGTCGAAAAAGAAAGACCCAACCAAGTTGCTGCTGTCCATATGGTTGGAAAAACCAGAAGACGCCTAAAGTCAGCAACAAATATACATGTCCGACGTCCGGTGACCCGCAGCGTCTCCCGGAAAAGAAGACATTCAGAAGAATCCCCAGCTCCTTCAAGCAAAGGACGGCAGAGTGATCCTTCCTCAAGCACTTCATAAAAAAGATTGAGCCCCAGCTCAGTCACCAGGATAATTTTTTCGTTCGAATCTCGAGGAATGAACATCCTGGCTACAAATTCTGAGCCACCACCCCGCAATCCACCTCAAGATGATGCGATCACATGCATCCAGCATTTGGAACAAGGCCAGCTGAGGATCGAAACTCTGATGGAAAACCTTCTCCTCGCCTTCCAAAATCAGGCGAACAATGAACCTCCTCCGAATCATCAAGACGATGAGGTAAATAGAGAAGAAAATGAGTCACGCGCCCTTACCAAAAAGGACGTAGATGGTATCCTCGCAAAAACAAAAGAAGAGGATATACTCAAGGAGCATGGGATCAAGCCACCATATCCTTTATTGATGGACTCGGTCCCGTTCCCCACAAAATTCAAGCATCCTACTCTCCAAACATATACGGGGAAAGGATCAGTTAGACAGCACGTCTTCCACTTCAAGATCCTGACGAGAGCTATCGCGGATCAAGATGCACTCAAGATCCGCCTCTTTGCAAGTACCCTAAGAGGTACGGCCTTCGATTGGTACTCCACAATGCCGGACAACTCCATCCAAAACTGGGCCATGCTAGACACGCTTCCTGACTCACTTCAAAGGTGAGGATCATCCCGCTACTATGGCTCAACTGTGTAGCCTAAAACAGGGGGAGAATGAGTCAACATATGACTTCATTCATAAGTGGAAAGCAATGGCATCCAAATGCTCTGATGTATTGCCACAAGCGTCGCTAGTCGACATCTGCCGAAACAACATGAGAGCTAGAATCCGCTCCACGATCATCGGCAACAAATCAAGAAACCTGGGAGAACTCCTAGAAGCTTCAATGGAAGCTGAAACGGTGATTAAAGACCTCAACAGTCAGAAATCATCCAGAAAAGAGCCAACCGTCATTGCAACCTTTAAACCAAAGAAGAAAGAGGTCCTCAATGTGCAGACCAAGTCAGCTCCTCAGCCGCCAAAGAAAGTTGAAAACAAAGCTGCTGGTAAGAGACCCGAACTCTCAGATGCCTTCAAAGAACGAGTTGAGAAGAAATACCCGTTTGATGAAGATGTTGATGAAATCTTCGGGGCTCTTTTGGCGAACGGTAAGCTCACTTCGCCTGAACCCAAAAGACCGAGTGATGTTGGCAAAACCAATGATCCTCGGTACTGTCCATACCACCAGATGATCTCGCATCCTCTCAATCAATGCTTCGTTATGAGGGAGAAAATAAACGAGATGTGGAGAAACACAGTCATCACCTTTGACAAAATACTATGGGTCTGCCTCCGTTAACATGGTGACATGTGGACAAACATCAAAATCACCGAAGAAGAAGATCACTACTTCCTTCAAGGTGATAAACACAATCTAAGCGTCCGAGGAACTAGTTCCTTACCCGACACCATACGGAAAACCCATATGGGTACATCCCGATCTCCTGGAAGATGAAAATTGGGAGGTCATGAAAACAAAGCCTACAGCTCAACAGTGAAGGCAGGCAAGGAAATATCTCCTCAAGCTCAAATAGCAAAAGAAGACCCAGCCAAAACAAAAAGTCAAAGAAAAGGCAGAGGCTTCCTCTACCGCTTCGCTAGAGGCAACAAAAACATCCCTTCCAGAGACTTCAAAGGGGGTAAGAAAAATCACTCTCAGTGATTTCATGCCACCTCAATTCAAAGAAGCCACGCAGGAGGCATCATACTCTGGCAATTCGGTTGTTGGATTCTCCATTGATGGATACGAGTCCAGCGACACCGATGATGGATTCGAATCCAACTACACCGACGAGTGGGAGGAATCCCTTGAAACAGGAGAATATCTCTCCAATCAAGAATGGGTTCCTGAGACTCATCTTATGCCAGTAATCTGGTATAACCCCCTACAACCACAAGGATCCTGGTCTGATGATGAAGAAGATCAAGAGGCTGTACAAGAAAATTCTGCTAACCCAGCACCTCTCATTGCTCCAGTGGAAATCAACCATGTTGAGCCACAAAGAGCTGATGAAGAAGAAGATTTGGCTCCCATGCCTGATCTTAAAGAATATGCAAGGATCTTACAGCGTCTCGCTCTTGAACAAGAGCAAGACCGCGTCAGCGAGCTTCCTCGCAATCCAGAGCCTAAAGTCCACGAAGACCATCAGGTACATCCTCCCTTAACTCCTGAAAATGGAGAAAATTGCTGGATAGACGATCCTCTTACATCTTAGGATGAGTCTGACTCCGATTAGGCAACGTCTCCTGTCAGAGCTTCCTGTAATGTGATAATTCGGGATTATAGCTCTTCCGAAGCATCGTCTGATGAGATCACTTACACTCCGGCGACGCCTAGCAATGTATCTTCTGGAGCCACCTCATCTCACGTGACTTTCACTGAGACGACACCCTCTCAGGTTTCTTCTCCTGAGACTGTGACTTCAAAGTTCACACCCTTCCTGACTGAAGAATTCCCAGCTATTGGTGTTTGGGACGATGAATTGGTCAACGAAGAAGAAAGGTTGCTGGATGCTGTTCAGGACTTGTTCCCGGAAAATGCTCCGTGCAACACAATCACTGAGGTTGGCAACTCTGCTACTGATACATCCTCAGCAAATGAAAAACGACAGCCTCTTGATCCTGAAGACCGTCTTCCAAATGAAGACCCTTCTCAAGAAGCTCTCGAAGTTGGTAGAGGCACCCGCTCTGGCCGGGACTACCACAAAAATTACAACCAATCTTCCTTTACATATGTAAATCCTTCGGGAAAAGATGTTGTAAGCGCCCCTAGTGGCAACAATGATGAACATGCAGTCCCTAAGGAGGCTTTCGAGTATGACTTGATTGAACACGTCTAGCACATACCTGCACGTCTGCACATCCTAAATTTGTTGCGAATGTCTCCGCACACTCGTAATAATCTCATTTCAGAATTACAAAAGCTGAATGAGGATGTCGACAAACATGCCCCGCAAGTCCTCCAAATTGAAATGGATTACCGGGTCAAAAACTCAGAAGCTTCCTCAAAGGAAGAAAAGAAGAAAAATTGAGGGATCATGCATTGAATGCCTCTCGGTTAAAAAAGCAGCTAGTGCAACCATCGCCTTCACAAAGGATGACCTCCTACTTGGCGAAACAAGGCATAACCGACCCCTGTACTTCACAGGGTACATCAACGAAATGCCTATGCACAGAGTTCAGATCGACACAGGTTCTGCACTCAACCTCATCTCCACATCGGCTCTCGAAGAGTTGGGCATCCCAGCCAGCAAGCTGAGCCACACATCTGTATCTATCTTTGGATACGATGGGAGTACTCAAAGGCTTATCGGCAAAATCAGGTTCAAGTTGCAGATCGGTGATCTTATCTCTGAGGTCACAGTGTATGCAATAAAAGCCCCTTCATGCTACAACATCCTTCTTGGACGCCCATGGATCCACGAGAATGGTGTTGTCCCTTCAACTCTACATCAATGCATCAAGTTTGTTGGCGACGACGGCATGATACATCGAGTCTTTGCGGACAGAAAACCCTTCAAAGGTAAAGAAGTCCACTTCACAGACTCACAAATGTACTGAAGGTGAAAAAGAAGAGAGAAGCACACAGCACCCTTTGCCGAAAATCTCCAGAAAGATAAAGGCAAGGCTCCTCAACAATCACCGGAAGAAAAAAAACCATCCGATAAATCCAAAGAGAGCATTGAAACTCCCTTCATCATCTCTCTCAAACCTTCAAAGCCTTTGGTCATCGCAACTAAAGTGAAGAAGGCAAAGCAAAAGCCTGGGGGCAAATTTGTTGTCTCTTTCGTGTCTATCATGCAAGACACGGATTCGGATTCAGAGCCAGAAGATGACACATCGTCAAGCCAAGCTGGCACTCAGCAAGTTCAGCTTGCTCTCACTTCAATGGAGACAACTTCTGACATAGAAGATCCTACGTCAGCTTCCTTCGTTGTTCCAGCAACTTCAGCAAAGGAAAAGCCGATCTTCTTCCATAGATCGGATGCTTCTTCATCAAACTCCATGCTTGAATCTTTCCAAAATGAAGGTATGCCTCAACTATCCTTATATAGTTCTGTGGCACAAGCTATTATGAAGAAAATAGGCTATGACGCTCAAAACCCAGTCGGTTTGGGAGAAGGACGCGGTATTCTCACGCCATTGGAGCCCGTCTTGACCAAAAGCCAGCTGGAAGATTGGAGACTCTACGGCTATGTAGAAAAGTCTTCACACGGGTTAGGGTATGATCCCGACACTACCCCTAAGATAGTTGACACAAAGGCTTAAAAGTCAATACACTGACCAAGCCTCAACATCTCAAGTCCATGAAGACATCGATCTCCCTGGATATCTCTTAATGAGTCACCTGACAAAGATCCGGGAAGCTCATCCAATTGGCACGATTTCTCCGAAAATGAAGAGGAGTTGTCCGATAGCACAGATGTGTGGTCTTCTGACCCAGAAGAACCCTCATCTCCAAAAGAAGTAGCCTACTTCGACCCGGTTTCAACAGGCGATTGGGATCATCTCATAGCAAGCCTTGGGAAAATTACCGATCAAAAAGACCCGTGGAAAGGAACAAAACCTTGGTCTGGAAATGCACTTGAAACCCCAGAAGGTTTTGGTTGAGCTGGAAGCCTTCGAAAATATTGTGGAGGAACCACCTTCGAACCTTCCAACAGAAGATCCTTTTCAAAAGATAGACTTGGGAACACCAGATAACCCACGTCCTGTATTCATAAGCAAGAATATAAAGGATGATGAGTTACCCGAGTATATCACCTTTCTTCGTGAGTTCGTTGATTACTTTGCATGGTCTTACGCTGAAATGCCTGGCTTAGATCCCAAAATAGCGGTCCACAAACTCAATCTTCATGAACTTTACCAAGCACGCATGGCAGGATCTTTCAACAAAAAGGTCAGGCAACGCGCCTACAAAAAGGGTGACTTGGTTCTTGCGGTAAAAAGACCAATGGTCTTCGCTCATAAGTCCAAAGGCAAATTTGAGCCAAAATGGGAGGGACCCTACGTCATCGGCAAGGTTTTCTCCAATGGCGCATACGCACTCCTAAACATGGAAGGTGACAGATGTATGCTGCCCATCAACGGCAAGTTCTTAAAGCGGTACTACCCTTGAAGACTTACCCAAATGGGTAAGAGCAATGCCTGTACGGCCAAAACCATTTTCCAGGTACACGCTCGCTAAACTGACCTTTTTCAGAATTTTCATGTCAAATGTTGAAATTTCTAGAAATTTAAACAATGCTTACTTTCATCGTTTCATTGTTCAAAAATCCAAGTTTAGGAACCTTCCCCTAACTTTACAAAAATTTTCAACCCTTGAACCCAAATTCATGGTTTGAAACAAAATCCGGATTCAGGGATTTCCACCCTAGTCCACCCTACCTTTTACCGCCTAAATGGTTTTAGGTCAAAACTTATGACCCTTGTGCCTTTAAACAAAAAAGAAGGTTTTTCAAAAAGCCGCGGGGAAAGCGACGCTTAGTCGATACTCGCACAAATTGGAAGCATGCGAACCACGTTCGACACTTCCAAAATCGCAGGGAAGCGACATTTCGTCGATACTTGCAAAATCCAAAACCGTGGAGATGCAAATTTCAGTTGATATCCACAACCCAAATTTCAAAGGTTCGAAAAAACCTAAAAAACCATGGAGACGCGACATTTCAGTTGATATCCATGACCCAAAGGTTCGAGAAAACCACAAATTTCAAAAAAAAATTATGGGGAAACGACATCAAGTCAGTACCCGCAAAACCAAAATTTTTTGAAAAACAAGGATGCGACGTTCCATCGATACTTGCACCTAAATCTGTGAGGATGTGACATTCCATCGATACTCGCAACCGAATGAGCAAGGATGCGATATTCCATCTATACTTGCAAGAACATTCAGCAGGGAGGCGACTTTTAGTCGATACTTGCATTTTTGAAACCCAAACCGGCTATAAATACCACCAAAACAGGCTATAAATGCCACAAAACAGCTATAAATGCCACCAAAATCGGCTATCAATGCCACAAAACAAAACCGACTATCAAAGCCACAAAACAAAAAAAAATTAGCTTTAATAAAAACCCGGCTATAGATGCCACCAAAACCGGCTATCAATGCCACAAATCGGCTATTAATGCCACAAAAAAGCTGGCTCTCATGCCAAAAATCGGAATCCATGCGACAAACAAAAATCTGGCTTCCATGCCAAAACAATCATTTGACAAAAAATTTTCACAAAATGACAAGCTTTTGATCAAATCCCATTTAGCAATCACTTTCATCACAAAAAGATTTAAGTGAGCATAGGGAAAACAAAAAGAAAAGAATCCCATTTAGCAATTGCTTTCATCACAAAAAGATTTAAGTGAGCGTAGGGAAAACAAAAAAAAAAAGAGTACAAGAAAAAATATGCATTTGGTACCAAAAAAAAGAAAAAAGAAAAAGTGTTCACAAGCACTACAAAAAAAAAAGAGTACAAAAAAAATGCATGTGGTACCAAAAAAAAAACAGAGAAAGTGTTCACAAGCACTACAAAAAAAAAAAAAAGAGTACCAAAAAATACATGCGGTACCAAAAAAAAGAAAGTGTTCCCAAGCACTACAAAAAGAAAAAGAGAGTACCAAAAAATACATGTGGTACCAAAAAAAAAGGAAGAAGGATAGTTTCTGTTACAAAAAAAAAAAGGAGCTCAACCAAAAATGGTCTCCAGCCAAGATTTCAGCTCCTCAAGCAAACCTTTGGCCTCAGCCGTCAGGGATTCCAAGGCACACTTCTTCAGGAACTTGCTATGAGATTCTGGAGAATGTTGCAATCCTTCTTTCACACTGGGAAGCTTATCCCAAGTAGTTCGCCATTGTTTGTTCTCTTGAGACCTCCTTGTTGACACCAAAAATGTCACTTTGCCTCTTCAAAGATCCAAAGAGCTACATGAAGTCGCAACCTGCCATAAATAGGCAATGCTACTTCCAAAAAATCAAATCTTGTCAGAATCAAACAAAAACTACAAGATCCTTCAAGATAGCCAAAAGAGGAGTACACAAGAAGTTTCGGGCCATTTCAAAATCATTTGGCCTAACTTCGCTTCTCCGGCAGCTGAAAAGGAGCTTCCGGCGGCGAAAGCATCGGAGACACCAAATCTTTGATCAGAGCCGATGGATGGTCTCAAAATACATCCAAAAGGCTCCACGTCAAGTTCCGAGTCAAACCGACAACGTTTGACCCTACATCAACCCTCGAATAGCTAAATCAAGCCTCTCGGCGGCGAGAACCACTGAGGCCATCACTCATCAGATAGAGCACATGGACGGCTTCAAAATGCTTACAAAGGGCCACACGTCAAATTTCAGGTCATTTCGACAACATTTTACCATAGTTTGACACTCGGAAGCCAAATCAGGCCTCTCGGCGGCAAAGCTCCCCTGGACCATGGTTTCCAAGACAGAGCCTATGGATCATCTTAAAATGACTCCAATAGGTTCCCTGTCAAATTTCAAGTCAATCGGACATCGGTTGACCGCACATCAAGCCGCGACATCTTCATTGCGACAAAAGCAAGTCTACTGGTGATAGGACCCAAAACGGCTTCAAAACTCAAACAAAAGCCTATGGTTGGTCTTATTTATTGCTCAGGAGGCTTCACACCAAATTTCAGGTCATTCCGACATCGTTTGACCCAGTTTCAGCTTCTGACGGAAAATCGGCAGCTCTGCGCGACAAAGTCTTCGGCTTTCTTGGAAAATTAGAAACTTTGCAAACCAAAATGCAAGGATTCTCATCAGGTTTTCTACAGGGAAATCAGGCCAATAAATGATAAAAAATTTCAAGGAAAAATACAGAAGAAAAAAGAATCGAAAAACAGTAAAAACGGACACAAAACGGGACAAAAGGGGGAAAACCCCCCAGGGTCGCAGACCCCTGCGACCCTGGGGCCCGGGATCTCCGGGAAGGCCCCGGAAACCCCGGTTTTCGCCGTTTTTTTTCGCGATTCGAAGCATCCGGCCTCTGGTATTTTCCAAATTCATACTTTTGAGACACCCAAATCCTCTGACATCCGTAAAAAACATGGGTTAATCATCAAGAGTATCGAAAACAACATTGATCGCCACCCGGTCAACCAAAAAAAGTGTGCTTTCCACCCGACCGATCGAGAAATCGACAGGACAGATGGTACCGACCTGCTGTTGGCAACTAACACCTGAAGTTACATGGTCATCCTGATGTCGATCTACATGAAGATCCATCAATGATCACCGCCAGAAGAATCCCAAAAGACGCGGCACGGCCCGTGACTCTTCAACTGCTCGGCGACCACTTAATGCGATTAATTGACTAGCTTTATTACAGTCATTAATCCATTTCTTTGGACGGGCCAATCAGAAGCAAGCATCCGGGAGTTACAAGTCAAGAGATTCATGGCATTTAACCCATGAAACTACTCCCATCATGGTGATTAAAGGCGATTAAATGCCATCAATCTCCTCCGGCCAATCAGAAGCCAAGAAAAAGGAGTTACAAAATAAAGAATTCAATCTTGTAACTCCTCCCTTTATGTAGCTTTATGACAATTAAGGCTCATAAACCCTCCTAAATGGCTACCTAAAAGCCTATAAATAGGAAAGCTCTCCAAGAAGAAAAAAACAATCACAATCACAAACACACAGACAACAGACTGCAGAAAATCCGGAAACTCAGACAGAAAAAGGCGTCAGAAATCTAAGAGAGAAAACTCTGCGGAAATCCTACACAGACCACCGCTACAGGGTGACAAAAGTCCCTTGGGTCCTTGTCTTCTCCTTCTGCCTCCAATGGCTTATACATGGCTTTTCAGCCCGTCTACTCGGCTTTTTATTGGACATAGGACCTCCTTTTGGTCATTGTCCTCTAAAAACCTGAGGTTATAGCCATGCCAAGCGAATCAATAGCATCCTCTGTTCTCATCTGCATGGATGACGGCGAAGTCCACATATGGCTTGCGACCGTCAATCTGAACGGGTCCCCCACAATCTCCTGAAAAGTTAGATCCTCCTTTTCTTGCTTTTCACTGTAGTTTGTATTTTTTTTCAAAAGAGACAAAAATCACAACTCTTGTCTTTCATTATTGATAAGAATTGTAAAACGTCTATAAACGCCAAAATCGGCTATAAACACCAAAAATCGGCTATAAACGCCAAAATCGGCTATAAATACCAAAAAAATCGCCTTTCACAGCAAATCAAGAAAATGTCTCTTTTCTTAAATATATGTGCAATGGAAAACTTGAGAGAAGTTGATTTCCTTTTTACTTGCGAAGGTTGATCTCCGGATCACCACTTGCAATTCCAAGTAAAATAGAAAATTTGGCACACCCACACAAAGAAATGTTGATGCACGCCCCTTGCCCCCCGGTTACAAAAGGGTCGGACCCAACGGAAACCCACGTCCGCCGACTTCGGTAGGACCAGGCGCCAGGAGCGCGGTCCATCAAGCTGGCACACCCGGTGGGACCCGTTCATTTGAGAACACGATGCTAGAAATAAAATATTTGCATATCATATCTTTTGCTCTATGCTTATATTTCTTTTCTCGATTCCTTGGCTACTTTCTAATTGGTGGCCATGTTGGATTCCGCATCTAAAAAAAATGAGATGAGATTTTTTGGAAATTTCTAATTCTTTGAATTTATTTCCACTTTTTCTCTTTTCAAAAAAAATATATATAAATAAACAAAAAAAAATCAGATTTTTCATTTTGAATTCAAAATTGAGAAACCTTGATCCGTTCCTATCGTTCATCGTGCTTGCAGAAATGTTGACCCTGTTCGACTAAGGTTTTGGGCCATCGTTTCTCATCGATGAGTTCATTAAAGATCTAAAATATATATATATATATATATAAAATCAGATTTTTCATTTTGAATTCAAAATTTAGAAACCATGATCCGTTCCTATCGTTCATCGCGCTTGCAGAAATGTTGAGCCTGTTCGACTAAGGTTTTGGGCCATCGTTTCTCTTCGATGAGTTCATTAAAGATCTAATATATATATATATAATCAGAATTTTCGTTTTGAATTCAAAATTGAGAAACCTTGATCCGTTCCTATCGTTCATCGCGCTTGCAGAAATGTTGAGCCTGTTCGACTAAGGTTTTGGGCCATCGTTTCGCTTCGATGAGTTCATTAAAGGTCAAAAAAATATAAAAAAAAAAACAAAAAAGACATAGACCACTAAGGTTAAACCAACTGCGTTCTTTGATCATGGTTGATTCAAGAAAAGCCTTGTCCAGAGTGTGGAGACACCTTGACTATTCTAGGCAAGGGTCCTCCAAACGGGTTCATTAAGTAATCCTACCCTTACCTGGGGGCAATTCTATCAATCAAGATTTCATAAGACCGGGTTAGGAGGCCTATGTGTACTCTCTCGTCTTTTAAATAATTTTTTTCAAAAATAAAATCTTAAAATAAAAAATAAAAAATAAAAAATAAAAAAAATTCAAAAAAAATCTTTAAAAAAAAAAAAAAAAAATAAAAAAAAGATTTTTTAAAATAAAAAAAATCTTCAAAAAAAAAACTTCCGTCATTTTGGGGTTTAGATTGGAGAAATCTTGGTCTTCTCCTTTCTGAGCACTGGCGCTCGCGGAAATCGCTGAGCCCGTGTTCAGATTGGAGTGCCTTTCGCTCTCTTTGATGAACCCGATATTGGCCTTTCAAAAAAAAAAAAACTCGTCATTCTTGGATTCATATCCGAGAAATTATGGTTCATTTCTTTCTGAGCACTGGCGCTCGCGGAAATCGCTGAGCCCGTGTTCAAATCAGAATACCATCTGCTCCCTTTGATGAATCCAATCTTGACCTTTCAAAACAGAGAATCTCATCTCATGGATGCGGTCTCAAAACATTTGTGTCTAGCGGTACTAGTACGCCCTTTCAGGGTCTACTGTATTGCGACCGGCACATTTGTAACTCCAACTTTATATTCTTCAACCCTCGAGCAAGCTCTACTTCTCGATAAGTCGAATTTAAGTTCACAATTGCTTTTAGCAGTCACTGGAATGCTTATTCTGGGCTTACCATACATGTGATCAGAACAATTGTACCCTCTATGGCATTTTGCCTTCTTCATATTGCTTGGGTCATCTCCCTCGAGCAATTTGAAAAGACGAAACCATAGAACTTCCCATTTATGATCATTATATTCTTGTCATTACAAATGGATGTAGTCTTGTTTCAGAAATTTTTGAAACAAACTAACAATGGCAGCATCGCTTACCATTACTTTCGATGAGAACAAGTAACAAGTCATGCTTCAACAGAAGCAAGCTACGCGCACCTACAAGTGCCCCATCAGCTGCTGAAGCATCAACTCCCTCGGCAACTCTCTGAACTCCGGGTCGACCTCGACTCCCCGGACTATCGTCTTTGGGACGCTGGGACCATTCCCACTTCCCGAGGAACAAACTGCTCCTTCCAAGAAGCAGAAACTCGCCTCTCAATGTGTCACTACCGTGACACCAAAGGCGAGCACCAGAAGGCCCGAAGCCCGTGGCAGCCCCACGAAGCCTCGACCAGCAAACGACCAGGTCTATCCCAAGACTTGGTCCCCAAGACCTTCACCAAAATAAAGAAGGTCCCAAACATCTACCAAGCCAGCATTCCTGGCCCCACTTAAGGAGAACCAGTTCTACCCTCTTGCTTACATGAAAGAGGAGAGACCCATCTCCAACCAGACTCCCAAGTCAAACCAGCATGAGCCGGCTTGTTCCTACAAGCCCAAAATCAGATCATGCATCACAAGGCCTCTACAAGCACCTGCTAAGGCATACAAACCTACAGTTAGACCCTTCATCTCTACAGGGGCCGAACTCCAAAAATTCAAAGCTTCGCTGCAACAGGCGAAGGACCGGGTTCGCATCCTGTCCTTGCCCAGCTGCAAAGAAGACAGTCTCGGCTGCTGCGCCCGAGGGAGCTCATCCTTCATCGTCAAAGCCCAGCCAGAGCTGACCGAAGCTCAAATTGCTCGTCGCATACGCCGCCGCGCGTCGTATAGACAAAAGAGACTAGAGAAGTAAAGGACCCAGCCTCCTACACTTCAAGTCTCTCCCAAATGGGTCGAAAAAGATAGACCCAACCAAGTTGCTGTCGTCCATATGGTTGGAAAAACCAGAAGGCGCCAAAAGTCAGCAACAAAAATCCATGTCCGACGTCCGATGACCCGCAGCGTCTCCAGGACAAGAAAACATTCAGAAGAATCCCCTGCTCCTTCAAGCAAAGGACGGCAGAGTGATCCTTCCTCAAGCTCTTCTTCAAAAAGAATGAGCCCCAGCTCAGTCACCAGGACAGTTTCTTCGTTCGAATCACGAAGGATGAACGTCTTGGCTACAAATTTTGAGCCACCACCCCGCAATCCACCTCTAGATGATGCGATCACCCGCATCCAGCAGTTGGAACAAGGCCAACAGAGGATTGAAACTCTGATGGAAAACCTTCTCCTCGCCTTTCAAAATCAGGCGAACAATGAACCTCCTCCGAATCATCAAGACAATGAGGTAAATGGATAAAAAAATGAGTCACGCGCCCTTACCAAAAAGGACGTAGACACTATACTCGCCAAAGTAAAAGAAGAGGATATACTCAAGGAGCATGGGATCAAGCCACCATATCCCTTATGGATGGACTCGGTCTCATTCCCCACCAAATTCAAGCATCCTACTCTCCAAACATATATGGGGAAAGGATCAGCCAGACAGCACATCATCCACTTCAAGATCCTGACGGGAGCTATCACGGATCAAGATGCACTCAAGATCCGCCTCTTTGCAAGTACCCTAAAAGGTACGGCCTTCGATTGGTACTCCACTCTGCCGGAGGACTCCATCCAAAACTGGGCCATGCTAGAGACACGCTTCCTGACTACACTTCAAAGGTGAGGACATCCCGCTACTATGGCTCAGCTGTGCAGCCTAAAACAGGGG
This sequence comes from Litsea cubeba, assembly GCA_012931725.1. Classification (NCBI taxonomy): domain Eukaryota; kingdom Viridiplantae; phylum Streptophyta; class Magnoliopsida; order Laurales; family Lauraceae; genus Litsea; species Litsea cubeba. The sequence continues at coordinate 88,900,973 of CM022949.1, read as the reverse complement.
GAGAATGAGTCAACATATGACTTCATTCATAAGTGGAAAGCAATGGCATACAAATGCTCTGATGTACTGCCACAAGCGTCGCTAGTCGACATCTGCCGAAACAACATGAGAGCTAGAATCCGCTCCATGATCATCGGCAACAAATCAAAAAACCTGGGAGAACTCATAGAAGCTTCCATGGAAGCTGAAACGGTGATTAAAGACCTCAACAGTCAGAAATCATCAAGAAAAGAGCCAACTACCATTGCAACCTCAAACCAAAGAAAAAAGAGGTCCTCAATGTGCAGACCAAGTCAGCTCCTCAGCCGCCAAAGAAAGTTGAAAACAAAGCTGCTAGTAAGAGACCCGAACTCTCAGATGCCTTTAAAGAACGAGTTGAGAAGAAATACCCGTTTGATGAAGATGTTGATGAAATCTTCGGGGCTCTTGTGGCAAACGGCAAGCTCACCTTGTCGGAACCAAAAAGACCGGGCGATGTTGGCAAAACCAACGATCCCCGGTACTGTCCATACCACCAGATGATCTCCCATCCTCTCAATCAATACTTCGTTGTGAGGGAGAAAATAAACGAGATGTGGAAAAACAGAGTCATCACCTTTGACAAAAACTATGGGTCTGCCTCCGTCAACATGGTGACATGTGGACAAACATCAAAATCACCGAAGAAGAAGATCATTACTTCCTTCAAGGTGATAAACTCAATCCAAGCGTCCGAGGAACTGGTTCCTTACCCTACACCAGACGGACAATCCATATGGGTACATCCCGATCTCCTGGAAGATGAAAATTGGGAGGTCGTGAAAACAAAGCCTACAGCTCAACAGCGAAAGCAGGCTAGGAAGCATCTCCTCAAGCTTAAACGGCAAGAGAATACCCAACCAAAACAAGAAGTCAAAGAAAAGGCAGAGGCTTCCTCTACCGCTTCGCTGGAGGCAACAAAAACATCCCTTCCAGAGACTTCAAAGGGAGTAAGAAAATTCACTCTCAGTGATTTCATGCCACCTCAATTCAAAGAAGCCACGCAGGAGCTATCATACTCTTGCAATTCGGTAGTTGGATTCTCCATTGATGGATACGAGTCCAGCGACACCAATGATGGATTCGAATCCAACTACACAGACGAGTGGGAGGAGTCCCTTGAAACAGGAGAATATCTCTCCGATGAAGAATGGGTTCCTGAGTCTCATCTTATGCCAGCAATCTGGTATAATCCTCTACAGCCACAAGGATCCTGGTCTGATGATGAAGAAGACCAAGAGGCTGTACAAGAAGATGCTGCTGAACCAGCACCTCTCATTACTCCAGTGGAAATCATGTTGAGCCACAAAGAGTTGATGAAGAAGAAGATTTGGCTCCCATGCCTGATCTTGAAGAATATGCAAGGATCTTGCAGCGTCTCGCTCAAGAACAAGAGCAAGACCGCGTCAACGAGCCTCCTCGCAATCCAGAGCCTGAAGTCCCTGAAGACCATCAGGTACATCCCCCCTTAACTCCTAAAAATGGAGAAAATTGCTGGATAGACAATCCTCTTTCATCCGAGGATGAGTCTGACTCCGATCAGACAACGTCTCCCGTCAGAGCTTCCTGCAATGTGATAATTTGGGATTATAGCTCTTCTGAAGCATCGTCTGATGAGAGCACTTACACTCCGGCGACGCCTAGCAATGTATCTTCTGAAGCCACCTCGTCTCACGTGACTTTCACTGAGATGACACCCTCTCAGGTTTCTTCTCCTGAGACTGTGACTTCAAAGTTCACACCCTTCCTGACTGAAGAATTCCCAACTATTGATGCTTGGGATGATGAATTAGTCAACGAAGAAGAAAGGTTGCTGGATGTTGTTCAGGACTTGTTCCCGGAAAATGCTCCGTGCAACACGATCACTGAGGATGGAAACTCTGCTGCTGATACATCCTCAACAAATGAAAAACGACAGCCTCTCGATCCTGAAGACAATCTTCCAAACGAAGACCCTTCTCAAGAAGCTCTCGAAGTTGGTAGAGGCACCCGCTCTGGTCGGGACTACCACAGAAATTACAACCAATCTTCCTTTACGTATGTAAATCCTTCGGGAAAAGATGTTGTAAGCGCCCCTAGTGGCAACAATGATGAACATGCAGGCCCTAAGGAGGCTTTCAAGTATGACTTGATTGAACACTTCAAGCACATACCTGCACGTCTGCACATCCTAGATTTGTTGCGAATGTCTCCACACACTCGTAATAATCTTATCTCAGAATTACAAACACTGAATGAGTATTTCGACAAACATGCCCCGCAAGTCCTCCAAATTGAAATGGATTACCGGGTCAAAAACTCAGAAGCCTCCAAAAGAAGAAAACTGGGGGATCATGCATTGAATGCCTCTCGGTTACAAAAGCAGCCAGTGCAACCATCGCCTTCACAAAGGACGACCTCCTACTTGGCAAAACCAGGCATAACCGACCCCTGTACTTCAGGGGGTACATCAAGGAAATGCCTATGCACAGAGTTTAGATCGACCCAGGTTCTGTACTCAACCTTATCTCCACATCGGCTCTTGAAGAGTTGGGCATCCCACCCAGCAAGCTGAGCCACACATCTGTATCTATCTTTGGATACGATGGGAGTACTCAAAGGCTTATCGGTAAAATTAGGTTCAAGTTGCAGATCGGTGATCTTATCTCTGAGGGCACAATGTATGCAATAAAAACCCCTTCGTGCTACAACATCCTTCTCGGACGCCCTTGGATCCACGAGAATGGTGTTGTCCCTTCGACTCTACAACAATGCATCAAGTTTGTTGGCGACGACGGCATGATACATCGAGTCTTTGCGGACAGAAAACCCTTCAAAGGTAAAGAAGTCCACTTCGCAGACTCACAGATGTATGAAGGTGAAAAAGAAGAAGAGGATTAGCACACAGCATCCTTTGCCGAAAATCTCCAGAAAGATAAAGACAAGGCTCCTCAACAATCGCCGGAAGAAAACAAATCATCCGGTAAATCTAAAGAGAGCATTCAAACTCCCTTCATCATCTCCCTCAAACCTTCAAAGCCTTTGGTCATCACAACTAAAGTGAAGAAGGTAAAGCAAAAGCCTGTGGGCAAATTTGTTGTCTCTTTCGTGTCTATCATGCAAGACACGGATTCGGATTCAGAGCCAGAAGACGACACATCGTCAAGCCAAGCTGACACTCAGCAAGTTCAGCCTGCTCTTACTCCCATGGAGATAACTTCTGACATAGAAGATCCTACGTCAGCTTCCTTCGTTGTTCCAGCAACTTCAGCAAAGGAAAAGCCGATCTTCTTCCATAGATCGGATGCTTCTTCATCAAACTCTATGCTTGAACCTTTCCAAAATGAAGGTATGCCTCAACTATCCCTATATAGTTCTGTGGCACAAGCTATTATGAAGAAAATGGGCTATGACGCTCAAAACCTAGTCGGTTTGGGAGAAGGACGCAATATTCTCACGCCATTGGGGCCCGTCTTGACCAAAAGCCAGCTGGAAGATTGGAGACTCTACGGTTATGTAGAAAAGTCTTCACACGGGTTAGGGTATGATCCCGACACTCCCCTGAGACAGTTGACACAAAGGCTTAAAAGTCAATATACTGACCAAGCCTCAACATCTCAAGTCCATGAAGACATCGATCTCCCTAGATATCTCCTCGATGAGTCACCTGATAAAAATCCAGGAAGCTCATCTAATTGGCACGATTTCTCTGAAAATGAAGAGGAGTTGTCCGATGGCACAGACGTATGGTCTTCTGACCCAGAAGAACCCTCATTTCCAAAAGAAGTAGCCTACTTCGACCCGGTTTCAACAGGCGATTGGGATCATCTCATAGCAAGCCTTGGAAAAATTACCGATCAAGAAGACCCGTGGAAAGGAACAAAACCTTGGTCTGGAAATGCCCTTGAAACCCCAGAAGGTTTCGTTGAGCTGGAAGCCTCCGAAAATATTGTGGAGGAACCACCTTCGAACCTTCTAACAGAAGATCCTGTTCAAAAGATAGACTTGGGAACACCAGATAACCTATGTCCTGTATTCATAAGCAAGAATATAAAGGATGATGAGTTACCTGAGTATATCGCCTTTCTTCGTGAGTTCGTTGATTACTTTGCATGGTCTTACGCTGAAATGCCTGGCTTAGACCCCAAAATAGCAGTTCACAAACTCAATCTTCAAGAAGACATTAAGCCTATCAAGCAAGGCCAAAGAAGATTCCGTCCAGAAGTGATGGATAAAATTGAACAAGAAGTTCAAAAACTCAAAAGCATCGGCTTCATCCGTGAGGAACAACATCCTGAATGGTTGGCCAACATTGTCCCTGTGACAAAGAAAAACGGGCAGATCAGGGTCTGTATTGACTATAGAGACCTGAATGGCGCATGCCCAAAAGATGAGTTTCCGCTCCCCATACCAGAGGTAATGATTGATAATACCTGTGGATTCGAGCGAATGACATTCATGGATGGTTTCTCTGGCTACAATCAGATAAAGATGCATCCTGAAGATGAAAAACATACATCTTTTCGGACCCCATTTGGCGTGTATTGCTACACTGTCATGCCATTCGGTCTGAAAAATGCTGGTGCCACATATCAGAGGGCTATAATGAAAATATTCCAAGATATGCAGCACAAGACAGTTGAATGTTACGTTGATGACCTCGACGTCAAAAGCAAAAGAAAAGAAGATCACCTCGAAGACCTTCGAGAAGTCTTCCTCCGGCTTCGTAAACACAAACTGCGGATGAATCCATTGAAATGCTTTTTCGGCGTCACGTCGGGTAAGTTCCTCGGATTCTTAGTTCGGAAAGCTAGAATAGAGCTTGACCCTATAAAAGTCAAAGCCATTCTAGAAATGCCCTCTCCAAGAACCTTGAGAGAACTCAAAGGGCTTCAAGAGAGATTGGCCTACATCAGACGGTTCATCTCCAATCTTTCGGGGAAATGCCGTCCATTCTCCCGGTTGATGAAAAAAGGTGTAAACTTTGTCTGGGATGCTGACTGTGAAGCTGCTTTCCAAGACATCAAGTCATACCTGACAAAACCTCCAGTGTTAGCTGCTCCTACCACTGGAAAACCATTCATCTTGTACACAAGAGCCCTTGATCACTCTTTGGGAGCTCTGCTTGCGCAAGAAAATGATCAAAGAAAAGAAGTTGCTCTATATTACCTCAGCCGCATGCTAGTAGGTGCAGAGCATCGCTACTCTCCAGTCGAAAAAGAATGTCTTGCAGTGACATTCGCCGTACAAAAGCTGCGTCACTACTTGCTTTCCAACACAGTATACCTGGTCTCGAGAGTCAACCTCTTGAAGGTCCTTGTCACAAAGGCAGGTTCTCTCAATGCTCGACTGGCAAAATGGTCCATCCTTCTGTCACAATTTGATATTAGGTATGTACCACAAAAGGCAATCAAAGGGCAAGCTCTAGCGGACTTCCACGCAGAGCATCCATTGCCTAAAGATTCTCCACTCAGAGATGATCTCCCAGACGAACCAGTCTACAATGTGGAGACTTTCTCACAAAGTGCCTCCTGGGACATGTACTTTGACGGTGCAACCAGGACAAATGAAAAAAGACAGCTGATCTCGGGAGTTGGCATCCTCTTTGTTAGCCTCGACAAATACATGATTCCACACGCTTTCTCGCTACTGGAACCATGCACAAACAATGCAGCTGAATATCAAGCTCTGATCCTAGGATTGGAACTCGCCATCGAATCCGATATCACCATGCTGGAAGTCTTTGGAGACACTCAACTGATCGTCAACCAGATGAATCAGAAATTTGAAGTCAGGAAGCCAGATTTGCTACCTCACTACAACAAGGCACAATCACTTCTGCAGAAGTTTGACATCTGTCACATCACCCACATTCGTAGAGGTGAAAATATACGTGCAGATGCCCTAGCTGGACTTGCCGCATCCATGGCAATCCAGGAAGGGGAAAACATGCAAATCACAGTGTGCGAAAGAAGAATCCTTCCTCCTCTTAACACACACCAAGCAGTTGCTGAATGCCACCAAGTGGTCGGAAGTCGGATTTCAATCCTTCAAACTTCAATCGGCGACTGGAGGGATCCGTTCATTGATTACATTATGTTCGGAATCCTACCTGAAGATCCAAAAGAACGGGTAAGCATCCAAAGGCGAACCCCAAGCTCTCATTTGGATATTCCTTCAAAAATCCTTTACAGGAAATCCTTCAACGGAGTACTTCTACGCTGCTTGTCATAACAAGAGGCTAAGGAAACACTCAAAGAAGTTCATGTTGGTCTTTGCGGAGCTCATCAGGCTGGTCCCAAGCTCTATGATCAGATAAAAAGGTTAGGATATTACTGGCCTACCATGGTGGCTAACGCAATGCAATTTACTAAGCGCTGCCAACTATGCCAAATTCATGGAGATTACATTCACATCCCTCCAGAATGGCTGCATCTTACAGCGATTTCATGGCCCTTCGAGGCTTGGGGTATGGACATCATAGGTCCTATTTCTCCCCCTTCGAGCAAAGGTCATCGCTTCATCTTCGCCGCTACGGATTATTTCTCCACCAAAAGATTCGTCCATGATAACGGACCACAATTCCGGGATCATCGATTCTACAGGTTCTGCGACAAATACAAAATCCAAAGTTGTCCTTCGACTCCATACAACCCGGCAGCAAACGGATTAGCAGAAGCTTTCAACAAGACACTCTGCAAAATCCTCAAAAAAATGATCTCTAGTCACAAAAGAGACTGGAGCGACAAAATGTCTGAAGCTTTGTGGGCCTATCGAACCACCGTTCGAGGACCAACCCATAGCATACCATTCTCCTTGGTCTATGGATGCGAAGCTGTCGTGCCCTTGGAAGTACAAATTCCTTCCTTGAGGGTATCCTTGCAAAATGACATGACTCAAGAAAGCAATGTCAAATTGCGACTCCATGAGCTGGACAATCTCGATGAGAGACGGCTCGAAGCTCAACAAAGCATTGAACTTTACCAAGCACGCATGGCAGGATCTTTCGAGAAAAAGGTCAGGCAACGCGACTACAAAAAGGGTGACTTGGTTCTTGTGGTAAAAAGACCAATGGTCTTCGCTCACAAGTCCAAAGGCAAATTTGAGCCGAAATGGGAGGGACCCTACATCATCGACAAGGTTTTCTCCAACGGCGCATACGCACTCCTAAACATGGAAGGTGACAGATGTATGCTGCCCATCAACGGCAAGTTCTTAAAGCGGTACTACCCTTGAAGACTTACCCAACTGGGTAAGAGCAATGCCTGTACGGCCAAAATCGGTTTCCAGGTACACGCTCGCTAAACCCACCTTTTTTTTAGAATTTTCATATCAAATGTTGAAATTACTAGAAATTTAAACAATGCTTACTTTTATCGTTTCATTGTTCAAAAAAAAAAACCCAAGTTTAGGAACCTTTCCCTAACTTGACCAAAATTTTCAACCCTTGAACCCAAAATTCATGGTTTGAAACAAAATCCGGATTCAGGGATTTCTACCCTAGTCCACCCTGCCTTTTACCGCCAAAATGGTTTTAGGTCAAAACTTATGACCCTCGTGTCTTTAAACAAAAAAAAATGGTTTTTCAAAAAAAAACCGCGGGGAAGCGACGCTTAGTCGATACTCGCACAAATTGGAAGCATGCGAACCACGTTCGACAATTCCAAAATCGCAGGGAAGCGACATTTCGTCGATACTTGCAAAATCCTCAAACAAAAAAAACCGTGGAGATGCAACATTTCAGTTGATATCCACAACCCAAATTTCAAAGGTTCTAAAAAACCTAAAAAACCATGGAAACGCAACATTTCAGTTGATATCCATAACCCAAAGGTTCGAGAAAACCACAAATTTCAAAATCATGGGGAAACGATATCAAGTCAGTACCCGCAAAAACAAAAATGTTTTGAAAAGCAAGGATGCGACATTCCATCGATACTTGCACCCAAATTCACGAGGATGCGACATTCCATCGATACTCACAACCGAATGAGCAAGGATGCGACATTCCATCGATACTTGCAAGAACATTCAGCAGGGAGGCGACTTTTAGTCGATACTTGCATTTTTTGAAAACCAAACAGGCTATAAATGCCACAAAACGGCTATAGATGCCACCAAACCAAACCGGCTATAGATGCCACCAAAACAAACCGGCTATAGATGCCACCAAAACAAACCGGCTATCAATGCCACAAAACAAAACCGGCTATCAATGCCACAAACAAAAATTGGCTTTCAAAAAACCCGGCTATCAATGCCAAAAACCCGGCTATCAATGCCACAAACCTGGCTATAGATGCCACCAAAACCGGCTCTCATGCCAAAAATCGGCTTCCATGCCACAAACAAAAATCTGGCTTCCATGCCAAAGCAATCATTTGACAAAAGATTTTCACAAAATGACAAGCTTTTGATCAAATCACATTTAGCAATTACTTTATCACAAAAAGATTTAAGTAAGCGTAGGGAAAACAAAAAAAAAGGGCATCCCATTTAGCAATTACTTTTATCACAAAAAGATTCAAGTGAGCGTAGGGATAACAAAAAAAAAGAGTACCAAAAAATACATGTGGTACCAAAAAAAAAGAAAGTGTTCACAAGCACTACAAAAAAAAGTACCAAAAAAATACAAGCGGTACTAAAAAAAAAAGAGAGAAGGGTGGTTTCTATTTTTTTTTTAAAAAAAAACAGGAGCTCAATCAAAAATGGTCTCCAGCCAAGAATTCAGCTCCTTAAGCAAACTTTTGGCCTCAGCCGTCAGGGATTCCAAGGCACGCTTCTTCAGGAACTTGCCATGAGATGCTGGGGTGGGCTGTAACCCTTCTTTCGCACCGGGAAGCTTATCTCGAGCAGTTCGCCATTGTTTGTTCTCGTCAGACTTCCTTTTAAGAACTCGATTGGCATCTGCAACCCGGCGAATCAGAGCACTCTCTCTGTCACGAGCCTCTGTTATTGCAGTCCACTTGGCAGCGACTTGTGCCTGCAGATGCTCAAGACGTTTCCTGGCCTCATTGACCTCCCTATCAAGGATGTTAAGGTCACGTGTCAACCCAATGATGTTTAGCTCTTCTAAGTTCTTCTCTCGGACTACCTGCTTCCTGCTTTCTGTAGCCTCATCTAGGTTAGACTGGGCCTTATCCGCAGGGTCCAAGAACATCTCCTTGAAGAACTGGTCATCAGGAAAACCCATGGTCTCAAACCACCTATCTGTTGGAATTTGAGATGCATTGAGTTGAATCTTGAAGCATTGGTGTGTTTGGTGTCTCAAGCATCAAATTGTATTGGAATTATTGTCAACACTATGTCTCAATCATGTGTTGAAAGAGTGGAAGTGATAGAGCTCAAGAAGAATGAAAAAGGAAAACAGTGAAGAAAATCAGTTTTTCCTGGTGCAGTGTACCCGGTCGACCGAGCTCCCTGGCCGGTCGACCGAGCATGAAGAAAGTGCAAAATCAGAGCTTACAGTTATTTTTTGACACAGAGGTCATCCGGTCGACCCAGCTCCTGGTGCGGTCGACCGAGCATGCACGCGGTCGACCGAGGCTTCCAGGATGTCGACCGAGCTCGGTTCCAGAATTTGACAACTTACAACTTTTTGAAAGTTCGTCAGGCGCCCAGTTCACCCGGTCGACCGAGGTCCCCAGCCGGTCGACCGAGCACACACAGACAGCAAGTATTGCAGAATTAGAAGTCTTTTGCTAAAAGTTAGGAATTTTTGGTAATTCGTTTGGGACTCTTTCTAAACGAATTGTAGCCTATTTTGGACACTCTTTGGGGTTGCTAAAACCTATATAAACACTCCTAATCTCGTTTTCAATAATAAGCATCAAAGAAAGAAGAGTTTGAGAGAGTTTTGGAGAGAAGAGTGCTTGGAGAAGAAGGTGCTTGTGTCTTGCTGTTGTGGAGCAACTTTCTACAGCAAGTGTGGACGAATTTGAAGCCTCATGAAGATGGTATTTTCGTTCATAAGATAAGTCTCTCTTTTATGCTTTAGATTTCTATTTGTAAGGGATTGAGAGAGAGAGAATTGTAGAGGGGAAAGGGCTGTAGATCAGTTTATCTTCTTTGCTGTAATCATCAAGTTGGTGCTTGGTGTTTTGGGGTTTGGTGATCCTGTCTGTGGGTGCAGACAAATTGTAAAGGGAGTTGTAGCTTCCTAGATAGTTGGTGCTATCTGAAACCTAAGGGAGTCGGTGCTTCCTAGATAGTTGGTGCTATCTGAAACCTAAGGGAGTCGGTGCTTCCTAGATAGTTGGTGCTATCTGAATTTAAGGGTTGGTGCTCTTTGTCGTCGGTGCGACTAAATAAGATTCAGACCTGTACCGGATTGTTGTTCGGACGGGATTGAACCGTGGACGTAGCCTTTTGGTGAACCACGTAAAATCTGGTGTCAATTGTGTGGTTTGATTTGAATTGTTGTTAGCAAGGACCTGTTTAAAAGAGATCACTGATTCACCCCCCCCCTCTCAGTGATCACGAGATCTAACAATTGGTATCAGAGCGTAAGGTTTCCCTTGATAAGCTTAACACGCTAAGGGTGATCTTTGTCAAATCACATGGCAACCAGCACAGCGAATATGAAAGCACCGTTGTTTGATGGTTCTAATTACACCTTTTGGAAGATTAGAATGCAGGCCTTCATCAAATCTCTTGGCTATGACGTCTGGGAGACTGTCAGAGTCGGTTACAATTCTGCCATTGTACCCACTGATGCTGCAACGAAGAAGTTAGCAGACAACGACTCTAAGGCGCAGAATGCACTCTTTAGCGGCCTTGTTGACAGCGAGCTGATCAAAGTTATAGCATGCAAGACAGCCAAGGAAATCTGGGATAAGCTGAAAAGCATCCATGAAGGAGATGAGAAGATCAAAGAAGCGAAATTGCAAACTCATCGCTCCCAATTTGAGTCTCTTCGCATGGAGGATAGCGAGAATGTTGATTCTTACATGCAACGGGTGAATGAAGTCACGAATGACATTCGTGGACTAGGAGAGGAGATTAAAGAACCAGTCATCGTCAAAAAGGTTCTAAGATCTCTCCTTCCCCGGTTTGATTCTAAAGTCTCAGCCATAGAAGAAGCCAAAGATCTGAACGAGTTTTCAATGGATGAGCTGCATGGTTCTCTCACTGCCTATGAGATGCGCATAGGTAAGACGTCTTCATCGGATAGAGAAGCGGCCTTCAAAGTTCAGAAAAAGGCAAAAGAGATTGCTGGTCATGATTCTGATGATGATGAGCTTGAGGCTCAATTTATTAGAAGGCTGAAGAAAGGAAGCAATGGCAAGTATAAAGGGAAGCTACCCTTTAAATGCTTCAATTGTGGCGGTGTTGGCCACTTTGCTGCGAAGTGCCCGCTGAAAGAAGACAATGATAATGACTCTTATGTTGATAAGAGTAAATGGAAGAAGAATTTCAGAAAGAAGGGCAAAGCAAAGAGCTTCATCAGTCAGCATAATGACAGCACGTCTGAATCTTCGGACGATGATGAATCAGTCGAGGCGACTGAAGCACTCTTCATGGTTACTATTGAAGAAGACGATGAGCAAGAGCTGGAAAACGAAGAGGAGGCTGAAGTGAATCTTGAAGAAGAGCTCATTGCTGCACTTGAGGAGCTTAGCAAGGAGCGAAGATCAAGTAAGAAAAATCTGAAACTTCTTCATGAATCTGAAATTTCAGTTATTGCTTTGAAAACTGAATTAGAAGAGTATAAAAGAATGGTAGATGTCCTAGAAATACAAATCTGTACCAAAACTGAGGAAGTGATGAAACTTGAGAATGAAATCCTTGGAGCAAGGACTGAAAATATGCAAATGAAACAAAAGCTCAAGGAGTTTCAAGCTATCAATGGTACATTGAAGCTGAATGAAATTTTGAAAGTTCAAAGACCCCCTCACTTCAGATTTGGAATAGGATTTGAGAATGGAGAATCTTCTAAGGTTACACCTTCTGTAGAGACGGTGTTTGTAAAGCAAGTTACTACACCTTCCAATTCTGTGAAGCCCACACTGCCTAGAAAAGAGCCCATTCAAGTGAGAAAGGACATGAAGCCTAACCAGCCATATAAAAGATACAAATTTTATGGCTATTGTTATCATTGCAATAGGTATGGACATAGAAGGGCAGATTGTAAATTCTATGTGAGAAACAGCCCAGTTGTGAGAAGGAACCCTTTCTCAATCCTAAATAGCCACAAAATTGAGTGCTATATGTGTCATAATTATGGACACTTGGCTAGGGATTGTAGGTTGCATATTGCCAACAAGTTTCAGGTTGAAAAGAAACCCAAGTTAGTCAAGGCTTGGAGAGCAAAGCAAAGTGCAGAAAGTCCCAAAGAATCTCTCATTGTGCAAACCGCTTTCAATGCACAAAAGAAGACAGCACCATGGGTCCTTGATAGTGGCTGTTCGAGTCATATGACTGGTGATAAAGAAAAATTCATCAAGTTACAGCACTATGAAGGTGGTTCGGTAAAGTTTGGTAACAATGATGGTGCCAAAATTGTTGGAAAAGGTGTTGTTCAGCTGATGGCAAACAAGATCAGATCTGAAGAGGTCTTATATGTGTCTGGATTGAGACACAATCTGTTGAGTGTGAGCCAGATCTGTGATAAGGGCCACGAAATTGTTTTTACAAAGAATGGGTTTGCTATCAAGAAGAGTAGCAACGGCAAAACAGTGGCTACTTGGGTCAAGGACAGCTGGAAATCTTTACACCTTGTCAGATGGAGCTGAAAAGACATGCTTATTGAGTCGGTCAGAAGAGAGTTGGTTGTGGCACAAACGCCTTGGGCATCTAAACTTTGGCAACATGTCAAAGATTTGCAATTCAAAGGCTGTTAGAGGTATGGCTACAGTTGAAAAGCCTTCAAACCCCATTTGTGACTCTTGTCAAAAGGGAAAGCAAACGAGGGTAATGTTCAAGACGAAGGAGCATCATACGAAGAAACCTCTTGAGCTGGTACACACTGATCTCTGTGGACCGATGCGGACTCAAAGCACCAATGGAGATAAGTATTTTATGCTTTGCATTGATGATTTTACTCGCATGACATGGGTATTATTTCTTAAGCATAAACATCAAGCACTTGATCGGTTCAAAGTGTTTAAAGCACAGGTTGAAAACATGCTAGGGAAGCAGATCAAGACGCTAAGGTCTGATCGTGGAGGCGAATTCACATCTGATGAATTCACTAAGTATTGTGAACATCATGGCATCCAAAGACAATACTCAGCCCCTAGAACTCCACAGCAGAATGGAGTTGTTGAGCGCAAGAACCGCACTGTGCAAGAAATGGCACGCATCATGCTGGTTGAAAGTAAGATGGCTGATAAGTATTGGAAAGAGGCGATTCATACGGCTGTTTATATTCAGAATCGTTGCTTGATCAGGCCACATGAAGATAAAACACCTTATGAGCTATGGTTTGGAAGAAAAGCTACAGTCAAGCACTTCAGAGTCTTCGGTAGCAAGTGTTACATCAAGCGGCTCGAACAAAATCCGGGCAAATTTGCAGAAAGAGCCGATGAAGGTATTTTTCTGGGTTACTCATCCTCTAGTAAAGCTTACAGATGCCTTAACAAAAGGACCAGAAAAATTATTGAAAGTGCTGATGTTAGAATTGATGAAAACCATGAGTCAAAGAAGGTAACTCATAATGACAGTCCAGTGTATGAGGACTCGAGTGAGATTGATGATGAAGTGGCTGAACCTGATTCTGAAAAGGCAAAAGATGATTCAGAGGATACTTCTCCTAGAAAGAAAAGTACTTGGGTAGAGCAACACCCTAAGGATCAAATCATTGGAGATCCTGAGGCCGGGTGTAAAAACTAGACAAAGTGTAGTTAGCAATTACTCACTTGTGTCCACCATTGAGCCCAAGACAGTAGCTGAAGCTAGTCTAGATGAAAGCTGGTTAAAAGCTATGCATGAGGAGTTGGAGCAGATTGAGAAAAACTCCACATGGGAACTAGTCCCTAGACCTACTGATAAGAATGTGATTGGTACAAAATGGGTCTTTCGGAACAAGCTGAATGAAGATGGTCAGGTCATACGAAACAAGGCAAGGTTGGTTTGTAAAGGCTATGCACAAGTTGAAGGCATAGATTTTGAAGAGACCTTTGCACCGGTGGCTCGTCTGGAAGCCATTCGTATGTTTCTTGCATTGGCTGCCTATAAAACCTTCAAGGTATTTCAGATGGATGTTAAGTCAGCTTTCTTGAATGGTTTACTTGAAGAAGAGGTCTACATTGAGCAACCTGATGGCTTTCTAATTAGCAAAAATTCAGACTTAGTTTGCAAGCTGAAGAAGGCTCTATATGGACTGAAACAGGCGCCAAGGGCATGGTATGCAAGGCTGGATCTTTATCTTCGCAAGATTGGTTTTGGAAAAGGACTAGTTGATAGCAATCTGTATGTCAAATCTGATTCAAGCAAACAGCTGGTGGTTATTGTTTATGTTGATGACATAATATTTGGAGGCAATGATGAGAATATGTGCAGGATTTTTGCTGAAGATATGACGAAAGAATTTGAGATGTCTATGCTTGGAGAGCTAAAGTTCTTCCTAGGATTACAAGTTCAGCAGCTGAAAAATGGTATTTTATATCTCAGATGAAATATATAAAGGAAATGCTGAAGCGTTTTAACATGGAAGACAGCAAGCCCGTGAGCACGCCAATGACAACGAACACGAAACTTAGCAAAGATGATAAGGCTTCGTCCGTTGATCACACCACCTATCGTTCTATGATAGGAAGCTTGCTTTACTTGACTGCTACAAGACCAGATCTTCTACAAGCAGTATGTATGGTGGCTCGATTTCAAGCATCACCAACTGAGACGCACCTTACAGCAGTGAAAAGGATATTTCGATATCTAAAAGGTACTATGGAGCTTGGAATATGGTATCCTAAAGGTAAATCCTTTACTCTTGTCGCATACTCAGACGCCGATTGGGCTGGTTGCGTAGATGATCGCAAGAGTACAAGTGGTGGTGCATTCTATCTTGGTGATAGATTGGTAGCTTGGCACAGCAAGAAGCAAGACTCCGTCTCACTTTCGACAGCGGAAGCAGAATATATTGCAGCGGCAACTTGTTGTACGCAAGTGTTATGGATGCGGCAAATGCTCTCTGATTTAGGAGTTCCAACAACAGATCCTACGCCGATCCTCTGTGATAACACTAGTGCAATTCATATCTCCAAGAATCCAGTTCAGCATTCAAGGACTAAGCATGTTGCAATCCGCTATCACTTTCTCAAGGATAAAGTTGCAGATGGTGAGGTAAAGTTGGAATACGTTCCTACTACTGAGCAAGTGGCTGATATCTTCACAAAACCTTTGCCAAAGGAAGTCTTCGAGTATCTCCGAAAGAAATTAGGAGTTACTCACTCTCCTACACCTTAGGAGATGTGCCAGAAAGGGGGAGCAATAATTCGTTGAATATCTTATTTGCTCCTAGATTGGTCCCTTTGGAATTATTGTCAAAGGGGGAGAAGATTATGCATGGAAAGGTTGATATGCATGTCATCTTGAATATCAAGCTCTGATCCTAGGATTGGAACTCGCCATCGAATCCGATATCACCATGCTGGAAGTCTTTGGAGACACTCAACTGATCGTCAACCAGATGAATCAGAAATTTGAAGTCAGGAAGCCAGATTTGCTACCTCACTACAACAAGGCACAATCACTTCTGCAGAAGTTTGACATCTGTCACATCACCCACATTCGTAGAGGTGAAAATATACGTGCAGATGCCCTAGCTGGACTTGCCGCATCCATGGCAATCCAGGAAGGGGAAAACATGCAAATCACAGTGTGCGAAAGAAGAATCCTTCCTCCTCTTAACACACACCAAGCAGTTGCTGAATGCCACCAAGTGGTCGGAAGTCGGATTTCAATCCTTCAAACTTCAATCGGCGACTGGAGGGATCCGTTCATTGATTACATTATGTTCGGAATCCTACCTGAAGATCCAAAAGAACGGGTAAGCATCCAAAGGCGAACCCCAAGCTCTCATTTGGATATTCCTTCAAAAATCCTTTACAGGAAATCCTTCAACGGAGTACTTCTACGCTGCTTGTCATAACAAGAGGCTAAGGAAACACTCAAAGAAGTTCATGTTGGTCTTTGCGGAGCTCATCAGGCTGGTCCCAAGCTCTATGATCAGATAAAAAGGTTAGGATATTACTGGCCTACCATGGTGGCTAACGCAATGCAATTTACTAAGCGCTGCCAACTATGCCAAATTCATGGAGATTACATTCACATCCCTCCAGAATGGCTGCATCTTACAGCGATTTCATGGCCCTTCGAGGCTTGGGGTATGGACATCATAGGTCCTATTTCTCCCCCTTCGAGCAAAGGTCATCGCTTCATCTTCGCCGCTACGGATTATTTCTCCACCAAAAGATTCGTCCATGATAACGGACCACAATTCCGGGATCATCGATTCTACAGGTTCTGCGACAAATACAAAATCCAAAGTTGTCCTTCGACTCCATACAACCCGGCAGCAAACGGATTAGCAGAAGCTTTCAACAAGACACTCTGCAAAATCCTCAAAAAAATGATCTCTAGTCACAAAAGAGACTGGAGCGACAAAATGTCTGAAGCTTTGTGGGCCTATCGAACCACCGTTCGAGGACCAACCCATAGCATACCATTCTCCTTGGTCTATGGATGCGAAGCTGTCGTGCCCTTGGAAGTACAAATTCCTTCCTTGAGGGTATCCTTGCAAAATGACATGACTCAAGAAAGCAATGTCAAATTGCGACTCCATGAGCTGGACAATCTCGATGAGAGACGGCTCGAAGCTCAACAAAGCATTGAACTTTACCAAGCACGCATGGCAGGATCTTTCGAGAAAAAGGTCAGGCAACGCGACTACAAAAAGGGTGACTTGGTTCTTGTGGTAAAAAGACCAATGGTCTTCGCTCACAAGTCCAAAGGCAAATTTGAGCCGAAATGGGAGGGACCCTACATCATCGACAAGGTTTTCTCCAACGGCGCATACGCACTCCTAAACATGGAAGGTGACAGATGTATGCTGCCCATCAACGGCAAGTTCTTAAAGCGGTACTACCCTTGAAGACTTACCCAACTGGGTAAGAGCAATGCCTGTACGGCCAAAATCGGTTTCCAGGTACACGCTCGCTAAACCCACCTCTTTTTAGGATTTTCATATCAAATGTTGAAATTTCTAGAAATTTAAACAATGCTTACTTTATCGTTTCATTGTTCAAAAAAAAAAAAACCCAAGTTTAGGAACCTTTCCCTAACTTGACCAAAATTTTCAACCCTTGAACCCAAAATTCATGGTTTGAAACAAAATCCGGATTCAGGGATTTCTACCCTAGTCCACCCTGCCTTTTACCGCCAAAATGGTTTTAGGTCAAAACTTATGACCCTCGTGTCTTTAAACAAAAAAAAATGGTTTTTCAAAAAAAAATCGCGGGAAAGCGACGCTTAGTCGATACTCGCACAAATTGGAAGCATGCGAACCATGTTCGACAATTCCAAAATCGCAGGGAAGCGACATTTCGTCGATACTTGCAAAATCCAAAACCGTGGAGATGCAACATTTCAGTTGATATCCACAACCCAAATTTCAAAGGTTCTAAAAAACCTAAAAAACCATGGAAACGCAACATTTCAGTTGATATCCATAACCCAAAGGTTCGAGAAAACCACAAATTTCAAAATCATGGGGAAACGATATCAAGTCAGTACCCGCAAAACAAAAATGTTTTGAAAAGCAAGGATGCGACATTCCATCGATACTTGCACCCAAATTCACGAGGATGCGACATTCCATCGATACTCACAACCGAATGAGCAAGGATGCGACATTCCATCGATACTTGCAAGAACATTCAGCAGGGAGGCGACTTTTAGTCGATACTTGCATTTTTTGAAAACCAAACAGGCTATAAATGCCACAAAACGGCTATAGATGCCACCAAACCAACCGGCTATAGATGCCACCAAAACAAACCGGCTATAGATGCCACCAAAACAAACCGGCTATCAATGCCACAAAACAAAACCGGCTATCAATGCCACAAACAAAAATTGGCTTTCAAAAAACCCGGCTATCAATGCCAAAAACCCGGCTATCAATGCCACAAACCTGGCTATAGATGCCACCAAAACCGGCTCTCATGCCAAAAATCGGCTTCCATGCCACAAACAAAAATCTGGCTTCCATGCCAAAGCAATCATTTGACAAAAGATTTTCACAAAATGACAAGCTTTTGATCAAATCACATTTAGCAATTACTTTATCACAAAAAGATTTAAGTAAGCGTAGGGAAAACAAAAAAAAAAGGCATCCCATTTAGCAATTACTTTTATCACAAAAAGATTCAAGTGAGCGTAGGGATAACAAAAAAAAAGAGTACCAAAAAATACATGTGGTACAAAAAAAAAGAAAGTGTTCACAAGCACTACAAAAATAAAAGAAAAGTACCAAAAAAATACAAGTGGTACTAAAAAAAAAAAAGAGAGAGAAGGGTGGTTTCTGTTTTAAAAAAAAAAACAGGAGCTCAATCAAAAATGGTCTCCAGCCAAGAATTCAGCTCCTTAAGCAAACTTTTGGCCTCAGCCGTCAGGGATTCCAAGGCACGCTTCTTCAGGAACTTGCCATGAGATGCTGGGGTGGGCTGTAACCCTTCTTTCGCACCGGGAAGCTTATCTCGAGCAGTTCGCCATTGTTTGTTCTCGTCAGACTTCCTTTTAAGAACTCGATTGGCATCTGCAACCCGGCGAATCAGAGCACTCTCTCTGTCACGAGCCTCTGTTATTGCAGTCCACTTGGCAGCGACTTGTGCCTGCAGATGCTCAAGACGTTTCCTGGCCTCATTGACCTCCCTATCAAGGATGTTAAGGTCACGTGTCAACCCAATGATGTTTAGCTCTTCTAAGTTCTTCTCTCGGACTACCTGCTTCCTGCTTTCTGTAGCCTCATCTAGGTTAGACTGGGCCTTATCCGCAGGGTCCAAGAACATCTCCTTGAAGAACTGGTCATCAGGAAAACCCATGGTCTCAAAACCACCTATCTGTTGGAATTTGAGATGCATTGAGTTGAATCTTGAAGCATTGGTGTGTTTGGTGTCTCAAGCATCAAATTGTATTGGAATTATTGTCAACACTATGTCTCAATCATGTGTTGAAAGAGTGGAAGTGATAGAGCTCAAGAAGAATGAAAAAGGAAAACAGTGAAGAAAATCAGTTTTTCCTGGTGCAGTGTACCCGGTCGACCGAGCTCCCTGGCCGGTCGACCGAGCATGAAGAAAGTGCAAAATCAGAGCTTACAGTTATTTTTTGACACAGAGGTCATCCGGTCGACCCAGCTCCTGGTGCGGTCGACCGAGCATGCACGCGGTCGACCGAGGCTTCCAGGATGTCGACCGAGCTCGGTTCCAGAATTTGACAACTTACAACTTTTTGAAAGTTCGTCAGGCGCCCAGTTCACCCGGTCGACCGAGGTCCCCAGCCGGTCGACCGAGCACACACAGACAGCAAGTATTGCAGAATTAGAAGTCTTTTGCTAAAAGTTAGGAATTTTTGGTAATTCGTTTGGGACTCTTTCTAAACGAATTGTAGCCTATTTTGGACACTCTTTGGGGTTGCTAAAACCTATATAAACACTCCTAATCTCGTTTTCAATAATAAGCATCAAAGAAAGAAGAGTTTGAGAGAGTTTTGGAGAGAAGAGTGCTTGGAGAAGAAGGTGCTTGTGTCTTGCTGTTGTGGAGCAACTTTCTACAGCAAGTGTGGACGAATTTGAAGCCTCATGAAGATGGTATTTTCGTTCATAAGATAAGTCTCTCTTTTATGCTTTAGATTTCTATTTGTAAGGGATTGAGAGAGAGAGAATTGTAGAGGGGAAAGGGCTGTAGATCAGTTTATCTTCTTTGCTGTAATCATCAAGTTGGTGCTTGGTGTTTTGGGGTTTGGTGATCCTGTCTGTGGGTGCAGACAAATTGTAAAGGGAGTTGTAGCTTCCTAGATAGTTGGTGCTATCTGAAACCTAAGGGAGTCGGTGCTTCCTAGATAGTTGGTGCTATCTGAAACCTAAGGGAGTCGGTGCTTCCTAGATAGTTGGTGCTATCTGAATTTAAGGGTTGGTGCTCTTTGTCGTCGGTGCGACTAAATAAGATTCAGACCTGTACCGGATTGTTGTTCGGACGGGATTGAACCGTGGACGTAGCCTTTTGGTGAACCACGTAAAATCTGGTGTCAATTGTGTGGTTTGATTTGAATTGTTGTTAGCAAGGACCTGTTTAAAAGAGATCACTGATTCACCCCCCCCTCTCAGTGATCACGAGATCTAACAATTGGTATCAGAGCGTAAGGTTTCCCTTGATAAGCTTAACACGCTAAGGGTGATCTTTGTCAAATCACATGGCAACCAGCACAGCGAATATGAAAGCACCGTTGTTTGATGGTTCTAATTACACCTTTTGGAAGATTAGAATGCAGGCCTTCATCAAATCTCTTGGCTATGACGTCTGGGAGACTGTCAGAGTCGGTTACAATTCTGCCATTGTACCCACTGATGCTGCAACGAAGAAGTTAGCAGACAACGACTCTAAGGCGCAGAATGCACTCTTTAGCGGCCTTGTTGACAGCGAGCTGATCAAAGTTATAGCATGCAAGACAGCCAAGGAAATCTGGGATAAGCTGAAAAGCATCCATGAAGGAGATGAGAAGATCAAAGAAGCGAAATTGCAAACTCATCGCTCCCAATTTGAGTCTCTTCGCATGGAGGATAGCGAGAATGTTGATTCTTACATGCAACGGGTGAATGAAGTCACGAATGACATTCGTGGACTAGGAGAGGAGATTAAAGAACCAGTCATCGTCAAAAAGGTTCTAAGATCTCTCCTTCCCCGGTTTGATTCTAAAGTCTCAGCCATAGAAGAAGCCAAAGATCTGAACGAGTTTTCAATGGATGAGCTGCATGGTTCTCTCACTGCCTATGAGATGCGCATAGGTAAGACGTCTTCATCGGATAGAGAAGCGGCCTTCAAAGTTCAGAAAAAGGCAAAAGAGATTGCTGGTCATGATTCTGATGATGATGAGCTTGAGGCTCAATTTATTAGAAGGCTGAAGAAAGGAAGCAATGGCAAGTATAAAGGGAAGCTACCCTTTAAATGCTTCAATTGTGGCGGTGTTGGCCACTTTGCTGCGAAGTGCCCGCTGAAAGAAGACAATGATAATGACTCTTATGTTGATAAGAGTAAATGGAAGAAGAATTTCAGAAAGAAGGGCAAAGCAAAGAGCTTCATCAGTCAGCATAATGACAGCACGTCTGAATCTTCGGACGATGATGAATCAGTCGAGGCGACTGAAGCACTCTTCATGGTTACTATTGAAGAAGACGATGAGCAAGAGCTGGAAAACGAAGAGGAGGCTGAAGTGAATCTTGAAGAAGAGCTCATTGCTGCACTTGAGGAGCTTAGCAAGGAGCGAAGATCAAGTAAGAAAAATCTGAAACTTCTTCATGAATCTGAAATTTCAGTTATTGCTTTGAAAACTGAATTAGAAGAGTATAAAAGAATGGTAGATGTCCTAGAAATACAAATCTGTACCAAAACTGAGGAAGTGATGAAACTTGAGAATGAAATCCTTGGAGCAAGGACTGAAAATATGCAAATGAAACAAAAGCTCAAGGAGTTTCAAGCTATCAATGGTACATTGAAGCTGAATGAAATTTTGAAAGTTCAAAGACCCCCTCACTTCAGATTTGGAATAGGATTTGAGAATGGAGAATCTTCTAAGGTTACACCTTCTGTAGAGACGGTGTTTGTAAAGCAAGTTACTACACCTTCCAATTCTGTGAAGCCCACACTGCCTAGAAAAGAGCCCATTCAAGTGAGAAAGGACATGAAGCCTAACCAGCCATATAAAAGATACAAATTTTATGGCTATTGTTATCATTGCAATAGGTATGGACATAGAAGGGCAGATTGTAAATTCTATGTGAGAAACAGCCCAGTTGTGAGAAGGAACCCTTTCTCAATCCTAAATAGCCACAAAATTGAGTGCTATATGTGTCATAATTATGGACACTTGGCTAGGGATTGTAGGTTGCATATTGCCAACAAGTTTCAGGTTGAAAAGAAACCCAAGTTAGTCAAGGCTTGGAGAGCAAAGCAAAGTGCAGAAAGTCCCAAAGAATCTCTCATTGTGCAAACCGCTTTCAATGCACAAAAGAAGACAGCACCATGGGTCCTTGATAGTGGCTGTTCGAGTCATATGACTGGTGATAAAGAAAAATTCATCAAGTTACAGCACTATGAAGGTGGTTCGGTAAAGTTTGGTAACATGATGGTGCCAAAATTGTTGGAAAAGGTGTTGTTCAGCTGATGGCAAACAAGATCAGATCTGAAGAGGTCTTATATGTGTCTGGATTGAGACACAATCTGTTGAGTGTGAGCCAGATCTGTGATAAGGGCCACGAAATTGTTTTTACAAAGAATGGGTTTGCTATCAAGAAGAGTAGCAACGGCAAAACAGTGGCTACTGGGTCAAGGACAGCTGGAAATCTTTACACCTTGTCAGATGGAGCTGAAAAGACATGCTTATTGAGTCGGTCAGAAGAGAGTTGGTTGTGGCACAAACGCCTTGGGCATCTAAACTTTGGCAACATGTCAAAGATTTGCAATTCAAAGGCTGTTAGAGGTATGGCTACAGTTGAAAAGCCTTCAAACCCCATTTGTGACTCTTGTCAAAAGGGAAAGCAAACGAGGGTAATGTTCAAGACGAAGGAGCATCATACGAAGAAACCTCTTGAGCTGGTACACACTGATCTCTGTGGACCGATGCGGACTCAAAGCACCAATGGAGATAAGTATTTTATGCTTTGCATTGATGATTTTACTCGCATGACATGGGTATTATTTCTTAAGCATAAACATCAAGCACTTGATCGGTTCAAAGTGTTTAAAGCACAGGTTGAAAACATGCTAGGGAAGCAGATCAAGACGCTAAGGTCTGATCGTGGAGGCGAATTCACATCTGATGAATTCACTAAGTATTGTGAACATCATGGCATCCAAAGACAATACTCAGCCCCTAGAACTCCACAGCAGAATGGAGTTGTTGAGCGCAAGAACCGCACTGTGCAAGAAATGGCACGCATCATGCTGGTTGAAAGTAAGATGGCTGATAAGTATTGGAAAGAGGCGATTCATACGGCTGTTTATATTCAGAATCGTTGCTTGATCAGGCCACATGAAGATAAAACACCTTATGAGCTATGGTTTGGAAGAAAAGCTACAGTCAAGCACTTCAGAGTCTTCGGTAGCAAGTGTTACATCAAGCGGCTCGAACAAAATCCGGGCAAATTTGCAGAAAGAGCCGATGAAGGTATTTTTCTGGGTTACTCATCCTCTAGTAAAGCTTACAGATGCCTTAACAAAAGGACCAGAAAAAATTATTGAAAGTGCTGATGTTAGAATTGATGAAAACCATGAGTCAAAGAAGGTAACTCATAATGACAGTCCAGTGTATGAGGACTCGAGTGAGATTGATGATGAAGTGGCTGAACCTGATTCTGAAAAGGCAAAAGATGATTCAGAGGATACTTCTCCTAGAAAGAAAAGTACTTGGGTAGAGCAACACCCTAAGGATCAAATCATTGGAGATCCTGAGGCCGGTGTAAAAACTAGACAAAGTGTAGTTAGCAATTACTCACTTGTGTCCACCATTGAGCCAAGACAGTAGCTGAAGCTAGTCTAGATGAAAGCTGGTTAAAAGCTATGCATGAGGAGTTGGAGCAGATTGAGAAAAACTCCACATGGGAACTAGTCCCTAGACCTACTGATAAGAATGTGATTGGTACAAAATGGGTCTTTCGGAACAAGCTGAATGAAGATGGTCAGGTCATACGAAACAAGGCAAGGTTGGTTTGTAAAGGCTATGCACAAGTTGAAGGCATAGATTTTGAAGAGACCTTTGCACCGGTGGCTCGTCTGGAAGCCATTCGTATGTTTCTTGCATTGGCTGCCTATAAAACCTTCAAGGTATTTCAGATGGATGTTAAGTCAGCTTTTCTTGAATGGTTTACTTGAAGAAGAGGTCTACATTGAGCAACCTGATGGCTTTCTAATTAGCAAAAATTCAGACTTAGTTTGCAAGCTGAAGAAGGCTCTATATGGACTGAAACAGGCGCCAAGGGCATGGTATGCAAGGCTGGATCTTTATCTTCGCAAGATTGGTTTTGGAAAAGGACTAGTTGATAGCAATCTGTATGTCAAATCTGATTCAAGCAAACAGCTGGTGGTTATTGTTTATGTTGATTGACATAATATTTGGAGGCAATGATGAGAATATGTGCAGGATTTTTGCTGAAGATATGACGAAAGAATTTGAGATGTCTATGCTTGGAGAGCTAAAGTTCTTCCTAGGATTACAAGTTCAGCAGCTGAAAAATGGTATTTTTATATCTCAGATGAAATATATAAAGGAAATGCTGAAGCGTTTTAACATGGAAGACAGCAAGCCCGTGAGCACGCCAATGACAACGAACACGAAACTTAGCAAAGATGATAAGGCTTCGTCCGTTGATCACACCACCTATCGTTCTATGATAGGAAGCTTGCTTTACTTGACTGCTACAAGACCAGATCTTCTACAAGCAGTATGTATGGTGGCTCGATTTCAAGCATCACCAACTGAGACGCACCTTACAGCAGTGAAAAGGATATTTCGATATCTAAAAGGTACTATGGAGCTTGGAATATGGTATCCTAAAGGTAAATCCTTTACTCTTGTCGCATACTCAGACGCCGATTGGGCTGGTTGCGTAGATGATCGCAAGAGTACAAGTGGTGGTGCATTCTATCTTGGTGATAGATTGGTAGCTTTGGCACAGCAAGAAGCAAGACTCCGTCTCACTTTCGACAGCGGAAGCAGAATATATTGCAGCGGCAACTTGTTGTACGCAAGTGTTATGGATGCGGCAAATGCTCTCTGATTTAGGAGTTCCAACAACAGATCCTACGCCGATCCTCTGTGATAACACTAGTGCAATTCATATCTCCAAGAATCCAGTTCAGCATTCAAGGACTAAGCATGTTGCAATCCGCTATCACTTTCTCAAGGATAAAGTTGCAGATGGTGAGGTAAAGTTGGAATACGTTCCTACTACTGAGCAAGTGGCTGATATCTTCACAAAACCTTTGCCAAAGGAAGTCTTCGAGTATCTCCGAAAGAAATTAGGAGTTACTCACTCTCCTACACCTTAGGAGATGTGCCAGAAAGGGGGAGCAATGAATTCGTTGAATATCTTATTTGCTCCTAGATTGGTCCCTTTGGAATTATTGTCAAAGGGGAGAAGATTATGCATGGAAAGGTTGATATGCATGTCATCTTGAATATCAAGCTCTGATCCTAGGATTGGAACTCGCCATCGAATCCGATATCACCATGCTGGAAGTCTTTGGAGACACTCAACTGATCGTCAACCAGATGAATCAGAAATTTGAAGTCAGGAAGCCAGATTTGCTACCTCACTACAACAAGGCACAATCACTTCTGCAGAAGTTTGACATCTGTCACATCACCCACATTCGTAGAGGTGAAAAAATACGTGCAGATGCCCTAGCTGGACTTGCCGCATCCATGGCAATCCAGGAAGGGGAAAACATGCAAATCACAGTGTGCGAAAGAAGAATCCTTCTCTCTTAACACACACCAAGCAGTTGCTGAATGCCACCAAGTGGTCGGAAGTCGGATTTCAATCCTTCAAACTTCAATCGGCGACTGGAGGGATCCGTTCATTGATTACATTATGTTCGGAATCCTACCTGAAGATCCAAAAGAACGGGTAAGCATCCAAAGGCGAACCCCAAGCTCTCATTTGGATATTCCTTCAAAAATCCTTTACAGGAAATCCTTCAACGGAGTACTTCTACGCTGCTTGTCATAACAAGAGGCTAAGGAAACACTCAAAGAAGTTCATGTTGGTCTTTGCGGAGCTCATCAGGCTGGTCCCAAGCTCTATGATCAGATAAAAAGGTTAGGATATTACTGGCCTACCATGGTGGCTAACGCAATGCAATTTACTAAGCGCTGCCAACTATGCCAAATTCATGGAGATTACATTCACATCCCTCCAGAATGGCTGCATCTTACAGCGATTTCATGGCCCTTCGAGGCTTGGGGTATGGACATCATAGGTCCTATTTCTCCCCCTTCGAGCAAAGGTCATCGCTTCATCTTCGCCGCTACGGATTATATTTCTCCACCAAAAGATCGTCCATGATAACGGACCACAATTCCGGGATCATCGATTCTACAGGTTCTGCGACAATACAAAAATCCAAAGTTGTCCTTCGACTCCATACAACCCGGCAGCAAACGGATTAGCAGAAGCTTTCAACAAGACACTCTGCTAAATCCTCAAAAAATGATCTCTAGTCACAAAAGAGACTGGAGCGACAAAATGTCTGAAGCTTTGTGGGCCTATCGAACCACCGTTCGAGGACCAACCCATAGCATACCATTCTCCTTGGTCTATGGATGCGAAGCTGTCGTGCCCTTGGAAGTACAAATTCCTTCCTTGAGGGTATCCTTGCAAAATGACATGACTCAAGAAAGCAATGTCAAATTGCGACTCCATGAGCTGGACAATCTCGATGAGAGACGGCTCGAAGCTCAACAAAGCATTGAACTTTACCAAGCACGCATGGCAGGATCTTTCGAGAAAAAGGTCAGGCAACGCGACTACAAAAAGGGTGACTTGGTTCTTGTGGTAAAAAGACCAATGGTCTTCGCTCACAAGTCCAAAGGCAAATTTGAGCCGAAATGGGAGGGACCCTACATCATCGACAAGGTTTTCTCCAACGGCGCATACGCACTCCTAAACATGGAAGGTGACAGATGTATGCTGCCCATCAACGGCAAGTTCTTAAAGCGGTACTACCCTTGAAGACTTACCCAACTGGGTTAAGAGCAATGCCTGTACGGCCAAAATCGTTTTCCAGGTACACGCTCGCTAAACCCACCTCTTTTTAGGATTTTCATATCAAATGTTGAAATTTCTAGAAATTTAACAATGCTTACTTTTTATCGTTTCATTGTTCAAAAAAAAAAACCCAAGTTTAGTAACCTTTCCTAACTTGACCAAAATATTCAACCCTTGAACCCAAAATTCATGGTTTGAAAACAAAATCCGGATTCAGGGATTTCTACCCTAGTCCACCCTGCCTTTTACCGCCAAAATGGTTTTAGGTCAAAACTTTATGACCCTCGTGTCTTTAAACAAAAAAAAATGGTTTTTTCAAAAAAAAATCGCGGGGAAAAGCGACGCTTAGTCGATACTCGCACACATTGGAAGCATGCGAACCACGTTCGACAATTCCAAAATCGCAGGGAAGCGACATTTCGTCGAGACTTGCAAAATCCAAAACCGTGGAGATGCAACATTTCAGTTGATATCCCAACCCAAATTTTCAAGGTTCTAAAAAACCTAAAAAACCATGGAAACGCAACATTTCAGTTGATATCCATAACCCAAAAGGTTCGAGAAAACCACAAATTTCAAAATCAGGGGGAAACGATATCAAGTCAGTACCCGCAAAACAAAATGTTTTGAAAAGCAAGGATGCGACATTCCATCGATACTTGCACCCAAATTCACGAGGATGCGACATTCCATCGATACTCACACCGAATGAGCAAGGATGCGACATTCCATCGATACTTGCAAGAACATTCAGCAGGGAGGCGACTTTTAGTCGATACTTGCATTTTTTGAAAACCAAACAGGCTATAAATGCCACAAAAACGGCTATAGATGCCACCAAACCAAACCGGCTATAGATGCCACCAAAACAAAACCGGCTATAGATGCCACCAAAACAAACCGGCTATCAATGCCACAAAACAAAACCGGCTATCAATGCCACAAACAAAAATTGGCTTTCAAAAAACCCGGCTATCAATGCCAAAAACCCGGCTATCAATGCCACAAACCTGGCTATAGATGCCACCAAAACCGGCTCTCATGCCAAAAATCGGCTTCCATGCACAAACAAAAATCTGGCTTCCATGCCAAAGCAATCATTTGACAAAAGATTTTCACAAAATGACAAGCTTTTGATCAAATCACATTTAGCAATTACTTTATCACAAAAAGATTTAAGTAAGCGTAGGGAAAACAAAAAAAAAAGGCATCCCATTTAGCAATTACTTTTATCACAAAAAGATTCAAGTGAGCGTAGGGATAACAAAAAAAAGAGTACCAAAAAATACATGTGGTACAAAAAAAAAAGAAAGTGTTCACAAGCACTACAAAAAATAAAAGAAAAGTACCAAAAAATACAAGTGGTACTAAAAAAAAAGAGAGAGAAGGGTGGTTTCTATTTTAAAAAAAACACAGGAGCTCAATCAAAAATGGTCTCCAGCCAAGAATTCAGCTCCTTAAGCAACTTTTGGCCTCAGCCGTCAGGGATTCCAAGGCACGCTTCTTCAGGAACTTGCCATGAGATGCTGGGGTGGGCTGTAACCCTTCTTTCGCACCGGGAAGCTTATCTCGAGCAGTTCGCCATTGTTTGTTCTCGTCAGACTTCCTTTTAAGAACTCGATTGGCATCTGCAACCCGGCGAATCAGAGCACTCTCTCTGTCACGAGCCTCTGTTATTGCAGTCCACTTGGCAGCGACTTGTGCCTGCAGATGCTCAAGACGTTTCCTGGCCTCATGACCTCCCTATCAAGGATGTTAAGGTCACGTGTCAACCCAATGATGTTTAGCTCTTCTAAGTCTTCTCTCGGACTACCTGCTTCCTGCTTTCTGTAGCCTCATCTAGGTTAGACTGGGCCTTATCCGCAGGGTCCAAGAACATCTCCTTGAAGAACTGGTCATCAGGAAAACCCATGGTCTCAAACCACCTATCTGTTGGAATTTGAGATGCATTGAGTTGAATCTTGAAGCATTGGTGTGTTTGGTGTCTCAAGCATCAAATTGTATTGGAATTATTGTCAACACTATGTCTCAATCATGTGTTGAAAGAGTGGAAGTGATAGAGCTCAAGAAGAATGAAAAGGAAAACAGTGAAGAAAATCAGTTTTTCCTGGTGCAGTGTAACCGGTCGACCGAGTCGCCTGGCCCGGTCGACCGAGCATGAAGAGAAAGTGCAAAATCAAGCTTACAGTTATTTTTGACACAGAGGTCATCCGGTCGACCCAGTCTCCTGGTGCGGTCGACCGAGCGCATGCACGCGGTCGGACCGAGCTTTCCAGGATGTCGACCGAGGGCTCGGGTCCAGATTTGACAAAACTACAACTTTTTGAAAGTTCGTCAGGCGCCCAGTTCACTCCGGTCGACCGAGGGTCCCCAGCCGGTCGACCGAGCAACACACAGACAGCAAGATATTGCAGAATTAGAAGGTCTTTTGCTAAAATTTAGGAATTTTTTGGTAATTCGTTTGGGACTCTTTCTAAACGAATTCGTAGCCTATTTTTGGACACTCTTTGGGGTTGCTAAAACCTATAATAAACACTCCTAATCTCGTTTTCAATAATAAGCATCAAAGAAAGAAGAGTTTTGAGAGAGTTTTGGAGAGAAAGAGTGCTTGGAGAAGAAGGTGCTTGTGTCTTGCTGTTGTGGAGCAACTTTCTACAGCAAGTGTGGACGAATTTGAAGCCTCATGAAGATGGTATTTTCGTTCATAAGATAAGTCTCTCTTTTATGCTTTAGATTTCTATTGTAAGGGATTGAGAGAGAGAGAATTGTAGAGGGAAAGGGCTGTAGATCAGTTTATCTTCTTTGCTGTAATCATCAAGTTGGGTGCTTGGTGTTTTGGGGTTTGGTGATCCTGTCTGTGGGTGCCAGACAAATTGTAAAGGGAGTTGTAGCTTCCTAGATAGTTGGTGCTATCTGAACCTAAGGGAGTCGGTGCTTCCTAGATAGTTGGTGCTATCTGAAACCTAAGGGAGTCGGTGCTTCCTAGATAGTTGGTGCTATCTGAATTAAGGTTGGTGCTCTTTGTCGTCGGTGCGACTAAATAAGATTCAGACCTGTACCGGATTGTTGTTCGGACGGGATTGAACCGTGGACGTAGCCTTTTGGTGAACCACGTAAAAATGGTGTCAATGTGGTTTTGATTTGAATTGTTGTTAGCAAGGACCTGTTTAAAAGAGATCACTGATTCACCCCCCCCCTCTCAGTGATCACGAGATCTAACAATTGGTATCAGAGCGTAAGGTTTCCCTTGATAAGCTTAACACGCTAAGGGTGATCTTGTCAAATCACATGGCAACCAGCACAGCGAAATGAAAGCACCGTTGTTTTGATGGTTCTAATTACACCTTTTGGAAGATTAGAATGCAGGCCTTCATCAAATCTCTTGGCTATGACGTCTGGGAGACTGTCAGAGTCGGTTACAATTCTGCCATTGTACCCACTGATGGCTGCAACGAAGAAGTTAGCAGCAACGACTCTAAGGCGCAGAATGCACTCTTTAGCGGCCTTGTTGACAGCGAGCTGATCAAGTTATAGCATGCAAGACAGCCAAGGAATCTGGGATAAGCTGAAAGCATCCATGAAGGAGATGAGAGATACCAAGAAGCGAAATTGCAAACTCATCGCTCCCAATTTGAGTCTCTTCGCATGGAGGATACGAGAATGTTGATTCTTACTGCAACGGGTGAATGAGTCACGAATGACATTCGTGGACTAGGAGAGGAGATTAAAGAACCAGTCATCGTCAAAAAGGTTCTAAAGATCTCTCCTTCCCCGGTTGATTCTAAAGTCTCAGCCATAGAAGAAGCCAAGATCTGAACGAGTTTATCAATGGATGAGCTGCATGGTTCTCTCACTGCCTATGAGATGCGCATAGTAAGACGTCTTCATCAGTGATAGAGAAGCGGCCTTCAAAGTTCAGAAAAGGCAAAGAGATTGCTGGTCATGATTCTGATGATGATGAGCTTGAGGCTCAATTTATTAGAAGGCTGAAGAAAGGAAGCAATGGCAAAGTATAAAGGGAAGCTACCCTTTAAATGCTTCAATTGTGGCGGTGTTGGCCACTTTGCTGCGAAGTGCCCGCTGAAAGAGACAATGATAATGACTCTTATGTTGAATAAGAGTAAATGGAAAGAAGAAATTTCAGAAAGAAGGGCAAAGCAAAGAGCTTCATCAGTCAGCATAATTACGCACGTCTAATCTTCGGACGATGATGAATCAGTCGAGGCGACTGAAGCACTCTTCATGGTTACTATTGAAGAAGACGTGAGCAAGAGCTGGAAAAACGAAGAGGAGGCTGAAGTGAATCTTGAAGAAGAGCTCTTGCATAGCACTTTAGGAGCTTAGCAAGGAGCGAAGATCAAGTAAGAAAAATCTGAAACTTCTTCATGAATCTGAAGTTTCAGTTATTGCTTTTAAGAAACTGAATTAGAAGAGTATAAAGAATGGTAAGATGTCCTAGAAATTACAAATCTGTACCAAAACTGAGGAAGTGATGAAACTTGAGAATGAAATCCTTGGAGCAAGGACTGAAAATATGCAAATGAAACAAAAGCTCAAGGAGTTTCAAGCTATCAATGGTACATTGAAGCTGAATGAAATTTTGAAAGTTCAAAGACCCCCTCACTTCAGATTTGGAATAGGATTTGAGAATGGAGAATCTTCTAAGGTTACACCTTCTGTAGAGACGGTGTTTGTAAAGCAGTTACTACACCTTCCAATTCTGTGAAGCCCACACTGCCTAGAAAAGAGCCATTCAAGTGAGAAAGGACATGAGCCTAACCAGCCATATAAAAGATACAAATTTTATGGCTATTGTTATCATTGCAATAGGTATGGACATAGAAGGGCAGATTGTAAATTCTATGTGAGAAACAGCCCAGTTGTGAGAAGGAACCCTTTCTCAATCCTAAATAGCCACAAAATTGAGTGCTATATGTGTCATAATTATGGACACTTGGCTAGGGATTGTAGGTTGCATATTGCCAACAAGTTTCAGGTTGAAAAGAAACCCAAGTTAGTCAAGGGCTTGGAGAGCAAAGCAAAGTGCAGAAAGTCCCAAGAATCTCTCATTGTGCAAACCGCTTTCAATGCACAAAAGAAGACAGCACCATGGGTCCTTGATAGTGGCTGTTCGAGTCATATGACTGGTGATAAAGAAAAATTCATCAAGTTACAGCACTATGAAGGTGGTTCGTGTAAAGTTTGGTAACAATGATGGTGCCAAAAATTGTTGGAAAAGGTGTTGTTCAGCTGATGGCAAACAAGATCAGATCTGAAGAGGTCTTATATGTGTCTGGATTGAGACACAATCTGTTGAGTGTGAGCCAGATCTGTGATAAGGGCCACGAAATTGTTTTTACAAAGAATGGGTTTGCTATCAAGAAGAGTAGCAACGGCAAAAACAGTGGCTACTGGGTCAAGGACAGCTGGAAATCTTTACACCTTGTCAGATGGAGCTGAAAAGACATGCTTATTGAGTCGGTCAGAAGAGAGTTGGTTGTGGCACAAACGCCTTGGGCATCTAAACTTTGGCAACATGTCAAAGATTTGCAATTCAAAGGCTGTTAGAGGTATGGCTACAGTTGAAAAGCCTTCAAACCCCATTTGTGACTCTTGTCAAAAGGGAAAGCAAACGAGGGTAATGTTCAAGACGAAGGAGCATCATACGAAGAAACCTCTTGAGCTGGTACACACTGATCTCTGTGGACCGATGCGGACTCAAAGCACCAATGGAGATAAGTATTTTATGCTTTGCATTGATGATTTTACTCGCATGACATGGGTATTATTTCTTAAGCATAAACATCAAGCACTTGATCGGTTCAAAAGTGTTTAAAGCACAGGTTGAAAACATGCTAGGGAAGCAGATCAAGACGCTAAGGTCTGATCGTGGAGGCGAATTCACATCTGATGAATTCACTAAGTATTGTGAACATCATGGCATCCAAAGACAATACTCAGCCCCTAGAACTCCACAGCAGAATGGAGTTGTTGAGCGCAAGAACCGCACTGTGCAAGAAATGGCACGCATCATGCTGGTTGAAAGTAAGATGGCTGATAAGTATTGGAAAGAGGCGATTCATACGGCTGTTTATATTCAGAATCGTTGCTTGATCAGGCCACATGAAGATAAAACACCTTATGAGCTATGGTTTTGGAAGAAAAGCTACAGTCAAGCACTTCAGAGTCTTCGGTAGCAAGTGTTACATCAAGCGGCTCGAACAAAATCCGGGCAAATTTGCAGAAAGAGCCGATGAAGGTATTTTTCTGGGTTACTCATCCTCTAGTAAAGCTTACAGATGCCTTAACAAAAGGACCAGAAAAATTATTGAAAGTGCTGATGTTAGAAAACCATGAGTCAAAGAAGGTAACTCATAATGACAGTCCAGTGTATGAGGACTCGAGTGAGATTGATGATGAAGTGGCTGAACCTGATTCTGAAAAGGCAAAAGATGATTCAGAGGATACTTCTCCTAGAAAGAAAAGTACTTGGGTAGAGCAACACCCTAAGGATCAAAATCATTGGAGATCCTGAGGCCGGTGTAAAAACTAGACAAAGTGTAGTTAGCAATTACTCACTTGTGTCCACCATTGAGCCCAAGACAGTAGCTGAAGCTAGTCTAGATGAAAGCTGGTTAAAAGCTATGCATGAGGAGTTGGAGCAGATTGAGAAAAACTCCACATGGGAACTAGTCCCTAGACCTACTGATAAGAATGTGATTGGTACAAAATGGGTCTTTCGGAACAAGCTGAATGAAGATGGTCAGGTCATACGAAACAAGGCAAGGTTGGTTTGTAAAGGCTATGCACAAGTTGAAGGCATAGATTTTGAAGAGACCTTTGCACCGGTGGCTCGTCTGGAAGCCATTCGTATGTTTCTTGCATTGGCTGCCTATAAAACCTTCAAGGTATTTCAGATGGATGTTAAGTCAGCTTTCTTGAATGGTTTACTTGAAGAAGAGGTCTACATTGAGCAACCTGATGGCTTTCTAATTAGCAAAAATTCAGACTTAGTTTGCAAGCTGAAGAAGGCTCTATATGGACTGAAACAGGCGCCAAGGGCATGGTATGCAAGGCTGGATCTTTATCTTCGCAAGATTGGTTTTGGAAAAGGACTAGTTGATAGCAATCTGTATGTCAAATCTGATTCAAGCAAACAGCTGGTGGTTATTGTTTATGTTGATGACATAATATTTGGAGGCAATGATGAGAATATGTGCAGGATTTTTTGCTGAAGATATGACGAAAGAATTTGAGATGTCTATGCTTGGAGAGCTAAAGTTCTTCCTAGGATTACAAGTTCAGCAGCTGAAAAATGGTATTTTTATATCTCAGATGAAATATATAAAGGAAATGCTGAAGCGTTTTAACATGGAAGACAGCAAGCCCGTGAGCACGCCAATGACAACGAACACGAAACTTAGCAAAGATGATAAGGCTTCGTCCGTTGATCACACCACCTATCGTTCTATGATAGGAAGCTTGCTTTACTTGACTGCTACAAGACCAGATCTTCTACAAGCAGTATGTATGGTGGCTCGATTTCAAGCATCACCAACTGAGACGCACCTTACAGCAGTGAAAAGGATATTTCGATATCTAAAAGGTACTATGGAGCTTGGAATATGGTATCCTAAAGGTAAATCCTTTACTCTTGTCGCATACTCAGACGCCGATTGGGCTGGTTGCGTAGATGATCGCAAGAGTACAAGTGGTGGTGCATTCTATCTTGGTGATAGATTGGTAGCTTGGCACAGCAAGAAGCAAGACTCCGTCTCACTTTCGACAGCGGAAGCAGAATATATTGCAGCGGCAACTTGTTGTACGCAAGTGTTATGGATGCGGCAAATGCTCTCTGATTTAGGAGTTCCAACAACAGATCCTACGCCGATCCTCTGTGATAACACTAGTGCAATTCATATCTCCAAGAATCCAGTTCAGCATTCAAGGACTAAGCATGTTGCAATCCGCTATCACTTTCTCAAGGATAAAGTTGCAGATGGTGAGGTAAAGTTGGAATACGTTCCTACTACTGAGCAAGTGGCTGATATCTTCACAAAACCTTTGCCAAAGGAAGTCTTCGAGTATCTCCGAAAGAAATTAGGAGTTACTCACTCTCCTACACCTTAGGAGATGTGCCAGAAAGGGGGAGCAATGAATTCGTTGAATATCTTATTTGCTCCTAGATTGGTCCCTTTGGAATTATTGTCAAAGGGGGAGAAGATTATGCATGGAAAGGTTGATATGCATGTCATCTTGAATATCAAGCTCTGATCCTAGGATTGGAACTCGCCATCGAATCCGATATCACCATGCTGGAAGTCTTTGGAGACACTCAACTGATCGTCAACCAGATGAATCAGAAATTTGAAGTCAGGAAGCCAGATTTGCTACCTCACTACAACAAGGCACAATCACTTCTGCAGAAGTTTGACATCTGTCACATCACCCACATTCGTAGAGGTGAAAATATACGTGCAGATGCCCTAGCTGGACTTGCCGCATCCATGGCAATCCAGGAAGGGGAAAACATGCAAATCACAGTGTGCGAAAGAAGAATCCTTCCTCCTCTTAACACACACCAAGCAGTTGCTGAATGCCACCAAGTGGTCGGAAGTCGGATTTCAATCCTTCAAACTTCAATCGGCGACTGGAGGGATCCGTTCATTGATTACATTATGTTCGGAATCCTACCTGAAGATCCAAAAGAACGGGTAAGCATCCAAAGGCGAACCCCAAGCTCTCATTTGGATATTCCTTCAAAAATCCTTTACAGGAAATCCTTCAACGGAGTACTTCTACGCTGCTTGTCATAACAAGAGGCTAAGGAAACACTCAAAGAAGTTCATGTTGGTCTTTGCGGAGCTCATCAGGCTGGTCCCAAGCTCTATGATCAGATAAAAAGGTTAGGATATTACTGGCCTACCATGGTGGCTAACGCAATGCAATTTACTAAGCGCTGCCAACTATGCCAAATTCATGGAGATTACATTCACATCCCTCCAGAATGGCTGCATCTTACAGCGATTTCATGGCCCTTCGAGGCTTGGGGTATGGACATCATAGGTCCTATTTCTCCCCCTTCGAGCAAAGGTCATCGCTTCATCTTCGCCGCTACGGATTATTTCTCCACCAAAAGATTCGTCCATGATAACGGACCACAATTCCGGGATCATCGATTCTACAGGTTCTGCGACAAATACAAAATCCAAAGTTGTCCTTCGACTCCATACAACCCGGCAGCAAACGGATTAGCAGAAGCTTTCAACAAGACACTCTGCAAAATCCTCAAAAAAATGATCTCTAGTCACAAAAGAGACTGGAGCGACAAAATGTCTGAAGCTTTGTGGGCCTATCGAACCACCGTTCGAGGACCAACCCATAGCATACCATTCTCCTTGGTCTATGGATGCGAAGCTGTCGTGCCCTTGGAAGTACAAATTCCTTCCTTGAGGGTATCCTTGCAAAATGACATGACTCAAGAAAGCAATGTCAAATTGCGACTCCATGAGCTGGACAATCTCGATGAGAGACGGCTCGAAGCTCAACAAAGCATTGAACTTTACCAAGCACGCATGGCAGGATCTTTCGAGAAAAAGGTCAGGCAACGCGACTACAAAAAGGGTGACTTGGTTCTTGTGGTAAAAAGACCAATGGTCTTCGCTCACAAGTCCAAAGGCAAATTTGAGCCGAAATGGGAGGGACCCTACATCATCGACAAGGTTTTCTCCAACGGCGCATACGCACTCCTAAACATGGAAGGTGACAGATGTATGCTGCCCATCAACGGCAAGTTCTTAAAGCGGTACTACCCTTGAAGACTTACCCAACTGGGTAAGAGCAATGCCTGTACGGCCAAAATCGGTTTCCAGGTACACGCTCGCTAAACCCACCTCTTTTTAGGATTTTCATATCAAATGTTGAAATTTCTAGAAATTTAATCAATGCTTACTTTTATCGTTTCATTGTTCAAAAAAAAAAAAACCCAAGTTTAGGAACCTTTCCCTAACTTGACCAAAATCTTCAACCCTTGAACCCAAAATTCATGGTTTGAAACAAAATCCGGATTCAGGGATTTCTACCCTAGTCCACCCTGCCTTTTACCGCCAAAATGGTTTTAGGTCAAAACTTATGACCCTCGTGTCTTTAAACAAAAAAAAATGGTTTTTCAAAAAAAATCGCGGGGAAAGCGACGCTTAGTCGATACTCGCACAAATTGGAAGCATGCGAACCACGTTCGACAATTCCAAAATCGCAGGGAAGCGACATTTCGTCGATACTTGCAAAATCCAAAACCGTGGAGATGCAACATTTCAGTTGATATCCACAACCCAAATTTCAAAGGTTCTAAAAAACCTAAAAAACCATGGAAACGCAACATTTCAGTTGATATCCATAACCCAAAGGTTCGAGAAAACCACAAATTTCAAAATCATGGGGAAACGATATCAAGTCAGTACCCGCAAAACAAAAATGTTTTGAAAAGCAAGGATGCGACATTCCATCGATACTTGCACCCAAATTCACGAGGATGCGACATTCCATCGATACTCACAACCGAATGAGCAAGGATGCGACATTCCATCGATACTTGCAAGAACATTCAGCAGGGAGGCGACTTTTAGTCGATACTTGCATTTTTTGAAAACCAAACAGGCTATAAATGCCACAAAACGGCTATAGATGCCACCAAACCAAACCGGCTATAGATGCCACCAAAACAAACCGGCTATAGATGCCACCAAAACAAACCGGCTATCAATGCCACAAAACAAAACCGGCTATCAATGCCACAAACAAAAATTGGCTTTCAAAAAACCCGGCTATCAATGCCAAAAACCCGGCTATCAATGCCACAAACCTGGCTATAGATGCCACCAAAACCGGCTCTCATGCCAAAAATCGGCTTCCATGCCACAAACAAAAATCTGGCTTCCATGCCAAAGCAATCATTTGACAAAAGATTTTCACAAAATGACAAGCTTTTGATCAAATCACATTTAGCAATTACTTTATCACAAAAAGATTTAAGTAAGCGTAGGGAAAACAAAAAAAAAAGGCATCCCATTTAGCAATTACTTTTATCACAAAAAGATTCAAGTGAGCGTAGGGATAACAAAAAAAAAGAGTACCAAAAAATACATGTGGTACAAAAAAAAAGAAAGTGTTCACAAGCACTACAAAAAATAAAAGAAAAGTACCAAAAAAATACAAGTGGTACTAAAAAAAAAGAGAGAGAAGGGTGGTTTCTATTTTAAAAAAAAAAAAACAGGAGCTCAATCAAAAATGGTCTCCAGCCAAGAATTCAGCTCCTTAAGCAAACTTTTGGCCTCAGCCGTCAGGGATTCCAAGGCACGCTTCTTCAGGAACTTGCCATGAGATGCTGGGGTGGGCTGTAACCCTTCTTTCGCACCGGGAAGCTTATCTCGAGCAGTTCGCCATTGTTTGTTCTCGTCAGACTTCCTTTTAAGAACTCGATTGGCATCTGCAACCCGGCGAATCAGAGCACTCTCTCTGTCACGAGCCTCTGTTATTGCAGTCCACTTGGCAGCGACTTGTGCCTGCAGATGCTCAAGACGTTTCCTGGCCTCATTGACCTCCCTATCAAGGATGTTAAGGTCACGTGTCAACCCAATGATGTTTAGCTCTTCTAAGTTCTTCTCTCGGACTACCTGCTTCCTGCTTTCTGTAGCCTCATCTAGGTTAGACTGGGCCTTATCCGCAGGGTCCAAGAACATCTCCTTGAAGAACTGGTCATCAGGAAAACCCATGGTCTCAAACCACCTATCTGTTGGAATTTGAGATGCATTGAGTTGAATCTTGAAGCATTGGTGTGTTTGGTGTCTCAAGCATCAAATTGTATTGGAATTATTGTCAACACTATGTCTCAATCATGTGTTGAAAGAGTGGAAGTGATAGAGCTCAAGAAGAATGAAAAAGGAAAACAGTGAAGAAAATCAGTTTTTCCTGGTGCAGTGTACCCGGTCGACCGAGCTCCCTGGCCGGTCGACCGAGCATGAAGAAAGTGCAAAATCAGAGCTTACAGTTATTTTTTGACACAGAGGTCATCCGGTCGACCCAGCTCCTGGTGCGGTCGACCGAGCATGCACGCGGTCGACCGAGGCTTCCAGGATGTCGACCGAGCTCGGTTCCAGAATTTGACAACTTACAACTTTTTGAAAGTTCGTCAGGCGCCCAGTTCACCCGGTCGACCGAGGTCCCCAGCCGGTCGACCGAGCACACACAGACAGCAAGTATTGCAGAATTAGAAGTCTTTTGCTAAAAGTTAGGAATTTTTGGTAATTCGTTTGGGACTCTTTCTAAACGAATTGTAGCCTATTTTGGACACTCTTTGGGGTTGCTAAAACCTATATAAACACTCCTAATCTCGTTTTCAATAATAAGCATCAAAGAAAGAAGAGTTTGAGAGAGTTTTGGAGAGAAGAGTGCTTGGAGAAGAAGGTGCTTGTGTCTTGCTGTTGTGGAGCAACTTTCTACAGCAAGTGTGGACGAATTTGAAGCCTCATGAAGATGGTATTTTCGTTCATAAGATAAGTCTCTCTTTTATGCTTTAGATTTCTATTTGTAAGGGATTGAGAGAGAGAGAATTGTAGAGGGGAAAGGGCTGTAGATCAGTTTATCTTCTTTGCTGTAATCATCAAGTTGGTGCTTGGTGTTTTGGGGTTTGGTGATCCTGTCTGTGGGTGCAGACAAATTGTAAAGGGAGTTGTAGCTTCCTAGATAGTTGGTGCTATCTGAAACCTAAGGGAGTCGGTGCTTCCTAGATAGTTGGTGCTATCTGAAACCTAAGGGAGTCGGTGCTTCCTAGATAGTTGGTGCTATCTGAATTTAAGGGTTGGTGCTCTTTGTCGTCGGTGCGACTAAATAAGATTCAGACCTGTACCGGATTGTTGTTCGGACGGGATTGAACCGTGGACGTAGCCTTTTGGTGAACCACGTAAAATCTGGTGTCAATTGTGTGGTTTGATTTGAATTGTTGTTAGCAAGGACCTGTTTAAAAGAGATCACTGATTCACCCCCCCCTCTCAGTGATCACGAGATCTAACAATTGGTATCAGAGCGTAAGGTTTCCCTTGATAAGCTTAACACGCTAAGGGTGATCTTTGTCAAATCACATGGCAACCAGCACAGCGAATATGAAAGCACCGTTGTTTGATGGTTCTAATTACACCTTTTGGAAGATTAGAATGCAGGCCTTCATCAAATCTCTTGGCTATGACGTCTGGGAGACTGTCAGAGTCGGTTACAATTCTGCCATTGTACCCACTGATGCTGCAACGAAGAAGTTAGCAGACAACGACTCTAAGGCGCAGAATGCACTCTTTAGCGGCCTTGTTGACAGCGAGCTGATCAAAGTTATAGCATGCAAGACAGCCAAGGAAATCTGGGATAAGCTGAAAAGCATCCATGAAGGAGATGAGAAGATCAAAGAAGCGAAATTGCAAACTCATCGCTCCCAATTTGAGTCTCTTCGCATGGAGGATAGCGAGAATGTTGATTCTTACATGCAACGGGTGAATGAAGTCACGAATGACATTCGTGGACTAGGAGAGGAGATTAAAGAACCAGTCATCGTCAAAAAGGTTCTAAGATCTCTCCTTCCCCGGTTTGATTCTAAAGTCTCAGCCATAGAAGAAGCCAAAGATCTGAACGAGTTTTCAATGGATGAGCTGCATGGTTCTCTCACTGCCTATGAG
Organism: Litsea cubeba; assembly: GCA_012931725.1. Classification (NCBI taxonomy): domain Eukaryota; kingdom Viridiplantae; phylum Streptophyta; class Magnoliopsida; order Laurales; family Lauraceae; genus Litsea; species Litsea cubeba. The sequence continues at coordinate 88,860,275 of CM022949.1, read as the reverse complement.
ATGCGCATAGGTAAGACGTCTTCATCGGATAGAGAAGCGGCCTTCAAAGTTCAGAAAAAGGCAAAAGAGATTGCTGGTCATGATTCTGATGATGATGAGCTTGAGGCTCAATTTATTAGAAGGCTGAAGAAAGGAAGCAATGGCAAGTATAAAGGGAAGCTACCCTTTAAATGCTTCAATTGTGGCGGTGTTGGCCACTTTGCTGCGAAGTGCCCGCTGAAAGAAGACAATGATAATGACTCTTATGTTGATAAGAGTAAATGGAAGAAGAATTTCAGAAAGAAGGGCAAAGCAAAGAGCTTCATCAGTCAGCATAATGACAGCACGTCTGAATCTTCGGACGATGATGAATCAGTCGAGGCGACTGAAGCACTCTTCATGGTTACTATTGAAGAAGACGATGAGCAAGAGCTGGAAAACGAAGAGGAGGCTGAAGTGAATCTTGAAGAAGAGCTCATTGCTGCACTTGAGGAGCTTAGCAAGGAGCGAAGATCAAGTAAGAAAAATCTGAAACTTCTTCATGAATCTGAAATTTCAGTTATTGCTTTGAAAACTGAATTAGAAGAGTATAAAAGAATGGTAGATGTCCTAGAAATACAAATCTGTACCAAAACTGAGGAAGTGATGAAACTTGAGAATGAAATCCTTGGAGCAAGGACTGAAAATATGCAAATGAAACAAAAGCTCAAGGAGTTTCAAGCTATCAATGGTACATTGAAGCTGAATGAAATTTTGAAAGTTCAAAGACCCCCTCACTTCAGATTTGGAATAGGATTTGAGAATGGAGAATCTTCTAAGGTTACACCTTCTGTAGAGACGGTGTTTGTAAAGCAAGTTACTACACCTTCCAATTCTGTGAAGCCCACACTGCCTAGAAAAGAGCCCATTCAAGTGAGAAAGGACATGAAGCCTAACCAGCCATATAAAAGATACAAATTTTATGGCTATTGTTATCATTGCAATAGGTATGGACATAGAAGGGCAGATTGTAAATTCTATGTGAGAAACAGCCCAGTTGTGAGAAGGAACCCTTTCTCAATCCTAAATAGCCACAAAATTGAGTGCTATATGTGTCATAATTATGGACACTTGGCTAGGGATTGTAGGTTGCATATTGCCAACAAGTTTCAGGTTGAAAAGAAACCCAAGTTAGTCAAGGCTTGGAGAGCAAAGCAAAGTGCAGAAAGTCCCAAAGAATCTCTCATTGTGCAAACCGCTTTCAATGCACAAAAGAAGACAGCACCATGGGTCCTTGATAGTGGCTGTTCGAGTCATATGACTGGTGATAAAGAAAAATTCATCAAGTTACAGCACTATGAAGGTGGTTCGGTAAAGTTTGGTAACAATGATGGTGCCAAAATTGTTGGAAAAGGTGTTGTTCAGCTGATGGCAAACAAGATCAGATCTGAAGAGGTCTTATATGTGTCTGGATTGAGACACAATCTGTTGAGTGTGAGCCAGATCTGTGATAAGGGCCACGAAATTGTTTTTACAAAGAATGGGTTTGCTATCAAGAAGAGTAGCAACGGCAAAACAGTGGCTACTGGGTCAAGGACAGCTGGAAATCTTTACACCTTGTCAGATGGAGCTGAAAAGACATGCTTATTGAGTCGGTCAGAAGAGAGTTGGTTGTGGCACAAACGCCTTGGGCATCTAAACTTTGGCAACATGTCAAAGATTTGCAATTCAAAGGCTGTTAGAGGTATGGCTACAGTTGAAAAGCCTTCAAACCCCATTTGTGACTCTTGTCAAAAGGGAAAGCAAACGAGGGTAATGTTCAAGACGAAGGAGCATCATACGAAGAAACCTCTTGAGCTGGTACACACTGATCTCTGTGGACCGATGCGGACTCAAAGCACCAATGGAGATAAGTATTTTATGCTTTGCATTGATGATTTTACTCGCATGACATGGGTATTATTTCTTAAGCATAAACATCAAGCACTTGATCGGTTCAAAGTGTTTAAAGCACAGGTTGAAAACATGCTAGGGAAGCAGATCAAGACGCTAAGGTCTGATCGTGGAGGCGAATTCACATCTGATGAATTCACTAAGTATTGTGAACATCATGGCATCCAAAGACAATACTCAGCCCCTAGAACTCCACAGCAGAATGGAGTTGTTGAGCGCAAGAACCGCACTGTGCAAGAAATGGCACGCATCATGCTGGTTGAAAGTAAGATGGCTGATAAGTATTGGAAAGAGGCGATTCATACGGCTGTTTATATTCAGAATCGTTGCTTGATCAGGCCACATGAAGATAAAACACCTTATGAGCTATGGTTTGGAAGAAAAGCTACAGTCAAGCACTTCAGAGTCTTCGGTAGCAAGTGTTACATCAAGCGGCTCGAACAAAATCCGGGCAAATTTGCAGAAAGAGCCGATGATGACTCCTCCTCCTCTTACTCATGCGGGCTCGCTTCTTAGAGGAACCTGCCTCGCTGTCAGAGTCAGGTTTCCCACTTGACTCCTCACTGGATGGTCTACTCTTGCCAGTAGACTCATATGGCCATGTGGCCGTATGGCTAGATCCGTACGGATCTATCCATACGGCCCACAAACAAAAAAAAAAAACAAAACATGAAAAAAAAAAAGAAGAAAAGAAAGCAAAAAAAAAAACGTGTGAAAAAAAAGAAGCAAACACGTGGAAAAGAAAAGAAGAAAAGAAATAAAAAAAAAAAGGAAGAACTTTTATTTTTCCTACAATGGGGTTTTTTTGAAAAAGGGAACTTACTTGAAGCCATTGATGAAGAAGAAAAAGAAAAGTCTTGAAGATCTTGAAGAAGAAGAACGCTTGGTCTTGAAGCCCTCTTGGGATTGTTGCAAAAGAAAGCAATAAGAGCAAGAGATCCAACCTCCTCCTTGCTTTTATAGAAGAGATCAAACCAAAGAAGGAAAGAAGAAAGTGGTAAGTGTTACTAATTAGTAACTTTACCAAAAGAAAGAAATTAAAAAGATTCTTTCCTAAAAGAAAGATATCTTGAGGGATTCTCTCCCAAAAAGAAATCAATGAGAGATTTTCTCCCAAAAGATAGGATCAATGAAAGCTTCTTTCTCAAAGGAAGATATCTTGAGATATTCTCTCCCAAAATAAAGGGGACATGAGAGATTCTCTCCAAGTAAAGATATTCTTAGATATTCTCTCCAAAGGAGATATTTTTTTATATCCTTTATAAAAATGACACCATATGAGATCTAAGCCATTTCAAAAGCTTAAAGTCCCATGGGTTAGCCCATATGAGCCAGGTTTGACCACCTAGGCACTAAAAAAAAAATTTGGGCTTTTAGTCAAAGAGAAATCCCTCTTACCAAGAGCATACAAAAATGGTTCCATGCCTTTTTTGGGTTGATTCGACCATACAAAAGAGAATTCCAAGTCTCATGAGCTTCCAAAAATCAAACCATCCAGCCTCATCTACCAAATTGAGCCAAAATCTTAAAATTGACATTCTGTAAAAATCCAAACCAAATTCTGGTCCCCTAATTTGCCACATACAGCTTGTTAGGTCACAAGACCAAAACCAAAAGCCAAAACCTGATCTCCTAACTTGCCACATACAGCCTGTTAGGTCACAAGATCAAAACCAAAATTGATCCCCTAACATTCCACATACAGCTTGTTGGGTCACACGGCCAAAACCAAATCCGACCCCCTAACCTACCACATATAGCCTGTTAGATCACAAAGTCAAAATCCAAATCCACATCCCTGATGTCATCTTCAAAACTTTACCTCGAGATGGTACGTGATCCCTTTCACTACCATAAAATTCCCCTGGAAGCTTAAAAGGCTACAAATACAAAAAGAAAGACCGCTCAAAGACTCTTTGCCAAGTCACAAGCTCTCCTTTACAAAATCTCTTCGAGGTACATCGACTACAAAAGTTAAGCAACTCGTCGCTGCACCTCGAGGGGGCATTTGTTGACACCAAAAATGTCACTTTGCTTCTTCAATATCCAGAAAAACTGCAAGAAGTCGCAAACCTGCCATAAATAGGCAATGCTACTTCCAAAAAATCAAATCTTGTCAGAATCAAACAAAAACTACAAGATCCTTCAAGACGGCCAAAAGAGGAGTACACAAGAAGTTTCGGGCCATTTCAAAATCATTTGGCCTAACTTCGCTTCTCCGGGAGCTAAAAAGGAGCTCACGGCGGCGAAAGCATCGGAGACACCAAATCTTCGATCAGAGCCGATGAATGGTCTCAAAATACATCCAAAAGGCTCCACGTCAAGTTTCCAGTCAACCCGACAATGTTTGACCCTACATCAACCCTCGAACAGCTAAATCAAGCCTCTCGGCGGCTAGAACCTCAAGTGCTTACAAACAGATACACGTCAAGTTTCAGGTCATTTCGACAACATTTCACCATACTTTGACGCTCGGAAGCCAAATCAGGCCTCTCGGCGGCGAAGATCCCCGGGACCATGGTTTCTAAGACAGAGCCTGTGGATCATCTTAAAATGACTCCAATAGGTTCCCTGTCAAATTTCAAGTCAATAAGACATCGGCTGACCGCACATTAAGCCGCGACATCTTCATCGCGACAAAAGCAAGTCTACTGGTGATAGGACCCCAAACGGCTCCAAACTCAAACAAAATCCTATAATTGGTCTTATTTATTGCTCACCAGGCTTCACCCCAAGTTTCAGGTCATTCCGACATCGTTTGACCCAGTTTCAGCTTCTGACGGAAAATCGGCAGCTCTGCGCGACAAAGTCTTCGGCTTTCTCAGAAAATTGGAAACTTTGCAAAACAAAATGCAAGGATTCTCATCAGGTTTTCTACAGGGAAATCAGGCCAACAAATGATCAAAAATGTGAAGGAAAAATACAGAAGAAAAAAGAATAAAAAAACAAAAAAAACGGACACAAAACGGAACAAAAGGGGGGAAAAACCCCCCAGGGTCGCAGTCCCCAGCGACCCTGGAGCCCGGGATCGCCGGAGGGCCCCGGAAACCCCATTTTTTGCCCTTTTTTCGCGATTCAAAGCGTCCGACATCTAGTATTTTCCAAAATTCATACTTTTGAGACACCAAATCTTCTGACATCCGTCAAAATCACGAGTCAATCATCAAGAGTATCGAAATCAACATTGATCGCCAACCGGTCAACCAAAAAAGTGTGTTTTCTACCCGACCGATCGAGAAATCGAAAGGACGGATGGCACCGACCCGCTGTTGGCAGCCAATACCTGAAGTTACATGGTCATCCGATGTCGCTCTACATGAAGATCCATCGATGATCATCACCGGAAGAATCCCAAAAGACGCGGCACGGCCAGCGACTCTTCAACAACTCGGCGACCACTTAATGCGATTAATTGACTAGCTTTATTGCAGTCATTAATCTATTTCTTTGGACGGCCCAATCAGAAGCAAGCATCCGGGAGTTACAAGTCAAGAGACTCATGACATTTAAACCATGAAACTCCTCCCATCATGGCGATTAAAGGTGATTAAATGCCCTCAATCTCCTCCAGCCAATCAGAAGCTAAGAAAAAGGAGTTACAAAATAAAGAATTCAATCTTGTAACTCCTCCCTTTATGTAGCTTTATGACAATTAAGGCTCATAAATCCTCCTAAATGGCTACCTAAAAGCCTATAAATAGGAAAGCATTCCAAAGAATTCCAGATCGGAAAAACTGCAGAGATCGGAAAAAACAAGACAGATCCCAGATCTGGAAAAGCCACAGAGATAGGAAAAACCACAGAGATCGGAAAAACAAGACAGATCCCAGATCAGAAAAAAGCACAGAAATCCAGAGAAAGAAAGAGAAAACTCTGCGGAAGTTCTACACCGACCACCGCTACAAGGTGACAAAAGTCCCTTGGGGGGTACCCCCCCCCCCAAGGTCCTTGCCTTCTCCTTCTACCTCCAATGGCTTAGACGTGGCTTTTCAGCCCGTCTACTTGGTTTTTTATTGGACATAGGACCTCCTTTTGGTCTTTGTCCTCTAAAAACCTGAGGTTATAGCCAAGCCAAGCTAATCAATAGCATCCTCTGTTCTCATCTGCATGGATGATGGCGAAGTCAACATATGGCTTGCGACCGTCAATTTGAACGGGTCCCCCACAATCTCCTAAGAAGTTAGATCCTCATTTTCTTGCTTTTCATTGTAGTTTGTACTTTTTCAAAAGAGACAAAAATCATAACTCTTGTCTTTCATTATTGACAAGAATTGTAAATCGGCTATAAACGCCAAAAATCGGCTATAAACACCAAAATCGGCTATAAATGCCAAAAAATCGCCTTTCACTGCAAAAAAGAAAAATGTCTCTTTTCTTAAATATATGTGCAATGGAAAACTTGAAAGAAGTTGATTTCCGTTTTACTTGCGAAGGTTGATCTCCGGATCACCACTTGCAATTCCAAGTAAAATAGAAAATCTGGCACACCCACACAAAGAAATGTTGATGCACGCATCTGCCCCCCCCCCCCCCCCCGGTTACGAAAGGGTCGTACCCAATGGACTCCCACGTCCGCCAACCCCGGTAGAACCGGGCAGAATGCGCTGGTCCATCACGGTCCAATGAATCTCTTAGATAATTTGCCTCGTTGTCCAAAGTCTCAGTGTTCCTCTGACCGGAGATACCTTCAAAAATACTTTGTCTCCAACTTGGAATTGTAGATCCTTCTTTCGAACGTCAGCATAACTCTTCTATCGGCTTCTCGAAATCTTCAATCGTTCATGAATAATTCTGACTTTATTACTTGTCTCTTCAACCAAAGGACCATGAAAACTACGTTCTCCAACTTCCTCCCAACACACTGGGGTCCAACACTTCCTGCCATACAACGCTTCGAAAGGGGCCATCCCTATGCTTGAATGGTAGCTATTGTTGTAGGCAAACTCACAGAGAGGTAAATTCTCATCCCATTGATTCTTGAAGTCTAGTACATAAGCCCTAGGCCTGTCTTCAAGGGTCTGAATAGTTCTCTCCGACTGACCATCAGTTTGTGGGTGATATGCTGTGCTGAATTGAAGCTTCGTTCCCATCGATTCATGTAAGGTCTTCCAAAATCTCGAAACAAATCTACTGTCTCAATCTGAAGTAATGGAGACCGGCTGACCATGACGACTAACAATCTCCTTCACGAAGGCTTGTGCTAAAGCCAACATGTGCATTTTCTTCCCGGTCTTCAAAGGAATGAAGTGTGCCGACTTCGTTAACCGATCTACTATGATCCAAATAGCATTGTTCCCTCTGCTTGTAGTCGGTAGACCCGAGACGAAATCCATGGTCAAGTGTTCCCACTTCCACTCTGGAGTTTCCAATGGCTGCAAAAGACCTGGTGGTTTCTGATGTTCTGCCTTCACCAATTGACAAGTCATGCATCTAGATACGAAGGCTGCTATCTCTCTCTTCATATTGTTCCACCAAAAACGACTCTTCAAATTTTGGTACATCTTCGTGCTCCCCGGGTGTACAGAATACCTCGTATTGTGAGCTTCTACCATAATGTCATTCTTCAAATTATCTATCTTTGGAACACAAAGCCTGCCACGGAAGTACAAAACTCCATCCATGATTTGAAAATCTGGGCGTTCTGAGATGTGCTCCACAATTTTAGCCAAGTCTGGATCTTGCATCTGACTGTCCTTGATTCTTTGAATGAAGACGGGCTCAGACACTGTCATATTTGCCAACATAACTCCTTCCTTTAAGGGTTGGAATTCCACCCTCAACTCCTCGAATTGCTAAAAATTATAAAACCCTTGCAAACTGGCCAAACAAACTGATTTTCTACTCAATGCATCTGCCACTACGTTAACCTTCCCCGGATGATAGATGATTGGGAAATCATAGTCTTTGATGTACTCCATCCATCTTCTTTGTCTCATGTTTAATTCTTTCTAAGAGAACAAATATTGGAGACTACGGTGATCCGAATGAACTTCAAATTTGTATCCGTACAAGTAGTGTCTCCACATCTTTAACGCGAACACTATCGCCGCCAATTCCAAATCGTGTGTCGCATATTTCTTCTCGTGTTCTTTCAATTGCCTCGAGCCATACGCTATCACATTCCCATTTTGCATCAAAACACATCCAAGTCCTACACCTGAAGCATCAGTATAGATGACAAAACCACCACTCCCCGAAGGTAAGGTGAGGACAGGTGCTGAAGTTAACCTCTTCTTCAATTCTTCAAAACTAGCTTCACATTTCTCTGACCATACGAACGGCACATTCTTTCGGGTCAACTTGGTCAAGGGTGCTGCAATGGATGAAAATCCCTGTACAAATATCCTATAGTATCCTGCTAACCCCAGAAAACTCCTAATCTCAGTCACATTCTTCGGCTTCTCCCAATTAATGACCGCTTCTATCTTTGCTGGATCAACTGTTAGTCCTTCTCTACAGATGATGTGACCAAGAAAGGTGACTTGCTCTAGCCAAAACTCGCATTTCCCAAGCTTCGCATACAACTGATTATCTCTCAACAACTGCAACAAAGTCCTCAAATGCTGCTCATGGTCTTCTCTTGACTTGGAATACACTAATATGTCATTAATAAAGACGACTGTGAACTGATCTAGATAGGGTGCAAAGATCTTGTTCATAAGGGCCATAAATACTGCTGGTGCATTCGTCAGTCCAAAGGGCATCACCAAAAATTCATAGTGCCCGTATCTAGTCCGGAAAGCTGTCTTCGGGATGTCTGATTCTCTAACTCTCAACTGATGATATCCGGACCTCAAATCTATCTTCGAGAAAAATTCTGCTCCTTGCAATTGGTCAAATAACTCGTCTATCCTTGGCAAAGGATACTTGTTCTTGATGGTCACTTGGTTCAATTTCCTGTAGTCTATACACATTCTCAAGCTTCCATCCTTCTTCTTGACAAATAGAACTGGGGCTCCCCATGGGGAAACACTTGGCCTAACAAAGCCTTTGTCTAGTAACTTTTGTAACTGTAATTTCAATTCTCCTAATTCTGCTGAGCCATCCTGTAAGGAGCAATGGAGATCGGAGCAGTCCCTGGTATCAACTCTATTGTGAACTCAACCTCTCTGACAGGTGGTAAACCTGGAATTTCTTCCTGGAAAGACATCGGGAAACTCGCACACTACCGGGATGTTCTCCACCCATTGGGACAGTTCATCCTTGGTGAGAAATGTAATGAATCCTTCGCATCCTGATCTCAACAACTTAGCTGTAGAAAGAGTTGAAATAAACCTAGCCAGAGAAACCCTGTAGAAATTTCACCCCGGAGGATATCCCATCCAATCTAAAAGCAATGGTCTTGCTATAGCAATCCATGGAGGCATGATGTCCCGCTAACCAATCCATGCCTAAAATGACATCGAAATCATGCATAACTAAGATAATAAGGTCTGCAGGGAATATGACATCTCCTATCTTCACTGAGCAACTAGGGTAAAATGTATTACACACAACTTGTTTCCCTACCGGAGTTGTAACCGTCAAAATAAATTCTAACTCTCTAGCAGGCACACTAATCATTTTAGCATACACAGGGGATATGAAAGAGTGAGTGGATCCCGAATCAAACAACACTTTAGCTTCTACTTCACAAATTAAGAGTTTACCTTCCACAACATCTCCCGCTGCTTCAGCGTCCACTCTGACGCTGTCTATTCTGGTTCTGATTCTGCCTTCCTTGCTACACATTCCGATTCTATTGCGGTGAATGAACATTCTGATTTTGCGGTTGTTGACGGGGCTGCTGATTCTGCTGCTGTCTTGGTTGATTCTGAACTGCTTACTGTATCTACTGAGGTGCCTGCCTTGGTGGCTGCTGAGGTGCCCTATTGCCTTGATTTCTATTATTTGGGCAATCTTTCATTTGGTGATCTGTGCCACCACACTTAAAACATGCACCAGTAACTCTATAGCACTGCTGAGAAGGATGGTTCTTGCCACAATGCTCACACCCACCTTGAGCTGGAGTATTCTGCTGTTTCCTCTGTCTCTTGCCTTGGTTGGATTTCTACCCTTGGTATTGCTGTCTCTTCCTCTGATTATCCTTGATGATTTGGTTGTTGATGTCTTCAAATCTGTAAGCTCTCTTGATAGCCTCTTGGAAAGTAGTTGGTGGTATCACACCTAATGCATCCCTCAAGATGATGGGATTGAGTCCATCCATAAACTTGGTAACTTTCTTCTCTTCCGTATCAACAAGCTCTGGTGCATAGCGAGACAACTTTTCAAACTTCGTAAGGTACTCAAGGACTATCATGTCCTCTTGCTTGAGCAACTGGAACTCTGCTGCTTTCTGCTTCTTGATGTGTGCAGGGACATACTTTTCGCTGAATTATTGCTTGAAGGAATCCCAGGCAATCCCATTATCAATGTTCCGGTAACCATCTCTCAAAGTCTTCCACCAAATATCTGCCAGGCCTGTAAACATAGAAGCTGCTAGGTGGACTCTCTGCATGCCTGTACACTGAAAGAGATCGAATATGTTCTCTGTATGAGCCAACCAGTCATCAGCTGCCAATGGGTCTTCTTGTCCTGTGAACTCCTTAGGGCCTCTCTTTCTAAACTTCTCAAACATGGCATTAGGATCCCTGTCTCTGTTCTGAATAACAAACTGAGCTCCCACATTAGGCATTGGTTCGGGTCTTCTACCCAAGATTTCTAGCAACTGCCTCTGAACCTGAGTCAACTCTTCGTCTTTCTTTGCATCTGCTCTTGGAATCTTGCTTGATTCTCATTTGCCCTCTGTTGTTGTTCAACCAACATCTGCAGAGCTGCTGAAATTGACCTATCATCTAATTCTCAACCCCACTGTCATTGTTACTGCCTGATGCATTCGCATTCACTGGAGGTTTGCGTGGAGGCATAGTGCTGAAAAACAACTTGTTAGTATAATAAAATATAATAAATAAGGCGTTCCCAAACCCAATCGATGCTAGCTAGCGGTAATTCTAACGAATCCTTGCCACATCCTTATGTTTCTAATCCAATTTTAATTGCCTCAAATATTTCTCGCTCTCCAAGCCTGTCACAGCCCCCGGACCAAGGACCCGTTAAACAAGACCTTAATCCGGGGTCGTGGCGTGACGGGCCGGAAAATTCCGCCCGCATACACTAGTTTCCCACAGGTTTCCACGGTAAGGATCCTCGAAATTCGATCCAACAATGATTATTAAGAATCACATTCACACGAATAAATTACGCGGAAGCATTGTAGCAAACATAAAAGTCCATAATATAAGTGTATGATGAGAACGCTCAAGACTAGTATCAAAAAGAGAAACGTTCTATAGATAGGCCGCAAAGTTAGTTTCAAGTTTAATACAAAGTCAAGTTAACCAATAATTACAATTTCCCAAAAAGAATAAGCCAACAATGGCTACAACAAAATCCCAAAATATAATCCATCCAAAAGGTGATCGAAGCTCTTAAATCAACCCAACGTCTAAGCGACATCATCAGGCTGCCACTCGCATTCCACAAGAACTACTGGGTCCGCCTCAAAGTGCGCCTCAACGGCAAGGGGCTCGACATCTGGCACCAAGCAAAAAGGGTCAGACACGACGGTCTGGCAAGCAAATATAACAAATAATAGGATGATAGAAAGAGTAAAACATTAAATAAATGAGAACCACGATTAAAATCCTAAATAATAGAAATGACAAGATAAAAGATCGACATCTTAAATATAACGAATTCCAAGACTATAATAAGTTGAAATAAACAAGGACCATAAGATAAAACATCAAACGTATAAAACATTGGCAAACCACGTATAGCTAAATTCTCCTGTTACCGAAGTAACGGGAGCAGACAGAAACCGTAGCCACTAATCGTGGACCGGAACGAACAAGGTCGTTATCAAACAGAACCGTAGCCACTACACGTGGGACCGGATACAAAACCGTTGCCATGGTCGGTACAGACAGAGTCCAAGCTGCAACTGGCAGATAATTTAAAGATTCCAAGCCGGATGATCAGTCCGACAAGGTAACCTAAGCTTAGTGGTGCCATTAGAGTAAAAGTTCGAAACCTTGAAGTAATATAAATCCGTTCATAAAGATATATTTCCCAAAATCGATACGAAAACTACTCCGAACAAATACATATCTCACATATTGACGAATCCGAGCAAAATAGATGAGTAGTCTTATCAATGTCCATAAATGTGGTAAACCACCCCAAAGCATTCAAATAGGTTCATGAATGAATCCGAACAAAACCTTTTTACATGGAATGAGTGTATGATGACTCAATGATCTGATACGGGTCGTCTTGATGCACATTTAACCCCCTTTATTATCATTAATTTAAAGTAATTTGGTGCCACAGAAGATCCTTGACAATTACAAGGGATGAAGTGTACATTGAGACTTGAAGGGTTCCCCAAATGGGTTGTTCATAGTTCAAACCAATTTACATAATAGTTCTAGGATTGTAAAAGGGCTGAATGGGCTTCAATTATGGGAGAGGGATTGGGCTGAACTGGACTTGGATATGGGCTTGAAGTGAACCTAAAAAATGATTCAATTAGTCTCCTTAAAAACCGGTTTAAATCTCTTTAAATCAGGCCCAAGTCTGGCCTTAACCCAAGCTCAAAACAGTCCTCAAACCTGGCCCAAAACAGTCCTCAACTGGGCCCAAAACAGTCCTTGAATCAGCCCCAGACAAGCTTTGAAAACAGGCCCAGATAGGCCTTGAAAACTAGACCAAGACAGCTGGGCTGGGCTCGCTCGAGCGACCCAAGGTCCGCTCGAGTGAAGCCTAGATAGAACCTGGGTCGCTCGAGCGAGGGCCAGGCAGAACCAGGTCCGCTCGAGCGGCCCACTGGTTCGCTCGAGCGGACTGGGCTCTGTCCAGTCCGGCTCAGCTGGGTTCTCCCTCATTTTCATTCTCTTTTTTTTTTATCCTTTTTGTTTCCCCTTCTTCCATACATATCTCCATGATTATTTGGGCCCTTTCTTGACCTCCTCAACTCATCAAATCATCATTCATTTAATCACTCCAATCAACCATACAAACACCTTTACATCAAAGATTTCCTCCATTCTTTGAACACAAGAACTTAACATAAAGAAGGCTGAATTTCAAGATAACCAAATTCAAAAACAAACTTCCAATTCATTGTAAGACAATAACATAAGTGAAATCAAACATAAACATTGCTCCATTTATCTAAAGTAGATCCATGAATCATAAGAAGATTAGAACATAGGAAGAAAAGCCATGAAATGGAACTTATAAAATAGAACCATCATATTAATTGTAGAATCCACTTGCCTTAAGTCAAGATGAGAGCTAAGATACTCTTCAAACAACTCTCTAAGGCCTCAAGTTCCAAATCTACAAAAACCCCCAAAAGTTTTCCAAGAAGAACCCTAAAAATCAACATTTGTAAATCTCAAGGGAAAACTCTTGCATGTGTGATGAAAACACTCTAAATGAAGAGGAAAACCAAGATTTCAAGATTGGAAAGCAATTGCTAACCTTGAAGAGCTCAAACAAAGAAGAGAAGCTTGAAAGAGAGCTTTGCCCTAGCTCAAAACCTTTGAAAAGCACATCTTTGGAAAGCTTGAAGAGGGAGGAAGAAACCTAGGAGATCAATCCTTCAAGAAATCTCCAAGAGATGGGTGTTCTAGAGGAGAGATAAATTGCTGGGAGAGAGGGAAAAATCCCTTGGTTCAGACCGTTGCAGGAAAAAGGACAGAATGAAGGGAGAAGAGAACTCTCCTTCTTATAAGATGGGTTTGTGGGTCCCAATCTTCAAAAGGCTGAAACTGGCATTTGCAGGCCCCGAATGGAAACGACGAAGAAAAAAAAACGATCAACGAAAATTCTACTTTCCAAAAAGTATATTTTTGTCAATTTCTGAAATTTTCAAAATTTGGGTACAGATTTTGTGTGAAAGGTCAGTTTTGCCCTTTTTCTCGAAAAACGTGATTTCTGATCATTAAATTGAAACGGTCAAAACATGAAAGTTGATAATCTAAATGAAATGAGTCAAAATACATAAAAATTGGGATTTTTCAAAAATCAAAGTTAAACCCCCAAGATTCACACACAACACACGGGCGCCTCGGCCCGCGTCAAGCCTAAGTCAACGACTCTCGAAAGTTCCCAAAACTATTCAAACATTCTAATCTAGCTCAAGAAAATAAGCTCATCGTCCACTAACCCCACTTATCAACTAATCATGATTAAAATATAATTAAATATTCCAAACCTGGGTCAGGGGTCTGACACCAGCCCTACTTGCAAGTTGTGTGTGTGGAATGGCTGGGCCCCATTTTTTCTGGATCTAAACCAATCTATTAAACACGGTCCCCACATATAAGGAGAATAACACAGGGCCATGTGTACGTAGGATGGGGGGGCTCTATTGGCACCACGAAAATCTCTCTTCCCACAGCAAAAAAAAAAAAAAAAGATTTTCCTAAACTACCCCTCCCCTCTTCTCCCTCCTCCTCCTCTTCCCCTCCCCTCCCCTCTCTCCTCTTCCTCCCTCTTCCTCTTCCCTTCCTCTCCCATCCTCCACCCTCTTCCCTCATCTCCCCCCACCCCCCCTAAGTCTCCGGTGGGGAGGGAGCTCCGGCCGGGCCGGCTGACCGGTCTCCCTCCCCCTCTCCCTCTTTCTTCCTCCCTCCCCCTTCCATTTTCTTTCTCTCTTCTCTCTCTTCTCCCTCTCCTTCCCTCCCCTACTCCCCCACTCCCCTTCCCCCTCCCCCTCCCCCCCCCAGTCACTGGTGGGAGGGAGATCGGGCTGCTGCAAGCGGACTAGTTTTTCTGCCCGCTTGCAGCAGCCCGATCTCCCTCCAGCCGGCGACTGGGAGGGGGAGGGGGAGTGGGGGAGTAGGGGAGGGAAGGAGAGGGAAGGAGAGGGAGAAGAGAGAGGAGAGAAAGAAAATGGAAGGGGAGGGAGGAAGAAAGAGGGGGAGGGGAGGGGAGGGAGGCCGGCCGGGGCTCCCTCCCCGCCGGAGACTTGGGGGGTGGAGATGAGGGAAAAGGGTGGAGGGTGGGAGAGGAAGGGAAGATGAGGGAGGGAGGGAGGAGGAGGAAGAGGAGGGGAGGGGGAGGGGGTAATTTAGGAAAAAAAAATTTATCTTCTAGTGCGGTGGGGAGAGAAAATCTTGCGGTGCCAATAGCACTCCCCCATAGGATGGTTGTTGTATCACATTTTGGTGCGGAGAAATGATGATCAGATTTGCTAGATGGGTGTAAATCTGGCTCAGGTTCAGTCAGGAATCAGGATCCTGGTCATAGGGGCAGCCCGAATTCAGGCGTAGGGGGAGCAATGAATTCTTATTAGGCTCATGCTGCTTATTACGCTCATTCCGTATTGTTATTCATATATATTATATACTAGGATGATAATCTTATAATTTTATTATAAAGCAATTTTCATCCATGACCCTTAGATCTACTCGTCCAAGTCAAGATAAATCCCCCTTGTAGATTAATAATCACCGCAAGAACCCATCAGAGAGTCCAGCCAATTTTTTTTCCTTTTCCTTTTTAAATACTTTGCCAGAAGATAACCAGATTAATGTTGTACAGTACTCATGTCTTACACCCTTATATGGACACATCCATGAGTACCATCCTTTTAATCCCATGTGGGACCCTCGACGATCAATCTAAGTACTTCGCACTCATCACCATCCCTTGAATTGGAAAGAGCCCAAATTTGACCCATCTAACTATTTTTACCTTCTTATTAAAATAAAAATGACTGATGTGTTCTACTTTAAAGAAGCCTAGACTGATGGGCCACACACTTATGAGTGGAAGGAGTGGTGCCCACAGTGGGGTGCTCCGAGTGAAAATCCAATCTACTTCAAAATGAAGCATTGAGATAGTAGATGAATTGATGAGTATGTATTTAAAAGTGATCTTTTTTTCTAATGCCATAATGTTAGGGCTGCCTAGCTTAACGAGCATATATATTTTTTTTAAAAGCTAAACCTTTTGTAAAAATATTAATAAAGTACCCAGGGCTGGGAGATGTAAGATGTTCAAATGACATAAACCCAAAACCTAAAGCTCAGTAGTCCAAAAACAAAAAAGCTCATTAAAAAAAAGCACAACATGGAGTGGGCCCGGCCAATTCTCTATATTAGCTTTACAATGAAATATCGGCGAATTAGACATGCAAGGATTATCCAGAGGATATTCTCACATCTTTATGCAGACGAGGGGCCACAAGGGAAATAAGAAAGGATTTCTCTGACGAATCATTGCTCTTCTTTCCCATGAATTCCGAATGCCTGGAAAGGGATGGACCAAAAATATCCTTTCCCGGAAAGGAATAAATGGGGTCGTTGTTTTTCTTTTTCTTACTATTTTATTCCATCTTCATCCCATTCGCGTACGTGTCTCCTTTCCTGGACCAAAAATATCCCCTCGAATACAACGTAAACCATAGTTACCTGATTTGCAGTAAGACCAATTCGTATTCGAATTCACAGTTCGTAATTCGACTCTTACCCACATTCGAAAATTCGCTGGGGTAGGCTGAGTTAATTCGATTTTCAATTCGCTTGATTCGCAGTTTGAGTTCGATAAATTCGCTAAGTTAATTCGAATATATAATTCGATATGGTTTGATAGAATTCGTATGTCAATTCAATATATACATAAATATTTTTTTTAGTCATTTGATGCCTTAATAAGTATGAGCAAATAAATGATTAAAAGCATTAAATCAATAAACTATGAGAAAATAAATGTTTAAAAACAATCCATAACTTTTTTCTATAATTAATCAATAAACTTCAATCATTTAACTATCCATATAAAATAAATTAAATCCTAAACACCAAATAAAAATGATATAAAATATCAAACACCAAAACATAAATAAAAAATAAGGTAAAATAAAAATTCATCAGAAATAGGAGTATGAAATAAAATTCTTCATTTCCAATGCTTTTTCCCTTTGTCATGAGAAGATGGCAAACTGCATCCATATGATGAAATACTTTTTTGTCTATTAGGTGGACGTGATTGGGTGACTGCAACATTTGATGTACCACTTGGTCGGGACTCCACTCTACTGTCATTACGATTTTGAAGTTGAGGCTCCTCATCATTGTCTAGTGCTTTCCACCTTAGGTCTTCTAAATGTGCACTTGAATCTTCAATAACATCTGGCTCAGGATCAATGTCCCATTTTCTGAATGGTCCTTCATTATATCCCTCCTTCATGCGTGATAAAAGGCGAAGATTTGAATGAATAAAGACAAGTTTATCTGCACGTTTTGCGTTAAGCCTGTTCCGATGGATGGTCTCAAAATGCATCCAAAAGGCTTCACGTCAAGTTCCGAGTCAAACTGACAACGTTTGACCCTACATCAAGCCTCGATCAGCTAAATCAAGCCTCTCGGCGGCGAGAACCACCGAGGCCATCACTCATCAGATAGAGCACATGGACAGCTTCAAAATGCTTACAAAGGGCAACACGTCAAATTTCAGGTCATTTCGACAACATTTGACCATACTTTGACGCTCGGAAGCCAAATCAGGCCTCTCGACGGCGAAGCTCTCCGGGACCATGGTTTCCAAGACAGAGCCTATGGATCATCTTAAAATGACTCCAACAGGTTCCCTGTCAAATTTTAAGTCAATCGGACATCGGTTGACCGCACATCAAGCCGCGACATCTTCATCGCGACAAAAATAAGTCCACTGGTGATAGGACCCCAAACAGCTTCAAAAATTAAACAAAAGTCTATGGTTGGTCTTATTTATTGCTCAGGAGGCTTCACCCCAAATTTTATGTCATTCCGACATCGTTTGTCCCAGTTTCAGCTTCTGACGGAAAGTCGGCAACTCTACGCGACAAAGTCTTCAGGTTTCTCAGAAAATTGGAAACTTTGAAAAACAAAATGCAAGGATTCTCATTAGGTTTTCTACAGGGAAATCAGGCCAATAAATGATAAAAAAATGTCAAGGAGAAATACAGAAGAAAAAAGAATAAAAAAATAGTAAAAACGGACACAAAGCGGGACAAAAGGGGGGAAAACCCCCCCAGGGTCACAGACCCCTGCGACCCAGGCCCAGGGTCGCCGGCGACCCTGGAGCCCGCCGGGAGGGCCCCAGAAACCCCATTTTTTGCCCTTTTTTCGCGATTCGAAGCATCCGACTTCTGGTATTTTTCAAAATTCAATCTTTTGAGACACCAAATCCTCTGACATCCGTCAAAATCAATGGTCGATCATCAAGAGTATCGAAATCAACATTGATCGTCAACCGGTCAACCAAAAAAGTGTGCTTTCTACCCGACCGATCGAGAAATCGACAGGACAGATGGCACCGACCCGCTGTTGGCAACCTATACCTGAAGTTACATGGTCATCCGATGTCGATCTACATGAAGATCCATCGATGATCATCACCAGAAGAATCCCAAAAGACGCGGCACGGCCCGCGACTCTTCAACTACTCGGCGACCACTTAATGCGATTAATTGAATAGCTTTATTGCAGTCATTAATCTATTTCTTTGGACGGCCCAATCAGGAGCAAGCATCCGGGAGTTACAAGTCAATTGATTCATGGCATTTAACCCATGAAACTCCTCCCATCATGGCGATTAAAGGCGATTAAATGCCCTCAATCTCCTCCGGCCAATCAGAAGCCAAGAAAAAGGAGTTACAAAATAAAGAATTCAATCTTGTAACTCCTCCCTTTTTGTAGCTTTATGATAATTAAGGCTCATAAATCCTCCTAAATGGCTACCTAAAAGCCTATAAATAGGAGAGCATTCCAAAGAATTCCAGATTGGAAAAAACCAAAGAGAGATCCCTGATAAGAAAAAAGCACAAGAAATCCAGAGGAAGAAAGAGAGAAGCTCTGCAAAAGTCCTGCACCAGCCATCGCTACAAGGTGACAAAAGTCCCTTGGGGGGTACCCCCCCCCCCAAGGTCCTTGCCTTCTCCTTCTGCCTCCAATGGCTTAGACGTGGCTTTTCAGCCCGTCTACTTAGTTTTTTATTGGACATAAGACCTCCTTTTGGTCTTTGTCCTCTAAAAACCTGAGGTTATAGCCAAGCCAAGTGAATCAATAGCATCCTCTATTCTCATCTGCATGGATGATGGCGAAGTCCACATATGGCTTGCGACCGTTAATCTGAACGAGTCCCCCACAATCTCCTGAGAAGTTAGATCCTTTTTTTCTTGCTTTTCATTGCAGTTTGTATTTTTCCAAAAGAGACAAAAATCACGACTCTTGTCTTTCATTATTGATAAGAATTGTTAATCGGCTATAAACGCCAAAATCGGCTATAAACGCCAAAAATCGGCTATAAACGCCAAAATCGGCTATAAATGCCAAAAAATCGCCTTTCATGGCAAATCAAGGAAATGTCTCTTTTCTTAAATATATGTGTAATGGAAAACTTGAAAGAAGTTGATTTCCTTTTTACTTGCGAAGGTCGATCTCCGGATCACCGCTTATAATTCCAAGTAAAATAGAAAATCTGGCACACCCACACAAAAAAATGTTGATGCACGCCTCTGCCCCCCGGTTACGAAAGGGTCGAACCCAAACGGACTCCCACGTCCGCCGACCTCGGTAGAACCGAGCCGAAGCGCTGTTCCATCAAGCTGGCTCCACCCGGTGGGACCCGTTCATTTGAGAACACGATGCTAGAAATGAAATATTTGCATATCATATCATTTGCTCTATGCTTATACTTCTTTTCTCGATTCCTTGGCTACTTTCTGATTGGTGGCCTATGTTGGATTCCGCATCTAAGAAAAATGAGATGAGATTTTTTAGGAATTTCTAATTGTTTGAATTTATTTCCACTCTTTCTCTTATAAAAAAAACAAAAAAAAATTGATTTTTCATTTTGGATTCAAAATTGAGAAACCTTGATCATTTCCTATCGTTCATCGTGCTTGCAAAATGTTGAGCTTATTCGACCAAGGTTTTGGGCAATCGTTTCTCTTCGATGAGTTCATTAAAGATCTAAAAAAAATAAAAAAAAAATAGAATTTTCATTTTGGATTCAAAATTGAGAAACCTTGATCCTTTCCTATCGTTCATCGCGCTTGCAGAAATGTTGAGCCTGTTCGACTAAGGTTTTGGGCCATCGTTTCTCTTCGATGAGTTCATTAAAGATCTAAGAATAAATAAAAATAAATAAAAATAAATAAAAATCAGATTTTTCAGTTTGGATTCAAAATTGAGAAACGTTAATCCTTTCCTATCGTTCATCGTGCTTGCAGAAATGTTGAGCCTGTTCGACTAAGGTTTTGGGCCATCGTTTCTCTTTGATGAGTTCATTAAAGATCTAAAAAGAAACAAAAAAAATAAAAAATCAGATTTTTTAGTTTGGATTCAAAATTGAGAAACCTTGACCCTTTCCTATCGTTTATCGTGCTTGTAGAAATGTTGAGCCTGTTCGACTAAGGTTTTGGGTCATCGTTTCTCTTCGATGAGTTCATTAAAAATCTAAAAAAGAAAAATACAAAAAAACAAAAAAAGACATAGACCACTAAGGTTAAACCAACTGCGTTCTTTGATCACGGTAGATTCAAGAAAAGCCTTGTCCAGAGTATGGAGACAGCTTGACTGTTCTAGGGAAGGGTCCTCCAAACCTGACTCCCAAGTCAACCCAGCATGAGCCGGCTAGTTCTTACAAGCCCAAAATCAAGTCATGCATCACTAGGCCTCTACAAGCACCTGCTAAGGCCAACAATCCTGCAGTTCGACCCTTCATCTCTACAGGGGCCGAACTCAAAAAATTCAAAGCTTCGCTGCAGCAAGCGAAGGACCGGGTTCGCATCTTGTCCTTGCCCAGCTACAAAGAAGACAGGCACATCAGCTGCGCCCGAGGGAGCACATCATTCATTGTCAAAGCCCAACCAGAGCTGGCCGAAGCTCAAATTGCTCATCATATACGCCACCACGCGTCGTATCGACAAAAGAGACTAGAGAAACAAAGGACGCAGCCTCCTACACTTCAAATCTCTCCCAAATGGGTCGAAAAAGAAAGACCCAACCAAGTTGCTGCCGTCCATATGGTTGGAAAAACTAGAAGACGCCAAAAGTCAACAACAAAAATCCATGTCTGACGTCCGGTGACCTGCGGCTTCTCTAGGACAAGAAGACACTCAGAAGAATCCCCTGCTCCTTCAAGCAAAGGACGGTAGAGTGATCCTTCCTCAAGCTCTTTATCGAAAAGAATGAGCCCCAACTTAGTTACCAGGACAGTTTCTTCGTTCGAATCTCGAGGGATGAACGTCCTGGCTACAAATTCTGAGCCACCACCCCGGAATCCACCTCAAGATGATGCGATCACACGCATCCAGTAGTTGGAACAAGGCCAGCAGAGGATTGAAACTCTGATGGAAAACCTTCTCCTCGCCTTCCAAAATCATGCGAACAATGAACCTCCTCCGAATCATCAAGACGATGAGGTAAATGGAGAAGAAAATGAGTCACGCGCCCTTACCAAAAAGGACGTAGACAGTATCCTCGCCAAAGCAAAAGAAGAGGATATACTCAAGGAGCATGGGATCAAGCCACCATATCCCTTATGGATGGACTCGGTCCCGTTCCCTACAAAATTCAAGCATCCTACTCTCCAAACATATACGGGGAAAGGATCAGCCAGACAGCACGTCATCCACTTCAAGATCTTGACGGGAGCTATCACGGATTAAGATGCACTCAAGATCCGCCTCTTTGCAAGTACCCGAAAAGGTACGGCCTTCGATTGGTACTCCACTCTGCCGGAGGACTCCATCCAAAATTAGGCCATGCTAGAGACACGCTTCCCGACTCACTTCAAAGGTGAGGATCATCCCGCTACTATGGCTCAGCTGTGCAGCCTAAAACAGGGGGAGAATGAGCCAACATATGACTTCATTCACAAGTGGAAAGCAATAGCGTACAAATGCTCTAATGTACTGCCACAAGCGTCGCTAGTCGACATCTGCCGAAGCAACATGAGAGCCAGAATCCGCTCCATGATCATCGGCAACAAATCAAAAAACCTGGGAGAACTCCTGGAAGCTTCCATGGAAGCTGAAACGGTGACTAAAGACCTCAACAGTCAGAAATCATCAAGAAAAGAGCCAACCGCCATTGCAACCTCTAAACCAAAGAAAAAAGAGGTCCTCAATGTGTAAACCAAGTCAGCTCCTCAGCCACCAAAGAAAGCTGAAAACAAAGCTGCTGGTAAGAGACCTAAACTCTCTGATGCCTTCAAAGAACGAGTAGAAAAGAAATACCCGTTCGATGAAGATGTTGATGAAATCTTCGGGGCTCTTGTGGCAAACGGCAAGCTCACCTTGCCTGAACCCAAAAGACCGAGTGATGTTGGCAAAACCAACGATCCTCGGTACTGTCCATACCACCAGATGATCTCGTATCCTCTCAATCAATGCTTCGTTGTGAGAGAAAATAAACGAGATGTGGAAAAATGGAGTCATCACCTTTGACAAAAACTATGGGTCTGCCTCCGTCAACATGGTGACATGTGGACAAACATCAAAATCACTGAAGAAGAAGATCACTACTTCCTTCAAGGTGATAAACACAATCCAAGCGTCCGAGGAACTGGTTCCTTACTGATGGATAGCTTCTGCTCGGTTCTACCGAGGTCGGCGGACGTGGGAGTCCATTTGGGTCTGACCCTTTCGTAACCGGGGGGCAGAGGCGTGCATCAACATTTCTTTTGTGTGGGTGTGCCAGATTTTCTATTTTACTTGGAATTGCAAGTGGTGATCCGGAGATCAACCTTCGCAAGTAAAATGGAAATCAACTTCTTTCAAATTTTCCATTGCACATATATTTAAGAAAAGAGACATTTTTCTTGATTTGCCGTGAAAGGCGATTTTTTGGCATTTATAGCCGATTTTGGCGTTTATAGCCGATTTTTGCCGTTTATAGCCGATTTTGGCATTTATAGCCGATTTACAATTCTTATCAATAATGAAAGATAAGAGCTGTGATTTTGTCTCTTTTGAAAAAATACAAACTACAATGAAAAGCAAGAAAAGGAGGATCTAACTTCTCAGGAGATTGTGGGGGACTCATTCAGATTGACGGTCGCAGGCCATATGTGGGCTTTGCCATCATTCATGCAGATGAGAACAGAGGATACTCTTGATTCGCTTGGCTTGGCTATAACCTCAGGTTTTTAGAGGACAAAGACCAAGAGGAGGTCCTATGTCCAATAAAAAACCAAGTAGACGGGGCGAAAAGCCATGTCAAGCCATTGGAGGCAGAAGGAGAAGGCAACGACCTTGGGGGGGCTACCCCCCAAGGGACTTTTGTCACCTTGTAGCGGTGGTCGGTGTAGAACTTCCGCAGAGTTTTCTCTCTTTCTTTCTCTGGATTTCTGTGCTTTTTTCTGATCTGGTATCTGTCTTGTTTTTTCCGATCTGGATTCCTTTGGAGTGCTCTCCTATTTATAGGCTCTTGGTAGCCATTTAGGAGAGTATATGGGTTTTTATTGTCATTAAGCTGCATAATGGGAGGAGTTACAGGATTTAATTCCTTTATTTTGTAACTCCTTTTTCTTGGGTTCTGATTGGCTGGAGGAGATTGAGGGCATTTAATCGCCATGATGGAAGGAGTTTCATGTTTTAAATGTCATGAATCGCTTGACTTGTAACTCCCAGATGCTTGCTTCTGATTGGGCCATCCAAAGAAATGGTTTAATGACTGTAATAAAGCTAGTCAATTAATCGCATTAAGTGTTCACCAAGCAGTTGAAGAGTCACGGGCCGTGCTGCGCCTTTTGGGATTCTTCTGGTGATGATCATTGATGGATCTTCATGTAGATCGACATCGGACGACCATGTAACTTCAGGTATTGGTTGCCAACAGCGGGTCGGTGCCATCTGTCCTGTCGATTTATCGATCGGTCGGGTAGAAAGCACACTTTTTTGGTTGTCCGATTGGCGATCAATGTTGATTTTGATACTCTTGATGATTGACCCATGATTTTGACGGATGTCAGATGATTTGGTGTCTCAAAAGTATGAATTTTGGAAAATACCAGACATTTTTCCTTGACATTTTTTATCTTTTATTCGCCTGATTTCCCTGTAGAAAACCTGATGAGAATCCTAACATTTTGGTTTGCAAAGTTTCCAATTTTCCGAGAAAGCCGAAGACTTTGTCGCGCAGAGCTGCCGATTTTCCGTCAGAAGCTGAAACTAGGCCAAACGATGTCGGAATGACCTGAAATTTTGGGTGAAGCCTCCTGAGCAATAAATAAGACCAACCATACGCTTTTGTTGGAGTTTTGAAGCCGTTTGGGATCCTATCACTAGTAGACTTATTTTTGTCGTGATGAAGATGTCGCGGCTTAATGTGCGGTCAACCAATGTCCGATTGACTTGAAATTTGACTGGGAACCTATTGGAGTCATTTTAAGATGATCCATAGGCTCTGTCTTGGAGACCATGGTCCCGGGGAGCTTCGCAGCCGAGAGGCCTGATTTGGCTTCCGAGCGTCAAAGTCTGGTCAAATGTTGTCGAAATGACCTGAAATTTGACGTGCAGCCCTTTGTAAGCATTTTGAAGCCGTCCATGTGCTTTAACTGATGAGTGATGGACTCGGTGGTTCTCGCCGCCGAGAGGCTTGATTTAGCTGTTCGAGGATTGATGTATGGTCAAACGTTGTCGGTTTGACTCGAAACTTCACGTGGAGCCTTTTGGATGTATTTTGAGACCATCCATCGGCTCTGATCAAAGATTTAGTGTCTCCGATGCTTTTGCTGCCGGGAGCTCCTTTTCAGCTGTCGGAGAAGCGAATTTAGGCCAAATGATTTTGAAATGGCCCGAAACTTCTTGTGTACTCCTCTTTTGGCTGTCTTGAAGGATTTGCAGTTTTTGTTTGATTCTGACAATATTTGATTTTTGGAAGTAGCATTGCCTATTTATGGCAGGCTGCGACTTCATGTAGCTTTCTGGATTTTGAAGAAGCAAAGTGACATATTTTTTTGGTGTCAACAAATGCCCCCTCGAGGTGCAGCGAAGAGTTGCTTAACTTTTGTAAAGGGATCACGTACCGTCTCGAGGTAATTTTATGGTGGTGAAAGGGATCACGTACCGTCTCGAGGTAAAGTTTTGAAGATGACATCGGGGATGTGGATTTGGGTTTTGACCTTGTGACCTAACAGGCTGTATGTGGCAGGTTAGGGGGTCAGGTTTGGTTTTGACCGTGTGACCCAACAAGCTATTTGTGGAATGTTGGGGGGTCAATTTTGGTTTTGATCTTGTGACCTAACAGGCTGTATGTGGCAAGTTAGGGGATCAGGTTTTGGTTTTAGGTTTTGGTCTTGTGACCTAACAAGCTGTATGTGGCAAGTTAGGGGACCAGGATTTGGTTTGATTTTTTGTGGAATGTCAATTTCAAGATTTTGGCTCAATTTGGTAGATGAGGATGGATGGTTTGATTTCTAGAAGCTCATGGGGCTTGGAATTCTTTTTTGTATGGTCCAATCAACTCAAAAGAGGCATGGAATCATTTTTGTAAGCTCTTGGTAAGAGGGATTTCTCTTTGACTAAATGCCCAAATTTTTTTTTTTTTTTGGTACCTAGGTGGTCAAACCTGGCTCATATGGGCTAACCAATGGGACCTTAAGCTTTTTGGAATGGCTTAGATCTCATATGGTGTCATTTTTGTAAAGAATAGCTAAAAATATCTCCTTTGGATAGAGAATATCTAATAATATCTTTACTTGGAGAGAATCTCTCATGTTCCCTTTATTTTGGGATAGAATATCTCAAGATTTCTTTCTTTTGGGAAGGAATCTTTCATTGATCTTATCTTTTGGGAGAAGATCTCTCATTGATTTCTTTTTGGGAGAGAATCCCTCAAGATATCTTTCTTTTGGGAAAGAATCTTTCTAATTTCTTTCTTTTGGTAAGGTTACTAATTAGTAGCACTTACCTCTTTCTTCTTTCCTTCTTTGGTTTGCTCTCTTCTATAAAAGCAAGGAGGAGGTTGGATCTCTTGCTCTTATTGCTTTCTTTTGCAACAATCCCAAGAGGGCTTCAAGACCAAGAGTTCTTCTACTTCAAGATCTTCAAGACATTTCTTCTTCTTCTCCATCAATGGCTTCAAGTAAGTTCCCTTTTTCAAGAAAACTCCATTGTAGGAAATAGGATGATAAAAAGTTCTTTCTTTTCCTTTTTTTTTCTCTTTTTCACGTGTTCTCTTCTCTTTTTTTTTTTTGTTTACACATTTTTTTTTTCTTCTTTTTTTTTCTTCATGCTTTCCTCTTCTTCTTTTTTTGCATGTTTTTTTTCTTTTTTTGTGTACGGAATCTGTCCGTACGGCCACGTGGCCTATGGGCCAGCCCCTTTTTTTTTGCTGATCCTCTTTTTTTTTTCTTCTTTTCTTTCTCTCTTCTTTTTCGAGAAAGTTTCTTTTCTTCTTTTTTTTTTGCTCATCATGATAATGCATTTTTTTGGCAAACCAAGATGTTCATGCATGTATATTTTTTTTTGTAAATTGAATTGTAGCATGATGTGGTAGCATACCTGAAAGTTTTTGCAAACTTGGGAATTTGGAGCTCGCAGCGATGTTGAGCCCTTCCTGATTTTGCGGAGACTTTTAGGTTTCGAAAGTTTGGAGTTTTGGAGCTCGCAGCAATGTTGAGCCCATCTTCAAGCAGGGATATTTCCTTTTCTTCGGAATTGCCCCGGCATCATGTCAGAATTTCGCCAGATTCTTTTTAGCGAAATCATGTCATTTTGATGATTGATCTTTTTCTTTTCCATCCTTTGCAGGTGGTTTCTCCAGAACGAACAAAGGTAAAGAGCCTGCTACCAGCGTACCTCGTTGATCTGCTAGATCTTCTAATCCGGCCGTTCAGCAAGCTTGGGACAAGGTTCAGTATGTTGAGAGAAATCTGGAAGAGTGCGACTCCCTCAACAGCGATGAGATGAGGCAGCGACTGATCGCTCTCAAGGGAGAGGAATTCTATAAGATCATGGTAAGCAGTCGTCCATGGGTGATGGAAGATCAGAGTGTCTTATCCAAGCCTACCTTCTTCTTTGGTGATGCCATCCCTGATGACATGACATACCAAAGGAGATGTTTTCAGTTCTCCTTCACAGCAGATGGTGAGAAGAAGACTGTTCTACCCGGTCGACGTTTGATCGCACCGTCTCGATCATGAGCCTTGCCCCACGTGCTCTAAGAGGGAAGATCCTCCAAGCTGGGTGAGAAGGACAAATGTAATCAAGACCGGGGTTTTTGTTGGTGGTTCTCCTGGATATGCGGAGAAGTCGCCTACTGACATGGACATGTTGATGCTAGCCAGCGGTTACCAGGGCTCTGATTATCCGTCGGTCGATTTGAGACCGGTGGGCCTTGGCATTTTCAGCGGTCATGGCAGTAATTGGGTGAAGCCTTTTTGACTTCGTGGCCATTTCAGTGCTGACTTCGAGTGGAAGTCGTGGACTGATCGCGTCCTACTGATTGGTGGCGCCGTTTTGAAGGAAGCCGGGATTTTTTTATGCGGTCTGCGCCTTTAGGGAGACCGTGATCTTTTTCGACGAGGCCTTCATGGCTATGCTGGAGTCATTCCTTCCACAAACCAATACCTTTGTTGTGACGAATGGTGAGATTGGTTTCTCTCTGAAGGAGCTGAGCGACCAATTCTGACACTGTTGAGGAGATACCTCGTGCTGAGATTCCTTCCCAAGCAGCTCCAACAGGAAAGAGTTCTTTTGTTACTCTTCCAACGGGTGATGACATGAGCAGCCGACCAACGGAGTTGGGCGAATCTTCAGCTGGGCCATCTCTTCTTTTTGCGAAGAAGGTGGTGGTGCAGGTTCTGAGCTCTTGGATTGAGACTCTCCTTTCTGGGCACTTGGATACCGGATTTGGCATGATCCAGCATGTGCAGGAGATTTTCAGTGATGCCGAAGAGGCTGGTCTGGATGTCACAGATGTCAGGGCGATCGTTGATAGGATCATTGCACTGGGGTGACAAGTGGTTTGAGACCATGGCTTTTGCTGACGACCAGTTCTTCAAGGAGATGTTCCTGGACCCTGCTGATAAGGCTAAGTCTGACCTGAATGAGGCTACACAAAGCAGAAGGTAGATAGTCCGAGAGAAGAACTTAGAAGAGCTAGCCATCATTGGGCTGATACATGACCTTAAGATCCTTGATAGGGAGGTCGATGAGGCCAGGAAACGTCTTCAGCATTTGAAGGCACAAGTCGCTGCCAAGTGGGCTGCTATAACAGAGGCTCGCGACAGGGCGAGTGCTCTGATTCGCCGGGTTGCAGATGCTGATTGAGCCCTTGAAAGGAAATTTCAAGAGGACAAACAATGGCGAACTGCTCGGGATAAGCTTCCCGGTGTAAAAGAAGGGTTACAGCTCACCCCAGCATCTCATGGAAAGTTCCTGAAGAAGCATGCCCTGGAATCTCTGACGGTTGAGGCCAAAAGTTTGCTTGAGGAGCTGAAATCTTAGCTGGAGACCATCTTTGGCTGAGCTTCTGATTTTTGTAGCAGAAACTATCCTTCTTCTTTTTTTTGGTACCACATGTATTTTTTTTTTTTTTTGGTACTCTCTCTTTTTTTTGTAGTGTTTGTGAACACTTTCTTTTTTTGGTACCGCATGTATTTTTTTTTGTACTCTTCTTTTCTTATTTTTTGTTTTGTTTTCCCTACACTCACTTAAATCTTTTTGTGATGAAAGCAATTGCTAAATGGGATGCTTTTTTTTTGTTTTCCCTACGCTCACTTAAATCTTTTTTTTTATGAAAGCACTAAATGGGATTTGATCAAAAGCTTGTCATTTTGTGAAACTCTTTTGTCAAATGATAGTTTTGGCATGGGAGCTAGATTTTGTTTGTGGCATGGAAGCCGATTTTGGCATTGATAGCAAATTTGTGGCATTTATAGCCTGTTTTGGTGGCATCTATAGCCGGTTTTTT
Organism: Litsea cubeba; assembly: GCA_012931725.1. Taxonomy (NCBI): domain Eukaryota; kingdom Viridiplantae; phylum Streptophyta; class Magnoliopsida; order Laurales; family Lauraceae; genus Litsea; species Litsea cubeba. The sequence goes on along the minus strand of CM022949.1, from coordinate 88,831,404 downwards.
TTTTTTTTTGAAAACCAAGTTTTGATTTGTGCCATTGATAGCCGGTTGGTTTTGTTTTGCAGCATTGATAGCCGGTTTGTTTTGGTGGCATCAATAGCCGTTTTGTGGCATTTATAGCCTGTTTTGGTGGCATTTAAAGATGGTTTGTTTTGGTGGCATCTATAGCCGGTTTGTTTTGATGGCATCGATAGCCGGTTTGTGGCATTTATAGCCTGTTTTGGTGGCATTTATAGCCGGTTTGTTTTGGTGGCATCTATAGCCGTTTTGGTTTTCAAAAATGCAAGTATCGACTAAAAGTCGCCTCCCTGCTGAATGGTCTTGCAAGTATCGATGGAATGTCGCATCCTTGCCCATTCGGTTGCGAGTATTGATGGAATGTCACATTCTCGCGAATTTGGGTGCAAGTATCGATGGAATGTCGCATCCTTGCTTTTCAAAAATTTTGGATTTGCGGGTACTGACTTGATGTCGTTTCCCCACGATTTTTGAAATTTGTGGTTTTCTCAAACCTTTGGATAACGGATATCAACTGAAATGTTGCGTCTCCATGGTTTTTTAGGTTTTTTCGAACCTTTGAAATTTGGGTTGTGGATATCAACTGAAATGTTGTATCTCCACGGTTTCTTGGTTTTTTCGAACCTTTGAAATTTGGGTTGTGGATATCAACTGAAATGTTGCATCTCCACGGTTTCTTGGTTTTTTCGAACCTTTGAAATTTGGGTTGTGGATAACAACTGAAATGTTGCATTTCCACGGTTTTGGATTTTGCAAGTATCGACGAAATGTCGCTTCCCTTCGATTTTGAAAGTGTAAGACCCCGACCCGAGAGACCTCGATTAGAGTTAATTAAGTTGTGTTTTAGTTTTAAGTGTGTTTAGTGGTTTTTAATTAAGTTTGGGGATTAGAATAGCTTTTATATTAGCTTTGGGGAATTTGGAGAGCCTTTTTACTTGTGGGACCCTTTGGGGGTTCTTGTTACGAATTGTGTGAGATTGGGGGTTTACCGATGATTTCCAAAAAAATCGTGTTTTTTAACCCCATTGGACTTATCTTGTTAATTCCTACAACTTACATGTTAACATCATTTCCATTCGAGGAACCTAAACCCGACTTTTCGCAGTTTGAGGGCAAAATGGTCTTTCTACCCAAAATCTGGACACCAATTTCAATGTCACCAAAATGTATAAAATATATACTTTTTGAAAACTAGAAATTTCGCCGATCAACTTTGTCTTCTTTGTCGAATTCATTTGAAGCCCCGAATGTCATGTTTTGAGCCCGTGAAGCCTTTTAAGTTGTGGGCCCCATTCCCACTTACTATATATTGAGAGCTTCTTCTTCATTTTTCCATTTCTGGCAAAAACCCTAAAAGGAGAAGAGGTTTCTAGCCCTAGGGTTTTCCCTTGCCTTTTCTTACTTCCTTTCCCATAAATCACCACCAGAACTTGGCTAAATCAAGAGATGGACCTTGCAATCTTCTTCCTCACTTCAAGAGCTCTCTATTGGTACCATTTATGAAGACATGCATCACCATTAGGGCCTCCTGTGAGCTCCCTCTCCTTATTTGAACCACTTTTAGGTAAGTGATCCCTCCAATCTTTTAGAATCTTGTTTGTTTAGCCCTAGAGAAGCTCCATTTCGTTTATTGCAAGATTTCGTTTTGTTTTACTTGGATTTTGATATTTTAGGGTTTGGATTTGGGGGTTTTTGTATAGGTGTTTGATTGTGGGCTTAAGAGGTGATTAGAGCTCAATTTGATTTGCATTGGACCCAAGGCAAGTGGATGAAATGATTCTCATGTGTTTATCATGTTTTATGCAAAATCTTGATTTATCTTCATTAATAGTTTTAATGGTTTATCATGTTTTATGAAAAATCTTGATTTATCTTCATTAATAGTTTTAATGGTTTATGATAGTTTAGTACTATTGATTTTGAATGATGATTTGATGAGACGAGGAGTTCAAGGAAGGGCCCAAACATTCATAAAGTTATGTTTGGAAGAAGGGGAAAGAAAGGAAATGGATAGGAGTTGGACAAGAGAGGAATTCAACCAAATGGGTTGAGATTCGTCGCTGTCCGATCGATCGCCCATCAGGTCCGATCGATCGGATGTAAATAACTGAGAGTGTTTTCAGAATCGATCGATCGCCCATCAGGTCCGATCGATCGGACTGTAAATAACTGAGAGTATTTTCAGAACCGATCGATCGCCTATCAGGTCCGATCGATCGGACTGTAAATAACTGAGAACGTTTCAAGACCGATCGATCGGCCAATGAGTCCGATCGATCGGACTGAAATGAAATGAACTACAAAATAAAGGGAATTGTGGGACTGTTCTCCAGATTCATTTCAAGCCCATACTCAAGTCCAATTCGGCTCTATCCCTTCACTTCTTATTTGAAGACATTGAACCTGTAATGATGCATTTAAACCCATGAAAGAATTGAGTAAATTGTGATGGGTTGTAGTGGGGAGGTAATGTTTGGAGCCCCAATGTATTTAAGGACTTGTAAGGCATTACATGAAGTCCGGAGGGAGGAGGAACCTCATCATGGAGATTCCATGAGGCTTTCTAGATTGACCAATGTGTATAAGGACCCGGAATGTCCCTAACTCTAAAGAGTACCAAATTACATCATGATCGACATACGGGACCCTATTCACACTGATTCAATTCTAGGAACCCCATTGTTTAGCCTGTAAATGTGTGGGAAACTATTTGTATTCGATTTCAACCAAACTCCTATTTTGGGATTTCAACCCATAATGTGTGAGTACACTTGACCCGAGGGCATTGTGCTACCATATTGTTAATTTGTTTAGACCCATCCCGACTTTTATGCGTCTTATACCTATGGGTACCCCGCCCCGTTATGTATATTTATTTGCTTTGATTTTCGCATGTTACCTATAAGTCGGCACCAGTAAGCTTGGATAACCTTATCAGTTTGATCCACCGGTTTGGATATCCCCCCTCTGTTATACCCGCTGCAGCATGGTTCCCACCTCGCCCCGATATACCCGGTTCGCTACCGTGGTCCCGCAGAGTATTATATGTATTTATTATATAAAATCGTTGACTCTCCTCACCTCGTGTGACTGAGGTCAACGTTGTTGATTCTCCTCACCTCGTGTGACCGAGGTCAATGTCCCGATGTGCTCTCATCACTTTTGTGAGAGAGGATGTAGCTTTGTGTGGTTGCCACCTTGTTAGTCCCGAATCCTTGTTACCTTACATGTTTTATTTGCATATGTACTTCCTTTAAATGATATATTATTCTTTTACGAAGTTCATCATTTATATACAAGCTTTCTAACTCTTGCAAAATACCATTATTTTATTATTGTAATATCCTTTCACCCACCTACCAGACCGTCTTGTCTGATCCATTTATTTTGGTACTCAGGTCCAGAGCTTATTGCCATTGAGGAGGAGCCTGAGGAGGCGGTCGGTGAACCGCAGCGAGTGATTGAGTGGCAAGCCGACGATGTCATGTAGACATTCGGCCTTGCCTTGAGAACGATACATTTTGGGATCTTATGATATGTTTATTTTAGGTTTTGTTGGTTGTATGGTCTTTGTTGACCATTATCTTGGGCCATTAATCAACTGATCTTTTGTAATTACACTTAAATTTACTTTTGGGGAATTATGCTTATGATCATTGCTCATTCTGATATCTTGTCATGTTAATCATAGATCGGTCTTGTTTATGGAATGGAATAGCATTATTATGATTTGCTACACGCTTCCGCAATCTTGAGAATGTGTTTGATATGGTTATATGTGAGATGATGTGTAAAGATAATCCTCGCCGCGGAACCCTGTGGGAAATCACGTGTACGGATAAATGTTCTTTTAATTCCGTGTGTGGTTTAGCGAAAGAGATGCACGTGGCGCGGCATCATCACCGTCCCGATCCCGGACTTGGCTTTTTCCCCTAATCCCAGTCCGAGGTCGCGACAGGAAGTGTCGAACGTGGTTCGCATGCTTCCGATTTGTGCGAGTATCGACTAAGCGTCGCTTCCCCGCGGTTTTTGAAAAACCATTTTTTGTTTAAAGACACGAGGGTCATAAGTTTTGACCTAAAACGATTTGGGCGGTAAAAGGCAGGGCAGACTAGGGTGGAAATCCCTGAATCCGGATTTTGTTTCAAACCATGAATTTTGGGTTCAAATGTTGAAAATTCTGGTCAAGTTAGCGAAAGGTTCCTAAACTTATACTTTTTTTTTTGGACAATGAAACAATGAAAGTATGCATTGTTTAAATTTCTAGAAATTTCAACATTTGATATGAAAATTCTAAAAAGAGTGCGTTTAGCGAGCGTGTACCTGGAATCCGATTTTGGCCGTACAGGCATTGCTCTTACCCAGTTGGGTATGTCTTCAAGGGTAGTACCGCTTTAAGAACTTGCCGTTGATGGGCAGCATATATCTGTCACCCTCCATGTTTAGGAGTGCGTATGCGCCGTTGGAGAAAACCTTGTCGATGACGTAGGGTCCCTCCCATTTTGGCTCAAACTTGCCTTTGGACTTGTGAGCGAAGACCATTGGTCTTTTTACCGCAAAAACCAAGTCACCCTTTTTGTAGGTGCGTTGCCTGACCTTTTTGTCGAAAGATCCTGCCATGCGTGCTTGGTAAAGTTCAATGCTTTGTCGAGCTTCAAGCCGTCTCTCATCGAGATTGTCCAGCTCATGGAGTCGCAATTTGACATTACTTTCTTGAGTCATGTCATTTTGCAAGGATACCCTCAAGGAAGGAATTTGTACTTCCAATGGTACGACAGCTTCACATCCATAGACCAAGGAGAATGGTGTGCTATGGGTTGGTCCTCGGACGGTGGTTCGATTTTGTCGCTCCAATCTCTTTTGTGACTAAAGACCATTTTCTTGAGGATTTTGCAAAGTGTCTTGTTGAAAGCTTCTGCTAATTCGTTTGCTGCCGGATCGTATGGAGTCGAAGGACAGCTTTGGATTTTGTATTTGTCACAGAACCTGTAGAATCGATGATCCCGTAATTGTGGTCCGTTATCATGGACGAATCTTTTGGGTATGCCGAAACGACAAATGATGTTGGTGCGCAGGAACTGAAGGACTGATGAGGTCTTCATTTCGTTGAGCGCAAATGCTTCTGACCACTTGGAGAAATAATCCGTAGCAGCGAAGATGAAGCGATGACCTTTGCTTGAAGGGAGAGAAATAGGACCTATGATGTTTATACCCCAGGTTTCGAAAGGCCATGAAATCGCTGTAGGATGTATCAGCAGCGGAGTTGCCATCCTCAGTGATTGTGTTGCATGGAGCATTTTCCGGGAACAAGTCCTGAACAGCATCCTGCAACCTCTCTTCTTCGTTAACCAATTCATCATCCCAAGCATCAATAGCTGGGAATTCTTCAGTCAGGAAGGGTGTGAACTTTGAAGTCACAGTCTCAGGAGAAGAAACCTAAGAGGGTGTCGTCTCAGTGAAAGTCACGTGAGATGAGGTGGCTCCAGAAGATACATTGCTAGGAGTCGTCGGAGTGTAAGTGATCTCATCAGACGATGCTTCGGAAGAGTCATAATCCCGAATTATCACATTACAGGAAGCTCTGACAGGAGACGTTGTCTGATCGAAGTCAGACTCATCCTCGGATGTAAGAGGATCGTCTATCCAGCAATTTTCTCCATTTTCAGGAGTTGAGGGAGGATGTACCTGATGGTCTTCAGGGACTTCCGGCTCTGGATTGCGAGGAAGCACGTTGATGCGGTTTTGCTCTTGTTCTAGAGCGAGATGCTGCAAGATCCTCGCATATTCTTCAAGATCAGGCATTGGAGACAGATCTTCTTCTTCATCAACTTTTTGTGGCACAGCATAGTTGATTTCCACTGGAGCAATGATGGTACTGGGTCAGCAGCATTTTCTTGTACAGTCTCTTGGTCTTCTTCATCATCAGACCAGGATCCTTGCGGCTGTAGGGGGTTATACCAGATTACTGGCATAAGATGAGTCTCAGGAACCCATTCTTCATCAAAGAGATATTCTCCTATTTCAAGGGACTCCTCCCACTCGTCGGTGTAGTTGGATTCGAATCCATCATCGGTGTCGCTGGACTCGTATCCATCAATGGAGAATCCAACTACCGAATTACAAGAGTATGATGCCTCCTGCGTGGCTTCTTTGAATTGAAGTGGCATGAAATCACTGAGAGTGGATTTTCTTATCCCCTTTGAAGTCTTTGGAAGGGACGTTTTTATTGCCTCCAGTGAAGCAGTAGAGGAAGCCTTTGCCTTTTCTCGGACTTCTTATTTTGGTTGGGTCTTCTCTTACCGTTTGAGCTTGAAGAGATGTTTCCTAGCCTGCCTTCGCTGTTGAGCCGTAGGCTTTGTTCTCACGACATCCCAATTTTCATCTTCTAGGAGATCGGGATGTACCCATTTGGGTTGTCAAGCTGGTGTCAGGTAAGGAATCAGCTCCTCGGACGCTTGGATTGTGTTTATCACCTTGAAGGAAGTAGTGATCTTCTTCTTCGGTGATTTTGATGTTTGTCCACATGTCACCATGTTGACGGAGGTAGACCCATAGTTTTCGTCAAAGGTGATGACTCCGTTCTTCCACATCTCGTTTATTTTCTCTCTCACAACGAAGCATTGATTGAGTGGATGCGAGATCGTATGGACAATATCGAGGATCTTTGGTTTTGCCAACATCACTCGGTCTTTTGGATTCAGGCAAAGTGAGCTTGCCGTTTGCCACAAGAGCCCTGAAGATTTCATTAACATCTTCATCGAACGGGTATTTCTTTTCTACTCGCTCTTTGAAGGCATCTGAGAGTTTAGGTCTCTTACCAGCAGCTTTGTTTTCAGCTTTCTTTGGTGGCTGAGGAGCTGACTTAGTCTGCACACTGAGGACCTCTTTCTTCTTTGGTTTAGAGGTTGCAATGGCGGTTGGCTCTTTTCTTAATGATTTCTGACTGTTGAGGTCTTTAATCACCGTTTCAGCTTCCATGGAAGCTTCCAGGAGTTCTTTCAGGTTTTTTGATTTGTTGTCGATGATCATGGAGCGGATTCTAGCTCTCATGTTGTTTCGGCAGATGTCGACTAGCGACACTTGTGGCAGTACATCAGAGCATTTGTACGCCATTGCTTTCCACTTATGAATGAAGTCATATGTTGACTCATTCTCTCCCTGTTTTAGGCTGCACAGCTGAGCCATAGTAGTGGGATGATCCTCACCTTTGAAGTGAGTCAGGAAGCGTGTCTCTAGCATGGCCCAATTTTGGATGGAGTCCTCTGACAGAGTGGAGTACCAATCGAAGGCCATACCTTTTAGGGCACTTGCAAAGAGGCGGATCTTGAGTGCATCTTAATCCGTGATAGCTCCCGTCAAGATCTTGAAGTGGATGACGTGCTGTCTGGCTGATCCTTTCCCCGTATATGTTTGGAGAGTAGGATGCTTGAATTTTGTAGGGAACGGGACCGAGTCCATCCATAAGGGATATGGTGGCTTGATCCCATGCTCCTTGAGTATATCCTCTTCTTTTGCTTTGGCGAGGATATTGTCTACGTCCTTTTTGGTAAGGGCGCGTGGCTCATTTTCTTCTCCATTTACCTCATCGTCTTGATGATTCGGAGGAGGTTCATTGTTCGCCTGATTTTGGAAGGCGAGGAAAAGGTTTTGCATCAGAGTTTCAATCCTCTGTTGGCCTTGTTCCAACTGCTGGATGCATGTGATCGCATCATCTTGAGGTGGATTACGGGGTGGTGGCTCAGAATTTGTAGCCAGGACGTTCATCCTTCGGGATTCGAACGAGGAAACTGTCCTGGTGACTGAGCTGGGGCTCATTCTTTTTGAAGAAGAGCTTGAGGAAGGATCACTCTGTCGTCCTTTGCTTGAAGGAGCGGGGGATACTTCTAAATGTCTTCTTGTCCTGGAGACGCTGCGGGTCATCGGACGTCGGACATGGATTTTTGTTGCTGACTTTTGGCGTCTTCTGGTTTTTCCAACCATGTGGACAGCAGCAACTTGGTTGGGTCTTTCTTTTTCGACCCATTTGGGAGAGACTTGAAGTGTAGGAGGCTGGGTCCTTTGATACTCTAGTCTCTTTTGTCGATACGACGCGCGGCGGCGTATACGACGAGCAATTTGAGCTTCGGTCAGCTCTGGCTGGGCTTTGACGATGAAGGATGTGCTCCCTCGGGCGTAACAACCAAGCATGTCTTCTTTGTAGCTAGGTAAGGACAGGATGCGAACCCGGTCCTTCGCCTGTTGTAGCGAAGCTTTGAATTTTTTGAGTTCAGCCCCTGTAGAGATGAAGGGTCGAACTGCAGGATTGTAGGCCTTAGCAGGTGCTTGCAGAGGCCTTATGATGCATGATCTGATTTTGGGCTTGTAGGAACAAGCCGGCTCATGTTGGGTTGACTTGGGAATCAGGTTCGAGATGGGTCTCTCCCCTTTCATGTAAGCAAGAGGGTAGAACTGGTTCTCCTTGAGTGGGGCCAGGAATGCTGGCTTGGTGGATGTTTGAGACCTTCTTTGTTTTGGTGAAGCTCTTGGGGACCAAGTCTTGGGATAGACCTGGTCATTTGTTGGTTGAGGCTTCGTGGGGGTGCCTCGGACTTCGGGCCTTCTGGTGCTCGCCTTTGGTGTCACGGTAGTGACACATTAAAAGGCGACCTTCTGCTTCTTGGAAGGAGCAGTTTGTTCTTCGGGAAGTGGGAATGGTCCCAGCGTCCCAAAGACAATAGTCCAGGGAGTCGAGGTCGATCCGGAGTTCAGAGAGTTGCCGAGGGAGTTGACGCTTCGGCAGCTGATGGGGCGCTTGTAGGCACGCGTTGTTTGCTTCTGTTGAAGCATGAGCTGGTACTTGTTCTCATCGAAGGTAATGGTTAGTGAAGCTACCATTGTTAGTTTTCGAAAAGTTTCTGAAACAAGACCACGTCCATTAGTAATCACAAGAATATAATGATCATAAATGGGAACTTCTATGATTTTGTCTTTTCAAATTGCTCGAAGGATATGACCCAAGCAATATAAAGAAGGCAAAAAGCCATAGAGGGTATAATTGTTCTGATCGCAGGTATGGTAAGCCCAGAATGAGCGTCCTAGTGACTGCTAGAAGCAGTTGTGAACTTAAATTCAACTTATCGATAAGCAGAGCTTGCTCAATATAAGAAGAATATAAAGTTGGAGTTACAAATGTGCCGGTCGCGAATACAGTAGACCCCGAAAGGGCATACTAGTACCGCTAGACACAAATGTTTTGAGACCGCATCCATGGGATGAGATTCTCGATTTTGAAAGGTCAATATCGGATTCATCAAAGAGAGCAGATGGTATTCCGATCCAAATACGGTCTCAGTGATTTCTGAAGGCGTCAGTACTCAGAAGGAAATGAACCATAATTTCTCGGATCTGAATCCAAAAATGACGAGTTTTTTTTTTTTTTTGAAAGGCCAAGATCAGGTTCAACAAAGAGAGCAAAAGGCATTCCAATCTGAACACGAGTTCAGCGATTTCCGCGAGCGCTGGTGCTCAGAAAGGAGGAGACCAAAATTTCTCCAATCTGAACCCAAAATGACGGAAGTTTTTTTTTTTAGAAGATTTTTTTTTGAAAAAACATTTTTTTTTAAGATTTTTTTTTAAATCTTTTGTTATTATTATTTTTTTTTAAGATTTTTTTTTTAGAAAATTTTTTTATTTTTTATTTTTTATTTTAAATTTTTTTTTATTTTGAAAATTTTTTTTATTTAAAAGACGAGAGAGTACACATAGGCCTCCTAACCCAGTCTTATGAAATCTCGATTGATAGAATTGCCCTCAGGTAAGGGTAGGATAACTTAATGAACCCGTTTAGAGGACCCTTGCCTAGAACAGTCAAGCTGTCTCCACACTCTGGACAAGGCTTTTCTTGAATCAACCGTGATCAAAGAACGCACTTGGTTTAACCTTAGTGGTCTATGTCCTTTTTTTATATTTATTTGTTTATATATATATATATTTAATGAACTCATCGAAGAGAAACAATGGCTCTTTCCACAATTCTAACCGGCTCAACGATTTCCGCGAGCACAGAGACGAAACGGAAAGGATCAAAGTTTCTCAATTTTGAATCCAAAATGAAAAATCTGATTTTTTGATTTTTTTTTCTAATTTCTAATGAACTCATCGAAGAAAAACAATGGCTATTTCCATAATTCAAACTGGCTCAACGATTTCCGCGAGCACAGAGACGAAACGGAAAGGATCAAAGTTTCTCAATTTTGAATTCAAACTAAGAAATCTGATTTTTTTTATTTTTTTATTTTTTTTTTGAAAAGAGAAAAAGTGGAAATAAACTCAAATAATTATAAATTTCCAAAAAATCTCATCTCATTTTTTTAAGATGCGGAATTCAACATAGGCCACCAATTAGAAAGTAGCCAAGGAATCGAGAAAAGAAATATGAGCATAGAGCAAAAGATATGATATGCAAATATTTCATTTTTAGCATCGTGTTCTCAAATGAACGAGTCCCACCGGGTGGAGCCAGCTTGATGGAACAGCGTTTCTGCTCGGTTCTACCGAGGTCGGCGAACGTGGGAGTCCGTTTGGGTCCGACCCTTTCATAACCGGGGGGCAGAGGCGTGTATCAACATTTCTTTTGTGTGGGTGTGCAAGATTATCTATTTTACTTGGAATTGCAAGTGGTGATCCGGAGATCCACCTTCGCAAGTAAAACGGAAATCAACTTCTTTCAAGTTTTCCATTGCACATATATTTAAGAAAAGAGACATTTTTCTTGATTTGTCGTGAAAGATGATTTTTTGGCATTTATAGTCGATTTTGGCGTTTATAGCCAATTTTGGCGTTTATAGCCGATTTACAATTCTTATCAATAATGAAAGACAAGAGTTGTGATTTTTGTCTCCTTTGGAAAATACAAACTACAATGAAAAGCAAGAAAAGGAGGATCTAACTTCTCAGGAGATTGTGGGGGACTCGTTCAGATTGACGGTCGCAAGCCATATGTGGGCTTCGCCATCATCCATGCAAATGAGAACAGAGGATACTCTTGATTCGCTTGGCTTGGCTATAACCTTGGGTTTTTAGAGGACAAAGACCAAAAGGAGGTCCTATGTCCAATAAAAAACCAAGTAGACGGGCTGAAAAGCCATGTCTAAGCCATTGGAGGCAGAAGGAGAAGGCAACGACCTTGGGGGGGCTACCCCCCAAGGGACTTTTGTCACCTTGTAGTGGTGGTCGGTGTAGAACTTCTGGAGAGTTTTCTCTCTTTCTTTCACTGGATTTCTATGCTTTTTTCTCCTCTGGTATCTGTCTTGTTTTTTCCGATCTGGATTCCTTTGGAGTGCTCTCCTATTTATAGGCTCTTGGTAGCCATTTAGGAGAGTTTATGGGCTTTTATTGTCATTAAGCCGCATAATGGGAGGAGTTACAGGATTTAATTCCTTTATTTTGTAACTCCTTTTTCATAGCTTCTCATTGGCCGGAGGAGATTGAGGGCATTTAATCGCCATGATGGGAGGAGTTTCATGTTTTAAATGTCATGAATCTCTTGACTTGTAACTCCCGGATGCTTGCTTCTGATTGGGCCGTCCAAAGAAATGGATTAATGACTGTAATAAAGCTAGTCAATTAATCGCATTAAGTGGTCGCCGAGCAGTTGAAGAGTCACGGGCCGTGCCGCGTCTTTTGAGTTTCTTCTGGTGATGATCATCGATGAATCTTCATGTAGATCGACATCGGACGACCATGTAACTTCAGTTATTGGTTGCCAACAGCGGGTCGATGCCATCTATCCTGTCGATTTCTCGATCGGTCGGGTAGAAAGCACATTTTCTTGGTTGTCCGATTGGCGATCAATGTTAATTTCGATACTCTTGATGATTGACCCGTGATTTTGACGGATGTCAGAAGATTTGGTGTCGCAAAAGTATGAATTTTGGAAAATACGAGAGGTCAGACGCTTCGAATCGCGAAAAACAACGAAAGACGGGGCTTCCGGGGCCCTCCCGGCGATCCCGGGCTCCAGGGTCGTCGGCGACCCTGTGGGGGGTTTCCCCCCTTTTGTCCCGTTTTGAGTCCGTTTTTGCTGTTTTTCGATTCTTTTTTCTTCTGTATTTTTTCTTGACGTTTTTTATCATTTATTGGCCTGATTTCCCAGTAGAAAACCTAATGAGAGTCCTTACATTTTGGTTTGTAAAGTTTCCAATTTTCCGAGAAAGCCGAAGACTTTGTCGCGCAGAGCTGCCGATTTTCCGTCAGAAGCTGAAACTAGGTCAAACGATGTCGAAATGACCTGAAATTTGGGGTGAAGCCTCCTGAGCAATAAATAAGACCAACCATAGGCTTTTGTTTGAGTTTTGAAGCCGTTTGGGGTCCTATCACCAGTAGACTTATTTTTGTCGCGGCTTGATGTGCGGTCAACCGATGTCCGATTGACTTGAAATTTGACAGGGAACCTATTGGAGTCATTTTAAGATGATCCATAGGCTCTGTCTTGGAAACCATGGTCCCAGAGGGCTTCGCCGCCGAGAGGCCTGATTTGGCTTTCGAGCGTCAAAGTCTGGTCAAATGTTGTCGAAATGACCTGAAATTTGATGTATAGCCCTTTGTAAGCATTTTGAAGCCCTCCATGTGCTTTATCTGATGAGTGATGGACTCGGTGGATCTCGCCGCCGAGAGGATTGATTTAGCTGTTCGAGGGTTGATGTAGGGTCAAACGTTGTCGGCTTTACTCGGAATTTGACGTGGAGCCTTTTGGATGTATTTTGAGACCATCCACAGGCTCTGATCGACGATTTGGTGTCTCCGATGCTTTTGCCGCCGGGAGCTCCTTTCGGAGAAGCGAAGTTAGGCCAAATGATTTTGAAATGGCCCGAAACTTCTTGTGTACTCCTCTTTTGGCTGTCATGAAGGATCTTGCAGTTTTTATTTGATTCTGACAAGATTTAATTTTTAGAAGTAGCATTGCCTATTTATGGCAAGCTGCGACTTCATGTAGCTTTCTGGATTTTGAGGAAGCAAAGTGACACATTTTTTTGGTGTCAACAGACACCAGACGGACAACCCATATGGGTACATCCCAATCTCCTAGAAGATGAAAATTGGGAGGTCGAGAAAACAAAACCTACAGCTCAACAGCGAAGGCAGGCTAGGAAACATCTCCTCAAGCTCAAACGGCAAGAGAAGACCCAGCCAAAACAAGAAGTCCAAGAAAAACCAGAGGCTTCCTCTGCCGCTTCACTGGAGGCAACAAAAACGTCCCTTCCAGAGACTTCAAAGGGGGTAAGAAAATCCACTCTCAATGATTTCATGCCACCACAATTCAAAGAAGCCATGCAGGGGGCATCATACTCTTGCAATTCGGTAGTTGGATTCTCCATTGATAGATACAAGTCCAACGACACCGATGATGGATTCGAATCCAACTACAGAGATGAGTGGGAGGAATCCCTTGAAACAGGAGAATATCTCTCCGATGAAGAATGGGTCCCTGAGACTCATCTTATGCCAGTAATCTGGTATAACCCCCTACAGCCACAAGGATCCTGGTCTGATGATGAAGAAGACCAAGAGGCTGTACAAGAAAATACTGTTGAACCAGCACCCCTCATTACTCCAGTGGAAATCAATCATGTTGAGCCACAAAGAGCTGATGAAGAAGAAGATTTGGCTCCCATGCCTGATCTTGAAGAATATGCAAGGATCTTACAACGTCTCGCTCTAGAACAAGAGCAAGACTGCGTCGACAAGCTTCCTCACAATCCAGAGCCTGAAGTCCATGAAGACCATCAGGTACATCCTCCCTTAACTCATGAAAATGGAGAAAATTGCTGGATAGATGATACTCTTACATCCGAGGATGAGTCTGACTCCGATCGGGCAACGTCTCCTATCAAAGCTTCCTGTAATGTGATAATTTGGGATGATAGCTCTTCCAAAGCATCGTCTGATGAGATCACTTACACTCCGGCGACACTTAGCAATGTATCTTCTGGAGCCACCTCATCTCACGTGACTTTTTCTGAGATGACACCCTCTCGGGTTTCTTCTCCTGAGACTCTGACTTCAAAGTTCACACCCTTCCTGACTGAAGAATCCCCAGCTATTGATGTTTGGGACGATGAATTGGTCAACGAACAAGAAAGGTTGCTGGATGCTGTTCAGGACTTGTTCCCGAAAAATGCTCCACGCAACACAATCAGTGAGGATGGCAACTCTGCTGCAGATACATCCTCAGCAAATAAAAAACGACAGACTCTTGATCCTGAAGACATTCTTCCAAACGAAGACCCTTCTCAAGAAGCTCTCAAAGTTGGTAGAGGCACCCGCTCTGGCCGGGACTACCACAAAAATTACAACCAATCTTCCTGTACATATGTAAATCCTTCGGGAAAAGATGTTGTAAGTGCCCCTAGTGGCAACAATGATGATGAACATGTAGGCCCTAAGGGGGCTTTCAAGTATGACTTGATTAATCACTTCGAGCACATACCTGCACATCTGCACATCCTAGATTTATTGTGAAAGTCTCTGTACACTCGTGATAATCTCATTTCAAAATTACAAAAGCTGAATGAGGATGTTGACAAACATGCCCTGCAAGTCCTCCAAATTGAAATGGACTACCGGGTCAAAAACTCAGAAACTTCCTCAAAGGGAGAAAAGAAGAAAACTGAGGGATCATGTGCAACCATCGCCTTCACAAAGGAAGACCTCCTACTTGGCGAAACAAGGCACAACCGACCCCTGTACTTCACAGGGTACATCAAGGAAATGCCTATACACAGAGTTCAGATCGACCCAGGTTCTGCACTCAACCTCATCTCCACATCTGCTCCCGAAGAGTTGGGCATCCCACCCAGCAAGCTGAGCCACACATCTGTATCTATTTTTGGATACGATGGGAGCACTCAAAGGCCTATCGGCAAAATCAGGATCAAGTTGCAGATCGGTGATCTTATCTCTGAGGTCATTGTGTATGCAATAAAAACCCCTTCATGCTACAACATCCTTCTCGGACGCCCTTGGATCCACAAGAATGGTGTTGTCCCTTCAACTCTACATCAATGCATCAAGTTTGTTGGCGATGACGGCATGATACATCGAGTCTTTACGGACAGAAAACCCTTTTAAAGGTAAAGAAGTCCACTTCGCAGACTCCCAGATGTATGAAGATGAAAAAGAAGAAGAGGAGAAGCACACAGCACCATTTGCCGAAAATCTCCAGAAAGATAAAGGCAAGGCTCCTCAACAATCACCGGAAGAAAACAAACCATCCGGTAAATTCAAAGAGAGCATTCAAACTCCCTTCATTATCTCCCTCAAACCTTCAAAGCCTTAGGTCATCACAACTAAAGTCAAGAAGGCAAAGCAAAAGTCTGGGGGCAAATTTGTTGTCTCTTTCGTGTCTATCATGCAAGACACGGATTTGGATTCAGAGCTAGAAGACGACACATCGTCAAGCCAAGATGACACTTAGCAAATTCAGCCTGCTCTAACTCCAATCGAGACAGCTTCTGACATAGAAGATCCTATGTCAGCTTCCTTCGTTGTTCCAGCAACTTCAGCAAAGGAAAAGCCGATCTTCTTCCATAGATCGGATGCTTCTTCATCAAACTCCATGCTTGAACCTTTCCAAAATGAAGGTATGCCTCAACTATCCTTATATAGTTCTGTGGCACAAGCTATTATGAAGAAAATGGGCTATGATGCTTAAAACCCAGTCGGTTTGGGAGAAGGACGCGATATTCTCATGCCATTGGGGCCCGCCTTGACCAAAAGCCAGCTGGAAGATTGAAGACTCTACGGTGTCGTAGAGAAATCTTCACACGGGTTAGGGTATGATCCTGACACTCCTCTGAGACAGTTGACACAAAGGCTTAAAAGTCGACTTACAGACCAAGCCTCAACATCTCAAGTCCATGAAGACATCGATCTCCCTAGATATCTCTTCGATAAATCACCTGACAAAGATCCAGGAAGCTCATCCAATTGGTAAGATTTCTCTGACAATGAAGAGGAATTGTCCGATGGCACAGACGTGTGGTCTTCTAACCCAGAAAAACCCTTATCTCCAAAAGAAGTAGCCTACTTCGACACGGTTTCAACAGGCAATTGGGATCATCTCATAGCAAGCCTTGGGAAAATTGCCGATCAAGAAGAGCCTTGGAAAGGAACAAAACCTTGGTCTGGAAATGCCCTTGAAACCCCAAAAGGTTTCGTAGAGCTGGAAGCCTCCAAAAATATTGTGGAGGAACCACCTACGAACCTTTCAACAGAAGACCTTGTATCCTACAGTGATCTCATGGCCTTTCGAGCCCTGGGGTATGGACATCATAGGTCTTATTTCTCCCCCTTCGAGCAAAGGTCATCGCTTCATCTTCGTCGCTACGGATTATTTTTCCAAGTGGTCAGAAGCATTTGCGCTTAACGAAATGAAGACCTCATCAGTCCTTCAGTTTCTGCGCACCAACGTCATTTGTCGTTTCGGCATACCTCCATGATAACGGACCACAATTCCGGGATCATCGATTCTACAGGTTCTGCGACAAATACAAAATCCAAAGCTGTCCTTCGACTCCATACGATCCGGCAGCAAACGAATTAGCAGAAGCTTTCAACAAGACACTCTGCAAAATCCTCAAGAAAATGGTCTCTAGTCACAAAAGAGACTGGAGTGACAAACAGTCTGAAGCTTTATGGGCCTATCGAACCACCGTCCGAGGACCAACCCATAGCACACCATTCTCCTTGGTCTATGGATGCGAAGCTGTCGTACCCTTGGAAGTACAAATTCCTTCCTTGAGGGTATCCTTGCAAAATGACATGACTCAAGAAAGTAATGTCAAATTGCGACTCCATGAGCTGGACAATCTCGATGAGAGATGGCTTGAAGCTCGACAAAGCATTGAACTTTACCAAGCACGCATGGCAGGATCTTTCGACAAAAAGGTCAGGCAACGCACCTACAAAAAGGGTGACTTGGTTTTTGCGGTAAAAAGACCAATGGTCTTCGCTCACAAGTCCAAAGGCAAATTTGAGCCAAAATGGGAGGGACCCTACCTCATCGACAAGGTTTTCTCCAACGGCGCATACGCACTCCTAAACATGGAGGGTGACAGATATATGCTGCCCATCAACGGCAAGTTCTTAAAGCGGTGCTACCCTTGAAGACTTACCCAACTGGGTAAGAACAATGCCTGTACGGCCAAAACCGGTTTCCAGGTACACGCTCGTCAAACCCACTCTTTTTAGAATTTTCATATAAAATGTTGAAATTTCTAGAAATTTAAACAATGCTTACTTTCATCGTTTCATTGTTCAAAAAAAATTTTCAAGTTTAGGAACCTTTCCCTAACTTAACCAACATTTTCAACCCTTGACCCAAAATTCATGGTTTGAAACAAAATCCGGATTCAGGGATTTCCACCCAAGTCCACCCTACCTTTTACCGCCTAAATGGTTTTAGGTCAAAACTTATGACCCTAGTGTTTTTAAACAAAGAAAAATGGTTTTTCAAAAAAAAACCGCAGGGAAGCGACACTTAGTCGATACTTGCACATATCGGAGCATGCGAACCACGTTCGACACTTCCAAAATCGCAGGGAAGCGACATTTCGTCGATATTTGCAAAATCCAAAATCTTAGAGATTCAACATTTCGGTTGATGTCCACAACCCAAATTTCAAAGGTTCAAAAAAACCGAGAAACCGTGGAGATGCAACATTTCGGTTGATATCCACAACCCAATTTTCAAAGGTTCGAAAAAACCTAAAAACCGTGGAGACGCAACTTTTCGGTTGATATCCACAACCCAAATTTCAAAGGTTCGAAAAAACCTAAAAAACTGTGAAGACGCAACATTTTAGTTAATATCCACAACTCAAATATCAAAGGTTCGAAAAAACCTAAAAACCGAGGAGACGCAACATTTCAGTTGATATCCACAACCCAATTTTCAAAGGTTCGAAAAAACCAAGAGTTGCGGGAGGCACCAAAATCAAAAGCCTTCTTCCGCAACTCCGGAGAAAGCTTCAATGAAGACTGCCCCATCTCAACGTCCCTGAACCGTCGGATCCTCATGCGGGCAAACAAAAGTGATTAGGACACGGCTTTGCCCTTAGTCAGTCGAATCATCAGAGGATCATCATCCTGTGCAGTACCCCAGCCGGTGGAAGCCAGGACAGTGGTATACAAACCATGAATAGAAGATATAGGCTGAAAATACCCTGTTCATGGGAAGCCCAAGCCGAACCAAAAAAGCAGAACCTGCAGTTTGGTACACAAGTAGGAGTAAAGAGCTGGCACCAAAGCAAGCTGCTCTCCAAACGCCATCTGACAAGCCGAAAAAATACAATGAGGACTGATGTGCATTCCATCTCCTCCAGCAAAAATAGCCTCACCAAGCCAATAAGTGAGGTAAACAGCGAGATCTCTCCGTAGTGCAATGTCAGGACATATGGCATTTGTACTCGCGAAGAAATATCTCAACTCTTTTTGCATAGCCAAAATCTTCTTCGAACTTGGATCCTGAGCCCTGGCTTCCTGGGTCGCACTATCAGAAGACTCCCTGCTATCAAAAAAGTTGGGGAACGAAGAGCCAGAACTCTTCCAACTACTGGAACTAACTTTCAAGCCCTCTTTCTCTTTCAAAAAATCATAGAAGGCGATGAGCTAAAAGTACAAAAGCCTGAACTCCTCAGACTGCTCCTCAAGGACGCTGTCAATCGGCATAAACTCCTCATAGAGTCTGCCAAGGATGGGCAATCCAGTAATGGCGCTCAGCTCCTTCAAAGAGAAACCAATCTCACCATTCGTCACAACGAAGGTATTGGTTTGTGGAAGGAATGACTCCAACATAGCCATGAAGGCCTCGTCGAAAAAGATCATGGTCTCCCTAAAGGCACAGACCGCGTCAAAAATCCCGACTTCCTTTAAAATGGCGCCACCAATCAGCAGGACGCAATCAGTCCACAACTACCACTCGGAGTCAGCACTGAAACGGCCACGAAGTCGAAAAGGCTTCACCCAATTGCTGCCGTCACCGCTGAAAATGCCAAGGCCCACCGGTCTCAAATCGACCGACGGATAATCAGAGCCCTAGTAGCCGCTGGCAGGCATCGACATGTCCATGTCAGTAGGCGACTTCTCCGCATATCCAGGAGAACCGCCAACAAAAACCCTGATCTTGATTACATTTGTCCTTCTCACCCAGCTTGGAGGATCTTCCCTCTTAGAGCACGTAGAGGCAAGACCCATGATCGACACGGTGCGATCAAACGTCGACCGAGTAGCAACAGGGACTGCATCACCAAAGAAGAAGGTAGGCTTGGGCAAAACCCTCTGATCTTCCATCACCCATGGACAACTGCTTACCATGATCTTATAAAATTCCACTCCCTTGAGAGCGATCAGTCGCTACCCTCATCTCATCTCTGTTGAGGGAGTCGCACTCTTCTAGATTTCCCTCAACATACTGGACCTTCTCCCAGGCCTGCTGAACGGCCGGATTAGAAGATCTAGCAAATCGACGAGGTACGCTTATAGCAGGCTCTTTACCCTTGTTCATTCTGGAGGAACGACCTGCAAAGGTTGGGAAAGAAAAAGATCATCATCAAAATGACAGAATTTCGCTAAAAAAAATCTGGCGAAATTTTGATATGGCTCCGGGGTGATTCCGAAGAAAAAGGAAATATCCCGAAAGAAATAGAAAGCTTGAAGATGGGCTCAACATTGCTGCGAGCTCCGAAACTCCAAACTTTCAAAACTTCAAAGTCTCCGTAAAATTAGGAAGGGCTCAACATCGCTGCGAGCTCCAAATTTCCAAATTTGCAAAAAACTTTCAGGTATACTATCATATCATGCTACAAATTTACAAAAAAATGCATGCATAAACATCTTGGTTTGCCAAACAAAAAAAATGCAATATCATGATGAGCAAAAAAGAAAAAAAGAAACTTTCTCAAAAAAAAAGAGAGAGAAAGAAAACAAAAAGGGAGTTGGCCCACAGGCCACGTGGCCATACGGCCAGATCCGTACGGCCCACAAAAAAAACGTGCAAAAAAAAAGCACGAGAAAAAAAAAAGAAAAAACATGTGAAGAAAAAAGGAAAAACACATGAAAAAGAAAAAAAAAGAAAAGAAAAGAAAGAAACAAAAAAAAAGAAAGAACTTCTTTATCATCCTACTTTCTACAATGGAGTTTTCTTGAAAAAGAGAACTTACTTGAAGCCATTGATGGAGAAAAAGAAGAAAAATCTTGAAGATCTCGAAGAAGAACTCTTGGTCTTGAAGCCCTCTTGGGGTTGTTGCAAAAGAAAGCAATAAGAGCAAGAGACCCAACCTCCTCCTTACTTTTATAGAAGAGAGCAACCCAAAGAAGGAAAGAAGAAAGAGATAAGTGTTACTAACTAGTAAGCTTACCAAAAGAAAGAGATTAGAAATATTCTTTCCCAAAAGAAAGATATCTTGAGGGATTCTCTCCCAAAAAGAAATCAATGAGAGATTTTCTCCCAAAAGATAAGATATTTTGAGATATTCTCTCCCAAAGAAAGAGATCTTGAGATATTCTCTCCCAAAATAAAGGAAATATGAGAGATTCTCTCCAAATAAAGATATTCTTAGATACTTTTAGATATTCTTTACAAAAATAACACCATATGAGATCTAAGCTATTTCAAAAGCTTAAGGTCCCATGGGTTAGCCCATATGAGCCAGGTTTGACCACCTAGGCACTAAAAAAAAAATTTGACCTTTTAGTCAAAGAGAAATCACTCTTACCAAGAGCATACAAAAAATGGTTCCATGCCTCTTTTGAGTTGATTGGACCATACAAAAAAGAATTTCAAGCCCCATGAGCTTCCAAAAATCAAACCATCCAGCCTCATATACCAAATTGAGTCAAAATCTTGAAATTGACATTCCATAAAAATCCAAACCAAATCCTGGTCCCCTAACTTGCTACATACAGCTTTTAGGTCACAAGACCAAAATCAAAACCTGATCCCCTAACTTGCCACATACAGCCTGTTAGGTCACAAGATCAAAACCAAAATCGACCCCCCAACATTCCACATACAGCTTGTTGGGTCACACGGTCAAAACCAAACCCGACCCCCTAACCTGCCACATACAGCTTGTTAGGTCACAAGGTCAAAACCCAAATCCACATCCCTAATGTCATCTTCAAAACTTTGCCTCGAGATGGTATGTGATCCCTTTCACTACCATAAAATTCCCCTGGAAGCTCAAAAGGCTACAAATACCAAAAGAAAGACTGCTCAAAGACTCTTGGTTAAGTCACAAGCTCTCCTTCACAAAATCTCTTCGAGGCACATCGACTACAAAAGTTAAGCAACTTGTCCCTGCACCTCGAGGGGGCATTTGTTGACACCAAAAAATGTCACTTTGCCTCTTCAAGATCCAAAAAGCTACATGAAGTCGCAACCTGTCCTAAATAGGCAATGCTACTTCCAAAAAATCAAATCTTGTCAGAATCAAACAAAAACTGCAAGATCTTTCAAGACAGCCAAAAGAGGAGTACACAAGGAGTTTTGGGCCATTTCAAAATCATTTGGCCTAACTTCGCTTCTTCGGCAGTTGCGAAAGGAGCTCCCGGCGGCAAAAGCATCACAGATACCAAATCTTTGATCAGAGCTGATGGATGGTCTCAAAATACATCCAAAAGGCTTCACGTCAAGTTCCGAGTCAAACTTACAACGTTTGACCCTGCATCAACCCTCGAACAAATAAATCAAGCCTCTCGGCGGCGAGAACTACCGAGGCCATCACTCATCAGATAGAGCATATGGACGGCTTCAAAATGCTTACAAAGTGCTACACGTCAAATTTCAGGTCATTTCGACAACAATTGACCATACTTTGACGCTCGGAAGCCAAATCAGGCCTCTCGGCGGCGAAGCTCCCCGGGATCATGGTTTCCAAGACAGAGCCTATAGATCATCTTAAAATGACTCCAATAGGTTTCCTGTCAAATTTCAAGTCAATCGGACATCGGTTAACCACACATCAAGCCGCGACATCTTCATCGCGACAAAAATAAGTCTACTGGTGATAGGACCCCAGACGGCTTCAAAACTCAAACAAAAGCCTATGGTTGGTCTTATTTATTGCTCAGGAGACTTCACCCCAAATTTCAGGTCATTCCCACATCGTTTGACCCAGTTTCAGCTTCTGACGGAAAATCGGCAGCTCTGCGCGACAAAGTCTTCGGCTTTCTCGGAAAATTGGAAACTTTGCAAACCAAAATGCAAGGATTCTCATCAGGTTTTCTATAGGGAAATCAGGCCAATAAATGATCAAAAATGTCAAGAAAAAATACATAAGAAAAAAGAATCGAAAAACATCAAAAATGGATGCAAAACGGGACAAAAGGGGGGGGGGAAACCCCTCCAGGGTCGCCGGCGACCCTGGAGCCTGGGATCGCCGGGTGGGCCCCGGAAGCACCGTTTTTCATCGTTTTTCACGATTCGAAGCGTCCGACTTCTGGGATTTTCCAAAATTCATACTTTTGAGACACCAAATCCTCTGACATACGTCAAAATCACGGGTCAATCATCAAGAGTATCAAAAGCAACATTGATCGCCAACCGGTCAACCAAAAAAGTGTGCTTTCTACCCGACCGATCGAGAAATCGACAGGACAGATGGCACCGACCCGCTGTTGGCAACCAATACCTGAAGTTACATGGTCATCCAATGTCGATCTACATGAAGATCCATCGTTGATCATCGCCAGAAGAATCCCAAAAGACACGGCACGGCCCGCGACTCCTCAACTGCTCGGCGACCACTTAATGAGATTAATTGACTAGCTTTGTTGAAGTCATTAATCCATTTCTTTGGACGGCCCAATCAGAAGCAAGCATCCGGGAGTTACAAGTCAATTGATTCATGGCATTTAACCCATGAAACTCCTCCCATCATGGCGATTAAAGGCCATTAAATGCCTTCAATCTCCTCCTGTCATTCAGAAGCCAAGAAAAAGGAGTTACAAAATAAAGAATTCAATCTTGTAACTCCTCCCTTTATGTAGCTTTATGACAAGTTAAGGCTCATAAATTCTCCTAAATGGCTACCTAAAAGCCTATAAATAGGAAAGCATTCCAAAGAATTCTAGATCAGAAAAAACCAAACAGAGATCCCTGATAAGAAAGAAGCACAGGAAATCTAGAGAAAGAAAGAGAGAAAACTCTGTTGAAGTTCTGCACCGGCTACCGCTACAAGGTGACAAAAGTCCCTTGGGGGGTACCCCCCCCCCCCCCAAGGTCCTTGCCTTCTCCTTCTGCCTCCAATGGCTTAGACATGGCTTTTCAACCCATCTACTTAGTTTTTTGTTGGACATAGGACCTCCTTTTGGTCTTTGTCCTCTAAAAACCTGAGGTTATAGCCAAGCCAAAGCGAATCAATAGCATCCTCTGTTCTCATCTGCATGGATGATGGCGAAGTCCACATATGGCTTGCGACCGTCAATCTGAACGAGTCCCCCACAATCTCCTGAGAAGTTAGATCCTCCTTTTCTTACTTTTCATTGTAGTTTGTATTTTTCCAAAAGAGATAAAAATCACAACTCTTGTCTTTCATTATTGATAAGAATTGTAAATCGGCTATAAAGGCCAAAATCGGCTATAAACGCCAAAAATCGGCTATAAACGCCAAAATCGGCTATAAATGCCAAAAAAATCGCCTTTCACGGCAAATCAAGAAAATGTCTCTTTTCTTAAATATATGTGCAATGGAAAACTTGAAAGAAGTTGATTTCCTTTTTACTTGCGAAGGTCGATCTCCGGATCACCACTTGTAATTCCAAGTAAAATAAAAAATCTGGCACACCCATACAAAAAAATGTTGATGCATGCCTTTGCCCCCCGGTTACAAAAGCGTCGGACCCAAATGGACTCCCACGTCCGCCGACCTCAGTAGAACCGAGCCGAAGCGATGTTCCATCAATGATGTTTTCTTGATTCTTTGGCCCCCAAACACAAGATCCAAACCATTAGATCTCTTCGGCATGCTGAACACGGCTATTGGGTCAATCTTCAAGGCTTAATACCTTTTGGAACTCGAGATATTTGTAAAACAATATCAGCCATTGATGTAACATGTTCAATTTTGGATTAGTCCATAAGCAGACATGTTGTTCGACCTCTTCTTTTTATTATTTATAGGATAGTAAATCATGATCTAAACCATTGAAATTGTTCCTAAGATCAAGCACGGTATGGCACCAATTTTCAGTCGTTGGATCATGATCGGTCTCGAGATATGATCAAGAAAATGTGACCCACTGAATGTTATTTTCTGAATTTTGTGGGGCCCAAACACAAGATGCAAACCGCTAGATCTCTTTGGACAGCTGAATACAGCTATGGGGTCAATTTTCAAGGCTCAATATCTTATGATTCTCGAGATATCTGTGCAAAACTTTTAACCATTGATTTAAAAAATTCTATTTAAAGTAGATCATTTCATTACCAAACACTCCTTCTGATTTTAGCCTCTTTTTATGGCTCTTTTTTAATGGGTCTATCCAAAAAAAAAAAAAAAATAGAGATACCAAACAAGCCCTTATTGTGATGATGTTTAGATATATGTTTTATACATGGGGAGAAAGTTCATTTTGAGCAAACTAGGTTTCAATGGGTGGCCCCACTGTGAAGTTCCATTTTTTCTTTCCAACTTATGATTTCTCTAAAGTCAGTTGCGGATGAGCCATACTTTAAAACTTACAAAAAAATGCCGGTGCTAAGCCTGGGCTTAGAAAAAATATATGAAAGTTTGGATACATATTAGATGAAAGAAAAAAAAACATTAAAGGAAAGGGAAAGCTATTGTTTATCATTCATGAGATTCTATATATCAAACTTTGGGATTTCTTCTCACTATCAACTTTAAGTTCGTAAGTCCAAATCCTGTTATCTATAAATACATAAATAAAAAGATAGAATAAAAGTAGTGCAAACTCGTAACTATTGGACTTGCATGCAAAAAGGAGTCAAAAGTTTGATTTAAAACCAGAACCCACCTCGACATGGATGATCTCTTTCATTCTCTCTTCTCATTTCGAGCTGAAGCTCTTCCTTTCCATTTCCCCCTTATTCACTTCTTCCCCTCAATCCCTTGATACTAACATGGAGACTGCATGTGAAAGATTCAGCTACAACTCCTCCAACTTCATCTTCTTCAACAATCGGTTTTGTCTACCAGCACAACCCTAAAAGTCCAGGATCCGAACTCTGGAGAGGGGGGTGAATAGGATGAGCTTAATTTTATGCCAATTATGCCAAATCTTGACTCTTTAAATTACTTAGGCACAAGTGATGATTCTATGAAAATAAAACGCGGAAGCTATCCAGATAAATCACCAAAAAGCATGCAAGTTTTCATTTGAAAAATATGGAATAACATCTACGTTTTCTTTTCATCTGTTAGTAAATTTTCATTCGATGATATGTTTGTTTCTCTTTATGTAGGTTGTGGATAGTAAACATACAAAGCCAAATAGCACTGTTTGTGCAAATTGTGATGGAAATGATAAGAATTCCACAATAAGACGAAATAAGATAAGCCAATAACATGCTGCAATGATAATATGCTTATCTCGTACGAGTGTTTCGAGTCATATGTTCTCAATTTTCTAAGGAGTTGCAGCATGTTAGTGCATTTAAGGTTTAAGGACTTAGTGTAACTGAATTTTAAATGTTTTTCATGTCAAAAGTATTTAAAGTTTGTGCTATGGATTATTTTTTCTTTTTAACTTTGTTTCTAAATGATCTCAGTCGGTAAATGATAGAACCTGCCGTGTGTGAGACATTTTACATTCATAATTGTATACTCTCGATGGCTGAAAAGTCACGTCTAAGCCATGGAGACAGAATGAAAAAGCCTTGGGGGTGGCCTCCGAAGGGATTTTGGTCACCTTGTAGTGGTGGTCGCTGTAGAACTTCTTCAACGGAGGAGAGGTTGTTGTTGGAGCATCGTAGCAACTTTGAAGAGCTTTTCCATCTCTTTTTTGTGTCTTGAGTCGTGTCCTTCAAATGGTGGAAATGGCCTCCTTTTATAGATTTTTGGTGGCCATCAGGAGAGTTTATGGGCTTTTAATGCATTGATTGCATTAATGATCCATGATGGGAGAAGCAACAAGTTTTTAAATTTTTATTTTTGTAACTCCTTTTTCTTGACTTTTAATTGGCTATTGGAGAATAACGAGATTTTAATTGCCTTTGAACTCCGTGATGGGAGAAGTTACATGGTTTAATGCCATGATTGTACTTTACTTGTAACTCTCATTTCTTGACTTCTCGTTGGGCCGTCAACAATAATGAGTAATTGATCACATTTATTTGTCATAAAATGGGTCATTAACTGCATTAAGTGGCAGTCAAAGCATTTAAAGAGTTGCAGGCCACGCCGCGTCATTTGAAATTCTACCGCCGACGTAGGAAGGCTTGATCGCCGATGGATTTTCATGCCGATTGTCGTCGAATGATCATGCAATTTCAGACATTAATTGCTACTAGTGGGCCGGTACCATCTCTCCTGTCGATTTCTCAATCGGTCGGGCAGAAAGTGTGTTTTCTTGGTCGAATTGTTGGCGATCTCAAAGTGTCCGATGATGAACCCATGATTTCGATTGAGAATCGGTGATATTGTCAATGATCGACGGATTTCGTACCCCGAAAATCAAGATTTTTGGAAAATCACAGAGGCCAAACATCTCAAAACGTGAAGAGGGACCCAAAATGGGTTTTCTGCGAAAATCCGGCGATCTGGATTTCCAGGGTCGCCTGTGACCATGGGGTTTTTTGCCCCTTTTGGTCGCCGATTTAAGGCCCTCTTCTGGTTTCTTCCGCTTCTTTCTTCTTTGACATTTTTCTTGGCATTTTTGCACATATATTGGCTTGATTTCCCTGCAGAAAACTTGATGAGAAGCCGTGCAGATCAGATGGCAAAGTTTTGATTTTTCAGGAAAGCCGAAGACTTTGTCGTGAGAGTTGCCGATTTGCCGTAAGAAGTCAAAACTAGGTCAAACAATATCGGAATGACCTGAAGTTTGAAGTGAAGCCTCCTCGACAATAAATAAGACCAACTATAGACTTTTGTTTGAGTTTTGAAGCCATGTGAGGTCCTGTCGCCAGTAACCTTGATTTTATCGCTAAGTGCCGCATTTTTATATACGGTCAAACGATGTCCGATTGATCTGAGATTTGGCAGGGAGCCAATTGGAGTCATTTTAAGATGATCTAGTGGCTCTGATTTGGAAGTCATGGTCTCGAGGGGCTCCAACGCTGAGTGGCCCAATTTAGCTTCTGGGAGTAAAATTCTTGTCCAATGTTGTTGAAGCGACCTGAAACTTGACATGTAGCCCTTTGGAAGTATATTTGATGAGTGGTGGCCTCGGTGGTTCCCACCGCCGAGAGGCTTGATTTTGCTATTTGAGGGTTAATGTAGGGTCAAACGTTGTCGGTTCGACCTAAAACTTGACATATAGCCTCTTAAAAGTATTTTTAGACCATCCATATGTTGGGATTAGTGTATGCCCTAAAGCCCACTAGCTGCACTCTCATCTTTTGTTACTGGATATTTACTGGTTATTTAATGGAATGACTCTTTTCTCTTTAAACATGTATATATGTATGGTTGTGTAAGGCCCATTGTTTCTAGTAAATGAATTAGGTGTGTAGTGCCTACACACAGATAGGTCTGATTCATGGACACTGGAAACAACATATTTGTTCATAACTGAGAGATGGAGTTGGGCACTTCATTTTGGTATAAGTTATAATGAGAGACTCTCATGTATTTAGGGTGACTTACCTAAGTCATGGGAGGACTTTCCCGGATTTATCTCATTAGTGCATATGCAATGCATTGAACAAGACCATTGTAGGTGTGATCTCTAAAATAGTACTATCACTGAGAGAGATCAAGCCACCTCATACTACTGAGTGACCGGTGCTCTTAATCTAGAGCATTTGTGGATGAACTGACGAAGTCAAGTGCTTGTGCTTTAATTCACTATGGGTGAGATTCTTTCCATGGGTCAACAGCTCTGTGTTTTGGGTACTCGGACTTAATCAGTTGGGACGTGCAGATACAATAAAGAATCTATGCCATCTAATGATGGAATGATCGTCCCCTTAGAATTATCCGATTAATCATCAAAATCTAAGATCTTAGTATATGGATGTTCCATATGGATATTGAACTTGTGGATCGCTCCCTGGACCAAGAGAATGATATCCAGATGATGATTAAGTTAAGGATATGAAGTTCTAAGGTTTAGATGTAATCAAGAAGGTTGATAGTACATCTGATAACCTGACTTGATTATGGATGTTACATAGAGGGGCATTCAGGTCATTACACTTAGTAGGTCGAAGACAACTGTCATTTTCTGACGAGCTTATTATATTATATATTTGTCCCTGGAGTTCAACCATAACTCTTTAGTGGAATGAGTTAAGGTTAAAATGGTCTTAATGTTGCTATGGATTTAGCATGGACATTTTGGTCATTTTGGGAGCCAATGGCAAATATGTCTTTTTGGTCCCTTCTCTAGTCACTTTCCAAGATTGGCATGGTTTCCTAAAATGTTTAGATGACATATGGTTGAATTATTTTAGTTGAAAAATAATTTTGAGTTTAAATTCAAATAGGCCTTTGATGGCATACATGAATTTAATTGTAGATAAATTATTTGTGGGCCATGGTGTGCATTAGTATGTGGGATGTCCATAATGGGATTTCCATGGGTAAGGTTTCCAATTTTGAGTAGGTCTCTCTACTTGGAAGGTTGGACTCCTCTTTGGATTAGTATTCCTATAAGAAAGTTTCCTTTTTGAATTAGAAACTTAAATTAGTAAGTGTTGTGCAACTAGGATTACTAATTGCCAAAGTTTGTGGGATGTTCCTTAGTTTCCTTTTCTAATTGGAGTGTTTCTAAAAGGAAATAAATCTTTAGATTATTCTTTCCTTTTAGGACATCTATGAGAATTAGAAGAGATAACTTTTTAGGAAAGCCATTCCAAAGTTTCTATAAAAAAGGACCATGCTTCCCCTTGGACGTCCACAATAAGGAAAGCCACAAAGTCCCACACGTCCAGCCATTCTTCTTCTTCCTTGAAGAGAGATTAAGATCTGAGATTTTTTCCATAGAAAATAGTTCTCAAATCCCATCTAGAAATCTAGATTAAGATCCCACCATCTTAGCCAATCAGATTAGGAAGTGAGATAGAGAAGAAGATCAAAAGCAACTCTACTGCAGAAAATTCCAGCAAGTTGTTTGCTAATTGCAAGTTTGAGTTCGGTCCTTTGGATCTATTATTTCAGAGATTTGAAGTCTACAAATCTTCAAGGTAATAGTCTTCTTGAATCTCCTTTAATTATACACTTGTTGGTCATGAATTCATGGAGTTATTAAGCGATCAACATGGCTGATTTATGCTGCCAAGATCAGATTTTTTAAACTGTCATGTTACAAATCAGCAATGGATGTCTTCCCCTAGTGATGTCCAGATCTGAATCGCAGTTTCTTTCAGTGGTATCAGAGCCACTCCATGTGAAATCATGATTCCATGTTGTGTCTAATTAATCCTAGATTGGTTATGGGCATGGTGGCACCCTACTAAAGTTATGTTTAGACGCATGTTGTGTGCAAGTTTCATTAACAATGCTGGAATTTGTTTTCCAGATTTGTTTAATGATGTACATAGTGTGTTTGCATGCACTAACCTCTTTGTTTGCAGCCATAAATTGCATCCTTGATGGTTCGCATGATTGTTATGTGGATTTGGATGTTTTTTCAATAGTTGGAAAGTATACGATTGTGCGTTTAGCAATCATAGGAAGTTGTAATTCTTTCTTTACTTTTATTCCAACTAGTCTTGATGTAAGCTTTCCTAAAAAGCATAGGTATCTCCAATGTAATTTGGGGTTTTGTTTTTTATGGGTTTGCTTTTATAAATTTGATTTATTAGAACAAGCAAGAAGAAGAAAGTTTCAAGCAAGATAGGTTGCAAGTAACCGGATTCCTTAGTGGTGGAGGAGACAAGACTTCTTGGTGCAAGATGAGATCTATTTTTGATGTCCTAGTTCGATAAGGATTAGAAGTCCGAAGAGCAGGGAACCATGAAGGATTGCATACTTTTATTTGCTCTTATATATGAAATGCATGGATGAATGCTTTGTATAATTGCTATAATTGTCACCTAGAAACATGGCCACCATTAGGTTCTAAAATTGGCATCTTTTTATATTGGATCATCAAGTTTGGCTAATTGTTTTAAACGGAACTTAGACCAGCACCTTTTATTTTGTCTAAGGTTTAAAATTGGATAGGGTTTAGTTTATCTTGGTACCCTTGGTTTCCAAAAGATTCTAAACTAAAATCTATTTAGATGCTACCTATAGGTTCCCATAACCCAAGTTAGGTTTTTGATTCTTTAAAGGGATTTGCTCAAATATTTTAAAGCAAAGGTTATTTATTTTTAAGATGACTTAAATCATTGAGTCATAAATTTAATTAACTAAGTTTGCTAGATTTAAAAGAGCCTTTGAGTAAACAATGTAAAGGTCAAATAGTATAAACCCTAGTGATAAATAATCAAGTGGGAGAGGGGTTTTTGGAAAGACCCCACAGCCTTCCAATTTCGGTTCATGTTATCTCATTAAGGTGTTAGTAGGAGCGGCACCCCTTCGGTGGAGTTCTTTACTAAAGACCGCTTTGATGGGTTAATGGGTGAACTAATGTGAATATTCGTAATGAGGTGTTAGTAGGAGCGGCCATCCCTTTGGTGGAGTTCTTTACTAAAGATCACTTCTATAGAATGTCAATGAAGTGTTGGTGGGAGCGGCCATCCTTTCGGTGGAGCTCTTTACTAAAGTTCACTTCTAGAATGGATAAAAGTCATTTCCCTTCGGAGGACTTAAGTCATAGACATTCTGAAAAATTTCATAAGAGATGGTAAAACACTTGACATAAGACGGTAATGACCTCTCCCTGGGAGTTAAGAGTTATTTGTCATATGAGGCCAAACCAATCAGTGATTGGACTACCACTGGATATGTGTATCCAGATAGTGATAATCCAAATAAGCATACCTTAATTCAACGTGACTGTAGGCTCGGCCATCCCTTCGATGGAGGGTCTATGAGGAGGTTGAAACACTGATACATTATGATTGGGGTTAAATAATGTAAAAAGTTTTGTGTTTCGTTTTTCCTTTTATAACAAGCACCATATGCATATTACATATATACTACCTGTCTAATTATAAACTGTTTCATATCCAGAGAGAGATGGGTAAAGATTCTTTTAGTCCGTTGATGTGCATTCTTCGTGAGAACAAACTGAATGGACCTAATTACGTAGATTGGAAGAGAAATCTTGACATAGTACTCACTGCTGAGGAGTACAAGTATGTCTTGATGGAAACCTGTCCTGATATTGATGCTAATTCTACTGATGACTAGTTAGAGGCTGAGAAGAAATGGAAGAAAGCAAATAGCATGGCTAAATGCTACATGCTTGCTTCCATGTCCAACGTATTGCAAACACAGCACGAGCATATGGACACAACCTATGAAATCATGATGTCCTTGTCTGAGATGTTCGCAGACAAAAGCAGGCCAGCTAGCTAGGCAAGCTGCTATAAGGACTATCATGAATACTAGGATGGCTGAGGGAACACCTGTCAGAGAGCATATGCTCAAGCTGATGGATTATTTCAATGTAGCTGAGATTCTAGGGGCTGAGTTGATGCAGAGAGTCAAACTGATATGATTCTCGAAACTCTGCCGGACTCTTTCAATCAGTTCAAGCTCAATTTCAATATGAGCAAGATGGACATGACTCTATCTGAGTTAATGAAAGAACTCCATGCGGCGGAGGCTATCATGAAGCCCAATGCCCAAGCTCACTTTTTCCAGTTTTCCTCTAAACTAAACCTGAAAGGGAAGAAGTTCAAGAAGAAGCAGAATAAGGGAAAAGGACAGAAAAAGGACAATATTGGGAAAAAAAGGATAAGGGTACAGATGGAAAGCCCAAAGGGAAATGCTTCAAGTGTGGCCTCAAAGGTCATTGGAAGAAAGATTGTCCCAAGTTGCTAGCCTCAGTTAAGAAAGGTACATCTTTTTCATACTACATTGAAACTTGTCTGGTGCTTGATTCTACTAACTCATGGATAGTAGACTCAGGAGCCACTAATCATATCTGCAATTCAGAGGATTGAGAAAGGAGAGTTTGCCTTTAGAGTTGGAACTGGAGCTAAAGTTTGGGCAGTTGCAGTAGGAGTTGTTACCTTACATTTTCCATGTGATAGGATATTAGTTTTAAATAATGTTTTCTATGTTCCGGACATGAGGAAGAATTTAATTTCAGTTTCCAGACTCATTGAATTTAATTATTCAGTTTCTTTCCATTCTGGTGTTGATATCAGTAGAGATGGAAATATTATATGTTCCAGTAGAATGCATGACAACTTATTTTATATATATCCTATTGCTCCCAAACTGTATAATGTACAACAAGAAAACTCAACTTCCCTTAAGAGGAAGGTATCTTCAATCAATGACACATATCTTTGGCACTTACGTTTGGGTCACATTAACCTAAAACGGATTCAGAGGTTGGTAGAAGATGGGCCTTTGAGCTCATTAGATTTCGAACATTTTCCTCAGTGCGAATCTTGTCTCAAGGGAAAGATGACCAAACGGTCATTCTCTGGAAAGGGACTAAGGTCAAAAGAGTTGTTAGAATTGATTCACACTGATGTGTGTGGTCCTATGAACAAACCGGCTCGAGGAGGGTATGAGTATTACATCACCTTCACTGATGATTACTCTAGGTATGGATATGTGTACTTAATGCGACGCAAGTCTGAGGCGTTTGATAAATTCAAACAATTCAAGGCTGAGGCGGAGTTACAACTAGGGAAACATATCAAAGCCCTTCGATCTGATCGAGGTGGCGAGTACCTCCTGGGCGAGTTCAAAGAGTACCTCACACAACATGGGATTGTATCTCAGTTGTCTGCACCGGGTACACCCCAGCAAAATGGTGTAGCGAAGAGAAGAAACCGTACCCTTCTTGATATGGTAAGGTCCATGATGAGTCATGCAACCCTACCTATATCTTTTTGGGAATATGCCCTAGAAGCAGCAGCATACATTTTAAATCTGGTACCTTCTAAATCAGTACCTAGGACACTGCAAGAAATGTGGACAGGTCGAAAACCCAGTTTAAGGCATATCCACATTTGGGGTTGTCCAGCCTATGTACTGAATGATAAAGCTACCAAGCTCGAACCCAGATCAGAAATGTGCTACTTCATTGGGTATCCTAAGGGAACGAGAGGTGGCATCTTTTATCATCCAAAGGAGCAAAAAGTGCTTATCAGCACGCATGCTAGGTACTTGGAAGATGATTGTATGATGCACCAAGAGTTTAGTTGTAAAGAAACCCTTGAGGAGATTCTTCCGGGATCTCCTATAACATCTGTACCAGATCCTGAGACTGTTGATGAACGAGATATTCCTTTTAACACTCCGGAGCCTCATCGTAGTGGGAGAATTTCTAGACAGCCAGAAAGATATCTAGGAGTGTCTTTTAAGACAGACTCTGAAGATCTAGTTGATGATCCTACTAGTTATGATGAAGCAGTAACGGATATATATGCTGACATGTGGCAGCAAGCGATGAAATCTGAAATGGATTCTTTGTATTCCAATCAAGTCTGGGAACATGTAGATGCACTTGAAGGGATTAAACCCATAGGGTGCAAGTGGATCTACAAGAGGAAGAGAGGAGTGGATGGGAAGGTGGAAACCTTCAAAGCAAGACTGGTGGCGAAAGGATATACTCAGAAAGAGGGTATCGATTATGAAGAAACCTTTTCACCAGTGGCTATGCTTAAGTCCATAAGGATTCTCTTGGCCATCGCATGTCATTATGACTACGAGATATGGCAAATGGATGTCAAGATAGCTTTTCTTAATGGAAGTCTCGACGAATGCATCTATATGATGCAACCAGAGGGCTTCATTGCTAGTAGCCAAGATAACATGGTTTGTAAACTTAAGAAGTCCATTTATGGACTTAAGCAAGCATCTAGAGCATGTAACATCAAGTTTAATCAGGCAGTCAAATCTTTTGGCTTTGATCAAAACATTAATGAACCATGTGTGTATAAGAAAGGAAGTGGAAAAGCCGTTGCATTTTTAGTTCTGTATGTAGATGACATATTGCTCATTGGAAATGATGTAGGTATATTGTCATCCACAAAGCTTTGGTTATCCTCTCAATTTCAGATGAAGGATTTGGGTGAGGCCAGCTATATCTTAGGGATCAAGCTTTTGCGTGATCGCAAGGATAAGATGTTAGCCTTATCCCAATCTTCATATATTGGGAAGATATTGGTCAAGTTTAACATGCATGACTCCAAGAAGGGCTTGCTACCTTCTAGACATGGAGTACCACTGTCTCGAGATCAATGTCCAAAGACATCTAAAGAGATAGAGAGCATGAGGATAGTTCCATATGCATCCGCTGTTGGAAGCCTCATGTATGCTATGTTATGTACTAGACCAGATATTTGATTTGCCGTTGGCATGGTTACCAGATATCAGTCAAACCCTGGACCCATGCATTGGACAGCTGTTAAGCATATATTCAAGTATCTTCGGAGAACGAAAGATTATATGCTAACCTTTCGAGCAGATGATCTAACGCCTTTGGCATATACAGACTCTGATTTCCAATCTGATAGAGATGCCAGAAAGTCTACTTCAAGATACGTCTTTACTCTGTCAGGAGGGGCTATATCATGGAGAAGTATCAAGCAATCCTGTACTGCTGATTCTACCATGGAAGCAGAGTATGTGGCGGCATCAGAAGCTGCGAAGGAACCAGTATGGCTCAGAAAATTCCTATTGTAATTGGGAGTTGTTCCTGCAGTACAAAAATCGATTGTCATGTACTACGATAACACTGGTGCTGTAGCACAGTGCAAAGAGCCCAGGAATCACAAGAAAGGCAAGCACATTCAGAGAAAGTACCACTTGATCCGGGAATTCATTCAGGATGGAGAAATAGTGGTGGAGCATATTGCCTCAGCGAATAACTTAGCTGACCCATTCACTAAGACTCTTACTGAGAAAGTCTTTACTTCTCATGTTGAGTCTATCGGTGTTAGGTTAGGAAGTAGTGATCTTTAGTACAAGTGGGAGTTTGTTAGGATTGGTGTATGCCCTAAAGCCCACTAGCCGCACTCTCATCTTTTGTTACTGGATATTTACTGGTTATTTAATGGAATGACTCTTTTCTCTTTAAACATGTATATATGTATGGTTGTGTAAGGCCCATTGTTTCTAGTAAATGAATTAGGTGTGTAGGGCCTACACACAGATAGGTCTGATTCATGGACACTGGAAACAACATATTTGTTCATAACTGAGAGATGGAGTTGGGCACTTCATCTTGGTATAAATTATAATGAGAGACTCTCATGTATTCAGGGTGACTTACCTAAGTCATGGGAGGACTTTCCCGGATTTATCTCATTAGTGCATATGCAATGCATTGAACAGGACCATTGTAAGTGTGATCTCTAAAATAGTACTATCACTGAGAGAGATCAAGCCACCTCATACTACTGAGTGACCGGTGCTCTTAATCTTGAGCATTTGTGGATGAAGTGACGAAGTCAAGTTCTTGTGCTTTAATTCACTATGGGTGAGATTCTTTTCATGGGTCAACAGCTCTGTGTTTTGGGTACTCGGACTTAATCAGTTGGGACGTGCAGATACAATAAAGAATCTATGCCATCTAATGATGGAATGATCGTCCCCTTAGAATTATCCGATTAATCATCAAAATCTAAGATCTTAGTATATGGATGTTCCATATGGATATTGAACTTGTGGATCGCTCCCTGGACCAAGAGAATGATATCCAGATGATGATTAAGTTAAGGATATGAAGTTCTAAGGTTTAGATGTAATCAAGAAGGTTGATAGTACATCTGATAACCTGACTTGATTATGGATGTTACATAGAGGGGCATTCAGGTCATTACACTTAGTAGGTCGAAGACAACTGTCATTTTCTGACGAGCTTATTATATTATATATTTGTCCCTGGAGTTCAACCATAACTCTTTAGTGGAATGAGTTAAGGTTAAAATGGTCTTAATGTTGCTATGGATTTAGCATGGACATTTTGGTCATTTTGGGAGCCAATGGCAAATATGCCTTTTGGTCCCTTCTCTAGTCACTTTCCAAGATTGGCATGGTTTCCTAAAATGTTTAGATGACATATGGTTGAATTATTTTAGTGGAAAAATAATTTTGAGTTTAAATTCAAATAGGCCTTTGATGGCATACATGAATTTAATTCTAGATAAATTATTTGTGGGCCATGGTGTGCATTAGTATGTGGGATGTCCATAATGGGATTTCCATGGGTAAGGTTTCCAATTTTGAGTAGGTCTCTCTACTTGGAAGGTTGGACTCCTCTTTGGATTAGTATTCCTATAAGAAAGTTTCCTTTTTGAATTAGAAACTTAAATTAGTAAGTGTTGTGCAACTAGGATTACTAATTGCCAAAGTTTGTGGGATGTTCCTTAGTTTCCTTTTCTAATTGGAGTGTTTCTAAAAGGAAATAAATCTTTAGATTATACTTTCCTTTTAGGACATCTATGAGAATTAGAGATGACTTTTTAGGAAAGTCATTCCAAAGTTTCTATAAAAAAAGGACCATGCTTCCCCTTGGACGTCCACAATAAGAAAAGCCAAAAAGTCTCACACGTCCAGCCATTCTTCTTCTTCCTTGAAGAGAGATTAAGATCTGAGATTTTTTCCATAGAAAATAGTTCTCAAATCCCAT
Source organism: Litsea cubeba (assembly GCA_012931725.1). Taxonomy (NCBI): domain Eukaryota; kingdom Viridiplantae; phylum Streptophyta; class Magnoliopsida; order Laurales; family Lauraceae; genus Litsea; species Litsea cubeba. Next base: position 88,794,513 of record CM022949.1, on the reverse strand, counting down.
CTAGAAATCTAGATTAAGATCCCACCATCTTAGCCAATCAGATTAGGAAGTGAGATAGAGAAGAAGATCAAAAGCAACTCTACTGCAGAAAATTCCAGCAAGTTGTTTGCTAATTGCAAGTTTGAGTTCGGTCCTTTGGATCTATTATTTCAGAGATTTGAAGTCTACAAATCTTCAAGGTAATAGTCTTCTTGAATCTCCTTTAATTATACACTTGTTGGTCATGAATTCATGGAGTTATTAAGCGATCAACATGGCTGATTTATGCTGCCAAGATCAGATTTTTTAAAACCTGTCATGTTACAAATCAGCCATGGATGTCTTCCCCTAGTGATGTCCAGATCTGAATCGCAGTTTCTTTCACCATAAGCTCTGATTGAAGATCTAATGTCTTTGATGCTGTCGTTGCTGGAAGAGCTGACTTTGCAGCGGCTAATTTGCTATTTGGGCCAAACTGTGTCAGAATGGCCTAGAATTTGATGTAGAGCCTTCTAGTGGCATTTTGAGGCCAACCGTGTGCTCCTGTTCAGCTGTTGGAAGAGTGAAGTTAGGCCAAGTAATGTCGAAATGGCCCAAAACGTCATGTGTACTCTTCTTATGGCTGTTTTAAAGGATCTTGCAGTTTTTTATTGATTCTGACAAGTTTTGATGCTTGAAATAGCATTACCTATTTGTGGTAGAATGCGACTTGATGTAGCTTCTTTAATGTTGAAAGTGAATGAAGAGGCAAAGTGACATTTTTTGTGTCAACACCTCTGTTGGATGGTAACAATTATGCTTATTAGAAAACCAGGATGGTTAGCTTCTTAAAAGCCATAGACTTGAAATTTTGGAAATCTGCAATGAATGGCTATTCCTTGCCTATTATTACTGCTGATTGGGTAACTTGTCCCAAACCTGAAGATAAGTGGACTAAGGAAGAAGAGTTAGCTGCCACTTGTAACTTTAGGGTAGGCTGAATGCAATTATCAATGATACATTTACCTTGGGAGAACCAATTCCTAAAAACAGAATTGTTAAAAAGATTATGAGGTCTCTCCCAGAAAGCTTTGATGGTAAGGTTGTGGCCATAGAGGAAAGTAAAAATCTGAATACGCTCAAAGTTGATGAGTTGGTTGGCAACCTACAAACTTTTGAAGCAAACCTTAGGTCTAATGGGAAGACACAATCTAAATGTATTGCTTTGAAAGCGTCCAAGGAATCATACAAGAAAGGTGCAAGTGATTCAGATTCAGATTCTGAGGAAATTGATCCCCAAGTTGTTGTATAGTTCATGAAGCAATTCAAGCTTTTTATGAAGGAGAAGAAAACCAATGTGACAAACCCTAGAAATTCTAGAAAGAAGAAATCTTTTAAAGGGATTCAATGTTATGAGTGTCAGGGCTATAGACACATTGCTAATGACTGCGGAAATAAAAAAATCTAACAAGAAGGTGAAGGTTTAGGGTATGAAATCCCTAGATTGGTCCACTTAATAAATCAGCCCACTAGTGTGCAAAAAATAATAATCTACGCAGCGAAAATAAAATCACAAGCACACACCACAAGGACACCAAATTTAAGGTGAAAAACCCTAACCGGGTGAAAAACCACCGATCCGAACTGGATCAAATCAAACACTATGAATCTCGCAATAACAAGAAACTCAGATTTCCTCCCTAGATATCCTCTTTTTAAATACTGAAGTTACCTTGTGTCGCTTCACACTTCAACAACTTCACACCGTTGATAGCAACAGACTCAATCCAGCGCTTGACTCCTCAAATCTTCTACACAAGAAGATGATCTTCTACAAGGGATGCAGAAGAACCTGGCTCTCTAGAGTACTTAACAACACAACTCTTCAATAAATCTCTAGAGAATATTTCTCTCAATTAGATCACTAATTCGGGACTTGAGAGATGATCTGTATCTCTTTGGGTTATGAGAAACACCAAATTTATAGCCCCTAATTAGTACAAGAGACTCTTAAGAATAATCCACTTAGAATAGAAGGTTTTCTCAAACTTCCACTCAGAGTCCGGACAACTGGGCTCTGCGCCCCACCCTCGCTATAGCGAGGTGCCTCTCTGCCTCCTCTTTCTTTACTTGAGTCCTGACATGACGTCTCTACCTCCTCTTTCTTTACTTGAGCCCTAACATGAAGGGACTGACGTGACGACACTTTTTTGACCTTATAATCTCCCCCTTTTGGCAATTCTTGGACAAATCTTTCTAGAACAATACAATATGATCTACGCAAAAGAAATTTTCAAAATACATTGAATGTAAAAAAATCAGCACTGTAGATCTTGAATTGCCTTAGCTTGAAGAGCTCCCCCTGGTTTCATTCTTCTCCCCCTAAATTTGTCCATAATTGACAAACAAAAAAAAATCATGCAGCTTCTGTCAACCTGGATGCAGTAGCTCCCCCTCAATCTTGACTCCCCCTCACTATGATCTTCGTATCAACACTGGGGGTGGGGGCTTGACCTCCTTTATCAGGGATTTTTATAATTAGCCACCCACACTTGTGTAGTATGATCTTTCAGCTGAGTGTGAGTACGCTCCTTTGGCAAGTTAGACTTTCTTACCCAAATTGGAGTCGTCTTGGGTGGAAAAAAATTCTTCCGCCATTGCTTGGTCTTGGGTAGACTTTGCAGCTTCTTGCAATGGGGACGAATGTGTCCTTTCTTTCTACAATGGTGACAAGTGGATGTGTGTGCGCGCGTGACACATTCTTTTTGAAACTACTCGACACATTATTTTAAAGTGCAGTATGTGGAGTAGCATGTGCAACACTTGAAACAAAAATTATTTTACCTTTAGCATTTGAAGTGGATGCATCATGATCATAACCGAGACCGCTTCTATCAAAAGGAGACTTCTGAGTGCACAAGATATTTATAAGAGTTTTTGAACCAGTGTTCATCTTGTTTAGGGAAACTTGTTTGACTTCTAACTCAGACAGAGTGATCTTCAATCTTCCTTGCAAATCTTTTTTCAGATTTAACGTCTGTAACTCTGTCTTCATATTCTCAATCTCTTGTTCGGTCTTTTCAAGTTTTTTACTCTCAATGGTCAAATTTTTAGCCATGCAGTTTTTCTGACTTTCTAAGAGACGAGTCTTTTCAAGTGCTTGCTCTAAATCATTCGTTAATGCAGAATTTTTTTCTTGAGCAAATTTTAACTTGATTGTGACCTTCTTACCATACTTGGTCATCCCCGCACAATCATTAAACGCGGAGTAATATTTTTCCTCCCAATCATGTTCTTGATTTGACACCTCATCTTCATTATCATCATCATACATAGAAGGTCTTGCCAAGAATTGATTGAGTATTTTAAAAATATCTTATGATCAAACACAACAACTTAGTGCAACCCTCTCTGATACCAATTGAAGGTTTAGGGTATGAGATCTCTAGATTGGTCCACTCAATAAATCAGCCCACTAGTGTGCAAAAAATAATAATCTACGCAGCGGAAATAAAATCACAAGCACATACCACAAGGACACCAAATTTAAGATGGAAAACCCTAACCGGGTGAAAAACCACCGATCCGAACTGGATCAAATCAAACACTATGAATCTCGCAATTACAAGAAACTCAGATTTCCTCCCCAGATATCCTCTATTTAAAGACTGAAGTTACCTTGTGTCGCTTCACACTTCAACAACTTCACACCGTTGATAGCAACAGACTCAATCCAGCGCTTGACTCCTCAAATCTTCTACGCAAGAAGATGATCTTCTACAAGGGATGCAGAAGAACCTGGCTCTCTAGAGTACTTAACAACACAACTCTTCAATAAATCTCTAGAGAATATTTCTCTCAATTAGATCACTAATTCGGAACTTGAGAGATGATCTGTATCTCTTTGGGTTATGAGAAACACCAAATTTATAGCCCCTAATTTGTATAAGAGACTCTTAAGAATAATCCACTTAGAATAGAAGGTTTTCTCAAACTTCCACTCAGAGTCCAGATCCAACTGAGCTCTGCGCGCCACCCTCGCTATAGCGAGGTGCCTCTCTGCCTCTTTTTTTTTTTTACTTGAGTCCTGACATGACGTCTATGCCTCCTCTTTCTTTACTTGAGCCCTAACATGAAGGGACTGACGTGACGACACTTTTTTGACCTTACAGAAGGCTTTGAATACTACTTGGGAAGATGAATCTTTTGACGAGAATGATAAAAATCCTAAGTCTGACAAGCCTGGCACTGGCAAGGGCAATTCCATATTTCTTATTCTAGTGTGTAGACTTGAATCAAAGTTGGCATTGTTTCCTGAGAACATAATTTCTTTTAATCCACCTACATGTTGAAAGTTACTGTCCTTAAGAAAGTATCTTCATAGTGGTGCCTTGCCCAGTTTATTTTGCTTTTAAATTCTTTTCTTACTTTCACATTCTACCAAGAACCCATTTTCAACAGGGTATTCACCATATTGAAATGGGTGATTAGCAGTCTTGTGTACACTTTTTAATAATTTAAGTAATTTGCAAGAATTGTCTTGGTTGGTGCTTCCAAGATTTAAAATATTTGAATTTTTGGTAAAGCTAATGGCTGTCGGTTCTTCTCTGCTTTTCGAATAGCACACAATCAGAAACCTCAATAAGTAGAGCTTTTCTTTTCTATGCCATTTTCTGCTTAAACTCATTATCAACACCTGCAACTTCCCATGTAATATGATTTCCAGTTTTTGCAATCTCAATCCGCTGAAATATTGACATAGAAAGTGGTGTATTTTATTTATAGGTTTTTTTGTTTATTGACACAGGTGTAAGGAGGAAAAGGTACACAACTGAAAATCAAGCAGGCACAAAGCTTCATTCTCCTGAATTGTTGCACTTTTGAATCTAATATCTAGTTTTCTTGCTTCCGTATGAATCCTTTTGTTAAGTTATTGATTTTGTAATTTTAAATGTTTAGCATATGATGATAGAAGCAGCCCAGACCAACTACATTAGTTGAGAGTAATGGGACGAGTTGGCAAACCCAGTATAGAGTAGGCCGAATGCAGAGTAGATTGAATTTTTGTTTGAATAAGAGATAATATTAAGGCAGGAGTAGCCAGCTTGACCATATCCATAAGATAGCAAGATTGAGGATTTATCAGTAGAATTACCTTCCTAACTAGTGATAACCTTTCCTTGATTAAAGGAATCATTTTGAATTTGCTTCTATGGAAATTGTAAACAACCCTTGGCTATTTAGTAGGAAGAGATCAATAAAAAAGAGATTTCAGGAAATTTATGCCAATTTTGTGCTTGCACGAGGAGGACCAGTCCATCCTCGAATTTGGATGACCATTTTTTTCTTTTTTCCCAACTGAGATCATATCATATGATCTTTTTTCTTTTTTCCCTATTGAGCTTTTCGATTGCAGAAACCATGCCACAACTCAAGTAGGATTCAATGCAATAGATGTTAATCGATCTTCCATCACTTCTGACCATATGAGGAGCTCTAATCGAGAAATGGCGATTGACAAAGGCCTCGCTGTTGCATCCGTAGATGTACAAGGTCCTGAGGAGCGAAGTCCACCTGTGTTGGATGGCCTAGAGGCAGTAACTCAGAGGAGGTTGGCTGTTGGATGCAGTGTTAGTTTTATGGACTCAATCCAGTAGATGATATAATAAATTGATTAAATTCTTTATTTATTCATATATTCATGCTTACTTTTCATGAGATGAATGGTGATTTGTTATATACTTGCGCATAACCAATACGAATAACATGATGGTTCATGAGATGAACCGCGGTCCACAAATATATTAGATGTAACACATGTGTATGGATGAGATCCACATACGGGAGACATGTATGACAAATCTTATACTTAAAATATATTCACAACCAGTGATGAGACTGGACATCTCATACTGACAAGGTTGCAGCACTTTGATCACTATGAGATAGTGTGACTTGTCTCTATCATCAGAATGGAAGATTCTGGATCATAGTGCTGGTACATTGGATGTATTGAAAGACCATGAGAAGCACCTTATAAACACTGTCTTTACTTTAAGATCTGCTCTCATAATTCCCTAGCAATAGACTCTCAATCCTGAGACATTAATGAACTCAAGTTTCTATCTATTCATTTGCTTTGAGTCACCAATGAGTGAGGCCAACTGTAGGTCAACACCTCGGTGATTTGGGTACGTGGTAGTAGAGCTGTGGGAACATTCAATGGTCAAGATGGAATCTATCTCTAATATCCCCTTGTGCCAATTTATGGATTTATCATTGATAAGTGCGCACCCATTCCGATTAAGAGTTAATTGGAAAGGTACCTATTGATCATTATAATTAATTGGGGCTCAAGGACAATAAGATATGGATCTAATTTGTAAGACAGGTCCAATTGATTCATGGATATTGATGGAGGGGCCTACTTGTGGTAATAGGGAAGTTTAGGGTCTTCTATGTAATATTCCTAAGACTGGAGTTCAATTGCATTTATATAGTGGAATTCTTTGCAATTAACTGTGGGCCCGGATTACACATGAGATGTGGGGTCGCGTGTCCCAGTTGGAGCCAGCTTTCTAAGGAATCCCTAGTGGTCCCCACGCTAGCCCAATTATTAGAAAGTATCTAATTCTAGTTGAACTCTAAAAGGAAAGTTACTATTTCTATTTGAAGTGAGACTTCTAATATTGGTAATAGTAGACTTACTAATTTTAGTAGAAGTGAGAATTCTATTTTAATTAGAAAGGAATTAGAAAGATACTAATCATATTTGAAGTGAGACTTCTAATTATGATATAGTAAGTTACTAATTATTGTGGAAGTAAGACTTCTATCTTAACTAGTAATAGAAGAGAGTTACTAATTGTTAGGGAAGTAAGACTTCTATTTCAATTAGAAAGAGGAGGCGGCTTGCAAAAGCTATAAATAAGAGGAGGGCAAGGCTTGGACGTCCATGCATACTTCTAGCCTAGGGATTCACGCCCAAGGCCCTTGTGTGCAATAGTTGCACATGCTCTTCCTCCTCTCCCTCTTCTAGTTCTCTTTCTAGTTCCTCCCTAGAGTTCCTAGTAGTTTTCTCTTGGAGATCCCACCATCTTCTTGAGAAAAAAGAGAATCTAATACGGGTCATAGCGTGGAAGATCAAGAGGTCTTGGAGATCCCTATTTGATTAGTGAAAGCGTTTCATCATCAAAGAAAGACGCAACTTCTCCATTAGAGCACAACCGAGCTCTAAAGGTATAATCTACTTCCTTGCATGTTGTAGATTTATTTGTAGCTTATATGTTGCTGGTTCTATCTTCTAGATAGATTGTATTTACTGACCATAATGGCCGAGATTGAGGACTTAAATCTTGGACTGGGTTTTATTGCCTTCTGGATAGTTGATCACTGCGTCAAGTGGGTCAAAAGTTTTGAAACCTATCCTAGAGGCCCACCCTATTTCCAACATGTAGAGATGGGCAAGCTTCCGGTGAGCCTAGTCCATCCATTTTATGTGGCCTAGAAACGTCATTGAAAGAGGCGCAAGCTATAGATCAGCTGACAGGAAGTTCTCAGGGCCGAAGCAGCATGGGCTCAAAGAAGCAGCATGGGCTCAAAGTTAGACCTGTGTACAGAGGGAGTTCTATTGCTTTGGAGCAGGCCATTGGGAGCGGTAGCACAGTCGTCTTGGATGATACATTACATGCTAATACTGTTTATGAAAACACAGTTGCTGTTGCAAAGACTGCTCCTGCTGGGCCTGTTTTAGGAACAGATTCAGGAAGGTCATTGTCAAGGAGACTCAGAATAAAGAGCGCTAAGAGGAGGTGGTGTAAGAAATGCTTTCTCAGAGGAGGCAGTGAGAAGAAGAGTTCCAAGAGTGAAAGGAAAGATTTCAAATATCATGATGTAATCCCACAAGGAAGGCTGGGAGTAGACGAGCTTGTGAAGCTCTTGGTTTGGTACATTGTTCTTTTATTGAGTAAATTCGGGAATGGGAATGGTTTTGCAAAGTCTAGAAACACTTGAAACAAGTTGGCTGTACTCAGTTCAGAACTTTGAGTAAAGGTTCATTTAATTAAAGATCAACAGGAGGGATGCCTTGCGGTGTTTGAGCCGGATTAAAATCGGCCAAAGCTTGTCCAAGCTTGACCTTTTTAGTTATCCAGCCCAATATTTAGGTCTGTATATGACTCAAAAAGGATTTGTCTCAAGCGCAGCTCATTTGCTAAATATATAACCATGTGCTAAATATGTCAGATTGAGCCAGGCCTTCAAGTATTCATAGGTCCAGAAAACAGAGCCCATATCAAGCCAAGACAGGCAGACTCGGGTTGGGCTCATGTTGTCCCAGACCACACAATAAGCACTCTTGGGAATGCCATTTCTTCTATGGGAACTTGCTTCATTAATATATATTGAGGAAGGCAATGACCAATTAAAATCCTATATCAGGGATAGTAGCGATACAACATCAACATAAGTGAGCTTCATTTAAGCCTTATACACTCTAGCCCATGTTGCTTCTGGTTTGTAGAGAATACATTAAAATTGAATAGGAAATCACAGTTGACCAAAATGGGCTCGATATTCATTTCTCATCTTATCTTAATTTGATTTTCCCCCAATGGGAAGTTATTTTATGGTCATTTTTGTATCCTTCAGTTTTAAAGATTTATTAAAAAAAAAAAACTAAAAATTCAATTGTATGAAACAAGCATGACCTAACTGTGTCAATTGAAGAGCATGAGAGCGTGCACAGCTTCATAGTGGTACAAGATAATAAGCCATAAAAATTATAAAGAAGGAGAAGAAGTAGCTGCAGGAGCCATATATTTATCCAGCGCAGTAGCCTTTCATTGAATTACATAAATGATCTTGCAGTAGCCTCAAACCACTTACAAAATTAAAAACAAGAGAAAAAATATTTGTACATTTGTAGCCATCAAAAACACTTAACAGTTAGAAAAGAGAGCAAATGTATTTCACAATAAACCCTAAGACACAAAACCCACTCCAAAAGCTATGACATGCTATACTGTATATATCAGCATACAAAACCGTAAGAAATACAGGAAAGATACAGAAAGAGGAGAAACCCAGTAAAGGAAGAAACTAAAAAAAGACTCAAAAAGAAGGAATCATGATGGAAGATCAAGACCCAATAGATGGCGCATATGCTTGGAAGCGACGTGGTGGATCATGGATGCCTTCGCTCGAACAAGAACAAGAAGAGATCCCCTTCTTCTTCTTCCACAAACTAGTAAAAGTAGGGATCGGAACAGAGCTCGGATCTGGCCCTAATCGACCCGTATAGCAGACCACATCAACAAATCTTTCAATCTCAACTGTGGAAGAATCTTCTTTCAGTTCGATGTTGCATCCACCATCGGATTGGAGCTCTTTCGACGGCGAGGACAGATCCAATTTCTCACCCCGTTTCAAGATCTTGACCTGTCCCATGACGAGGTTGGTGGCGGAGGAGAGTTTCACCACCATCGGACTGGAATCTCTGCACCGGCGCTTCCGAAGGCCGTTCTTTGCACCATTCGGTCTACCCATGAATGTTTTCATAGAATTAACGTGCGAGAAGATTGAAAGAGGAAGAGGAGGATTTAGCAGCGAAAGGTCAAAAAAAAACAGTCGTTTGAGCGAGGGAGGGAGTAAGGACTTATAAGATGGTGAAAGGAATACGAGGGACGGCTTTTTATAAAGGAAGGGAAGGCGGTCGTCGTAGTGAAAAGAAAATAGAAATTAGAAAGTGGATTCAAAATCGTTTTTCAAGCACCGCCTTGTGATGTTCACGGTAACGGTTTTGTGGATATTTCAAAGAGTTTGGAATTCGGATCAGACTAAAATAAAGACCAGTAGTTGTACCGGGGCGACTCCAATTGTATGAAGGCTGAGCGTTTACGCCTCGACTGTGGGCTTTGTTCTTCATTTACCTAGCCGGGATGTGGGTTTCCTACTTTCCTTTAATGAGATATGCCCGTTGAGGGATACTTAGTTTAGCTATCCATTTTTATCCCGTTGAAAGATTACCTTATCTTTCCAAAAAAAAGATGTAGGAGGGCGACTCCATAGTACGGCCCACCAAAAATATAATTCAAGCAATTAAAAATGAACGCCTCCCTTTTTAGGAATATCATCAAGATTTAATATAGGATATGACTAATAATGCTAAAGATTATATTAAATAATTAAGCTTTTTTGTATATAACCCCCTAAGCTTTATAGGATTTGTAAGTAGGCCCTTACATTTTCTTTTTAATACCTTTCGTGTCCCCAGAATCAATATTCCTAACAAGAATAGGCAGCAACCATGATATTTGTATTGATTTTTTATATAAATGACAGATTTGCTCATACATCCATTAGAAAAATGAGTATATTATTATTTATCAAAATACCATTATTTTATCTGAAGTCCCAATGATTTTTCTCAATAACTCTCTTATCGACAGGACCAGGGGTGGGCCTAAGCCCCACCCATATTTGAGAAAAAATTAAAATCCCCCCCCCCCTCGCAAATTCTAAAAATTAATATTTTTTCTTACATTTTGCCCATTCCCGCAATTTTTTTTTACACCCCCTGATTGTACTTGACAGTAACTCCCATTTCTTGACTTCTGATTAGGCCGTCAACAATAATGAGTAATTGATCACATTAATTTATCATAAAATGGGTCATTAACTGCAATAAGTGGTCGTCAAAGCATTTGAAGAGTCGCGGGCCTTGCCGCGTCTTTTGAAATTCTACCCCCAATGTAGGAGAACTTGATCGCCGATGGATTTTCATGCCGATTGTAGTCGGATGATCATGTAATTTCAGACATTAAATGCTACTAGTGGGTCGGTACCATCTGTCTTGTCGATTTCTCGATCGGTCGGGCAGAAAGTGTGTTTTCTTGGTCAGCTTGTTGGCGATTTCAAAGTGTCCGATGATGAACCCATGATTTCGATCACGAATCAGTGATATTGTCGATGATCGACGGATTTCGTGCCCCGAAAATTAGATTTTTGAAAAATCACAAAGGCCAAACAGCTCGAAACGCGAAGAGGGACCCAAAATGGGTTTTCGGCGAAAATCCGACGACCCGGATTTCCAGGGTCGCATGCGACCATGGGGCTTTTTGTCCCCCTTGGTTGCCGATTTTCGGCCCTCTTCTGGTTTTTTTTCCGCTTATTTCTTCTTTGACATTTTTCTTGGCATTTTTGCACATGTTTTGGCATGATTTCCTTGCAGAAGACTTTTGATGAGAAGTGATCGTCAGCCCCAAGTGTAAGGTTGCGATGTAGTAATGACTTGGTGAAGTCCGAGGTCGATCCACAGGGAGCAATTAATCACGTAAAACATGTCTTATTAGAAAACCAGTACTAACGTAATAAAATCTATATAAATAAATCTCTACCAAACTGAAATTAAAATTTAATTACAAATCCAAATTAAAAATTACAATCCCAAATAAAAATCCTAATCTAAGAATCATAATCTAAAGACTGCAAAAACATAAAAGACATCAAACCACCAATTGTATAAAAGAAAATAAATCATGCATTAAAATAAAAATCCATTAATAATATCATTCCGAAATAAGGATAAAAAGAATTCTAGATATTCTTATTATGGGAAATCACAACATTATATTGGCAAAATTAATAAAAGACTACAAAAACACCGCACCAAGTGCGTACTGTCACTACCCACAAACACGCGATGTCGATCCAAGGCGGGACACCTTGACCTCATTAATTGCGTCGTATAGATTAAAATGAACCAATAAACTAGTAATTCCCCAACATCAATCAAAACTAGCAAAAAAAAAAAAAGAAATATTTCCTTACCCCTAGATCGAATACATCAAGAAAATAGGACTTGCACATAATCCCATCTTCAAGTCTTCAATCCTTCACCAAGGGAGAAGTAGATGGCTGGTTGATGAAGGAGCGACGGCAGCAACGGCAGCGGTGGGATGAAGTAGTGATGGAAGTAAGAAGAGATGGAGGAAAATAATGAAAATGAGGGATTTGCAAGTTGTTGGTCGTCCAAGGGAATGGGGGGATATGTTTTAGTAGTGTGGGGTCCGATTTGGATAGGATTAATTTGGAGGGCTGAAATTGAACAATCTTGGAGTTTCATTGTTGATTGACTTGCCACCAAAAGTCTTTCTCAATTTAAACTACTCTTTGTAGCTTGTTTCTCTTGAAAAGGGTCCCACTTACTTGGCTAAGAAACAATTCAAATCTGAAATTTCAGATTTGAAACAAATCTTGAATGCTTGTTGTCCCCAATCTTGAACGTGTGATGCTTGGTATGGAGGGCTTGGACGTGTGATGTCTTAGGATAATTCTTGGGTTTGCAAACTTCAAATCATGAGGCCTATCTTTTTGGAGATAAATTTAACAACTTAGTGCTAAAATCTTGCTTGAATTAGTTTCCAACTTGGATTGCTTAGCAAGATCTTTCATTTTTTTAGAACACTACATGGCTGGAAAAATCTCCTTAGATGGGCCCATTTTCTCTCTTGAAAAGATCCCCTCAAATCTAAGTTTAATTTCAAACTAGCAACAAAGGCCCGTGCTTAGCCCGGGCCCAAAATGAAAATATGTTAAATATATTCTCGCTTTTGGGCCCGGGCTAAGCACGGGCCTTTGTTGCTAGTTTAGAATTAAAGTAAAAGAAAAGATATTATTTAATTGAAATAGATAATATCATATAGACACCGTTGCACAAGTATAGTTGCAAATAATTGTCATACCATGATAATGTAATATGAAAGAATCTTTAAACTAAAGTTTATGAAATAAGTATGTTTATGCACAATAATAAATAAAGAATCCTGCTTCAAACGTAAAAGTGAATAATTAATAATTAGAATTTTTGAAGAATTAGAAGATTGCGCAATTCATCCACTTGTTTCAGCATTGGTCACTGAGGTTGTCTCTTTACTTTCCAATTGACCAGGTGCATTACTTGTCCCAATGGCTGAGTTTTTTATTATATCTTTCATCTTCAATGCTGTTGACATAAGTGAAAATAAGTTAGTGAAATGAAACAATAATTTCAAATAATAAATATTTTTAAAACAAAAGTGTAAGGGCTCACAATGTTCTATTTCTGATAGTAAGAACTTTCCCTCATGATTTACATTTATGAGTTCTATTTTTTTAATTGGAACTCCACTATCCAAAGTAGACTTGGTCATGTTCGATCCTATCTTGAGATGGAACAAGTATACCTGCCATAGTGCTATATGGATTTGAGGTGCAAAATGGGTGTTCCAATCATCCTGAAAAATGTGATAAAAATAAATTTACAAGACAAAGAATTAGATAAATGAGATTTAGATATATTGTATATGATAGTAGCATATTAAAAAGGAATAGAAACAAACAAACATTGCGTCATTACCTTATCTGCATTTTCTTCAAGATTTTCTTCTGATATATTGAGGAATTTCTTAACAACATTGTCTTGGAGTAAAAATGTTGTACTTCTAGTGTGATCCATTACCGTTATTGTTACAATGTATCTACAGTTATAAAAGTTAAATATTATAAAGTTTAAATGAATATATTTAATTTATAAATCTAACATATTACATGAAATTTGTGCATTATTAATAACTTACCTTATTTTGTTTGTTCGCGTGGGGAAAGTGCAATGATTGCATTGACCATTATTTACATGTGGATCGATTTTTTTATCACACCTACTACAAGATACGAACGATAATGGTCTATGCATATGCAACATTGCGACGGTAGCTTTGATTGTAACATATTTCATCTATAAATAGACAGTATAAAATTTATTAATATATTTCATACAATACAACTATAAATGCAAAATGCACATAATAATAATAAAAAAGATGTGAATGATAAGTAACTTACTTCAGTTACTCCATTCTCCACTATTGAAACTAATTCTTCAATAAAATTCTGTTATTCAATGAATCACCACTGTGGCCTTCATTCCTATATTTAAAATTTCAAACACATTAGAATGATGTATTTTATTATTTAATTTATTAAATTTGAAAAGATGATGATTTTAACCACTTTAATAAAGAATTTGCCTCTGGAATATTTGGGTTGATCATTATCCTGGTAGCGAATGACGTGCTTAGATAAATATTTCATGCACTTACTTTTAATATTAGCGTTAAACCATATGTTTGAATAAATAGAAGAAAGTTTAATTAATTACCATTGTATTCCTTAACTACGATTGATGTTGTCAAGAGGACTCTTCCAACATTTGATGTTAAAGAATAAAAGTGGTATGATGCCAAATCTCCCCATACTGTTAGATTCAATTTTTTAAAACTACAAGAATACATGAGAAAATGAGAAATTAGTATATTCATCAAATAGATGATTTTAAATAAACTTTTAGGTTGTAAATAAAAATACCTTTCATCATATAATGTAACATCCAGTTTTGCTAGTTCCGTTCCATTTTATTTTCTTATATAAGATATGCACGTTACATCTTCTATAATTCCGATGATATCTATATAATGACAAATAATGCAATGATTAATAATTTAAATAATCAAATATTATACTTAAAGTTAAAATTTGAAATTAATACCTGGAAGAAATTTGACTTTGTTTAGTAGAGATGGAAGTGTATCAATTGGAGCAAAGTAATACTTGATGAATGGAATTTCAGGACATGCATCAGTTATTTGTATGATTAAGGAATCTCTTGCCAATGAAAGCTGATAATCATGCTTGACAACATTATATGTATCTGGAGCTAGCTTAACCCGAATATTTCTTATTGTGTAACAGCTACCCTCACATAAGTTGTTACCCGAATTTTTGGATCTCATCATTAAATAATGTCAGAAGAATTTGATCGCCCTATAATTTTAAAATAGAAAACAAAAATTAAATTATCTTTTATATTAAATATTTATCGTAATAACAAATTTATGCATACTACATTTTACCTTTTCATCAATAAGATTAAGTTTATTTATTCTTCCTGATCCATTTCTTGTATGATACTCTCGATCTTCAAGGATTCTGCTAAGCCTTACTTTGATATGCCATCTATCACTAAAACAGTGGAGTTCTTCTAGGCGATGATATCTCTTGGATGACATTTATGATTGAATGATTTTGATATCCTGTAGTAATAGGAGCAAAGTATTATGATCCATTTATAATGAGAAGCATTATATAAATTATGATGACATATTTTATAGGGTCTAAAGGAAAAGAAATTACCTTTATTATTAGTTTGTGGAATGCCTTTTTACTTCATTCAACACTTCATTGTATACAACATTTCTTGTATAGCCAAAAGGGATGCCATCATTTTTCTTTAGTAATATTTTCAGTCCAGATATTCTTGTGACTCTGGAAATAGCTACATACTGTTGGCCATGAGAGAATACTGGTTTAAGGAGATAGAGGCCTATTTTTTATAGCGTTTGACCTTGACTTTTATTAATAGTCATAGCAAATGCAGCTTTTATTGGAAATGGTCATTCTGTATCAACCGTTGACATTATAATGCATGGTATGAAGACACGTTCTCCTGTATTTGTTCCTGTAATTATCTCTGCATCTATTACCTTGTGTCTTAATTCCTTGATAATAAGCCTCGTTCCATTGCATAACCCAATAGACTGATTTAGATTACGAATCAGCATTATTGGAGTTCCAATCTTGAGGTCCAGATGGTGATTTGGCAATCCACTAACATTTAATGTATTAAGGAACTCTGTAGTGTATAAGATTCCTTGATTACTTTCATTGCTATCAAACTCCACCATTGTATCGGCGCTTAAATATGTTTGGCCTTGTGTAGGAATCATTGAGAGAACAACACCATTAATCTTGTCAACATAATCATTCAGTGGTGTTAAGATGGCTCTATCCCTCAGATAAGATGGATCTTTATAATTCTTATATATGTTCTCATAAACAAAATTTATCAGTGGCAGAATCTCATCATTGTATGTATCAATTCTTAAATCAGATGGTATCTCAACCAAGTTGTCATCATCATCATCACTGGTAGAGTTGCATTCTTCATCTCCAATACTTAATACCCATCTTGCAAACTGTGCCATATCATCATCGGTATTTAAATTTTGGAGACATATATTTTCGGTTAGGTTTAGAACCTTACAATTCTTCCATATCAAAGATTTTATAATTGAAGAAGAAACTATATCCTCTCTACTTCCTTTTCTAATTACAGGTAGAATTTGTCTAAAATCTCCACCGAATGCAACAGTTATTCCTCCAAATAATTTAGAGCCTGCAGTAGGGTTAGACAAATTGAGTATGTCACATAGAGTTCTATCAACAGCATCATAGGCATGCTTATGCATCATTGGTGCTTCGTCCCATATAATCAAAGTTGTTTCGAATAAGATCAGCCAAATTTGATTTTTTACTTATGGAGCAACATGAAGTCTCCTGAGGTTGAAGTGGGATTTTGAAGCGTGAGTGTGCAGTGCGACCTCCTGGCAACAACATGGCAACAACAAAGATGTTATTCCTGATGATGCAACAGCCAAGACTACTTTGCCATCACTTCTAAGCTTTGTAATAATTGTTTTCCACAAGCATGTCTTACCAGTTCCACCGCTGCCATTGACAAAGAAGATTTCACCTTTTTTTTCTTGACATGATGTCATGATATTGTGAAATACTCTGGATTGTCCCTGATTTAGTTTTGTATATAAGATATCAAACTCAGAGATAAGATCTTCAGTATTGTAGGACATTTCTTCATGGAGTAGCCTATTTGAGATGTAATCGGCGTCTTCATAGCGAGGCAATGGCATATTTGTGAATTCCTTCAATGATCTTCCATTCTTATTTAAGATGGTTTCGATTTCAATAAGTGCATGATTTTTGAATTTCAAATATAGAAAATCCTAAATTTATTGTTCAGCCTTGTCTCTCTAGTCTCATTGCTATATCTTCAGAAAGTGATTCACAATTCTTCTCCCATAATTGTAATGGATTTGTAACCTCACAGAACATTAGTATTTCTGCAAACATGTTCCTTAATTGATGTCCTGTAACCCAAGTTGATGCTTCGAAAATCGCATTGTCCCACTCATTATCATTATCAAGCAATCCAAGTTCTGAGCACGCCAGTTTAAATGAATCATGCACAGTACCGTTGACTGTCCTTAGATCTTTATAGCTTTGAGCGCCACGTATAATATGTAGGAGCATTCTCAAATAGTACCTTTCACCTGTATTAGGTGGAGCATAATATAATCTCCCAATGCATTTCCGACACTTTCTTTTTTACCATAACCTTTCATTACTTTTCCAAGTGTAATTCATAGGAAAGACAACATATCTAAGACTTCTGGCTTCAGGATCTTGGCGATTTGTTGTAAACCACTCTGTGAATATTGTTTTATTCACTCCTGGTCTATTTAAAACAAACGATAAATTGTCGTTATCGCTGAAAACAACAACTTGTTGATTTTCGAGATGGTATTGTAGGCGTTCAACAGTAGGGTTTCTATGGTGCATTCTGAATTCAAATATTCTCCAGCACGATTTTGGCGTCGAAAGATAACGACAATCAAAGTAATGTTTTATTTCATCAATTTTTTTATTATCTCAATGTACGAGATGCATCTCTTGATTGACCACTTTCTTCAATAATGATAGTTGCTCGATCTGATCCTTTGTGTATATATTTATACAAATACTTTATCACTCGTATCTGGCTTCAAATTTCAACATTTATGTGTGCATTATATTTTCTTGATAGATATGGGTTATATGGAACGACCCATCTATTGTCTAGCATAACACCATCTATCTTAGTAGTTCTTCCATCATCTCTTCTCCTGTAAGTTGGATAACCATAATTATCAAGTGATGTACGCTCGTTGAAACGGTTGGGGTATTTTTTGCTGCATTTTCCATCCTGCATACACACACATTTTGGGTTTAGAGGTCCACATGGACCATGGATCATGCACCTCTTAATCGTGTCATATAACTCCGCGTCTTCATTTATATCAGGTATTTCTACGGAAACAACATTATCTATGTCTTCAGTGCTCAATATCTTGTCATTTTGATCGAACGTTATTAATACATGTGCATGTAGTAGCCCTCTCTTTTGAAATTCGATAGCATATATATCTGTAAAAAAGAAGTTTATTCTATAAAAAATTGTAAACAATGTATATGGAAACTGAATCATGATAAAAGTGAGTAAAGTTTTACCTGCGATAACTTTGCCAAAAACCTTTCCTTTTTTAACCTCTTCCATCAATTCATTGAGCTTTATATGAAATACCCTTGCAATAATATCAGGACGATCTTCAATTTTTTGTCCTGGAATTAAGTCTATAAAATGTTGGATCTCTATCCATTTTGGGTTACTTGTAAATGTTAAGAATATATCGGGACACCCTGCCCATCGACAAATAGACATTGCATCTTGATATTGTTGGATCATATAACATGGACTGCCAGTGAATGAAGAAGGTAGTATGTACCGTCGACCAATTGCTGATGCTGTAGTGTCTCCTTGAACAATTGCATCTTGAATACCTTTGTAAAAATCAAGTCTAAATGTACCCTGATTGGCTCTTATATAGGAAGCTCTGTTCTGTTCAATATATGCAAATGCATCAACAATAAACTGATGGAGGAGTTTTCCAAATAATAAGTGTGTATTTCCTTCCTCTTGTCTTTGTTGTAGTCTGTAATAGTAGTATTCTCTCATTAAGACTTTAGACTTTGATGATAATGATGACATTGAATAAGATATATTTGTATGCCACCCATCCTCTCCATAAGGAAAAAGCAATGGATATTGTAGTGGCATATAACTTGGATGAAGTTCACTTATTCTTTGCAAAAGCCCTGAGACGCTCTCTAAGATGATATCTCTATTGGAATGGCTTGTAGATTTTTCATCAAATATTAATGCAGCTACCTCTTCCACTGATGGACGATTATATCGTCTTGCATCTTTAGATCTATCAGAAAGTGTTCTCATTGATATATTTCGTGGAAGCTCTCCTTGAGATTTATCCTTCAATGATTTGAATTTTTGCACATATGGATTTACTTCATCTAGAACTGCTTTTAGCCCTTCTATAATAGACTCATCCAAATTTATTCCACATGTACCATCTGCCAAGGCTACTCTTCTGTTTCTAAGCTCATGAGATGTGTCATGTATATAGAGTTGGGCAAACTTTGGCTGCTCACCATTTAATTGTAACAGAGATCCAATTCTATGATGTGTCTGACTATGTATACGAAATGCAAAAGGACCGCCTCCACTTAAAATGTTGTTATCAATTTTTGCTCCCAACGAAGTGAATGAGAATGCATTATTATATGCTTTTATTGATTTTTTAAATTTGGAGGCAGTTCTACTTCTGAAATCTTCCATGAGTGATCTCAAGTACAATGGAGGATGCTGCAACATAGGTAAAATAATTTTTACCTTGACCTCATTAATTGCGTCTTATAGATTAAAATGAACCAATAAACTAGTAATTCCCCAACATCAATCAAAACTAGCAAAAAAAAAAGAAATATTTCCTTACCCTAGATCGAATACATCAAGAAAATAGGACTTGCACATAATCCCATCTTCAAGTCTTCAATCCTTCACCAAGGGAGAAGTAGATAGCTGGTTGATGATGGAGCGACGGCAGCAACGGCGGCGGTGGGATGAAGTAGTGATGGAAGTAAGGAGAGATGGAGGAAAATAATGAAAAGGAGGGATTTGCAAGTTGTTGGTCGTCCAAGGGAATGGGGGGATATGTTTTAGTAGTGTGGGGTCCAATTTGGATAGGATTAATTTGGAGGGCTGAAATTGAATAATCTTGGAGTTTCATTGTTGATTGACTTGCCACCAAAAGTCTTTCTCAATTTAAACTACTCTTTGTAGCTTGTTTCTCTTGAAAAGGGTCCCACTTACTTGGCTAAGAAACAATTCAAATCTGAAATTTCAGATTTGAAACAAATCTTGGATGCTTGTTGTCCCCAATCTTGAACGTGTGATGCTTGGTATGGAGGGCTTGGACGTGTGATGTCTTAGGATAATTCTTGGGTTTGCAAACTTCAAATCATGAGGCCTATCTTTTTAGAGATAAATTTAACAACTTAGTGCTAAAATCTTGCTTGAATTAGTTTCCAACTTGGATTGCTTAGCAAGATCTTTCATTTTTTTAGAACACTACATGGCTGGAAAAATCTCCTTAGATGGGCCCATTTTCTCTCTTGAAAAGATCCCCTCAAATCTAAGTTTAATTTCAAACATGGAATAGAAGTAGGCCCCACTTGAAAATATGCAACTTTTTGAACTCCACACCATGCATAGACGTCCTCCACCTTCCATGGATTCTTTTGCATTTGTTCCTTCTTTGTTTGGCTTGTTTTGAGTCTTAGATCATCATGACATGTAAGCAATATTTGTGGGAGAGTAGATAGGACACCTCATCATCACATGGCCCGTAAATCTAGAACTTATCTTCAAGAGAATAAAATCTGAATTTCTTTTGCATATGAGAGCGGACCCTACCATGGCCGCCCCAACCTTAGAATCCATGCCCAAGGAAGGTGGGTCCCATGGTGCATTTGCTTCATCAATTCTCTTCCGCGGGCTCCAATTTCTGAAATTCCCTACAAAAATACAAATAATATAATAAATGATCAAAGAATTATCTATTTATGTAGGAAAAGAACATTGCAAGATGTGGGTCCCAATTCACACTAAATATATAGATGCATAAAATGTCACCATTTTTGCAAGTTTTCCTTAATTAAATCAATGGTGCAAAGAGACTTTATCATTTTATGTTTGAATAAAAATTTATGAGAAATTCGTGACTTCCAATACCAAGAATAGAGAAATTCATGATTTTATGTGAAAATGCAATTTTTGGATGAATTTTTACCCGATTCAGACTTTGATGCTCACAAATGTAGAATCATGATTTTTTTACTAAAACGGTGCATGATTTGATGATTAAGTCCTTAATTACTCTTAAATGATGGTGAAATTATGCATTTTTAAGGATTATCAAGAAGCCGTGCAGATCAAAGGGCAAAGTTTCTAACTTTCCAGGAAAGCCGAAGACTTCATCGCGAAGAGTTGTCAATTTGCCGTCAGAAGCCAAAACTAGGTCAAATGATGTCGGAATGACCTGAAGTTTGAAGTAAATCCTCCTCAGTAATAAATAAGACCAACAATAGACTTTTGTTTGATTTTTGAAGCCGTGTGGGGTCTTGTCGCCAGTAGACTTGCTTTTATCGCGATGAAGATGCCGCGCTTTTATATACGGTCAAACAATGTCCGATTGATCTAAAATTTGGCAAGGAGCCAAATTTTAAGATGATCCAGTAGCTCCGATTTGAAAGTCATGGCCCCGAGGGGCTCCGCCGCTGGGAGACCCGATTTAGCTTCTGGGAGTCAAATTCTTGTCAAATGTTGTCGAAACAACCTGAAACTGGACATGTAGCCCTTTAGAAGTATGTTTGATAAGTGATTATGTTTGATAAGTGATGGCCTAGGTAGTTCCCACCACCGAAAGACTTAGTTTTGTTATTTAAGGGTTAATGTAGGGTCAAACGTTGTCGGTTCGACCTGAAACTTGACATATAGCCTTTTGAAAGTATTTTTAGACCATTCATAAGCTCTGATTGAAGATCTAATGTATTTGATGCTGTCGCCGCCAGGAGAGCTGACTTTGTCGCAGCTATTTGCTTTTTGGGCCAGACTGTGTCCGAATAGCCTAGAATTTGATGTAGAGCCTTCTAGTGGCATTTTGAGGCCAACCGTGTGCTCTATTTGTGATCAAGGTCTCCAGCTTTACCATCACCGGGAGCTCATGTTCAGCTGCTAGAAGAGTGAAGTTAGGCCAAATAATGTCGAAATGGCCCGAAACTTCATGTGTACTCTTTTATGGTTGTTTTGAAGGATCTTGCAGATTTTTATTATTTCTGACAAGATTTGATGCTTGAAATAGCATTACCTGTTTATGGTAAAATGTGGCTTGATGTAGTTTTTTTAATGTTGAAAGTGAATGAAGAGGCAAAGTGACATTTTTTGTGTCAACACCTCTGTTGGATGGTAACAATTATGCTTATTGAAAAGCCAGGATGGTTATCTTCTTGAAAGTCATAGATTTGAAAGTTTGGAAATCTGCAGTGAATGGCTACTATTCATTGCCCACTATTACTGCTGATGGGGTAACTTGTCCCAAACCTGAAGATAAGTGGACTAAGGAAGAAGAGTTAGCTGCCACTTGCAACTCTAGGGTAGGCTCAATTCAGTTGTCAATGATACATTTACCTTAGGAGAACCAATTCCTGAAAATAGAATTGTTAAAAAGATTTTGAGGTCTCTCCCAAAAATGTTTGATGGAAAGGTTATAGCCATAGAGGAAAGTAAAAATCTGAATACGCGCGAAGTTGATGAGTTGGTTGGCAACCTATAAATTTTTGAAGCAAACCTTAGGTGTAATGAGAAGACACAATCTAAAAGTATTGCTTTGAAAGCTTCGAAGGAATCATACAAGAAAGATGCAAGTGATTCAGATTCAGATTCTAAGGTAATTGATCCCGAAGTTGTTATACAGTTCATGAAGCAATTCAAGCTTTTTATGAAGGGGAAGAAAACCAATGTGACAATCCCTAGAAATTCTGGAAATAAGAAATCTTTTAAAGGGATTCAATGCTATGGACGTCGGGGCTATGGACACATTGCTAATCACTGCGGAAACAAAAAATCTAAAAAGAAGGCTTTGAATACTACTTGGGAAGATGAAACTTCTGACAAGAATGATAAGAATCTTGAGTCTGACAAACCTGACACTGGCAAGGGCAATTCCATATTTCTTATTCTAGTGTGTAGAATTGAATCAAAGTTGGCATTGTTTCCTGAAAACATAATTTCTTTTAATCCACCTACATGTTGGAAGTTACTATCTTTAAAAAAGTATCTTCATAGTTGTGCCTTGCCCAGTTTATTTTGCTTTTTAAATTCTTTTCTTACTTTCACATTCTACCAAGCACCCATTTTCAACAGGGTATTCACTATATTGAAATGGATGATTAGCAGTCTTGTGTACACTTTTTAATAATTTAAGTAAGTTGCAAGAATTGTCTTGGTTGGTGCTTCCAAGATTTAGAATATTTGAATCTTTGGTAAAGCTAATGACTGTTGGTTCTTCTCTGCTTTTGGAATAGCACACAATCAGAAACCTCAATAAGTAGAGCTTTTTTTTCTATGCCATTTTCTGCTTGAAATCATTATCAACACCATTGGATAGCATTGAATTGAAAGATTTTGGAAAACAACACCCTGCAACTTCCCATGTAATATGATTTCCAGTTTTTGCAATCTCAAACTGACATCACAACTTGTTTCACGATCCGCTGAAATATTTACATAGAAAGTGGTGTATTTTATTTATAGGTTTTTTTGGTTATTGACATAGGTGTAAGGAGGAAAGGGTACACACCTGAAAATCAAGCAAGCACAAAGCTTCATTCTCCTGAATTGTTGCACTTTTGAATCTAATATCTAGTTTTCTTGCTTCCATATGAATCCTTTTGTTAAGTTATTGATTTTGTAATTTTAAATGTTTAGCATATGATGATAGAAGCAGCCCAGACCAACTACATTAGTTGAGAGTAATGGGACGAGTTGGCAAACCCAGTATTGAGTAGGCCGAATGCAAAGTAGATTGAATTTTTGTTTGAATAAGAGATAATATTAAGGCAGGAGTAGCCAGCTTGACCATATCCGTAAGATAGCAAGATTGAGGATTTATCAGTAGAATTACCTACCTAACTAGTGATAACCTTGAAAGTCCAAGGGATCCTAACCCTAGAGGGGGGGGGGGGGGGGGGGGGGGGGTGAATAGGGTGATCTAAACTTAATGACTAATAATGACCAATTTTAAATTCTTTAAAATAACTAGTCACATGTGATGATTAATCATACAATATGCGGAAGCTTAATCACAACAATCACCACTACACAAAGATTTATAGTGGTTCGGCCTCAATGCCTACATCCACTACCGGCTTGTGATCCAACACCCCACAGAATTTTCACTAACATGCTTTTCAAAAAAAGGCTTAACAACAACCTATACAATATGTTTTTCTAGGCTAAGCAAGAACCTTTATACTATGCTTTTCAATGGCTAAGCAATAACCTTACAAACAAAGATTTCTCTAAAGAAAGTGTTTTCACAAAACAGTCTAGGAGATTACAATTTGAGCTCAATTAATTTGCCTCTAAAATAGGCGGATATAAAATTGTAAAACTACTCACACAAACACACTACGAATTTCAAAGATGAATGCTTATGAAGTGTGTGTGTGTGTGTGTGTGTGTGTGTGTGAAAACTTCAATCAAGTTAAAAATAAGTCCATTCAAAATATATGCTCAAAGCATTTTAAAGTTTCAGGCACATAAAAAGATTTAATTGAAGATATATGCAAATCACATGTAAAACAATTAACTTGTTAATGTTATGAAAATCAAGAGATTACAAGTTGTATGAAATTAATAATGTCTAAAACATGTGATGCATAATCATTGTTGTTTTCAAATTAAACAAAATAGTTTAACTAAAGTTCAAATAGATTGAAAACAACAAAGAGAATTTCAAACAAGTTAATGTATCATGCTATAAAGAAATCAAAGACTTTGGCTAAGCATAACTGCAAAGTTTAAAACAAAACTTGGTTTGAAATCAAGGGTGAAGAATCCAATAACTAAAATCAAAGATTAAATGAATAATAGATTCAACACATCATAGTTAATATGCTTAAAATCATTTACCAATAATTTAGACAAAGCATAAAAATATATGATTAATAAAGGCAAAGCTTACTTGGTGGTTTAACTTCATTAATCCAAGCTTTAGCTTTTCCTAATGACCCATTAGCCTTCCTTAGCTCTTCCCCTTTCTTTGGCCTCAAAGCTCCTCAAGAAGGTCTTAAAAATCATCAACTTTGGCCAAAGGAATGAGCTTGTTTTTATAGAAAAAAGCTGCCAACGGCTACCTGTCGGTCGACCGACAGGTAGGTGTCGGTTGACCGACACCTCAACAGTCACTAAGCAACGGTCATGTTTTCAAAAGTTTTCTGACCGTTATACATCTGTCGGTTAACCGACGTGAACCGACATGAACCGATGAGCTGACCGACAGAGAAGATCTGAAATTTGTAGCTCTGAGCGTTTAAAATAGGGATTAGGTTAATGGGCTTAAGTTATTGGGTCAAAATTACGGGTCAGGTCATCTACCCATCAACCCAACTCACCAATCCACATATCTAATCTAACGCGTGCCCCACTTAATCCTAACCACTTAAATAACTAAAATACATTCAATTAAAATAATATTAATATTCTAATTAAAATATAATAAAATATTAAATAAAATAAAATAAAAGTGGGACCGAGATCTTACAAAGGATGTCGGTCAACCAACGTCAAGTTGTCGGTCAACCAACAGTGGAACCGAGGCCAACCAAGACCTCTGTCGGTCCCATTTCCGTCCTTATCTCTCCCCACTAATCTCTACAACTCCTCCCGGTTCTTCTTCCTCGTCTTCTTCCTCTTTCAACTTCCCAAGCCTCTGCAACTTTAGGATCCAGCCATCAGAATCAAGATCAGAGGATACCATCATTCCTGGTTCAACTTTCTTATCTCAAGTAACCTTCTCCTCAAGCCATTAGAGAAGTAAATCTATACTCTTGGGTTATCTTCTTCTTCTTTCCAATGTTAGGTTTTGGGTAGGGTTATAATAGATCTGCTCATCTGGGTATTTCTTTCCCATCTCTTATGTCAGATTGGCGATAGGATTGTGATCGAGCGCCCCGGTAATCTCGGATTGGGTATTGGTTAGGATCTGTTGCTTTTTCTTCAAACCTCGGTGAAAGGCAAGTACTTAACCATAATTTGTAAATTTAATGCTTGTATTTCTCGTTGATTCTAGTGTTAGATGCATGTAGAAACCCATTTTTATGCCCTAAGGTTTGATTTATTCTACTTTCTTTTATTTAATCTTGATGTGGGGTCCGTGGGGAGACTTGATCAGATCTGGTCCGATCAAAGGGCCGGACATGCCTGGGCAATATATGCTTGTGAGGTTGATCACTGGTATTGATCAGTGGGGCCCACTATCCTAGCATCATATGGCCCACTATCATAGCATCATATTATGACAGGCGTCAGGCTATGTGAAAGAAAAGGGTTCTGTCATCTGTGTGTTACCTTCAACTTGTACATGAATTGAAATAATAAAAAAAAAAGGGGTTATATGTGGTACGGTTTTCAACTTGTGAAAAGGGTTATGTGTGGTACGGTTTTTCAACTTGTGAAAAAAGGGTTCTGTGTGTTACTTTCAACTTGTACATGGACTAAAAGAAAAGGGTTCTGTGTTGGATAAATATGGGATGTTGACTTGGACTTGGTTTTTGGAAAAAGAGTCCAGGTGAGATAAGTATTTGTCTTTTTTTTAAAAAAAGGGCCTAGTTGTTTTATAAATTCAATTTAGACCCTTTTGTTTATTTTGAATATGGACAATATTTTAGATGGACACCTCGGGTTTTCTAAACTTATAAATTAAGATGGTTATTTTTTTATTATTATTTACAAATTAATATCAAATAATATCTTTGATTTTAATGTGTTAAATTTATATTTTTGAACTTTATTAATTGGATAATTGGACCAAGTAAATACCGTCCGGGTATACGGTATATTACTAACGTGGGGTTTAATGCTTTGTGTGACCTCGGGGAAATCCTAGTGGATTTAGGCTCAACCCATCTTTATTGGAAAACCCTTAATTGGGTCTATGCACCATTGATCGAGAAAGGATGTGTTGACCTTTTATCTATTTAGAGATTCCTATGGTCATTAGGTATGAGACCTTATGTTTGACTTTAGGATTGGCTTGTGGTTATTCTTTGACCTTCGGGTTTGCATACATGATTGAGATTGATGTTGGTCTATTAGCTGCATACCCTATGTTGATTGGATATGGACCGTGATGTGGCTATGTGGCTTGGCAATCGATTAAGAAATTGTAGAGGTTTATTCGAATGATATCGATATTGATTGTGGATTGTTGTGCAGCCAGCCCTTCACTTTGACTTAGGTTTCTATGTCAGAGCATTACAAATCACTAGGTTTATTCTATTATGATATGTATATATATATATGTACATCGATTGGGTCATAAGTGAATGACTGCAGTTGTAATTGGACGGTTGATCACCGATGTGAACGGACACTGTAATATCCGCATTGATTGTTTGACCGGTATTCCGGATTATCGATCGGTTTATGACCGCCGACGTGATTTAGATAGTTAGGGTTGACCACTCAAAGCAGTTGCATTGCTTCTGTGTGATTATTGTATTGCTCTATTGTGTAGATTGGATTTAGGTTATACGTTCTTTTTATCGTTGTCATATTGTAATTCTCTTATGATTATTACATATCATTACTCACATTGATCTTGTGTTTTAATGCTTTCGTACTTGCTGTTTACTTTGTTTATTGGTGCATAGGTACCAATCCCTACCCTACCGCGGAGACGGAGGAGGATCAAACGTTTCAAGCGTTTGAACCCGAGTGGAATGCCGGAGACGGTTTTGGAGCCGTCTGAGCCTGCATGAGAGTGAACGTCATCTTAGCAATTCTGTAGATGAACTTTCTTTAATAATATACCTTTCCTTAGTAATTGTTTTATTCATTCTACAACTTTAATTATTAATGTTTATTTGATTTTCGTGTTGGATCTTATTTACGGTCATTGAATACCAATTGAATGAAGCTTCCGTTGCATTTAATGAAATTTAATTTGGACTCACCACGGTTTGTGATGTTATGTGGGTCTACTTTTGGAAGCTTGTGTTGTATTAAACACAGGAATTTGAATTTGTTTTAATTTTTCACGTTTTTCCCCAATTCTTATTTTGGGGACGTGACATCTTTAGACAAAAAATCCCAACTTTACATATTTTAAAGTATTTTCTTGAGGGGATTTTTGGGCCATTAAACCAAGCTTGGAAACATGATTTTAAATCATCTAAGTGCTTTTAAAATCATGAAACCTAAAAAGCCAAATAAAATTTGAAACTTTAAAACAAAGGGCTTGCTTGATTTCTAAAAATTCTTTTAAAAAACAAATGCATCCAAGATTTAAATCCAAAACATGCACAAACTATAAGATTTGCAATATTTAAAAACAATGCATGTATAAATCAAGATTTCAAGATTTTCTAACTCAAAGCATGTGTGAAAATTTAAATGATGCTAAAATGATTATGCATCCATCAAATTGCAATACTCAAAATCCCTAACAAACATTTCCTTGATTAAAGGAATCATTTTGAATTTGCTTCTATGGAAATTGTAAACAACCCTTGGCTATTTAGTAAGAAGAGATCAATAAAAAAGAGATTTCAGGAAATTTATGCCAATTTTGTGCTTGCACGAGGAGGACCAGTCCATCCTCGAATTTGGATGACCATTTTTTTCCTTTTTCCCTACTGAGATCATATCATATGAGCTTTTTTCTTTTTTCCCTATTGAACTTTTCGATTGCAGAAACCAGGCCACAACTCAAGTAAGATTCAATGCAATTGATGTTAATCGATCTTCCATCACTTCTGACCATATGAGGAGCTCTGGTCGAGAAATGGCGATTGACAATGGCCTCGTTGTTGCATCCGCAGATGTACAGAGTCCTGAGGAGCGAAGTCCGCCTCCTGTGTTGGTTGGCCTAGAGGCAGCAACTCATAGGAGGTTGGCTGTTGGATGCAGAGATGGGCAAGCTCCCGGTGAGCCTAGTCCATCCATTTTATGTGGCCTAGAAACATAAGAGGAGAAAGCTATAGATCAGCCATCAGCTGACGGGAAGTCCTCAGGGCCAAAGCAGCATGGGCTCAAGTTAGACCTGTGTGCAGAGGGAGCAGGCCACTGCGAGTGGTAGCACGCTCGTCTTGGATGATACATTTCATGCTAATACTGTTTATGAAAACACAGCTGCTCTTGCAAAGACTGCTCGTACCGGGCCAGTTTTAGGAACAGATTCAGGAAGATTGTCAAGAGGACTCAGAATAAAGAGCGCTACAACGAGGTGGTGGAAGAAATGCTTTCTTAGAGGAGGCAGTGAGAAGAAGAGTCCCAAGAGTGTTGAGGAAAGATTTCAAATATCATGAGTTATCCAGCCCAGCCCAATATTTAGGTCTGTATATGACTCAAAAGGATTTGTCTCAAGCGCAACTCATTTGCTAAAAAATATACCCATGTGCTAAAATATGTCAGATTGAGCCAGGCCTAAGTATTCATAGGTCCAGAAAACTGCCTGGTTCAGCCCAAGGGTCTCAAAAACAGAGCCCATATCAAGCCAAGACATATTTCCCCAAGGGATAGTAGCGATACAACATCAACATAAGTGAGCTTCATTAAAGCCTCATACAGTCTGGCCCATGTTGTTTCTGGTTTGCACAGAATACATTGAAATTGAATAGGAAATCACAGTTTGACCATTGAATTAAAAATATTTCATAAGTAGCCTTTCATTGACTTACAAAATTAAAAACAAGAGAAAAAATATTTGTACATTTGTAGCCATCAAAAACAATATTTACAGTTAGAAAAGAGAAGAAAAATATTTCACAATAAACCCTAAGACAGAACCCACTCCAAAAGCTATGAGATGCTATACTGTATATATCAGCATACAAAATCCTTTAAGAAATACAGAAAAAGATACAGAAAGAGGAGAAACCCAGTAAAGGAAATAACTAAAAAAAGACTCAAAAAGAAGGAATGATCATGATGGAAGATCAAGACCCAATAGATGGCGCATATGCTTGAAAGCGACCTGATGGATCATGGATGCCTTCGCTCGAACAAGAACAAGAAGAGATCCCCTTCTTCTTCTTCCACAAACTAGTAAAAGTAGGGATTGGAACAGAACTCGGATCTGGCCCTAATCGATCCGTATAGCAGAGCACATCAACAAATCTTTCAATCTCAATTGTGGAAGAATCTTCTTTCAGTTCGATGTTGCATCCACCATCGGATTGGAGCTCTTTCGACGGCGTGGACAGATCCAATTTCTCACCCCGTTTCAAGATCTTGACCTGTCCCATGACGAGGTTGGTGGCGGAGGAGAGTTTCACCACCATCGGACCGGAATCTCTGCACCGCCGGCGCTTTCGGAATGGTTTCGAATGCCGGAACATGTCGGGTTTTTTCAAGTATGCTGTGACACGATTGAGAGAGAGAGAGAGAGAGAGAGAGAGAGGAAGATTTAGAGATTGAGCGAGGGAATGAATGAGGAGAGTGGTTTTTATAGAGCAGGGAAGGAGAGAGTGGAATGCAAAACAGGAAAGTAGATACAAAGCCGCTCTCTGAAAACCCACTTGTGACCGTTGAGACAAACAGTTTTTCGGATATTAAAAAGATTCCGAATTGTGATCAGGTTCTAACTAGAGATGATCCAAGTTGAAAGAGGGCAACTACATACCCCCTTTTTTATAGATTATCTTCAAGTTTTACACTAACATTAGAATATTGACCCTTGATTAATATCGTGATTAATGGGTACGATTAATAACACAAGCTTGTGTTAATTAAGAGCGGTGAATTTTCGGGATATAGCTTACACATGGAGACAGGCATATAGGGGTTTGGGGGTTCTTTCCCTACCGACGAAAAAAAACCCATGAGTTCTCTAAGGGCCTGTTTCTTTATAAGAATTCTTGGAATTCATATCTGTTGGAATTTGTAGAATTTGAGAAGCTGGAATTTTGAAAAAATGCTACAAATTCTAGCATTCCTAAATTCTTCGTTTCTTTTATACCTAGAATTCATGCCTGAGAATTTCATGCAACTTGAATTCCACAAATTTTCAATTTCATGAGTACTCGAATCTCTGCACATTGCAATGATCTTCATCCCATTCCCATCTTCCCCATTCCCATCTCAAAGTCGCTTGCCTCAAAGGAAATCGAGATCACAATGATGCCCCTACAAATCCTCTTGAAATGAATGGTGTATCACAGTTCTGTCCAAAGAGGTTGGATACATGAATTCTAGGGTTTATTCGGTCTCGATGTAAGAGGAGATGGATTTCTTGTACAAGCATTAAGGAGGATGGTAGGGTTTTGAAAGATGTCAGATGAAAATGAAATTGAGATTAGATCAAAAGAAAGGTGTGGATTTGGGGGATATATGAAAGGAGTGGAAAGAAAGAAGATAACCAGATGTAATTTTGAATTTGGGAATTCCAAAATGCTGCGAATTCTAGTAAATGAACATAGAATTTATGACTGCACGTCCCGGCCCGCGGGCCAGGCGTGCCTCTTTTTTTTTTCTAATAGAGTTATAGGCGGGCCCGACCTGCGTAATTTGTATAGATTTTTGAAAACAAATGTATTTGGGTGAACTCGATCTCACAACCATTAGGATGTGAAAGATAAACACAACCACTACCTAACTTTTGTATACTAATATTTATTCAAACAATATTAAAACTAGTTAGATGAGGATGTGAACCTAACCACGAATATTAAACTATTAGTTACATTAGGATAAGAACTTAACCACTTTAGATGATGATGAGAAGCTAACACCTTTTTTATCCAACTTTTCACTCTTTCATTCAAACAATCTGAAATATAAAAAAAACATATCATGTCCTTTTTTCCACTCATTTTTCAGCCAATTGAAATGCCATGGTTAGGATATTTCAATTGAGATGACAAACTCAATTTCTATTTTTTGGCTTAATTATCATACTTTAAACGAGAACTTAGCGCGGTTAAATATTTTTACCTTTATCAACAATCATTTCAAGTCTTCCAAATGACCCACTATGAAACCACAACCTTGGAGTTCATTTTATTTAGATTTGCATCAATTTCTTTATTTTTTAGTTATGGGTTTTTAGTCTTAGTCAATAATTCTCATTATCTTTATCATGGTTACATATTTTTTACTTCTTTTTCATAGTGTTCATATCAATGTAAATATATGGCTTCATGTGATGTGATCGAGAGTGGAGTTATAGGTACATGTGACGAGATTATATTGAACATAAATGACTGAATTATGAACATATTCCCTTGTTTAATTCTGAGCTTTCCAACCTATAAAGAATCTTAACTTATCAAATGCTCAGGGGTTCTTGAACATAGATGAATCCAGGTAGGGAATTTCATTTGAGATTCTCAAATATCTCTGAAGACAACAAAATTAGTGAAGGCAAGGGGGCAAATTTAGTGAAGGTAAGTGTGTCACACCAAAATATTCCCCTTATTACTTCTCCCCAAAAACACATTGCCCCTCATTATTAATGTGACTAATTTACACTAAAGTCCTACCTTACCAAGTTATGTAAGTATTTTTTTTATTAGAAAATGCCTAAGGTTGTTAGTTGGCTGGGAATTAGATTTTTATAAATTAAAAAAATATATAAAAAAATAGTTTTTTTTGCGGGCCAGGCGGGCCATGCCTAGCGGGCCGTGCCAGGCGGGCCTGGCAGGCCGATCCTGGCGGGCCGTGCCTAACGGGCCAGCGGGCCTGCGCAGCACGGCCCGCGTCATGGGCCGTGCCCAGTGGGCCGTGCCGTTGACCGGGCCGTGCCGTGCCACGGCCCGTTGACTAGTGGGCCGGGCCGGGCCGGCACGGCCCACTTGACATCTCTACATATAAGGAGCAGCAGGCGCAGAGAGCAAGGGATCCAATGCAATGGAACCCCCCAAATCCAAGAGCCAATAACTCTGGTATGCCATGCCCAAACTCCATCTTCTCCAAGTCTCCATCCTACTGTCCAGTTCTCATCCTGACTTAGGCATCGGAGAGCCCTGAGCTGCCCACAGCCAGGGTCCTCTAACCTGTTTCTTCTCCCTCTTCCAGGTTCTCAGGCATCGATTCTTCCATCATCAACAAGGAGACAAGGAACTTCAGCCTTCGTCCTCCTCAGTGAGTCTCAAGAACACTACCCCCCGGGTCCGTGAATTTTTGTGCACTTACAGATATGACGTGTGACGAGCTGATTTTCGGTGCCATGATGTAGGCGGCGCGGGCGCTCATCCGGGCCACAAGTAGGCATTTGGGGTTCCGTGCGTCATTAAAATGTTGACTCGTGGTTCGTGCGTGCATAACAAATGTATCTATCGTCGGGACGCGTGCCATAAAACGCAGCAGCGACGACAGCAATCTTTTAACCATTAAAACTTCACGTTGCGATATCTTGCGCATCCGGCCTCCAATTGACGAACGGTTCAATTGTGCAGAATCCTTGTGAGCAGATCTACGCAGTAGCAGTAGAAGGAAGACAATCCAACAGTTCAAAAAAATGATAATTTTTCTCCTTTAACTGTCAGTGATATGTGAACATCTTTTCTTTTAATTCAGTAAAAATATCTTCCAAATCAACACTGCATGATCTTTCTAAGGCTGATATTTTTAACAGCAAGAACTTAGTCTGACAAATTATTACATGTAAGAGATGATAATGGAAATATCAAATTAAAATTCAAAAGCAGAAGAAAATAATATCACTCATATGTTGATCCATTTTTTGTTATAATCTTATATTGTGACGAATGCCCGTGTAATACCGAAAAAAACAAAAAAAAATTAATCGAAAAAAAAATTAAAAATGCACGCCGAGCACGAACAGCACGACACGGCCCAGTCCGCTCCAGCACGACCCGTGGCAGGCAATGTCGTGCCGGCCTGCATCCCGTTCGACATGCCTATCTCTAATTAGGATTTTTTTCATGTTATATTGACACAGACAAAAAAAAAAAAATGTAAACTATTAAATCACTTTTGGTACAAGCCATAATTACTTTTGGTGTTGTACATATTTAAAAAAAAAATGCCAAAATCAACACCCATTAAATAAACAACAATGAATATAAGGATTTCATTAAAAAAGTAGAAAGAGAACCCACTTGAGTGAAGTGTAGAGAGACATGCGGAGGTTGTTAAGGAGACAGGCTCGAATAATGACACTTTGTGGAACTTGATGAGATAGATGCAGGGGCGCCAGTCCCCTGACTGCCACGACAAGCCCGATGCCCGATGCATATGATCCCGACAAAAGGGTGCCCTTATTAAAAACTATTGGCACCCCCAATCGCACTTCTTATCTGTCAATAGCACGCTGCCGTCATCCCTATCTGGGTAGGTGTTTTTTCGTAGCAAGGAGTTGTCGCCGCATCCCATTCCTCCATTCGTTCTCAAAGCCCCTCTCTTCCAAGCACAAACACCAAAACTCCAGTCCAAACCCTAATTTCTTCTCCAGAAATCAACCTTATATTGAACAAGATACCATAAATTTTGGCGATGGAGAGGTCCCTCTGGAGTCGTGGATGCATCGGAGGCCACAAAATATGGTGGCGTTTTCTGATCCTTAACATGGAGTTTTGTGCGGACACATGATTTGCCTAACATGAGGCAAATCATTCGGATGGATTTTTTGTGTAGCTCATTTTCTATCGCTCGGTGCAATAAATTCCACATAGAAAAAATACTTTTTTTTAAATGGTTTTCTACTACCATAGGAAGCAAACAATTGCAGATGAGCATAAATTGGGTGGTTCACTTTCAAAATTTACAAAAGATCCCACTCAACCTCTCTGATCCATTGCAGGACCTAATCGAAGCAGGGCTTTTTCTTTTCTTTTTTTTCTTTTAATTTTAAAATAGTAATTCGGGATTTGGGATTGTTCAACACTTACGTCATCTTTTTCAAAATTATCATTTTCACTTTTCAAATGAGTAAAGTACTTTCAGTGGTTTAATTGTATTTTAATTATTTGGATGTATTTCACAAATTTCTCAAAATCCATTAAAATGTAAAAGATATGAAATTGTGTATTGACGAATATCATGAATTTCAGACTATTAATGATTTGGATCATAAAATTAAAATTGTGATCCATAAATTTATTGGTTGAATCTTTTTTATATATTTTTTCCACAAATTACTCAAAACCCATAATATGTGATAATCATATTCAACTAATCATAATAGTGCAAATAGATCCATTTGGTGGGATATGGTTACTATACCACGCTCATTTAGATTAGATTGCCTGTTGACAGATTTCAAAAATATGGCCCACTAATCAGACCAAAATCCTAATGAGCGATGAATGAGTATTTTGTTTCCAGCACAACTTTGCATCTCAATTTCTATGCTTACAATGGAATGTGATTCAGCTCATGGGGTCAACCTAGTATCATTTTCAACCCTAATTTTTAATGCAAATCGAAGCATATTTAGATTCAAACACAAGCTTTATTTTTATTAATATAATGCAGCTTGAGTTAGAATGGGTTATATACAATGGTTAACACCTTTTTTGGCCATTTTCTTTATTTTCATTTAGTTATATACAATGGCTAAAAAGAGTGGGCTTATCCTACGTTCGTTCATTTCAGAAATGAGAATAAAGAACTTAATATAATCTTGTCTCTTTTTCTCATATGGTGTTATAAAAAAATAAGTCTATTTTTCTAATAGCTCTTAAAACTTTACCGACACGTGTCAATTTGGCTGTCACTAAAACTGTGCGCAACGGCATGAAAAGGACATTCATTTTGAGCTACTAAGGTTTTCAAAGAGAGAGCTCCATTGAGGAGTTCCACTTTTTTCTTTCCAAAACAGGATGTCTTAACATCAAAGCCTCTCATGAGCCGTACTCTAAAATTTGTCTTAAGTTTTTGGCAGCAAGGTCGAGTAGACTGTGAGAAAGACAAGAAGGAGCACGTCCTACATTGTTCTTTCCTCTGCCTTTCCACGGTAGTTTGTTTAGCTATTTCCACAACTAGGAGAAAAGCCACTACCAGATCGGCCATAGCCACCATCTTTAGAGGACAATAAGGCAATGGTTGAGTAGTCTATAGCAACAGTTTGAGCATTGTCAAAAGACACTTCCTCACAAAGAAGAAGGAACATGTAACTCTTCAATCCCAATTGGGGAGGACCAAGTGCACATCAAGGTCTCGAAATGGCCATATTTAAAGGTAAAACCATTCAATGCATGAATGATCAGATCTTCATCATCAACTTGACAAGAAGCCATAGCAAGGCTATCGGAAAGATGTTGATATTCTGAGGGCACGTTTGGCAACGGTCCACGCTTGGGATTCCTCGCATATTTTCCGTGCGGTCATGGATTTATCACGTTTGGTTCACAGCGAATTTTAAGAGAACAGATGCTGGAAATCCGCAAAAACAATTAATTCTGCTTTCCAACATGCCCCCCTCGGACTCTGGAAATCCACAGAACCAAAGAAAGGCGGACCTACAGTGCGGATGTACGGTGAAAACGGTAACTTTGACCATAATAGGATTTTACTTTGGCAACCTATCTTTCGGGTCCCACAATCAAGATCCAAACCGTTAATCATGTTTAAACCCTCAAAAATGACTATATAATGAAATATCAACCGTTGATTCATCATATATTTCAAGTTATTTGCAATAAAGTCTTGACCATTGGGTCATAATTTCTGAAATTCTGTGGGCCCCATTTGTAAAATCCAAACCATCCAATCTCTTCAGAATGCCTACAACAGCTATGTATCCAAATATGGCAGCCTAATTCATCATGGATCACAAGAAAACGGCCAAAAACTACTGGCCATTGATTTCACATAGTGCAAAAAAAGGGATGAAAAGCAGTGTGATGTTTTCAAATTTTTTGTTCTTATGGGGCCCAAAATCATGATCGAAACCATGAGCCATCTCCAGAATGTCAAAAACGGCTAGCTGCTCAAATTTCAGTCGTTGATCCTCACTAGATTTTGAGATATTTGTAAAAATGTCGAGATTCTAAAATATTAATTTTTTATTTTTGTGGGCCCCTTCGCATGATCCAAACCGTTCAAATACTCTAGATGGCCAAGAACAACTATTTTAAAAAATTCCTGAGGTCTTGATTCTTCATGGATTTTGAATTATTTTAAAAAAACCTTACAACTATTGGATCGCATATTCTACTAATGGTAGGAATCCTCTTTTAATGCCAAACCTAGAAATCTCAGTACAAATACTGTATGAGGATATCTTTAATTCCAGGAGATGGAGGGAATCCTCTAAACAAAGGATTTCCCTATGTTTACCAAACGTGCCCTGAATATATTTATGTGGGGTATTTCCTAAGAAGCCGAGATTACATTAACTCCGGTAATAGTACCAGCTAATCATATCTCAATGTCAGCCACGCGCACCCCGGCTGCGATGCTAGGGCGCCGAACCAACCTCGGTCGCTCACGACCTCGGTTCCGTGCCTCGGCCTCGGTCACACACCTCGGCAACAATGCTTGTATGCCACCAACCGAGACAGGCACCAATGGCCGTATTGAATTACGTCATGGGACGGATGACAAGAAAGAAAACACGCGAAGAGGCACGCCATGTCTCCCATCATTCCAGACAAAGCGGCTCCCAACGGCTACATCCCCATCAGGGCATGGCTCTAGACAAGACCCGATGGGACTAGGCCCAAAAGACAGCAAGATAAGGCTCGATAAGACTGTCATTTAATGTAAGATGGGCTGAATGGACGGTCATTTAATGAAATGTGGGCTGATGTGACTGTATTTCTCAAAGTACAAGGTCTCATCATGAGCTTACCTACCAAAGTCAGCTTCCCTCCCCTATAAATAGGGAAGCCTTCTTCAACCCAGGTACGCATAACACAAAACCAAAACCATAGCCGTTACTCTGCCTCTCTTCCTCCTCCATCCTACTGTTGAGTTGTTGAACTGACTTAGGCATCGGAGGGCCTTGCGCTGCCTACAGCCAAGGTCTCTGACGATTGTTTTCTTCCCTTTTCCCCTTTCAGGTTCAAGGTATCTTATCTTCATTAAGGAGTCTCAAGTAGATCCTAACCTTCTATAACTAAGTCCGTGATTTTTAGGCACTTACAGTATTCAAATCTTGTCTGAGATCCCTTTTTAATGGCCTGAATTTTTTATTTTTTTATTTTTTTGGTAAAGAATGGCCTGAAGTTGAGTGATCTTATTAAATGAGATCTAGATAATGAGGCAAAACGATGCTCTAGACAATCCTGTCATGACCTGGACCCCGGGGCCCTTTGAGTTCAGCATCATAATTACGAGTATTTGTCTTTCCACACGCATAAGTCAAATAATTAATCCAGATTCAAGGACATGAATTAATCTTGAAATTTGTAAAGAAAACTAATGCAAGAGAAGATAGTCTTTATTGTTCACAAATAATGAAAACTAAATCATCATGTTGCCAGTTCCCTAAATGTAATGTTGTCTTTCGCCCTCTCAACGCGCATGCCAAAAGTCTACAGCATCCTGATCGTCCCCATTTTCAAACACTAATAAGTTACTTGACAAGGGCAATCCAAAAGTCAGTAATTAAAAACTAAGTGTATATAGATATCCTAATCTAAATGCATACACATGCAACATGTTAAACACAAACACTGTTATAATTGGTGGACATCCAGACAAATATTATTCAGTTAACCTCAGCTATTTTGAGTGACTTATCCTGTTTTCTGTCTATAGAAACTTCTGAAGTCTCTATAAGTACTCAAACATAGAGGCATTATTGGAGAAAAATGTGTAAAATAAGTAATTTGTTGGCAAGATTATTTTCCCCATGCATTGGTCTCAACCCAATCCAAAAGGTGATGTTTGTGGCATAATAATTTTTATTTTGTAGCAAAGTTTGAATTTCATTTAGGGGAAAGTACTTTATATGTGAAGATGTTTTTATTTTTAAGGGCTAATCTTTTCTAGAGGAAGAATCTTCACTGACTAAGTTGTAGGTAGGGATGTCAAATGGGCTGGGCCGCCAGTCAACAGCCCACGGCATGGCCCGTGCCATGGGCCGTGCTGGGCCGAGGGATCTGGCACGGTCGGCCCGT
The DNA here is from genome assembly GCA_012931725.1 of Litsea cubeba. Lineage (NCBI taxonomy): Eukaryota > Viridiplantae > Streptophyta > Magnoliopsida > Laurales > Lauraceae > Litsea > Litsea cubeba. The sequence continues at coordinate 88,755,618 of CM022949.1, read as the reverse complement.
TTCGGCACGGCGCGCCATGGGCTGACCTGTCTATAACATTCAGCCCACCTGGCCCGCCCAACAGTTGTTACTTCCTTCTCTGTGAATTAGAAATGAGTCTTGATTTGGCAGTATCTGACCATCTTCTACTGTTTTATAGTTGCACTTAAGGCCACTGAACTTTCAAACATTAAAAATCAAGAGGTAGGATTATGAGATCAGTTTGATATGATCCGTTTCACCAATAATGAATGCCAAAGACCAAATTATCCTCCTTATCCTTTGTGAATTAATTCCATACACCTAGTGGACACGGGACACCACAGCAGAGGACATTTCCAGACTCAATAATAAATGGAGTAAAGTGTGTCATGGGTCAATTGGGCCAGACTGTGGGTGCTGATTCCTGAACTTCCAGCCCAATTCAAATACAACCGAGTAAGTCAGGTTTCAAGCTGACCTAGGTCAGATTTAGGTTGACATTTCCACCCAATTACTAGTAGGTCGGGTTTCATGTTGAGTTGATACTTGATGTTCACCCTACCAACAAAACTCATTGTACTATGATTCACCAACTTGAGCCAAACTGGGTTGTCCAACACTACAACCCCGATGATAGACGAGTTGAGTTCATGTTGGGCATGTACAAGTTCCAACCTGACCCAATGCTACCCCTAGCCTAAACCTTCCTTGTAAACTCAGACAAATAGGACACTGACTATATCAATCAAGTATGAAATAGGTAAGTTATTAAACAAACTGAAATGCCACCCCTAGCCTAAACCTTCCTTGTAAACTCAGACAAATAGGACACTGACTATATCAATCAAGTATGAAGTAAGTTATTAAACAAACTGATGCCTTGGAAACTAGCCAATATTTCCTTCTTTCATTGCCCCGGAAACTATCTGATGTAAGAAACTTCCCTTTTCCCAAAATTTGGACACCTTCTTCGGCGCCGTAAGATATGAGATCTTCAAATCTAACCACCTTCATCAACAGACCATGTTTGTGTTCGCTGATACCATTGGTACGGTGGTACCACCCGAGAGGAGACTCGAACCCCCATTTCACTCAATTGATAAAAAAAAAAAAGGGGGAAGGAAAACAACGGACAGATGGTCTTGGTTCATCAACAACAATCAACTTATGAAATCTCAAGTCAATCCAATAAAATTAGGGTTGTAAACGGGTCGGTTCCGGTTCAGGTCCAGGGTGGAACCGGAATCGGAACCGTTTTCTAAAAAGGGGAACCGGAACCGGAACCGATAATATTAATGGGAACAAGAACCGGAACCGTTTGTGAGGCGGGTCTGGTTCCGGTTCCGGGTCTAGACTAATACTTGTATTTTTCTTTTTTAAAAAATTATGTTTTTTCCACATTTCAATTAGATCACGTACCTGCAAACACTAATGTGACCTTTTCTCTATTAATAACAGACACTTTTAACCAAAAACTCAGAAATCACATCTAAATCGGCAATGAGATTTAGAAAAGTAGAAAACCCTAATGTAGAAAAGTAGAAAAGTAAAAATGGTTTTGTTCTCACATACTAAAGTTACCTTATGTTAGTGTATATTGGGTCGGGTCCCGGGTCCACGAGTCTGAGCCAAAAAAGGATCCGGAACCGGAACCATTTTTTTATCGGGACCAAAATAAGGACCCAGACCCGGATCCTAAAGGGTCGAAACCTTCGGATAATCGAAAAATCGGAAACCCATTTACAACCCTAAATGAAATTGATGCTTATTATCTTCCCGTGACAACATCTTTTTACGTCATTAAAGCTTCCGCAACAAAGTCTCTACGTCTCAAGAGCTCCACGTGACAAAATTCCAAAGGTTGCAAACGGCCGTGACTCTTTCTTTCCCAGGCTCCCAGCACATGTGTCGGCTATTCTGTACATGAAATGCCCATAATCATACAACAACCAATGAAAACCCAAGAAAAATGAATTACAAATGAAAGGCCATTCATCACGTAAATCCTCACATGATGGAAATGAATGCATTCCTTCGTTTTTCACCTCCTCTCATCACTACCACATACTACTACAAACATTTAGACCATCCACTTGAGAAGAAAAACTGTATGACACTCAAGCTCTCCTTCTCTTGAAGAAACTTAGAAGAGCGTTTGGTTCGCTGTAATGAACGTCAGAATGGAATGGTCATTACAGCGTTTGGTTCGCAAAAAAGTGGAATGACCATTACCGCCGGAATCCCATTCCCTTATGTAGAGGAATGGTCATTCCATCCGGGATGAGAAGGAATGGCCATTCCATTCCTTTCTACTTTTTTTTAGACCAAAATACCCTTCTTCACATCTATATATTATTATTATAATAATAAGATTATAAAAGAGAAGAACTTGTGTGGGCCCCACCTATATAATAATAATATAATATATACATTATTATTATAAGATTATAAAAGAGAAGAACTTGTGTGCGCCCCATCTATATAATAATAATATAATCTATATATTATTATTATTATTATAATAAGATTATAAAAGAGAAGAACTTGTGTGGGCCCCACCTATATAATAATAATATAATCTATACATTATTATTATTATATTATTATAAGATTATAAATTAAAGAACTTGTGTGGGCCCAATTATTATTAAAAGATTATAAAAGAGAAGAACTTGTGTCGGCCCCACTTATATAATAATAATATAATATATACATTATTATTATTGTTATAAGATTATAAAATAGAAGAACTTATGTGGGCCCCACCTATATAATATATACATTATTATTATAATTATTATTATTATTATTATAAGATTATAAAAGAGAAGAACTTGTGTGGGCCCCACCTATATAATAATAATATAATCTATACATTATTATTATTATTATAAAATTATAAAAGAGAAGAACTTGTGTGTGCCCCACCTATATAATAACTAATATAATCTATACTTATTATTATTATTATAAGATTATAAATTAGAGAACTTGTTGTGGGCCCCACCTATATACTAATATAATATAATATATATTATTATAAGATTATAAAATAGAAGAACTTGTGTGGGCCCCACTTATATAATAATAATATAATATATACATTATTATTATTATCATTATAAGATTATAAAATAGAAAAGCTTGTGTGGGCCCCACCAATATAATAATAATATAATTTATACATTATTATTATTATATTATAAAATAGAAGAGCTTGTGTGGGCCCCACCTATATAATAATAATATAATATATACATTATTATTATTATTATTATTATTATAAGATTATAAAATAGAAGAGCTTGTGTCCCCACCTATTTAATAATATTATAATATATACATTGACTGGGCCCACGATAAAAATCTAACAAGGGTATTTTGGTCAGTCTTATGTAAATCCAGCATACCAAACGCAGGAACAGAAATCAACTGGGTTGATTCCTCAACGTACCAAACGCTGGAATAGAAATGCCTATTTCTGCCTCATTCCATTCCAGACTCATTTCGATTTTCATTCCATTCCCGCCTATAACCATTCTAGCGAACCAAACACTACCTTAACAAACCTACAAAGTGATTGAAGATCCTTGGAAGGCCTCCCCATTTAAATTTTTTTTGAATAAAGGATTTTTCCTTTGTGATGATCTATATTCTTTAAAATTTTGAAGTTTGAAGCCTTGTCAAAGAATCCAAACATTGTGTTATCAACAAAGGAATGTTGGAGGAGCCAACATACACGACTTGCCCTCGCCAATCCCGCTATGTCTCCATAATCACTTTTTTACCATTTTTTCTTTTTTTTTTTTAAGAAACAAAAACCAACTAAAAGTCTTGTTTTATATGACAAGAACTGTAAATCGTCTTGCAATGACATCGAAATGAAATTCACCTTTCACAACAAAAATCAAAATCTTATCTTCTTCTCGAGAACGCAAAGAAATCTGAAACTTAGTTTTTCTTTTCAGGCGTAGTAGTAAAATCTTCAAATCATCCTTTCATTTCTGATTCGAAAAGTGAGTCCTCGCAACCGTAGCCCATGACAAGGGGAATGTTCTGCTACAAGCAAACTGCATATTTTTCATATATAGTCCAACTCATGCAGCACACTTAAATGCATACTCATTAATGGAAGTTGGGTCCATGGAATGATCCACTTATGATAAGCCTATAAAAAAACTAGTCCATCAAATCATCCTAGCCTTCATTTATATAGGGACAAATATTCACCCGTCCACTTAACACCTGTGCGCATTTTGCATATGCAGAGATGCATGCGCATAGCACAGGTATGCAATAGTTGATAAAAGTTTGATGAGAGCAAAATTAGGCCTAGTGCCAGTTCATTTCCATAAACCTGACGTACATGAGTTGCATTTGTTAAGCATAAGTCGTAGCAAACAATGTTCTTAGAGCAGTCCAGCTCACAGGGCCCACTTCAACGAGATATGGTGAAGATGAAAATGAAAAGGACTCCCTGTCCAAACAAATATATTATCCAACCTCTATAAAGTTCAATAGCCTCTAAAATTTAGATCTTTTCAATACTCAGTCCACTTTAAAATTGGGCCTGACAACAGGCCAGGGGAATAACAAGAGTATCAAATAGGATGCACTGTGATCAAAGAGGGGCCCTGGACTGCAAAATGTTATCTGATATATAGAACTTTCGTTTGACAGGCATTGCTTTCCAAAGCATTCAATAGAATAGTGTGAATTGGAACAAAATGTGTCATCCAAAGAAACTAACTAGAAGATACAAGCACCACTTTTCATGCTCTTGATGGATACCTCCAAATGGGCCCTTATAACCATCTATCAAATAGATCAAACAAGAAATGGGCACTATAGTAACCAACCTATCAAGTCTGAAATATTACTCCATGGCACCTAGTGAGAAGTAAATGATGGAAATCTAGATGGACCAAAACAGAACTGATTTTGAAAACATTAAGTGATGAATGCCAGTCATCTATGAATTTGATATTATGCAGAACAGAAACATAAACAGTATTTAAACACAATATGGAACCGGTGCATTGAACGGTTTGGTCCAAGTTAAACCGTTCACCTTGCTCAAAAACCGGTCAAAAACATTAATTAAAACAAATCCCAGAACAATCTTTGGATAACTATGCATAATTAAGCCTTATAAAGAACTAATATTCTTCTTCATGCAGAAACCAAATAAAAGGTGATATTGCACATCCACCATCCCTCTAGTCATCACCAAATGTAGTCTTCTTTCCTGCAATGTAAGTATAACTCGTCAGAGAGAATGAATTAAGTTTTTTTTTTTTTTTTTAAGAATATGAAATAAGGGTTTTGACATGCAAGAAACAATCATTCGGTTTCAAAATCAAGTCAGATCCTGACTTCTCTCCCAATGGATTCAAAAGTAGATACCACTGACAAAAATAATATTGATTAGCCAAATTGAAAACAAATGGGCCCTGAGGCTGTTCCTTGGCATTAAAACTGTAAGACATGATAATTTTCGCAAGATCTAAAAAGAAAAAACAATATATATTTGAGATCACATTAGGAAGAAGAAGCTAACCTGTACCAGCTGCACCTATGCTTGGCCTATTTGGCATTCCACGGCCTCTGCCTCCACCTCCACCAAAACGTCCACCACCACCTCGGCTGCCTCCACGCCTTCCGCCAAATCGACCACCACTGTCTCTGCCACCAAATCTACCGCCACTTCTGCCCCCACTTCTCCCACCACTTCTGTCGCCCCCATCACGATTGTCACTTCTAGGCCTTGCCTCCTCCACAGTCAAAGCATAGTCGCCCAGTTCAGAACCATCGAGTTCCAGGGCCTTGGAGAAACTATTACTATCCTTAAAATCCATGTATGCCATTCTGGAAGTAATGGACAAAACCAAAAAAAACCAAATAAGCATATAACATCGACCGATGAGGAAAAATCAATAATAAAAAATATCAAGGTCAGCACCCAAGAAATTTTATTTATCCAGAGATGTAAAAGTACTAGAAATTGCCACCGTGATCAGAACAAGTGGCAACAGGCTGGGCCATTAATCACCATTCCTATGTACAACAATGGGCTTGATTTAGGCTGAATGCATACACGATCCTGCAATTATAGAGACAACACAGAAAGTACATCCAACTAACAGGACTGTCTGACAATAGATCCCTGTGTGTGTGTGTGTGTGTGTGTGTGAGAGAGAGAGAGAGAGAGAGAGAGAGAGAGAGAGAGAGAGAGAGAACCCCCATGTAGCAGGGAAAAAAAACAAGGCACAACAGGAAGACTGATGAATTATACACCCAAAACAAATGGGCAATAATTGAACCCAGCATCCATTACATCATAAAGCACCAAAAATAGCTACTTTCAAACTAAAGTTGCTTGGATTACTAAAGACTACAAACATATCATTGCTATGCACAGATCACGCAGAACCTGTAAAGATCTTTCAAAGATTCTACAAGTGATAATTTAAATATTATTTTGTAAATTGGAATTAAAAAAATATTCACTTCAACTTTGTTTCGAAATCTAACTATCAATTTTTCAATCAAAATAAGTCTTGAATATTGCAATGTTCAGTAGTTTGACACCACTATATACAAAGCAGGGGCAATCCAGACTATGCTAGGACAAATACTTTGAAACAATCAAAAGCACTCATCAGATACGTCACCCTATCGTATTTTTCACCTGACTCCTAATAAAAATCTAAACATTTCTTTGCAAGTTTCAAGTGCTACAGATATCATTACGTGTTTTTCTAACTTATTTATGAAATTTGACAAGTCAGCTGATTAGATCATTTGAAAAATGAGCACATAATCACCTGCAGCATAACTATTCAGCGGATCTACAATTTGTAAATAATATCTTTCCAGTATTCTGGATTACATTTGCCTCTTCTGATCTAATCACATTCACAATATCCAGCTCAGACCCCTCCCTTTTATTTTACTGCAACTCCTACGGATTGCAATTTTTAACTCCAGCACTACAGACGTTTTCAATTTCTACTAACTTTATAAAATAAACATTAATTAAGATTTGTTTAGATACTACGTTTGTTATTAGAATCTGCCAATCAGACATACTTGTAGCAGGATAGGATCCATAAGATGTATCTGTGCTCAGCTTGCTCAGGAGTTGGAATTCAAAACAATTGAATAATGCAATAATTGCAGAACCAGAAGGAAATAGAAAAGGAACTATATGCATAGTTTAAAAAAATGGGAGGAACTACATACCCCTTGACAGCTCCAGATTCATAATCTTTTGGAATGGAAATCCTGGTAATCTCCCCACATGACCCAAAATGTTCTTGCAGATCACTCCGAATCTATGGTCAATACCAGTGAATGAGAAAAGTTACGCACCTTACTTTGAAATTTGAATTAACAAAAGCATGAGATTCAGAACTGCAGGACTTAAAATAGAAAGAAGTGTCCCAAAATCAAAACCATATGCCAAATGATGCATCCTCGTGCAAATACAGCACAAGCAGTCATACAAAGCAATGCAACAGCAACACAAATGCACTGAGGCACATACAAGAAAATACACCAGAAAGAGATGCACATGTTTCACCTGGTCCTCATCATAGGATTTATCGAAGCCCCGTACAAAAATGGTTTGACTCTGACCATCTTTCCCTCCCTTTTGGTAGTTCTCCTTGCTACAATTTTAACAATAACCAGTGAGGATGAATATAACTTATATACAAGGGAGAGACAATGTGCCACTACATGTACATGAAATAGTACCCAGTATTTGGGGTGAATGCGCCCCTCTCGCGAGCTAAATCAAGCCTCACACCACGACCCAAAAGATCTTGACCATTCATTTCAAGAGCCTGCTCAGAATCCAGAAGGAAGATATAATTAGCTCATAAAAGAATGAAAAAATAATGACAAACTTTTTGAAGTATGTGATAATAAACAAAGCAGATTTCAACCTTCTAAAAGGATTCAGCAAAATAATAAAACAAGCAAAGGTAATGGCCATGCAGGTTCGACCGTTCAAGACTGCCCCGATGAGGCCATTTAAGTGGTTTGTTTCACATAAGCAGTAGCTTCGAGGTGACCATTTAAGTGGTTTGTTTCACAGACACTTCTCAGTGTCATTGCTAGGCTGTGCAAGACATGTCCAAACAATTTCAAATGAGTCTCTTAAGTTGGCTCCTATATATTCTACCCCTAAATGCTCCAAAAGGCACTCATTTCTAAAGGGTATTTGTTTTTACTTCACCGCTATCGAGTTATCCAAATGCTATAAAGTAAAGATCAATTTCCTTTACCACAACCATCCGAACACCGTTTTCTTTTAACCAAAAATTTAACTCCACTTTCAAACCACCACTAATTTCCAATGATGTGAAAACTTCCTCCTACTATACAAGTAAATTTACCAAACAGCCCCCAAAGAGTATTTAGGGGCTACCTGGTCATGTTTACAAAGCAAGAATAAACTTATCTAGCTACTATTAATCCAACTCTTATAGGTAATTAAATGGTCCTCTCTTTCTAAAGTAGGTGTTTGCAAATTGAAAATTGAAAAAAGATAACTACTACTAAATTCGTATCAAACGCATACACCCAACTTCCAATAAACAATATAATAATAATAACAACAATCAATCCAATGATAGAGTCTCAACAAAGTGGTGCAACTCCATGGGATCGAGGGACATGGGGGAAGCGGGGAGGTTTGGACGGTCCACTCAGATCAGTGGTCATGCAGGCCGCACACATACCTCACACAGACCGGAGCATTTGCATCATTCATGTGTGCATGTATTTGCTACACAAGGGATCTAACCCTAGTCTTCCCCCTTTCACATGGCATGCCTTGGCACTGCCACACAATAGATAGGCCATGTAACCAATAATATATTGTCATCATAGCCTGATGCCCAGATACGGATATGGATATGGACATTGATCAGGGATACGACTCCTCACTTTTGAAAATCTAGGACACGGATACGGGTGTCCTAATTTTTTCTTTCGATCACTTTTGAATCAATAAAGTTATCATTGTTTTTGTCCCTTTCTAGCATTTTTTATGGTGAGAAGTAAAAATATTAAAAGAAAACTACATAAAATAAAGGGCTTTATAAGTAGGATATGTTAAACTTATTCCCTAGAAGTATTGGTGCAGTATCAGGTACCAATACAAGTGTCCGGTCCAATAAGGATATGTTTATCCAGGTATCATAGATCATAGCTTCTCAAATGCATTACCAATTCATAAAATCCAGCAAATGTGAAGAGAAATAATACCTTAAGCGCTGCTTCTTCAGTAGCAAATTCAACATGGCCAAATCCCTTGAAACGTCCATCATCATTCGATGCAAATCGAATGTCAACAATTTCACCTGCATCTTTGAAGAATTCCTCCCTGCATGTAGAGGAAAGAACGATGAATGGACAGAAATAGCTTCAAGAATAAAATAAGTTTGTATGATAAGCAAGAGACATACACATCAGCTTTTTCAACAGAAAAGGATAGATTGCCGACAAAAAGTGTTTTTGATCCACCAGACTGGGCAACAGGAGCAGGAGTTTTAGGCTGCACAAAATAGAAGTGCCACGTTCGAATCAGAAACATTTGGATAGAAGAAAAACATAAGATACCAAGCTACAGAAATTACCCCCTTTTCAGATTTTGCAGAAGTCTGTTTGTTGGACTTTGCTGATTTTGCATCCACCATTTCAACATCGGTATCCTGTAGTTACGCAGATTGCACATTTTTGCATCAGTCAAGACCCTTTAAATATTAAAAAAAAAAAAACTCATTCATATAGTACTTTTAAGATACTATTAAAAAGGGAAAATATAAGAAATGTAGAAGGTTGGGATGTGGCAACAAAGAAATTTGATTGTATTATTTAAATATAACAGTAAATATAAAGTATAGTACCAATGGTTCTAGGAGAACATCCACAACGTGCACTCTCGAAGATCTTAAAGATGTATATGCCCTCCTTATGATGTCAAGGGCATAGTTACATTAACCTACTTTTTGGGAATTTTGCAGTCAGAATTTATAATTAAAGGAAAATATAAATAAAATTTTCTTTGCTTATAATATGGAAAAGGAGAACAAAGTCAGTTTCCATAGTCAGTATTTCAGTGTTTTTTTTAATGTTAGCAACGAAGAAAGCAATAGAAGACAAAGTCATTGTGGTTGAGAACTTGAGATGTGTATGCTACAATGGTTGTGAGAATAATCAAGGATAATATTAGAAGTTACTGCATGGGAAAAAACTTACAGCGAGATTCAAACTAACAGAAAATTAAGAATTGTCATTCAAAATGATCAAAAAAACACTGAAGCAGCCATGTACCTTAGAATGTTCTTTTTAGTGGTAGTACATCACAAGTCTTACAAATACAGAATGAGAGGGATACAGTATAGACTTGGAATGAAATTAGAAGTTCGAATATGGACTGACAAAGCATAGCTATAAATAAGGATGTGGAATAGTAAAACTCAATAGGCCAACGACAGTCGAATAGAATACAACTTCAATGGTTACGATGATGATGGTTCACACTTAGTAGTCAAATAACAGAACTCAATACCCTTAGCCCTTCAACTAATGAGAGTTCAGCGTTAAACAAGTCTACAAACCATCCAAACTCATGCAAATTATGAAAACCTTACAAAAAGTGTGAACTTTCACCGTGTGAACTTTTGCCATCTTTAACCAATCATCATTGAACGCTAACCATCGTTCGATGTGTATATAGTTCAAAAAAAAAGAAAACCACACTACAACAGGCATTTGAAACTTTGTAAATTACATGAATTTTGAAGTAGAACTTGTAAAAATCTACTTCAAATCACTACTAAAGGAGACTCCTTGAATGGCCGTCACTGCAGGTAACTTAAATCATTCTCATTATGGAAGCCTTTACAAACTCCTGCAAATTATGAAACCCATACAAAAAGTGTGAACTTTTGCCACCTTTAACCAATCATCATTGAACGCTAATCACCATTCGACATGTATATAGTTCAGAAAAAAAACCCACACTAAAACAGGCATTTGAACCTCTGTAAATTACATGAATTTTGAAGTAGAACTTGTAAAAATCTATTTCAAATCAATCACTAAAGGAGACTCTTTCTTTAAATGGCTCATCACTACAGGTAACTTAAATCATTCTCATCATAGAAGCCTTTATCCTATCCAATGCTAATCTACTAAATTGAATAAAAAATGAAATAAAAAGAAGAGAAATCAGCTTGACCACTTGAAATGAAAAACTTAACCTTCTTCTTTGGAGTCTTTATGGGCACTTCCTCCTCGCTTTCCTCATCTGAAGACTCATCGGAGCTACTTTCCTTGGACGCTTTGGTTGGCTGGAATAGCAAAAATGATCGAGTCAGAAAGAAGTCACGCATGCACAGGTGGAATAAGCATGCGATTAGAAGGGCTTTTCACAAAGGAGACAGCTAGAGTTCCCGAGAAAATCGACCGAGATAAAGCTCTAGGTCTAAATGGTTTCTGTTCAACTTTCCACATAATGCATATTTACATGACCTCAGATACAAGCATATTCCAGTTCTCTTGTTGTTTGCAATGATCAATTTAAGTAACTTGAGTAGAGGGGTCGATCCAAACAAATAATTAAAGGAATCCAATGGAAGGGGAAAACTGACCATGGAGTCGAAGACTCCAAACCATGCCATTTAAATTCCTGGAGAGGGACCAATGAATCGCCTCACTCGAGACCAATTAACTTAAACCGTGCATGAAAACGAGCTTTAGCCAAAAATGCTAAGAAAGGGATCTAGTGAATGTACAGTACAAGCCCATTCCAGAAAGTGCTTGGTAAAGATGGGACAGATGTGGGGAAAATTCTTGAGTGGTTTAATGATATTTAATGTTGACATCGAAAAAGCCCATGACAACGTCAAAGGGAACTTTGTCGTTGTACATGACAAAATGGGCACACTCCAGAGATAGAAGTGGATTAAAAAAAAATGAATGCCAATGACGACATTTTTGGTTTTCATAAATAGCTCCCTTCAAGACTGTTTTACGACTCGAAGGTCCCAGGTCAAAGAAGAGTGTTATTTTGGTTTCTCTTCATTATATCACAAACTAGAGGAACTGTTAAGGTTGACATGGAAAACCATGTGACAATGTCAAATGGAACCTTGTTGATCACATGCTAAAATAGATGGACCACGGAGCTATGGAGAAGGTAATAAGTAGATCACAGTGACAACATGGTAAGAGAAACAGAGTGTTCAACATCAGAAAGGCTTGTTGAAGAGGTTGTGAAAGCTTTCGAGGTTAACAGTAGATGGCTAACTAATGATAAAGAGAACTTATAATCTTGAGAATTATGGACAAAGTACATGGATGGTAGTTTACTAGGGTTAGTAAAAGTAATGTAAAGCCTCAATTTTTCAGACAAGGGTTACATCTAAAGTACACATTTTCAAAATTTCCTTCTTTTTCAAAAAAATGAAAAGTTAAAAAGCAACCTCCTTTCTCCACTAAATGACAAAAACACACACATTTTATACAAAAATTCAAAAAGATTCCCTATCAATCCACTAAAGACAAAATACCATCATAACCCTTTATTCTCTCTTGATTTGATGCTTTACATCACTTTAACTTTAATAGTAAATGTGCCAAACTCGCCCTTAAGGAAGGGGCACACCTTCCAGCTTTTGACACTTATGTCATTGGAGCAACTAGAGGAAAGCTAGAACATTATTTAAGCAACTTCTCCACAACAAGTAGGATCAGAGATTTAAATTCAAGCATCCATCATTTTTTGAGGGGCTGAACTTATTTTAAAAGGAAGTTTATGAAAGTCAAAAAGAAAGAAGGTGACTCGGAGAAAGTGAAATGGCATGTGAAAATAAGATGAAGAGACAAAAGTTGCAAGATCTGATTGATTTGTCACCTGTGTATGTGAAGCCATAATTATTTTTTTATCAATCACCAGATAAAATAGATAGTATGTTCTTGGTGACAATTTTCACCTTTTTTTTTGCTGAGATAGTATGCTTTAAAATTTAATGTCGTAGTGATAATTTTCACCTTTTTCTGCTGAGGCTTCACAGGCTCATCTTCGGAGCTTTCCTCCTCATCTTCATCACTTGTGTCCTCTTTAGTGGGCTTAGCTTTAGGCTTTCCAGCATTTGTAGTAATGGTGGCCTACATATGAGAAAATATGACAAATAAGAAAATGAAAATATGGAGCTTCAACATCTAAAATATCATAATATGTACTGAAACTTTCATTTTTCTTGGGAATGGGTTTTTTCTGAGCACAAATTTGCACAAGATTAGTTAAAAGTGTAAAGTGTCAATACCACCAACCGGATAAAAATATCTATTTTCAGTGAATTATATAATTAGAAAAAAAAATAAACCAAAATTTTTGAAATTATCTTGATCAACTCACACAAGAGAAAACATTGAGGTAGGGAGTTGTGGCAATGCCAACAATAATGTTATGTCACGATTGTAATAAAAGAAAACAAGAACTAATTTGGAAAAAAATTGAGTGAAGAAGCCAGACATCCACAAAAACAACACAAGAAAGTACACAGCCTGTGTCAAGATTTTACACAAAAAAACTAATTATCAAATACGATACAACAGGATATTGTTGCACATTTTTAAGAATTCAGGTATCATAGGCCACAACTATTAGAATGGTCATCCTTATATCCTTCAAGAAAAATGACCAGCAAAAAATATACTTTCTATTAACATCACCAAATGAAAGGAAACATGGTGGTAAATATGTAAAAAAAAAAATAGCTACAAATTTCAGTTCTCTCAACATTCCATGCATTTATTTTTTGGGGTAAAAACAACCTCATTTTCAGAATCACTTTCAGAACTTTCACTAGATTCTTCCTTCTTGGATGCTGGAACAGGTGCAACTTTTGATGGCAATGGTTTCTTTGATCCACCTTTGGCTACAGCGTCCTGCATAGATGGAGTGTGTCAATCAGTAAGAGTAAGAAAAAAAAAAAAACACAAAAAAAAACCGCCATTATCATTAATGGAAAAAAAATAGCCACAAATTCAAGTATCATTTCCTTTTCCTTAAAACAAAGAAGAAAAGGGTGAAAAAATAAATATTGCTACTGTCTCCTCATCTTCTAAATCAGTTTGGTCACGTTTGGCAACCAAATCCTCAAGGAAAATATTTTCGCTTTCCACACTCATGGAAAATCCATGTTTGACAATTGTAAATCTCCGAGGATATGGGCCAATGGAAATCCCCATTTGTTTGGATTTTCAAATCTGACCTCCCCCTATAGGATTTGGAAATCCTCACTTCTGTGGATTTGCGCTTAAATCAAATTTTCTCAGATATCAACATCGATATACACCAATATTGATGTGAAATCTTCAACTATGCAAATCCTCAGCAGGGAATCCTTGTTCCAAGGGTAGTAAGGAATCCTCACATCTGTGGATTCCTCACCCATTGCCAAACATGCTCTTTCTGAACTTTCACTAGATTCTACTGTTTTCTTCACTGTTGGTACAGGTGCACTTTTTGATGGCACTGGTTTCTTTGAACCAGCAGCACCTTTGACTGGAACTTTCTGTTTAGAAACATTTGTTCGCTATGTCAGCAAAACAGAAACATATAACTTAAAAATGACAGGTGAAACCAAGAATAGAATGGATCATTCTTATCTCTATCAGGAAACAAAAGACAATAACTACTAAAGTACTTTCTTCAGCATTAAGATCCATGTCAGTTCCAACAAAGTCAGAAAAGTTCACACCCTTCCATTCAAGAAGAAAAAATGGTGGGGCACAACTCGCTGCAGTAGACAGCATTTACAACTGAAGATTATCCAAATGCAATAAAAACCTAGACAGTTTAAACAGCAGCTCACCTCATCCTCCTCAGACTCACTCTCAGAGGAACTATCGCTCGATTCTTCTTTCTTTTTGGAGACAGGAGTGAGAACATTCTTTGAGGTAGGTGCTGTCACTTTCTTTGCTTGGGACGCAACTTTCACCTGCATATCATTCATGTCAGTACCAGAATCAGAAAATAATGTTCACACATTTCCACATTCAAGAAGGGTAAAAGCAATAAGGGAAAATAAATAGAAGTCAAGCAAAGTTCACTTCAGTAGACTTAAACAACACACCTCATCGTCCTCAGAATCACTCTCAGAGGAGCTATCACTTGATTCATCTTTCTTTTTGGAGACAGCAGTGGGAACCTTCTTTGAGGCAGGTGCTGTCTTCACTTGGGAGGCAACTTTCTTCTGCATAATGTTGATGTCAGTTCCAACACATCATACAGATTACAGAAGCACCAAATCCATGCACAAGTGAGTGGTCAAAGAATTGGAAAAAAAAAAAATTGGAACCCCAGAACTCACAGGTTCCTCATCTGAGCTGCTATCAAATTCAGAACTGCTACTTGATTCCTGCTTCTTCTTGGAAACTACAGCAACCCCATTTTTAGCAGCAGCTGATGTCTGGTTTTTAGCTGGAAGGGTAACCTTAGCTCCAGACTCCTGAATGCACATTAAAAAAATGTGTCCTTAAAAAAATAATAAATAAGTAAATAACTGAACTAAAAGAACAAATCGGATTCATCGAGTCCTATAGAAGCATGACTCATTTTCGAAACAATCATTGAATTTCCAGATAATTATTATACATATTACTTCATATATAATGCATATTATAAGTAACAAAAACAGGGACATAATACGCAACACAGGAATGGTACATATATTGTAGACTCGGTTGACCTAAGTGTAATGGACCACACAAATCTGTTAGTTGAGGCAAGAAAAGATCCATACCCTACATCTCCTAGGATAGATCTGGGGATGGTAAAATAGGTCAGGTTTGCTGCGGGTCAGCCTAAAACTGAACCCAACCCCAACTGACACATGCCCTGCCATGTAACCTATGATGCACAAATACTTCAAAATGGGCAAAGTATCATGTCGTATCGTATCCGATACTTCGCTTTTTATCTATAAAATCTGTGTCCCTTCCGTATCCATGCCGTGTCCATATCGTATCCATGTCGTATCTGGGCATCATAGCCTGTAACCAACCCCCCTCACGACAGGTTTATTATGGTTTTTTATACTTCTAACCCGCCCCACAACAGGTACAAGCCCCGTCAGATTTGATGCTGGTTCATGTCTTCCAATTTTAAAATGTAGAAAATATACATATACATTTGTTGTTAAGGGCAGGACACGAACCTACCCTAAACAACAAATTTGATACAGACTGATTTTTTTAATGTTAAAATATAAAAAATTCTCATAACCATTTGTTGTCAAGGGCAGGACTCAGAACCTGCGAACTAATACTCTCAAATTATATCTACTACCACTTGTGCTCGGAAGTTTGTATGTGAAGCCTTAGCAAGTAACATGTAAATAAGTTACAATCAAGCTGGGGTGGGTCAAGGATGTCCCACCAAATCCAAACCTGACTCAGTTCAACATCTTAAAATCAATACCCAACCCAAACCCATCACCCGTCTAACCAGACCAATTGTCATACCTAGTTGGATCTATTAGGTGATTTGGCAATCAAGGCCCATCAACAGGCTTCACAGCAATTAATGAATACAATGGTCTGGACATTATTCTTTGCTTTTAAAATCATATTTTTATAAAAGAAAAAAGGGCAAGCACTTAAACTAGAAACTCACTTCATCTGAATCAGATTCACTTTCAGAGCTGCTAACTGGCTTTGGTTTCGCAGTCAAGGGTCCAAGGGATCCATTCTTGGACACCGTGGCTTGAGGTTTTTTTGGAGGTACGGCAGGCTCCTGAAAAGGAAACAATTGAAATTAATGATTAATAAACATGATATTTTGGCCTGAATCCTGATTGACTTAATAAGCATGCATATCCTGCATAGAGAACAGTAGGGTTATTTTCGTGCCCAAACCAACTGCCACGATGATCAATTTCAGGCCCGTGAATAAAAACTTAATGCAAGGACCTCAAATCTCTGCTCACCTCATCAGACGATGATTCGTCACTACTACTTTCTTTCACAGGCAGCTTTGTTGGTTTGGCACCCTTCTTCACAGAAACTTTAACCTAAAAGGGGACATTTGCATTGGTCAAATACATCAACTAAACACAAATATATAGCCAATCACCAAAGTCACTACACCATAATTGGTCTCAGTTGAGTAAACCTCTTCTTCAGATGAATCATCCTCAGAACTGCTGGTTTCTTGTTTCTTCTTCGGTGGTGCCAGAAAAGTAGCCTTGGACTTCTTCCCATTCTTCTGCACCTGAACTGCCTCCTTTACCTCTACCTTCTGTTTTTTGGCGCTGGCCTTGTTCTCAATAGCTTCATCTGCATCCCTCTTCCCTGAAAAGTCAATCCAAACACATTACTTTCCACTCATCACTAATCCTCAAAACATAGAACAGAATGTTAAAAAGTATAACAGAAAAATCCAAACCCTTTTTAGCAGGTTTCACAGGTGAAACTTCCATGGGAGTTGCAGCAACCTGTGTCACAACAAGCACATAGACACAATAAACAAAAGAGGACACAGAAAAGATGGTAATAACACTGCAAAAATTTTAAAAACAAATACCTCAGATTTGGACTTCTTGCTAGCCTTGCCCATGTCGATGTAGATAGTAAATAACTAAAATGTATCGGCAAACAAAAGAGAAAAAGATTTCTTTATTACTTGCCAATCACTGCAGCAGAAAAGAAAAGTACCAGCAGTGATCAATCAAAGATAGTATGACATTCGCCCTAACAGAACAAGAAAGTTAGCTCTGTACCAACTCAACGAGTTAACTCAGGGAGTATTCACCCTAACAGAACTCAATACCAACTCAACGACTCAAATCAGGATCGAAAAAACCAAGAAAACAAAAAAAAAAAATCATTAATCCTTAATATGTTTTTAGATAAAACAAAACAATAAATATATAAATATATAACACAAACGTGATGAAAATAATTCAAATAAGAGGGAAAAAAAAGGGTAAATGCATCTATATCTACAAACAAAATCTTAAAAATATAAAATAGAACATGAAAGGTGTGAGAATCGAGTTAAAATACAAACCCATTTATGTGTGTTTGTTTGTGACTATACCCATTAAAAATCAGAACAATGGTGGATGAAACCCTTAAGCATCAGCTGAGTCCCAAAACCATGCACTGTATGTATGTATGAATGTATCTATCTATGTCTAAACAAAATTCAGAGCATCATAAAACGATTTCAGCAAGAGACGAAGATACCGTCACTGAGAAAATGAGAACAAGAGAGAGCATATGCGACTGAGCACGAGAGAGAGACAGACAGAGACAGGGAGAGAGATTCTTACCAAGAGAGGAAGAAAACCCTAAAACCGGCGATTCGCCGGGGGCAGTGACAGAGAGGAAGCGAAGAGACGAGACGGGTTCAGTGGAGGCTTTAGGGTTAGGGTTTAAGCATTTTCGCAATACGTTGGGATTTTATAGGACGGGACTCGTTCTTATTG
Source organism: Litsea cubeba (assembly GCA_012931725.1). NCBI lineage: Eukaryota > Viridiplantae > Streptophyta > Magnoliopsida > Laurales > Lauraceae > Litsea > Litsea cubeba. The sequence goes on along the minus strand of CM022949.1, from coordinate 88,737,139 downwards.
CCGATTGTGTCCTTCGCCAGCTTTTAAAATACCGTAAAAGGACCTTTTGCTTGCGAATTAGGGCACTCTCTCGCATGAGAGTCCGGTACAAGGATGCCACTCTAACAAGTGCGGCGGCCCATTTTATGAGGTTTTCAATTTTTTGGATTGAACTAATTCCTTCAGACCAAAAGTTAAGTCGATAAATACCCTTGTAACCCCTAGGCGATAGCACTAGTGGATTCAACCTTTTATTCAAGCTCACTTATATGAGAAATGAAAAATCTTGCATGGTATCTACTCACACACTCCTGATTGAGTGGTATTGGCACACATGGGCAGGGGTCCGCCAATAAGAGGGGCTTCATCTAAAAGAAATATAAAGACAACAAGAAAATATAAAAAAATTGTACTAAATTTTTATAACTTATAGGGATTTTTTTTCAAAGTTATAAAGGTTTTTTAGATATGGGTGGGGACTTTAGCCCCAAACTCGTATATCTGGAAAGTCCCCACCCATATCTGGGTCCGCCCTTGGAGATACGCATCTGAAACATCAAATTGGAAGCATCCCCAATCTAGAAAAGAAAAAACTTGCATCTCAATTAAACTTGTCCCGTATAAGTAGGACATGATCTTGGGAATAAGTAATATGGGACTATTTCTTTACAAGTGTTTTTTTTATTACAAGTCCCAATGCTAGAAACTTATAACATGTTGTTGACGATTTACCTCCCTTGCGTTTATCCATGCTTTGTTTCATTTCAAATTTTCATAATTCAAGCTCACTTTTTTTCATAATTCTAGCTCACTTGAAAAGTTCAATATAGAAAAAAGCTTGTGGAATTGTTATAACTCCAATCCCTTTGGAATTCTAAAATGCGGGAGGCCAAGGAGGATTTTGAAATTCCAGTGGGAGACAACATTTGCAGTCAAATTCTTGTTTGCTAGCATCGTAGCTCGTGTTGAATATGATCGCATAGTTATTTATTGCTGCAAAGTAAGCAATCATCTAATAAAATACAACCGTGCTACATGGCCCGAGCTTGTGCCCGGGCCGTGGCACGGCCTGGGGACCGTGCCACGGCCAGGGCACAAGCTCGGGCCATGTGGACTTTCCCAATAAAATATAAACCAAATACTTAAAATGTTCCTAAATAATAAATAATAAAATGATATCATCTAGAATTTGTAATTGTCTAAATTTTTATATTAAAGATTTATTGTACTACTTGAACAAAAAGTCTTTACAGGTGTTTTTTTTATTACAAGTCCCAATGCTAGAAACTTATAACATGTTGTTGACGGTTTACCTCCCTTGCATTTATACATGCTTTGTTTCATTTCAAATTTTCATAATTCAAGCTCACTTTTTTTCATAATTCTAGCTCACTTGATAAGTTCAATAAAGAAAAAAGCTTGTGGAATTGTTATAACTGATGAGTCAAGCCCAATCCGGATCGCGATAATGAGTCAGGTCCAAGTAACCCGGTCCGTCTAGGATCGTGGGTCAGGCCAGTAGCCCCGTTGAGATCCGGGTTTCGTTAAACGAAGCCTCGTCATCCCAGGCTCCAAGTCATCGCGACGAAGTCCTCCCCTAACCTGCTTTTACCAAGTCTCACGGAGAGGATCTCACCTGCCTTCCACCTGGCTCGATCCTCAAGGACACGTCTGACGCTCCAAAGAGACGTTGAACCGATTGCATCCCCACCTGGTGGAGAAGAGTTATAAATAGAGCCCTCTCATCACTTGAGGGAGGATGGTTTTTTCTCTACTTTCTCATATTTGTAACCCTCGACATTAATCAAAGATTACCATCTTGAAGTGGACGTAGGTCACGCTTGACCGAACCACTATAAATCTCTCATCTCTCTTCATTTATTGCATAGCATTAATTATCTGACCGGTGGTGTCCGAATCCCTGTTTTTGGCATCATCAGTTTGGCGCCGTCTGTGGGAAACGAAAAAATTCAAACCCCTTTGTTAGAATCATGGTGATCAGCACGAGGTCTGGAAGACGAGAGGATAACCCTGGCCTAACTACGGGTCCGGGCCCTAACGCTCAGCCTAACTCTCCCAGACAAGGAGAGAACGGTCCTCCACCGGGTAATCCTGTCCCGATTACCCCCGCTCCTACTCCCTCTCCACAACAGATGATGGAGACCATGCAGCAGCTGGTGACTCAAAACCAGCAAATCCTCCAGCTTATGCTCGCAGGGCAAGGAGGAGCACCATTCGGTGGGATACAGCAGCAGGAGGCGACGCGCTCGCGGGGCCCGACCGCTCCGCGAAACGGGGCGCCTCACCCGGGCGCCCATCCCCTGGCCGCCCAGGCAAGAGGTCTTCCTATGGGCGCCCAGCCCAATCTCCCTCACCCGAGCGCCCATCCCCTGGGCGCCCAGGCAAGAGGACTTCCTGTGGGCGCCCAGCCCAATCTCCATCACCTGGGCGCCCATCCCTATGGCGCCCAGGGTCGAGGAGTTCCCCCGATGACTCAGTTCCATCGCGCCCAGGATGCCTCTGCCGGAGCTCCTTTGGACCCCCCACCTGGCCCGAGCCTGGCTGGTCCACAAGGTCATGCTTATTATGCGGTGCCTCCACCTCCGGGTGGAGCCCAGTTTGCAGAACCTCCGGCTGATGATCCCCACTTCCAAGAAGGGGAAAGTGAAAATAATACAGTGGAGGAGGAAAGCAATCTCCCTGGTCCTTCCATAGAACCCTATAATCAATGGGAGGAAAAATTTAAGGAGATGCAGAATCAAATCGGGGACGTCTTCGATGCAGTGAGGGCGCATGCCCCAGAGACGGTAGATTATCTCGTCAGACGAACGAACACCCCGTTCAAGTCTGATGTAGTAAACTACCCCCTTCCTCCTAGGTTCAAAATGCCGTCTATGGAGACCTTCGATGGAAGGAAGGATCCACTGGATCACCTGGAAACCTACAAGACTGTGATGCAGTTGCACAATATCGCTGATGAGATCATGTGCAGAGCATTCCCGACTACACTGAAGGGCTCCGCCCGACAGTGGTTTTCCAATCTCGCCCCAGCTTCCATCGCCACCTTCGAAGAACTAAGCAGGTCCTTCGTGTCACACTTCATTGGAGGACGCCGCCATCAAAAGCCACCCACACACCTGCTGACTGTAAAGCAGGACAGTAATGAGAGCCTCAGGGCATACCTCACTCGTTTTAACGAGGAGGTATTTCAGGTGGAAGAACCCGATGACAAGGTAACCATGACTGCTTTCTTGGGAGGCCTCCGTTCATCGGGTTTCTACTTCTCGGTAATGAAGCGCCCACCGAAGAACATGACGGAGCTATTGGCGAAAGCCCAGAAGTATATGAATGCGGAGGACGCTACTAGGGCCAGGCGGGGCGAGTCCTCCAGAGTGGCAGATAAAGGAAAACATGATAGAGACGACAAGAAGGAGCCCAGCAGTAAGCGGAGCAGAACCGAGAGGGTGCCTGCCAGGGACCGACTCGGTCCTGCCCCCCCGAGAGATCGACCCTTCCCTGCTCCGCAGAGAAATCAACAAGCTTTCACAGCTCTCAATGCTGCAGTAGGGCACATTCTACTGGAAATTCAAGATGATCCCGCAGTAAAATGGCAGGGAAAGATGAAAGCTCCAGCAAATCGCAGGAATATGACCAAATACTGTCGCTTCCACCGCGATCACGGTCATGACACTGACGATTGCTTCGACCTCAAGAGGCAGATTGAAGATCTTATCCAGCGGGGACACCTGTGCCAGTATGTTGCCGGTAGGGGGCAGGCGCCGCCACAGCCTCACAATGTCGAAAATCAGCACCCTATTGGAGAAATTCGTACTATCTCTGGAGGGTCAGCGGAATCATTCTCCGCCATGAAAGCCTACGCCAGAAAGGCAAGGCATCCTGATGAGCCACGACCGTCAAAGGCGTCGAGGCACAGCACTGATGAGACTATATCCTTCTCGGATAAAGATCTAGAGAACATCCAGCACCCTCATGACGACCCTCTGGTGCTCTCTATGACCGTCGCCAATTTCCAGGTGCATAGGATCTTGGTTGACAGTGGAAGTTCCGCAGATATTTTATTTGTGGAAGCCTATGATAAGCTGAAGTTAGGTCGAGAGAGATTGCAACCAGTCAAGTTTCCTCTCATCGGTTTCTCAGGGGAAAAAGGTGTATCCTTTGGGGGCCATTACGTTACCAGTCACGGCCGGAACAGCCCCCCGAACCTCCACCACAATGGTCAATTTCCTGGTGATAGATTGTCCATCAGCGTACAACATCATCCTGGGACGGCCCACCCTTAACTCCTTGAGAGCCGTCCCTTCCACATATCATCTCATCCTCCGCTTCCCAACCCCGAATGGAGTAGGGGAGGTAAGAGGAGATCAAGTAGCAGCAAGAGAATGCTACGTCACCTCGATGAAGGCCAAGATGACGCAGGAGGCGCTGCAAGTGGAAGTCTTGGACCCAAGAGATGAGTCTACCACAGAAAGAGGGGAGCCAGTTGAAAAACTCACCCCTATAATCCTGCATGAGGAGCATCCAGAGAGGAAGGTGTATATTGGCTCTTCACTCCCGAGAGCTCTGGTTGGCCGATTGACAGATTTTTTGAGGGATAATATGGGCATATTCGCGTGGTCACATGCTGATCTGGAAGGGATAGACCCAGCCGTCACCACCCATCGCCTCAATGTCAGCCCTCTCCACAAACCTGTTCGGCAAAGGTTAAGGGGCGCCTCCACTGAAAGGGCCCAAGCAATAGAAAAGGAAGTGGGAAAGCTGATTGATACCGGGGCAGTCAGAGAAGTCGCGTACCCTGAATGGCTCTCCAATGTGGTGATGGTGGCCAAAGCGAATGGCAAGTGGCGCCTCTGCGTAGACTTCAGTGAACTTAACAAGGCATGCCCGAAGGATAGCTACCCATTGCCCAGGATCGACCTCCTCATCGACTCCACGGCGGGACACGAGCTTCTTTCCTTCCTGGACGCTTATTCTGGATACAACCAGATTAACATGCACCCTCCAGACCAGGAAAAAACATCCTTCATCACTCCGAAGGGCACCTACTGCTACAGGGTTATGCCCTTCGGACTAAAAAATGCTGGGGCCACTTACCAGCGCCTGGTGAACATGATGTTCCATTCCCAGATCGGGCGAACGATGGAAGTATATGTCGACGACATGCTAGTAAAGAGCTTGGCTGCAGCAGATCACATCGGTCATCTTCAAGAGACCTTCAGTGTTCTCAGGACCTACAACATGAAGCTGAATCCCGAGAAATGCGCTTTTGGCGTTGGATCGGGAAAGTTCTTGGGATTCATGGTCAATCAGAGGGGGATTGAGGCGAACCCTGACAAAATCAAGGCCATACTGGATATGAGGTCGCCATCATCAACTAAGGAGCTGCAGCGCCTCAATGGGAGAATTGCAGCGCTCAACAGGTTCGTCTCCAAATCTGCAGATAAGTGTTTGCCCTTCTTAAAAATTCTTAGGAAAACTTTTGAATGGGGATCTGAGGCTGAGGAGGCCTTCCAGAAGCTTAAGGCATACCTTGCCACACCTCCTCTCCTCTCACATGCTTCACCTGGAGAAGTGCTGTATTTGTACCTCTCTGATTCTCCCTCAGCAGTAAGCTATGTCCTCATTACAGACCATGGTGGGGTACAAAAACCAATCTACTATGTGAGCAGAGCATACAGAGGGGCAGAGATCAGATACTCAGAATTGGAAAAACTGGCGCTCGCCCTTGTTTCGACTGCGAGGCGTCTACGTCATTACTTCCAGAGCCACACAATCACTGTCATCACGGATCAACCTCTGAAAAGAGTTTTGGCAAAACCTGATGTTGCTGGAAGATTGGCTAAGTGGTCGGTGGAGCTTGGTGAGTTCGACATTCACTATCAACCAAGGCCTGCCATCAAAGCACAGGCTTTGGCAGACTTTGTAGCTGAGCTTACATATGCTGAAGAGCAAACTGAGGATCCTCCTCTGCGTACAACAGGCGCCCAGCTCCCCTCAACGGGCGCCCAGCTCACCTCTCCACCAACGGGCGCCCAGCTCCCCTCAACGGGCGCCCAGCTCTCCTCTCCTCTAACGGGCGCCCAGCTCCCCTCAACGGGCGCCCAGCTCTCCTCTCCTCTAACGGGCGCCCAGCTCCCCTCAACGGGCGCCCAGCTCACCTCTCCACCAACGGGCGCCCAGCTCTCCTCTCCTCTAACGGGCGCCCAGCTCCCCTCAACGGGCGCCCAGCTCACCTCTCCACCAACGGGCGCCCAGCTCCCCTCAACGGGCGCCCAGCAATCCTCTCCTTCAACGGGCGCCCCGTTCTCCACCTCATCTCCGGGCGCCCAAGCTTCTCCCCCACAGGACTCGCAGGCCTCTCCATCTGTGAACGAAGAGCCTCTCCAAGTACCTCCTGAGAAGTCCAATGTATCGCCACTACCAGCCTGGAAACTCTACGTTGATGGTTCAGCAACCACAGAAGGAAGCGGAGCTGGCTTAATCCTAATGAGTCCTGATGGTACACCCATCAAATATGCAGTGAAGCTCCACTTCATTGCCTCAAACAATGAAGCCGAGTACGAGGCCCTCCTCTCTGGTCTTAAATTGGCGATTGAGATGGATGCTAAATCCGTTCTCGCTTACAGCGATTCACAACTGGTGGTGAATCAAGGTAAACGACGAATTCGAAGCAAATGAGGAAAGAATGCAAGATTACCTCGTCATGGTAAAGGAAATAATCAAAAGTTTTCAATATTTTCAGCTCTCTCATATTCCTAGGGGAGAAAATGTTGCCGCCGACGCACTCGCCAGGCTCGCCTCATCATTGGAGGCCTCATCTGCAGAACCGACGCTCATCGGGCACCAGTTGGAGAAAGTAAGTTAGATGTGGTAATCGGAAACATCCACTGTGCATCAGAAGGCGATGAGCCAAATTGGATGACCCCCATAAAAGCCTTCCTCCAAGAGGGCACCGAGCCAGGTGACCATTTGGAAGCCAGGAGACTGAGGATGAGAGCTTCTAAGTTCACAATCCTACAGGATGTTCTCTACAAGAGGGGTTTCAACCTACCATTGCTGCGCTGCCTTTCCCCAGAAGAGGCTGACTACGCCCTCAGAGAAATTCATGAGGGGATTTGTGGAAATCACTCGGGAGGACGCTGCCTCCCACATAAAGCGCTTAGGCAAGGGTACTTTTGGCCAAGCATGTTGAAAGATGCCAAGGACCTCGCCAAGAAGTGTGACAAATGCCAGCGCTTCGCCACTGTGACGCGGCAGCCACCAGAAGAGCTGACCACCATCCTCAGCCCGTGGCCTTTCTCCAAATGGGGCATCGACATTTTGGGCCCCCTGCCTTTGAGTAGAGGCCAGTGCAAATTCATAGTGGTCGCCATCGACTACTTTACAAAATGGGCGGAGGCGGAACCCCTAGCGAAGATAACAGACCACAAGGTGAAAGATTTCGTCTGGAAAAACCTGGTCTGTCGCTTCGGGATACCTGAGGCCATTGTCAGCGACAATGGCAAGCAATTCGACAACAGGCTCTTCAACTCCTTCTGCGCAGACCTTCACATAAAACAACCTCACTCCAGCCCGGCACACCCCCAGGCAAATGGACAAGCAGAAGTGATGGTGAGGACAGTCCTGCGCAACCTTAAGACAAGGCTCGAAAGAGCAAAAGGTTTGTGGGTTGATGAGCTTCCAGGAGTATTATGGGCCTACAGGACAACTCCGCGGACTCCTACAGGAGAAACCCCTTTCTCTCTTGCTTTTGGGACTGAGGCGGTAATCCCTGTCGAGATAGGGGTACATTCCCTAAGGGTCCACCAATACGACCCTGCCACCAATGAAGAAGGACTCCGCCTCAACCTCGATTTGATAGAGGAGGCAAGAGAAATGGCTGTGGTCCGTAATGCGGAGTACAAACGACGCATGGCCAAGTACTACAATTCGAGGGTGAAGCCTCGTTCCTTCCAACTAGGAGACCTAGTCCTCAAGAAGGTGATTCTGGCTACGAAGGACTCTCGGGAAGGAAAACTCGGACCAAATTGGGAAGGTCCGTATCTCATAATAGAAGTGGTGAGACCAGGCACCTACAGAATCCAGAACTCTGAAGGAAAGGTCTTACCCCATCCCTGGAATGCAGAACACTTGAAGAAGTACTACCAGTGAGGAGGTCCAGGGGGGTAAATTAGGGTTATTTCATTTAATGTTGCAAAACAATGGATGGATAAATAAAATTACTTTTATTACCAAAAGTTGCACAAATCAGGCTGATGCTGCCTTTACAAAAGTCAAGCTACCTACCCATGAAATCCCTATACACTAATCACTTTCATCCCCTTCCTCATAATCCTCCTCCTCATCGTCCTCATAATCACCAGAGCTGCTACCACCATCATCAGGCGCCTCCATCGGCACAAAGCCTGATATGTCAATGTCTGGAAAGGCGGCCGAAATCTTCTCTCGAAGCTCCTCGTAGCCATCAATGAAGGCATCCGCGATGCCAATCTGCAGGTCCCTCTCAGCTTGAGAAGCTCTCTCGGACGCTGTCCTCATCTCTGCCTCTACAGCAACTTCCCTGAGCCTCACCTTCTCAAGGGTTCGAGCAAGCTCAGCCTCACTGAGCGAAGCCCTCTCACGGGCCTTCATCAGCTCAGCCTCACGGAGCGAAGCCCTCTCACGGGCCTTCATCAGCTCAGCCTCACTGAGCGAAGCCCTCTCACGGGCCTTCATCAGCTCAGCCTCACTGAGCGAAGCCCTCTCGCGGGACTTCGTAAGCTCAGCCTCGGTGAGCGAAGCCTTCTCGCAGGTCTTCGAAAGCTCATCTTCTACCTCGGCTGCCCTCTTATTGGCTGCTGAAAGCCCGGTCTCAAGCTTGCTTACCCTCTCTCGGGACGCAGCAAGATCGGTTGCGGAAATCCTACCAGCGGCTTCCAGGGCAATAATCTTCTCTTGAGCAGTGGAGAGCTCCAGCCGCATAGCCTCCTTCTCCCGACTCATCTGACCACAAGACTGGGCACGCGACAACAAGCAAATGGATGCTGTGAAAAGCTGAAAAGATAAGAGACGAGAAGTGAGACAGTTATAAAGAAATGAAGGGGTAACAATCAGGAGAAAAATAAATAATGAACTTCACCTGAGTCAGACCCTCTACAAATGAGTCAATGACTCCCTCGGTGCACAAGGCGTTAACCCGAGAGACCTCATGCGCCAGCACATATCTCCCTAGCCTATCCCGCATTTCCCACGAACGACCCCGCCGGGGACCGGTCCCGGTGGGTGCCCCTGTAGAAGTACCCGGCTGTGGAGGACATAGCCGAGGGACAGGAAGTGTGGGTGCCCCTGTAGAAGTACCCGGCTGTGGAGGACATAGCCGAGGGACAGGAAGTGTGGCTGAAGAGGAAGGCTGCAAGACAACAGTCTTAGCGGAGGAGATCCCTGCCTGAAGAGATATCTCAGGTAAAACCACCCGAGTAGGAGACACTCGGGGCTCAATGCGAGAAGCCAATAGAGAGGTTCCTGGTGAGACATCGCCTGTTCTCGCCACCTTTGAAGGAGGGGTTCCCCTATCCGAGAAGCGGGTCAAAAAGCGGGCTCCAATCATCTCTCTGCTCACCTCCGTGCCTATTAAGAGAAGTATTAACAAGTGAAACATGGGAACAACACCTCAGGTAATGTTAAGATTATGGTCATAGCAGATTTAACTTACTCTTTCTCTTTGATGACGGTCCTGAGAAAGAGCCCGGAGAAGGTCCACTGGCCTTACTACTTTCTTTGGGAATAAGAGCTCCCAAGTCTTTCTCTGGATGATCCCTCACCGCTTGCAGCTTCACCTCTTGGTCCTTGGAGAGTATGGGAGGATCTGCGGAGAAAACGGTGTGCATAGAGGAACAATGTATATACATTTATATAAGTATGGAGAAGTGAACAGGGAGACGTACCCAGTCTTTTGGCGCCAATCCATCGTGTGGGCACCAAAGCCTGATCTGCTTGTGAAGCCCACTCGCCACCTATGAAGAAGAAGCGAGATTTCCAGCGGTGACAGTTGGAACGCATCCCTGTAAGAAGCTTACATCCCCTGGAGGTGAGATAATACCATCCCCTATTTGGGGCAGGAGACTCCATCAAGTTGTAAGCGGCGTGAAACTCAACTGGAGAGGCATCCTCGCCATTCACCTTCTTCCACAACGCAAGAAAACCCAGCAAGGCCCTCCAGCCGTTAGGCACGAGACGCCCTGGGGTTAGGGAAAAATAGTGAAGAATCCGGCAGATGGAAGAAGACATTGGGAATCTCAGCCCGGCCTCGAGCATATCCTCATAAACGAGGATCTCACCTGAGGAGCTGTCGCAAGCTGGCTCATCTTTTTCAGCAAGACGACACATCACCATGGGCGGAATACGATACGAAGTAATGATTCGGGAGATGTCACCATCTGTCATGAAGGAGCTGAAAATTGTACTTACTTTGGACCCGTCGTCCTCAACGATGACCTTCCCTTGGTATTTCTTGGGACGAGGACGTAATTTTTCTCTCACTGTGGAGACCGATGCAAGGTCTCGTGACCCCTGGCCGGATGCGACACCTGAGCGAGAGGTGCTGTGAGCATGCAAGCCCAGCTCAGGCTCGCCCACCAAGTTGGGGTCGCCCGTCCGTCCTCCACCTAGCAAGCCATCCCCCTGCCTGGGCTCATCGCGGGGGCTGCTCGCCCAAGGGGGCATCACCGAGCCTCCCTCGCCTCGGCTGCTCGCCCAAGGGGGCATCACCTCTCCTCCCTCGCCTCGGCTGCTCGCCCAAGGGGGCATCACCTCGCCCTTGCTCCTCGCCCAAGGGGGGACCTCGCCCGCGCCCATGGCAGCCACCTCGCCCTTGCTCCTCGCCCAAGGGGGGACCTCGCCCGCGCCCATGGCAGCCACCTCGCCCTTGCTCCTCGCCCAAGGGGGGACCTCGCCCTCGCCCGTGCCTGCTGTGCTGCCCTCGCCCAGCGCAGCCAGGGGCTCGCCGCCCTCGCCCGCCTCTGCTGTGCTGCCCTCGCCCAGCGCAGCCAGGGGCTCGCCGCCCTCGCCCGCGCCTGCTGTGCCACCCTCGCCCAGCGCAGCCAGAGGCTCGCCGCCCATGGGAACCTCTCCCCCCTCGCCGCGGTGACCGTGCTTCCCTCGCCGTGGCTGCTCGCCCAAGGGAGGGGGGGCCACGACGCTGCCCCAGCTCTTCCTCACCGTGGATGCTCGCCCAAAGGGGGCCCACAACGCTGCCTGCGCCTCCCTCGCCCGAGGCAGCCAGCGCAACGCCCGCGGTGCTCATCACCTCCTCCCTCACCTATTGAGGGATCGCCGGAAACGCCAACGCCAGTGCCTACCCTGTTGCTTGCCACCATCTTCTTCTCTCCCAATGGTTTTTCTGCAGAACCAAGTTTCTTTCTTTTGAAGAAATCAGACTCTAGGGCTTATTTTATAGCCAGAGTTTTCAAAGAAGAGTAACCCAAGCCGGGAGGACTCTCCGAAATACACATCTACAGGGACAAGCGGTTAAGATCGGGAAGAAGAAAATTTGTCAAGAGACGAGATTGGAATTTATCAATGCCCCCTTTCAAAAATAAAAATATATATTATTATTTGGGAACGGAGCATTGAGGGGGCAAATGATGAGTCAAGCCCAATCCGGATCGCGATAATGAGTCAGGTCCAAGTAACCCGGTCCGTCTAGGATCGTGGGTCAGGCCAGTAGCCCCGTTGAGATCCGGGTTTCGTTAAACGAAGCCTCGTCATCCCAGGCTCCAAGTCATCGCGACGAAGTCCTCCCCTAACCTGCTTTTACCAAGTCTCACGGAGAGGATCTCACCTGCCTTCCACCTGGCTCGATCCTCAAGGACACGTCTGACGCTCCAAAGAGACGTTGAACCGATTGCATCCCCACCTGGTGGAGAAGAGTTATAAATAGAGCCCTCTCATCACTTGAGGGAAGAGGTTTTTTCTCTACTTTCTCATATTTGTAACCCTCGACCTTAATCAAAGATTACCATCTTGAAGTGGACGTAGGTCACGCTTGACCGAACCACTATAAATCTCTCATCTCTCTTCATTTATTGCATAGCATTAATTATCTGACCGGTGGTGTCCGAATCCCTGTTTTTGGCATCATCAATAACTCCAACCCCTTTGGAATTTTAAAATGCGGGAGGCCAAGGAGGATTTTAAAATTCCAGTGGGAGACAACATTTGCAGTCAAATTCTTGTTTGCTAGCATCGTAGCTCATGTTGAGTATGATCGCATAGTTATTTATTGCTGCAAACTAAGCAATCATCTAATAAAATATAAACCAAATACTTAAAATGTTCCTAAACAATAAATAATAAAATGATATCATCTAGAATTTGTAATTGTCTAAATTTTTATATTAAAGATTTATTGTACTACTTGAACAAAAAGAATCAATGGCAGTATACGTTTTTATTCCATGGCATAGTACTTGGCCCGACTCGTCTAAAAAAGGTAAGGCCGAGCATACGTGGGTATTGTTTATATAAAATAAAAATGTTTTCACCATCAACTCCAAGCAGTGGCTCCGCTTGTTAGAACATGTATGCATGTGAAAAAGTGCATGCGTTTGAGTCTCCATCCCTTTAATAAAGATGTTTTCTATTAAATTGTGTATCTTATTTGGGTCGGACCTGGCTTCGAACTCTATGCCATTGAGTCCAAGCCCTACCCGTATTTTAAAATTATATAGATTTTTGACTAGTGTACCAAAACCTAAGGCTAAAGCCCGACCCAAAGTAGGTTGGTCCTTAATCGGGCTCGGGCTGGCCCAGTACTAGAGTGCCCCTATCTAACACCCATGCTTAGGACGATCAAAGAATCCATACAAAATCACTATCATTTAGCTTTTATAATAAAACTAAAAAAATTAATTTGATCTCATATGTGTAAAGTATCCAAGATCTAAAACACAACATTATTTCTTTTTTTAAAAAAACCTGTACAGGCTTAACTACAGTCATTGATAGGGAGGATGTTATCACCATATGCAACAATCACAAAATATAATAGGAAATAGATTTACCAATGTGCTAGATTTTATCATTCTTTAAATCAAAATTTACAATAAAAAGTACAAAAGAAAATCACATATTTCCTACTTTGCATTAATTTTTAGATGGAAAATGTACTAGATTGTATCTTTTTAAAATAAACCCAAAACTACCAATTGAAAAACCGTATTTCCAATCAAAGAAGACACTAACTATAGATTTGAAATCCCCAATCCTAGTTTTAGAAATCCCTAACCTCAAAATAAAAATATTCTAATTCCATAAATCCCTAACCACAAATTGAAATTCCTAATCTTAATTGAAAAATATCTATTTCCAATTATTATATATTATAGCTGCAGGATCCGATTTTGAAATTGGAGTCCGATTTCCCAATTAATTGAGAAATTGGCGGATTTTGCAATTGATTTGATGAAACATCTGTTAGGGATTTTGTATATTGCAATTCGATGGATGCATTATTCATTTTAGTCATCATTTGAATTTTCACACATGCATTGATTTAGAAATCTTGAAATCTTGATTTACTCATGCATTGCTTTAAATCTTGTAAATCATTTGTTTCGTGCATGTTTTGGTTTTAAACTTGGATGCATTTAGTTTGAAATAAAATTTTTATGAATCAAGCTAGCCAATGGTTTTAAAAGTTTCAAATCTTATTTGGCATTTTAGGTTTCATGTTTTTTAAACACTTAGATTGATTTAAATCATGTTTCCATGCTTGGTTTAATGGTCCAAAAATCCCCACAAGAAAATACTTTGAAATGTACAAAAGTTGGGATTTTGGACACTGTCGGTCAGTTTGTCAGTCAGGTGTCGGCTAACCGACTATGGTTCAGAAGCTGACCGAAAGCCTTTCGGTTAGAATTCCAGAGAGTTGTTTTCTAATCCAATTTGCCCTGTCGGTCAGCCTGTCGGTCAAGGCTTGGCTAACCGAACATGCTCAGTGAACCCAATATTGAAATGTTTCAAAAATAAGACCGTTTGGGAGATGACCGTTGGGGTGTCGGTTAACCGAACCCTGGATGTCGGTTAACCGACATGTAGCCATTGGCCCACTTTTTCTATAAAAGGAAGTTCATTCCAAGGCCAAAGTTGATGATTCTAGAGGTCATTCTTGAGATGAATGGAGCCTAAACAAAGGGGAATGAACTAAGGAAGGCTAATGGGTCATAAGTAAAGCTAAAGCTTGGATTAATGAAGTTAAATCTCCAAGTAAGTTTTACTTTTATTTATCATTTGTTACATGCCTTGTTTAAATCTTTGGTAAATAATTTTTAGCATGATAACTATGATGTGTTGAATCCATTACTTTCATTCAATCTTTGATTTAAGTTGTGATGGATTTTTCACTTTGATTCAAACCAAGTTTTGTTTTAAAACTTTATAAATCATGTTTTGTCAAAACCTTTGATTTCTTTTAAAACATGTTTCATTTACTTGGTTGAATCATCTTTGTTGTTTTCAATCTATTTAGAACCTTAGTTAAACTTTTGGTTTTGAAAACAACATTGCACATGCATCACTTGATTAGTCTTAAATAGTTTCATACAACTTGTGAGTTTTTTATTTCATATCATCAACAAGTTTGTATTTATACAAGTGATTTGCATTTGACTTCAATCATACCTTTGTGTGCCTTAATCTTTTAAATGCTTTAAGCATATTTTGATTGAGCTTAGTTTTTAATCTTGATTGAAGTTTTCACACACGCATCATGAGCATTTATCTTTGCATTACATAGAGTGTTGTGTGAGTTTGATTTTACTTTAATATCCGCCTAATTAAGAGGCATTGTAATTGAGCTTTAAATTGTATCTCTTAGAGTGTCTTGTGAATACACTTCCTTGAGAGAAAATCTTTTGATTGTAAAGGTTATTGCTTAGCTTAAGAAAATCATTGTGTAAAGGTTATTGCTTAGCCTAGAAAAACACATTGATAGGTTGTTTTTAAGCCTAGAAAAACAACATTGTAGAGGTTATTGATTAGCATATTCAAAAGTATACATAGTGGAAATCCGGTGGGGTGCTGGATCACAAACCGATAGTGGATGTAGGCATTGAAGTCGAACCACTATAAATGATTGTGTTATGGTGATTATTTTTGTTTAGCTTCTCATTTAATTTGATAATCATCACTTGTGGCTTATTATTTTAAAGAAGTTTAAAATTGGTCACTAAATAGTAGCTCACCATATTCAACCCCCCCCCCCCCCCCCAACTCTAGGGTAAGGATCCTGGACTTTCAACATCCACCTTTGGCATTTGTACACCGGGATACCTGCCGTTCAAATTGCATAGATGGAGCATAGGCAAAAATTCACTTTGATTGGAATCAAATGGGCACTAAGAAAAGATGTTAACAGTTTGAAGCAGCAAAGGTAAGAAAATTCCTCTAATCAGATGGTTAAGATTATCAAATCAATGTGAATTTTGGTCTATTTCCATTGGGAAATGTCTTAGGATGAGAGTCAGGATGGGGCCATACATATGTCTTGTGTAAGGTGGATGTATGTTTGAGTGTGTAACAGTCTCTGACGAATGGTCATGTAGCTCCTTCTCTTGGATACGCTTTGGCATCTTCTTGATTAAGTTTCATCTGTTGCAGATGGTCCAACTGCGAAGGAAGAGGACAAAAATATTTCGTATTTTAAAATCAAATTGTCAAGTTAAAAATTGAATTATTTAAACAGTTGACAATCACTTTAACCTTCAATTTCTATGACAAATATCGTATAGTAAGTGACAAGGCCCTCTAGAACCCATGGTTGTACATCACAATGGGCCTCATCAAATGTAAAATGTTGTCACTTGAGTACATTTTTGTTATAATGACTACCGATCAGACCCTGGCAAGGGCCATTTGAGATTTTTTGTCCCACATATTTTATAGAAACCCACATATATTAGAGGAAATTTTAAAATACACCTATATATTAGAGGAAATTTTATGTTTTCCTTATAAATGGTCTCACCCAAGAAATTATTTCTATATGATGGCCCCCAAGGAAAATTTCCCAGTTCTGCCACTGATTTGGGCCTTTAGTTTGAAACAGGACATGACCTAGCCCATTTGGCCTATAATGACAATAAAACAATGGTGTTGGTCGTTGTAACTTGCAAGACCCATGGTGTTAGATGACTAAGACCTAACCCTACCTCCCTTATCTCGTGCAATCTCATCATGGTTATTGATTTTAGATGAGATCTAATTGAATTTAGACTCTTTAATCTCTCTTTAGTCATGTAATTCAAATCAACGAGAGTGAGTGAAACATGAGGATTCTCCCAATTGCATTTTCAATTACTTTTGCAACACAATCGTGTCAAATTTCTTTCCTTTCTTAATTTTTTTCCTTTTTTTATGTATTCTCTGGTGTCTTAATGATTTTTTTTTCTTTTCATCATAGTTTTGTTTTGTTATTTCTTTCACGTTTTGGTGGTTCTTTTAGTTTTCATGGAGATAGATTTTCATGGATTTTTGTTCTTTTTTTCATTCTAATTTTTTATTTTTACGCATTAGATTTCTATAGGTTTATTTGTTTCTTCGAAGTTGTTTTCATTATTGGATAGTCCATGGACTTTTGTTATCATGTTGTATTTTTACGATAGTTTTATCAACTTTATTATTTATTATGAGTTTATTCTTTTGATTTCAAAAGAAAGTATGAAGCAAAACACTCAATTGATTTCAAACAAATTAAAGTGCTTTCATTTTGAAATGAGCTAATTACTATATTTCTTTGCCATTATTTTTTATAGGTTTTACTTTTGATTGTAATTTTTACCATCTCAAAATAATAATTTAGACTAAATGTTATTTAAGATTTTATTATTTTTAAGATTATAAATTAAATTGCCCGCGCTTAGTGCGGGCATGTTTTGCTAATATTTGCAATTACTAACACTAGATTTGAAATCCCTAACCCCAAAATCAAAATATTTACAATTCTAAAAAACCCTAATCCCAAATTAAAATTCCTAATTAGAATCCAGAAATTTCTAATTCCAAATTTGAAATGCCTATTTAGAAATCTATAAAGTTTCAGAAATCCTGAACAAAAAAGTAAAAGCATATCTCAATAAAAACCTTAAACCCATTTTTAGAAAAGAATAAACGAAAAAATATAAAAATTCAAATCATATAATAAAAAATAAATTGTAAAATGGAGGCTTGATATACAAAGACCATGTTTGGGACCACTAGTCTATTTCTTAAAGACCATTCAAAATAAACCCATAAAAAAAAAGCTCACAGAAAAAAAAGGCTAGAATCAAAAGAGATGTTCGGTAATGCAAAAATCTATGTTAAATAAACTTTTTTATATTAGTGGTTGAGAGTTTTTTACATAGTTCTTGAGATCCAAAAGGTAGTAGGCCATGAAAATTGACCCTATGGCCGTGCTCAGCCTTCCAAAGAAATTCAATGGTTTGGATCTTGTGTTTGGAGCCCACATAATCTACAAAATTGCATTCAATTGCTCACATTTTTTGCACATATCTAGAGACTAATGATGATCCAACGGGTGAAATTTTTTATCATGGTCATGCTTGATCTTGTGAACATTTCCAACGGTTTGGATCTTGTTTTACACGCCCATACATAATAATAAAAAATTAAAAAATGTTACTGCTCATGGACAAATCCAATATTAAGCATAATACATCAACGGTTATTTTTATTTTGCAAATATCTTGAGATCCATAAGGTATCAAGTCTTGAAAATTGACCACATAATTATTTTAAGCATTCCAAAGAGATCTAACGGTTTTGATCTGGCGTTTAGGGCCCACAGATCATTGCAAATTGCATCCAATGGCTCACGATTTTTGCATATATCTCGAAATTGATCATGATCCAACGGCTGAAATTTGGTCTCATGGGCGTGTTTGATATTTTGAACATTTCCAAAGGTTTGGATCGTGATGGAAACTCTTCTATTTTGATTAAAAGAAATGGACTCGGGCGTGAATGAGTAAAGTTATTATTCACCCTCCTCTTCTTTTTTGCCTCTAATTCCACATGAAGCCAAAGTGGACTATCTACACCATCTAGAGGCATTGTGACGTTGCCAAACAACTCTACTTTCAAAATCTCTACCCGATTTAGAGATTTTAATAAATAGAGGCAAAATTTAGAACAACCAAATATGGGCTAAATCAAAAAATGAAAGGAAATATAAAAAAATGATGTCAAATACCTAATGGATTTGGAGGCTTGTTGCTAAGATGATGACAAAGATTATATTGAATTTTCAGAAAAAAAAAACATGAAGTAAAAATATATAATAGGGATAAACCAAAATCTATTATACATGGAGAGTCTAGATTATGGGAGATTTTGGTACTCAAAATTGGAGTACAAAAGGTCTGCATCTATTGAAATAAAATTTTAGTATATATCACTGGATGAGTTGACATTCATTTTGAATTGTTCAGATTATAATTATGTGGGGCCCATGATAGATCTCCGGTGAGCAGTGATTTCTCGTTGCATTGAAATTGAGACTTACCTTCTTATCCGGATGGGACTATTTTCATTTAAAAAGATAAGCCAAAATCAAAACTCAAAATCGAGACTTACCTTCTTATCTAGATGAAACTATTTTCATTTAAAAATATAAATTAAAAAAAAAACTCAAAACCACTAAATCAAAGCCTGGCCCGCATGAAAAAATCTAAAGATCAGGCTCGGCCAAAAGTGGTAGCCCAGGTTGGACTCAGGCCGGTCCAATCCATGATCACCCTCCTTGATAAAGATTAAGGAATCTAAGATCGTATAAGACACTTCTTATTTGAGAAGATAATGTAAAAATTGATTCAATATTGGGTGCTTAATTGAGTAATCAATTTCCAAATTGAGCCTCAATTTTTGAATAAAATTGATTCGCTCGATTGAAATGAAATTTTATTAAATATCATTGGATGGGTTGACACTCAGTTTGAACTATTCGGACTATCATTATGTGGGGCCCATGATAGATTTCTGAAGATGTGAGCAGTGAGTTGTCATTGCATTGAGATTGAGACTTATCTTCTTCTATGCATGAGACTATTATCATTTGAAAAAGATAAGTGAAAAGATTAAATAGTTGTAATTTGAAAATGAAACTTCTTATCTTATCTCTATAGGGATTCGTACATTTAAGGAATAGTCAAATTGAAATCAAAATTGAGGGTAAAACTGCTCCAAATCAACCTCAATTTCTCAATCAAATCACCCAAAAATCATATATATATTAATTGGAATTTGGCAAATCTTGAATATTAATTTAAAAATGCTGCTACATTCATCTCAAATTCTAATCATATGTTTAATTTGTCTTGTGATTCACTAATCCCCTTAAGTTCCTAAAACCTTTATTTAATAACTTAGATATATATATATTCTAAGAACGATGAGCAAATGCAGGTTAGCAACAAAAAATACATGTTAGTAATAAAAAAATAGAGAAAATAAAGTCAACTTGATCAAACAAAATTCGCTTACCCATGTTACAGTGGAAATAATTATTCCAATATCGTTAACTCAAAGCACCGAAAAATGAGAAAAAAAAAGGTGAATAAAATAAAGCAATTTCTTATCACGGGTCTTTATAAACAAATAAAAAAAAACTCATAAACAAATGAAGGACAAATGAAATACATTTGAATATGTATGGGTATTCACCAATAGAAACAATAACATGTTATAATTAGTTTTATCATGTGTGGGTCCTAAAAATAAGAGGGAAGATTTAGAAAAGAATAAAGCTTTTGGCATGATGTTCAAAAAAGTACATGAAGATTTGGAATTTCAGAAAGTATATAAGTTTTCCACAGTTCTTTTAACCAAGTCCTCTCCATAAAAAAGATTTTAAAATGAAAAAAATACCCTTATAATATATTTCATCTCCTTTGACAAAGATGACAAGGAAAAGTGTAACTTTTGTATAGACTCGGGAATGTGGGGATAGTTTTCAGTTGCTAAAGAAGAAGCTGACCAAGGCTCTGGTTTTGACTTTACCCACGGCGAGTGGAGGGTTTGTGATTTTTACGAATGCCTCTGAGATTAGCTTAGGTTGTGTGTTGATGCAGAATGACAAAATAGTTGCTTATGGATCTAGACAATTGAATGACCGTGAGAAAAATTATGCCACACATGACTTAGACCTCGCAATTGTAGTTTTTGCAATGAAGAGTTGGAGACATTTTCTTTACGGGGATAAGTCTGAGGTTCATTCTGATCACAAGAGTTTATAATACCTCTTTTCCCAAAAGGAGGTGAAGAGAAGGCAACACCTTTGGATAGAATATATAAAAAACTACAACTTTTCGATTTGGTATTTTCCAAGCAAAGGAATGTAGTAGCCGGTGCTCTTGGTCAGAAGTCGATTACTTTGATTTGTTTATGTGGAGAGTGGCCATGATTGAGGAGTTCAGAGACTTAAATGTGGAGATATAGTTTCTTAGTAATGGTGTGATGTTAGGTGGCATGTAGGTGTTTGAACCTAATCTTATTAAGCAAGTCAAAGATAGCTAGTTGCAAGACCCATAGTTGGCCAAGGTTTGTGAGCATAATGCAGATATGCCAAATCTCATGATAGGTGATGGGGTATTGTATTTCCAGGACAGATTATGTGTGCCCAATGTAGCATACTTGAATACTCAAATTATGACAGAAGCACATCACACGAGGTACTTAGCGCATTCCGAGAGTACAAAGATGTATCATAATTTGAAAGGTCAGTTTTGGTGGAACAATATTAAAAAGGAGATTGCATAAATTATATCTGAATACCTATTGTGTCAATAGATAAAAGCATAGCATCAAATTTCATCATGATTTTAAATCCCCAAAGTGGAAAAGGGAATATATCACCATGGAGACCATTGTAGGTGATGTTTGAGCTAACATATACCTATATAGGATGCCGCCCGAAAATTGGTATATGACCATACTAAACTAGACTACTAGAGGTGTTGACTTAAAGCAGTCAATGTCATTAGCTTAAGTAACGCCAATGATCAGGTAGCTTAAAGACATCAAAAGCTCTAGAACTACACTTAGTCATAGAATATAATGCAGCTCTGACTAGGAAGTCAAACTAGTCGTCGTGATTTTGCGTCTAACCATTGGTTTATCAGGTCTCACCGTTAACTAGCCGAGGGACCTCTATCTATATATACTTGAGTTCATTTCAATGGTTGGGATAAATGTGATTTTGAGAGCCCTCATTGACCAAGAACTAATCCTTAGTTAAATACCTTTAGAGAACTCAAAATCCTTTTCCACTCACTCTCCTAGGTTTTAATAGTTAAATATAAAAGCATTCAAAACTCAAGGGAAGTGATTAGTGGAATTAGGAACTAGTCTTTTGAAATGTAATTGCTCCCCGAAGGCAAATTTCTGTGAGACCTTCAAAACCTTCTTCTACAAACTCTAAAATTCTCTTAGTTATATCTTTGAGCATTCAAGGCTCATTTAAGAGTGTCTTGTAGAAAGATCCATTTATAATTATTGAACTAACCCCATTAGTATATCTTAGTCACCCTAGACTTAGACCTCCTTTCTTTCTTGGTTATACACAATTGGAGCATCTTCATCACCAAGGAGCTAAGTTAGGAGTCAAAGCTTGGAGTACAAGTTCAAGCTTCAATGAACACGTACCAAGTTATATTCATTTACAAAGAGGCAAGCAGTCTTATTTTATTTTTAGGCTTTTTGACATAATGCCCCAAGTAGTTTTACACTTTTTTCAATTTAGACTATAAACTATTAGATTTATCAATTTACCCCTTACATCAATCGATTTTGTATTTAGTTGGCCCCTCCTCTAGTAGCCGTTCAAATCAGAAATGGGACTCATAACGCCGTTCAAATATATAACGGGGCAACTAGACATTGACGTTAGTTTGAGATTGTCCTTTTGTTAGGGATTTTCGTTTGGGAGGGTCGATTGAGGCGAACAAAGGAGGGCGATACATAAGGACGACGAACAAAGAGGGATGGCAAACGAAGGACGGTGACGAAGAAAGAGGGCGACGAAGAAGGATGGCGAACGAAGAGGGACGGCGAAAGAAGAAGGACGGCGATGAAGAAGCAGGGCGAACGAAGAAGGATGACGAATGAAGAAAGAGGGCGACAAAGAAGTAGGGCGAAAACAAGGCCCTGCTGTTTGGAAATTGAAGAAACGCTCTGGTTTCTGGAGGAGGGAAATTGAAGAAATTCCCTGGTTTTATAGAGGAGGGAAATTAAAGAAACGCCATGCTTTTTTTAAGAGGGAAATCGAAGGAAGCTCTTGGTTTTTGGAAGAGGGAAATCGAAGACACGCATTGGTTTGTCGAAGAAAGGCTTTCCGGCTGGAGACGATTGCTCGTGGCAAAATAGATTTTCAAAAGGGTTAGGCTTTTCATAGAAGCATCGGGAAATGGACTGGGAACATAGAGAATCAGCCTACAAGGATCTGGCTGGTTTGGATTCTCTTCCTTACAGTAAGCAGCATGTAGATATGCTAACATTGTATCTGTTTTGCTCTTCAATTTAATTAAATTACAGACGAATTACAATTGCTATTTATTTTGATGTATTAATGTATTGAGTTGCCTTCATTCATGTCTATTTTTGCTTAGAATATTTTGCTTTGTAAATTTAAAAATGTATCCATTCATATTGCAGACAAAGGGAATGGGTATTATACCATTCGAATGCATCATGGTGGATCATTTTGATTTTTGTCACTCAGATAAGATGTCAGCCTTAGAAATATTTGCAATGGAATTAGACCAACTTGGTATAGGAAAGGACGAAGTTATATTATTCCAGTATAAGTTGCAATATCATGGATGGAAGAAAATAATTTCAGATGTCGATGCTCTAGAGATGGGTCTATTTGTTGATTCCAGTAGAGTAATTGATCTTTATGTGAAAGAAAACAGTGTGATGTGAATATACAGAGCCAGGTTCAATCAAATGTAGTGAGTTCTACTTCTCAACATGAAGTTGATGTGGTGGATGGATATTATGTCAATTCTGACAATAGTGATTTGTACTCACTGGATGAAGGGATTGATTCGGAGAATAGGACCGATGGTAGTTATCAATTGTCAAATGATTCTAGTGTTGAGGTTGATGATGCCTTATATGAGGCAGCAGTTGATCCTGAAGTTTAGTTTCAGGGATTAGAAATGAGGATGAGCAAGGGACAGGGGAAGGTTAGACTGAGGCAACATCAAAGGATAATATTGGGGAAGGTAATGATTTTGAGGACCTAAGGAGTCTTAGTAGCTCATTAGATGGTGAAGAAGGAAAAACTAAAACTCTAAGTAGAACAAAAATGTTAAAATATACAAGATTCAATCCAATTACTGATATGGATGATCCAAAATTTAGCATTGGTATGATTTTCGGCACAACAGAAGTGGTGAGGAATGCTTTGAGAAATTACTCAATAAAAAATGGAAGAGATCACAAATACATTGTGAACGAGAAGTTTAGAATTCGAGCTGCCTGTAAAGATCCAAAATGTGACTGGTTATTCTATGCTTAAAAAAAACAAGGTGAGTCATCCATGCAGATTAAGACCCTTAGGAAAAAAACACCATTGCAATAGGGTTTGGAAAGTCAATAAGCTAAACAATGCATGGATTGCAGAGAACTACAAGCATAAGATTAGAACTAATCCTACATGGCTTGCATAGTCATTACTTGAGACAATCCAGCAGGAGATGATATTTAAAGTTAATAAGCAAGCTATATACAGGGCTATGAAGAAGTTAGCCTCAATTATTGAAGGAAGGAAGTGATGATGAACAGTATGCCATGCTATGGGACTATTGTAAGGAAGTGGAGCAAACTAATCCTGGTAGTACTGTGGTGATCAAGACAGCACCTATTGGAGATGGTTCAGGTTTGTTCAGGCTCAAAAGGATCTACGTCTGCTTTGAAGCCCTTAAGAAAGGTTTTAGTGAATATTGTAGGCCTGTGACTGGGTTGGATGGATGTCACCTGACAGGACTAAGGTCTAGTATACTACTTACAGCTGTTGGCAGAGATGGAAACAATCAGATGTATCCAATTGCCTATGCTATAGTAGGAGCAGAGAGAGCCAAAACTTGGAGATGGTTTGTGAAAAAGTTGAAGCAGTACTCGTGTATGGTAAACTCATACGGTTGGACAATCATATTTGACAAACAGAAGCTATATGTTTTGCATTGTTCTTTTCTCCCACTAATACTCTGTACCTTGATTTCATATGTATACTGAATATAACTCATTACCCTAATATTTATTGTTATATTATGTAGGGATTGAGGGAAGCAAAAGAAAGTCTATTACCAAATTCAGAACACAGGTTTTGTTTGCGACACATGCTTAATAATTTTAAGTTGGAACATAGAGGCTTAAGACTAAGAGAATTATTCTGGAAAGCTTTAAGGGCTTCTAGAGTTATGGATTTCGAGAATGCAATGACAGAGGTTAAGGAAGGTGATGAAAAAGCCTACACTTGGTTATGTAAAAGACCACCTGTTAACTGGTCCAGATCACACTTTAGTCTTTTCCAAAGTGTGATCTACAAGTTAATAACTTGTATGAGGCTTTTAATGGGTCAATTTTAGAAGAACGGGAAAATTCTATAATTACAATGCTTGAGAAGATTAGGCTGATATTGATGAACATGTTAGTTGAACAAGGAAAGATCGTAGCAACCTCCACTAGCATTCTTTGTCCAAGTATTCACACCAAGTTAGAGAAACTAAAGGCTGAATCTGCATCATTCATTCCTCACTGGGATGGCAAAGACAAATTTGAAGTTGGGGGAATGCATGGAGATTAGTTTGTAGTGAATGTTACTGACAGAATATGCAGCTGTCGACAGTGGGATATCATAGGGATTCCATGCAAGCATGCAGTTGCAGGGATCAACCACTTTGGATACAATCCAGAGGATTACGTGCATGAAACCTACAGTAAAGATACTTTCTTGAGGTGTTACAACTATTTGTTAGAGCCAATGCATGGGAAGGATGACTGGCCAAAGACGGGAAATGCACATTTACTGCCTCCTGAAATTACTAGACTTCCTGGGAGACCAAAGAAATCCAGAAGGAGGGAACCGGATGAAGATCCCAAAGGGTCCAAGCTGAAAAGGAAACAAAGCACTATCAAATGTTGCAAATGTGAGAATGAGAGGCACAACACAAAGAAATGTGAGAATGAGAGGCACAACACAAAGAAATGTGGATCTCATGTGTTGGTGCTTGTAGTCTGGCTTAGTTCTCATTTGCCTGACACTGCTGATCAAGCATAGCCTTCATCATCTACTGAAATTGATTCTGCATGGTTGGATCAGGAGTGTTTTCCTCAAGTGGCCCTGTTTGATCACTATTTCTTGCGGTGGGATTGCCATTTACGGGTCGCTTACGAGATGACATAATACTGCAAAACAAGGTGTTGGCACATAAAAAATCAAGTATAGGGTTTCACATTGCTCACACAGTTCTAACTAACGGAAGTCTAACGAATCATCGCCACGTCTTTAGGATTTCTAGTTTCTTTTAATTGCCTGAAACACGTATCGCTCTGATACTAGTCTGTCGCGACCCCAGACCGGGTCCCCAACCTAATCCAGGATCGGGCGATCTAATGATGCCGTGCCAAGTGCATGATTTATTTGGCTAATACGTACACGGATTAAAGAAGAACATTTCATCCGTGCACGTGATTCCCCATGGGGTTCCGCGATGAGGATTTCACACACAAGCCATTCACATTCGGGATGCATAAGCGTGTAGCAAACTAAGTATAACAATTCATTTCATAAAGCAAGACTGATTTTACAAGTGTATGCAACATTATGTCAGAGTGAGCAATGATCGTTATAGCATTTTCCAAAGAATGTAAAGTTAAATGTTTATGCAAAATGTGAATTAGTTTATCATTCCCAAAAAATAAAGGCCAGTACATCCAAGATAATTCCCAAAAGTATGTTAGTCACAATCCCCAAAATGTTCTGTATCTCAAGGCTTGATCGAATGCCTACACGACATCGTCAAATTGTCATTCTCCTACACGTTGCGGTTCTCTGGCCGCCTCCTCGGGATAACCGACATCTGGACCTGAGTACCAAAGAGTGGGTCAGACACGACGGTCTGACAGGTGGGTGAAAAGATATAAACACAATAATAAAATACAAGTTACCTTGGAAAACATTGAAACCTGCTTCAACAATAGTTTTCATGAAATAAGATGCATCATTTGACCAAAAACACATAAGCAATATAAAATATGTAAAGGTACAAAAGAATAGGAAACTGACAAGATGACAAGCACACAAAGCTAAATCTTCCATCACTAATGTGATGAGAGCACACCAAAGGTGTTGGTCTCAGACACGTGAAGTGACGAAAACCAACTATATACATATATACATATAACTAGACAAAACTACGGCCGCGAACCGAGTAGCAGAACATAACAGAATCTAGGCTGCAGCTAGCAGAGCTAAAAAGGGAGACCCCAAGTCGGTGGATCAAGCCGTCAAGGTTGTCCAAGCTTAGTGGTGCCGACTCATGTGTCATACGAAGAAATAAGGACTTATACATATCTAAAATAGGTGTGTAACACCCAACAGACTGAAGAGGGTGCTCATAGGCATAAATATCACATTAGTATCCAATCATGTATATCCGGGGCTGACAGAACACTTAAAGTGCATAATTCAGTATTTCTGAAGCATAACTAGTAATGTTAAATGAAACTGAGGGGTACGTATAAAAATCCGAGTAAAATGAAACATAAATGGATTTCCATAATACCGGACCATACATTGAGGCTTTAAGATTTAATCAATGTATATAAGGGTCCCGTATGTCGATTTTGTTATTGGCATGGTACTCCATAAAATTGAAGACATTCCAAGCTCCCTATACACATTGACAAGTCCAAAAATCCCTAGTAAAAATCTCCGTGATGGGGTTTCTTTCTCGACCGAGCACCATACATCACCTCTTAGGCTCACCATTGCATTGGGGCTCCAAACAAACTACTCCAAGCCTTAGAACATTATTTCCCAGCTCCCAACATAGACCTAGGCCTGACAGGCAGTTGGCTCGAGCCAACAGCTCTCTGGGAGGGGTTCGCTCAAGCGAACTGCTCTCTGGCGAGGGTTGGCTCGAGCAAACATAATGTTGGCTCGAGCCAACTACTCTTTGGAATGAGTTGGCTCGAGCTAACTTTTGTTGGCTCGAGCGAACTCTGTCAGGAGCCGAATTTTCAGTGTAGTTTGGGGCTCTTCTTCCCTCACTCCATGCCCCTTTTGAGCCAAGTTTTTCCTACATAAAGGGGGCCACCTTGCCTTCTCAAAACAACATTTCTCCTCCTTCAATCACTTCACAACATTAAATGAAAATTCATCCCATTTCAACCTCATTCACCACAAGAAAACCCATCATACATGAACCCATTTGTAACATAAAACAACCTTTAGCAAAATAATATGCATAAATTTCTAAGAGGCTAACTAGAGAGTAAAATGCTTCAATATGCATTTTCGAAATCAATAGAAATGTAGCAAGAAGCATATGTGAAAAACATGTATCAAATCACCAAGAACAAGTAATAAAATTTAGGATTTTCTCATAAAATTTGATAACATTCAAACCATCCATTCATCCACTTGCCTTGGCCTCCAAACTAGCTAAGCAAGCTCCTAAAAACAATCTCAAGCAACACCTACAAGCACAACAAAAAACCGCCCAAAACAAACCCATTTAAAACCCTAAAGCCCAAAACAATAAACAAGAAGGAGAGAGCTCCCAATAATGAAGGTGGAGCCTCTCTAGGGCTAGGAGAATACATATCTTAAAGATGGGAGTGATGGCTTACTTGTAAAGTCTTCAAAGAAACAAAGCTAGCTCATAGAGAATCCTAGGATAGTTGGATTTCTCTACAAATGGTGTCAATGTGGAGCCTTCACGATGAGGATAAAGAAGTTGACCTCCATTTTTTCATTCGACAAGGATTGGTAACGGATTGGAGGAGAGAAAGCAAGAAAAAGAGAGAAAAACCCTAGAGTAGTTGGAGCTTCTCTTCCACAACGTTTTTGAGCCAAGAAAGGTAAAGTAAAGATGAGTCTCCTTTTTATAGAAAGTGGAGATGGGTCCCACAACTGGCAAAACTTGTCGGGCTAAAAACATAGTTTTTCGGGCCTCGAATGAGTTCGACGAAGAAGGGAAAAATGATTATCGAAAAATCTAGTTTCTAAAAAGTATACATTTCAATGGTTTTGGTGATATCGAATTTTGTGTCCAGATTTGGTGTAAAAATACTGTTTTGCCCTCAAAGTTGGAAAAGTCGGGTTTCGAGGTCTCAGACGGGAACAGAGACAACATGAAAGTTGTAAATGCTAACGAGATAAATTGAACAAAGTAAAACACAAATTTATGGAATCTCGAATAATCCCCCATGTTCACGCAAAGTCACTAAAGAACCCTCAAAGGGTCTCACTAAATCAAAAGGGCTCTCAAAATTCTCCAAAGCTATATAAAAGCTATTCTAACCCAAACTTAACCAAAATTCACTAATCTTACTTAGAACGAACACACGACTTAATTAGTGCTAATCGCGGTCACTCGGGTCGGGGTGTTACAGGAGGCCTGTGAAAGGCATACTTGGTTCTGATGAATTTTTTTTTCGACGAACTTTTATGTCGTAGGGGTTGTAGTGTTTCTATAATATGGATGAAAGCATTTTGGTATTTGTTAATTGTTTACCAATATGTTGTTGAAATCACTCTTCTTGACAACTACATTGCATATTATGTGCTACAGGTTGTTTGTAGTGATGTTTTTCCATGAAGGATCACCATTGTTCAAATTTGGTCATTTGTTTCAAATGAGATAATATAGGTCATTCCATGTGTTTTTAGTATAATGGACTGCTCGACAGATCATTCCAAGTTTTGAGAAGACTAGTTTGGATTGTGAATGTTGCTACTCGTTTTCATTTAGGACCATGAAAGTTGCTACTCCTCTTCATCACTATTACAACACGAAAATAATCTGCTGATTGTGATTATGTATTGACAAATACACTAAAATGGGTAATGTGGGTCTTTTAACAATATGTGGTGAAAGTAAAACACGAAAATAATCATTCCAGGTATTTGATAACTGTTTAACAATATGTGCTCATCAGTGGTAAGGAATTAAAATTTGAAATAAAATTCCAAAAACAGATGAGAAAAAACATGAAAATCTACATTTATTTACATTAATCATAAAAAATTACAACAATAAAATGGGCTTTCAATTACATTATATTCCAGTCAACTCTAAAATTACCCATTGTTGTAGATCCCACCAGATCACACCCACCCAAAATTGGATTATACTCCACATAGCCCTTTCACAACTCAATCGCATACATTTCTCCCAAGAAATATTGCAACGATCAATACCCCTGAAACAAACAAAGATACCCACAAATTCCTTTCCCATGCTCTGTTCCTCTGGAGTTGATTCTCAAGTCCTCTCACCTTTCGCAGCAGTTCAGGAATAAGCTGCCGTGAACGACTGCACATCACTAGATCGACCCACCGAAAGAAACCACATACTCGAGCTTCACATTCAACAAGTTTTCACCTTGGATTGAGATCAATCCAAGATGTCTTCTTGTTGGCCACCTTACCATAATGACATATGAATTCTATGGTGATCAGCTGCTTCCCACTTCAAATTCCCTCTTTTTACCTTCCTACTACCACGGTTGCCCACCCAAATCAGTCAATGGAGCTACAAGACATCAACAACACTGCCTTCCCTCCCAAATCACCTTCAACCTTCTTCAGTCCTAACGTCGCCTTTAATCTTCGCCGCCTTCCTGCATCTCCTTCTTCGTTCGCCATCCCTTTCGTCGTTTGACCCTCCCAAACGAAGAAGTATGAGAAAATCCCTAATAAAAGGACAATCTCAAGCTAATATATTGGTCCGTTATATATTGGGACATCAACGTCTAGTTGCCCCGTTATATATTTGAATGGCGTTATGAGTGCCGTTTCTGATTTGAATGGCTACTAGACGGAGGGGCCAACTAAATACAAAATCGATTGATGTAAGGGGTAAATTGATAAATCGAATAGTTTATGGTCTAAATTGGAAAATGTGTAAAACTAAAGGGGGCATTATGTCAAGAAGCCTTATTTTTATTCTCACATCATTGTAAAGTGGAGTAGACCTTTGTGATCGTACTACCATATCAAAAAAATATTTTTGGTTGAGTAAACCTTAATGATTGAACCACTGAATCAAACAATTAGGTGTAGAGGTTTTTTAGGTGCTCATATTGAAAACTTCTTATAGTGAAAGTCAATAGATCATTGTCGTATGGTTGTCTAGAGAGTGGACGTTAGTCAAGAATCGAACCATTGTAAATCATTGTATGCCTTTTTTTTCTTTTTGTGAGTTGGCCCAGTGGCCAGGGGAGGGATTTTTAAACCACCATGCTAGGAATCGATCCCTAGCAGGGGCTATGGGAGTGAGTGTTGCTGTGGAGATTCCCAATTGTTGTATGCCTTTATCTCTCTATGTTTTACTTGCTTTCTATACATGCAATGAGATACACATGCTAGTTAATTATACTTTTGTTTATTAGGCATATAATTCACTTGTGCTAGAATACATTGAATAAATTGGCATATCATTGAGTGTTTAAGACACATCACTTGTAGAGCACTTCACATTTGATCACTTGATTATTTTATTTAATAGTTATACATTGTTATGCAATTTAAGTGAGTTTATGCTTGTGTTTATTTGGACTAAGTTATTTGATTGACTTTAACGTTTTTAATTAGTCATATTTACCCTCTCTCGAACTTGCATTGGCGCCTAGCGTGCACTTTCATAAGATGGTATTCATCCGCCCCTAAAATATCTTGGAAAGAATTAGTCCATGCATGACTTAAGAGTGCCAACGTCTATCGATCCTTTGGAATTCTTTGAATCTAGTATGACTACACGTCGCATGCTTTATTGCCCCTAAGTTAATAATCCAATAATCAACATTCAAATCTAAATTTAGGGGTTTGTTACTACAAAAACATATGATTGGAGTCAGATGCTTACCACCTTTATGTCGAGGACAATTTCTGGGTAAGTGACCAAAGTCCTTGCACTTGTAACGTTGAAACTTTGCAAGGTTTATGGGCGTGTTACATTTATGACACATGTTTCGTGGATTCACGTCCTGATTTTGATTTTTACTCGGACTAGGTTGAAGTTTGATGGATTGGATGGGGTTAGACAAATTTGTGGTTCAATTATGCATATGCTAATTTTGACAGTTATATCTCATGCTGAATTTTTTGTCTTAAGACTATTATCCTGACTTAATCCAGGCTTTGATTGTGCAAATAGTGCTTTTCCTACGACATTTACCTCCATACTTTTTCACTCAGTTTAAAGCATTTGATTCAAATCTTTTGTTATTTTAATACTCATTTGAAGTGAATATTTGCTTTGTACTGTTCTAGGAGTCAATATAGATCACCAAATAGCGATTATTTTTTTTTGCCCCTCTAATGGTTGGTTTCCCAACACGAGTTGAGTCCGCAATCATAAGGTTTAAATTTCATAGGTGATTTGTGATCGACACTTCATATGGCAGACGATAATAATCAAATTAGATAGTGAAAGTTCGGGCCCTTTCCTCGTTAAATCCGACATCTCCCCTTTTAATGCCGATTACATACCCTTAACTGGTTTTGTTCATAAGTAGGCACTAAGTTGAAGTGCATGGATTACAACATGATATTTATAACTATGCAATTATCTTTAACCCACTTATCACATGCCTTCATGTGCCTCTAATGCCAGTATAGATGCCTGGTCCTCGTCTACTATAGTTGGGTCCATATCCATATTCAAAGTGTATTTGCCGCACTATCATCACACAAATATATTGGATGTTCTAATACTAACAGTAAAAAGTTATGGCAATCAAGTTTATCTCGTTTAAGGTCATCATAGAGGCTATTCGATGCAATCTACATGGATGTTATGTCATATAATGTATGAGATTGATGCATGCAACAAAAATAACTAATTAGCAACAACTACATATCCTTTTCCATTTTTGCAATCAAATCACTCTAGACCATGAAGGTCCCAATTTGAAAATCTCATTAACACAAATGGGCATAACAAAACAATCAAATTTGAGAATTATGATGAATTTGTGATTTAGCATTATGCAATTGCATACTATCCTACATGAGAAATAATTAAGATCAATAATAGTATATTTTCATCTAATAGATCCCTTTAATCAACAGTCGGGTTTGTTGGATAATTACACATTTGACCTTCGTCACCAAAGTTAGTCCCATGTAGATGTTACACTTGAAGATCTTGATGTATTTATTATATTGATGACCACATCTAAGCATGATCAATATTGATTTGACTATATCATCCGGGCCGCACTTGATCATTGCTACAGTCATCCTCATTGTATGCACGTAAAAAGTTTGTATGAGACAACCATATTAGGCCGGATAACATGAAGCCCATGATGACAGCCTCATGAAGTGCATAGTAGCCCAATCCAAGCGGATCAGATCAACGACACCCCTAGGAAATCTCTTGACAGATAGGCATTAAAAGGAGGGTCAGGAAAGAATTCTAATCACACTACCAAAAGCCCATGAGAAAAATCAGTTCGTCTACATGGACGGATTTATTGGAGTCGGCATGTGGACCAACCCCAATGTTCTCATCTGGGGTCGGTCCACATGCCGACCCCAATAAATCCGTCCATGGGGACTTTTTGGAGAAAAATATATGCTATCCATCGCCATACATTCGGGAAAGGTCTAGTGCTAGCCCATATCAATTGGTTGTAAAACACAAACCAGTCAATTCATTATATTGATCTTGCCTCATGCACTTCAATTGTTTTATTTACTTACTACTTTCTGCAACATAAAATCACACAAATAATTGTGTTCTAAATATTTTATGAATGTGCGACAATCCAATCCCCAAGATTATTTCCAAATTTCCCCATATTCAATTTCACCTTTTATGAAAAAAATATAATTCGATGTTGTAGTATGTTAGGCCCATTAAGTGATATCATGATAATAATAAGGTGGGCTGCAAAAAAATCCACATCATCATTGCCATTTCCCATACATAACCCATAAAAAAAATTACGCATAAAGAAATTGGGGCCTCCCACAAAATATTGCTATAAAATACTCTAAAGCTTAAGGAAGAGTTTGACATGTGATAAGTGGGCTTGACCTATAAAATGGTTTGTTGAATTTGTTGCATAATGGCCACTAAAAACACGATCATTTTGAGTTTTTGGGATATAATCATTCTAAACGTATTAGAATCTGGAAATTTTATATAAAAAAAAAGGCTCTAGAATGAAAATGGACTGCAATGGGCTCATATAAAGCAACTCAAGCCCATTGCACATTCCATGAACATGTTACTTGTTGAGTAGTTGTTGCTAAGCATACCGCAGTCGGCTACTATAAGTTTCCACAAATAGAATGATAAAAAGCCTCTTATTGCATATACATTATGTTGAGCGGTTTAGATCAACCCTTAATTTAGATTTACTGTAAAACACAAAAACTCAAGTTTTTCTTAGAAGAAAATGAGAACCGTTTATGAAATATCTCTAATGCAACCTCTTGTGATCGATTTCCTACACGAACAAATTGGACTGAGTTGTGAGACCATTGTTGGTCGGCGATCATTGTAGAAGCTTTAGATTGAGTGCAATGAGTCTACTACAATGTATTGAGCCGGTCTATGCATCAGATTCGATCGTGTATCGTTAAGAGGCGCAAAAGAGATTTACTATAAATCACACAACTTTATTCACACCCTTTTGTTCTTAGGCTTAGAGATAGATGACTCATGAGTGAACTAATAGATGAATATATCTGATCTAATGAAAAATGATTTCTTCCACTTTCCTTTTTTTCAAAGATTTTTTTTTTTTGGCATTTTAGAGTAATGGCCAACACAAGCAATTACTGAAGGGGTGAGGAAGATGATAGCTTATGATGATTTTCTATCTTTCACTTCTCCTCTTTATACAATCAAGAGGAGAGGACCATTGAGGAAACATCAAGATGTCCGTAATATAGGTATTTGATGAGGAAATAGATGAGAGAGAGAGGAGGTGAAGGGCATTATTTCATTTTTATGTGTTTGGGACCATATTCGGTGACATGGTTGTGGGCCCCAATCCACTAAGTCTAATAGGAGGAGGGATGAACAGAGAGGAAATGGAAAATCCATGTTTACTAATACACGTTGTCGGTTGGCATTAGGGTTCGACATGCAGGGGCGGATCCAGGACTTCTAATCTGGGGGGGCTGCACTTAACTTACACTAAAAAAATAGCAACAATATCTCACCAAAAACTATAAAAATTATTCTATTAATCATGTCCTCTAAAAGGAAACCCTTATAGTGCAAGCATCCGAATACATTGAATAACATTTCGGAGAAGCAACCGATTATTTGCAATTGCTTATTTAGAAAGTGTATTGAAAACACTATCATTATGTCGAGAAGGATTCATTAGGTTCTTTAATTTGAAATAAAATTAAACTATTAAAATAATTGCAAAAACATTGATGCTCATTTATAACTTGAAGAATGGGTCGGCACTAGTCCATGGCCCAGGCACGGTTTTTTTCCATGCACCACAACCCCGCCAACCTATTTTTCTTTTTCTTTTTTTATTTTTCTCAAATTTTGCCAAACAAATATTAGATTGAATGGAAAATACATGCCACTCTTCCCTTCCGTGGAAGCCGTCTGAATTCCATTTCTTGACAGCAATACTGCAATACCCATCCCACTCTAGGCCTTGGTTGGTGCAAATGTCTTCTCATCAATCCAACCTATGAAAATCCTCCCAAAACCTACTTCGCCAAGAAGTCTATCGGGACTAAAGTTCATGGTCGCCTTCTTCAACTCTGCAAAACTGAAAATCTTTAAAGTGGGAGTAATGGGAAGGATCTGTTCGTTTGAGGAAACCTCATTCAAACGGCTCAAAAATGCAATCCCAGTTCCCGAATGCGTCCCTTCATTGTTGGTGTTCTGTGCAATCCCTATAAATTTAAGATAAGAGAAGAGGAACAAATGATTTGAAAAAAATCCATTTGAGATGATGCAAACATGGAGAGATCTGTGAATAAAAAAGGGAGAAGAAAACAGAGCAGCACATGAAAAAACAGTCACAGAAAAAATTGTATTTGAAAGAAATCACATGTACGCAAAAGGAGAAAGGGATTTTGATAAAATGACCCAGAAGAAGAAACGGAAACAAAAGATAAATTCTTTCTACAACCAGGAGAAAGAGAGAGAAAGAATACAATAATATTTTGAATTACTCAAACTATGAACTGAAAAGGCAAGAAAACAACCCATATTAAAATTTTTTTTTTTTTTTGGCTGAAACCTTGGGTGGGCTGCAGCCACCCCGGGCCCCCCCCTTCATCCGCCCTTGTCGACATGCAAGAGAAAAGGGGAGGAAGAAGAAGAGACAAGAATGAATGATAACAAAATTAAGAAAAAAAGGAATAAAAGTGTTTTAGTCATTTCAGAAAATTGGAGGAAAAGAGCTGCTGCGGGTGAGTGGATTTTGCCGGAAAACACCCAGTTGAAATATCAAAACTTAAACCATGTTTTGAGAAAATTGGTTTTCGTTGTGTTTTTTTTTTTCGAAAATTGGGAAAAATTTAGGGACTTGTCTTTTAGTTTTTTTTTTTTCATTTTCAATCCACATTATAATAAAGAAAAAAGGAAAATAATTTTTAGAGAATTTTATCCTAAGAATACTTTTTGGCAAGTGGACCGAAACAAACACTTTAGCGAACCATGCACCAAATAGGGCATTTTGCCCCCAAACCCATTTTTTTACCATCTTTTTCGAGGGTCGATGTCAACCCTCATTTTTAGTATTGATGGTCGATAGTGACCCATGTATTGACATTATACCTTGACAGAATGTGATTGTGAGGGTCGACATCGATCCTTGCCTGTGGATTTCCCGTGCGAAAACTTCCTCATCTTCTTTAAAACTTTCGAACCCGTTATCTTCGGTTCCATTTCAAAACATATGAGATCCCTTTGAGTTCTCGTTCATCATGTTCTACACATAACGCACCAACATGGTCTCATCTTCCATTCTCTACCACTTATTAATACTCTTATTTTTCGTCTCATAACCTAATCTATATGACTCAAGGCGATGCCCCAACTTCTTTGAAAGCCACAGGGGTTCTCCTCATACTGAACCAAAAAACCTAATCTTTAAGAAATTGAAATGACTCAATACATTAGATAACTCCCAAATCTCAGATTCTCCTAATTTGACAGAGCCGCCGATGCAGGCATTAGATAAATTCCAAATCTCATATTCCCCAAAATTACATTACAATTTACTAGGGTATCATCAGTTTTGTGTTTATCATGATTCTAGTGCATTTCAAAATGAGAAAGAATGACGATGTGAATTCTTTCTTTTTGTTTTTTCCATTTCCAAAACGAAACCCTGGAATGACCGTTTGTTCCATTTAGGCCAAAACGAAAGGGAGACCAGAGTAAAATTGACAACCATTGGACATGCCCCCAATGTCTTAAGTTGTTAAAATTTTGTTAAAATGGATTCAAATCCATTGGTTATCTTCGTTTAAGACCTTTGTTCTCTTGGTGGTGGTTTCTAGTGTCTCACTGCAAAAATAAAAGATTGGTGCGAGGTGGAAGATTCAGGAACCAGTAGCCCACCTCACATGTTCTCTGGTTCATGTGGCACACCAACAGTGGATTGTATTACCATCCATTTTGCAAAGTATTCAAGTCAGTTGCGGTTTGTGGGTATTTTAAATGGACTTAAGCGGTTCGATGATTTTGTATTTGTAATTTAAGTTGAACGATTTTGCTATTTCAATTTCTTTTGATCTTGTTTAGATGTGTAAATATGTTTTTTTTGCATTGAGATTTTATTCTACAACTATATTGTGATTTTGTTGTTCATCTTAAAAGAAAAGGGAGTGGAAAGAAGCAATTGATAGCTTGATTACTATTATGGTTTGAAGTACAAATGAAAATGTATGAAGGTGAGATGATCAAGGATCCATATGACAATGAGAGATAGTGAGAGACCTCTTATAGAATAATCTATTACTAATCCATCTACTTCATAAAGTTCGTATTTGACATATTTATCAAACTCATAAAACAGGTTCCCCATGTGAAAAACTCTCCATTTCTCTCTGCTAACCAAAAAACATAAATCATAGAGAGTCTTTCTCTTAGTCAAGGGAGTTAAAAGAGGGAGATTCAAATCTCATTTCCGTCTCACAACTTCATGTCTGGCAATTCATTTAAATAGGCCCCTTCTATTGGCTTGCTCAGTTTCCTTGGGGTGCCTACCATATTCAAAACATGGTAAACGAGAACCCTTCAAAGGATTCATATGTTTTGAAATGGAGACCGATGAGAACAGATTGTAAAGTTTTAAAGATGATGAGAAGCTTTCGCACGAGAAACCCACACTTGACACTCACTAGTTTTAGCGAAGGTTGACGTCGACCTTGGCATTTACATTTTGTCAAGGCAGAATGTCAATACCTATGTCACTATCGACCCTTTAACACTAAAAATTAGAGTCGACATCGACTCTCGAAAAAAATGGTAAAAAAATATTTTTTTTTGGGGGCGTAATGCCCTATTTGGTTCATGGTTCGTTAATAAGGGGCTGTTTGGGGTTTTAATAATGGAGTTGAGTGAAGTAAATATAAGTGAGTTATGATGATATTTTATTTTTTGTTGTTTGTTATGAAATTTTTTTTTTTACATTTTGTATAGAAAAGTGGAGTTTTTTTATCTTTTAATGGAAAAAGGAAGTTGCTTTTTGATTTTTTTTTGAAAAATATGGAGGGATATTTAAATTAAGGTATTTTTGATGTGACTTTTTTTTTTTGAGAAATGAGTGTTTTATTTTGCTTGACCTTATTAATAGAGTTGCAAAACAAACTCTAATAAAGAATTTATTTTGGTCCACCGGCTGTGTAAAGTATTTTTTTTCGAATAAAATTTTCTCTGTTTTTTTTTTCAATGAAATCTCTCCTCCAATTTAAAGAAAAAAAACAGATGACGGCCGAAACACTTTATAACGATGATAGAGGACTTTTTGAGTTTTTTTTTTTTCAAATGTTTTTGTAAATTTTGCACGCATGGAATGCCCTCTGCTACCGTCCCCCCCTCCAATTTTTCTCACAGTTGTTTCCTTGGGTAAAATCTCAAAAAGAAAATCAACCCTCTCCCTTTCCTATTAAGCATCCCCCGAGCCCAAAGACAAAAGACCCCGCATTTCTTTCCTCCTCCATTTGCTCCTACTCCTAGTGAAGAGAGCGAGAGAGGATTAAAAAGTGGAAGGATTTCTTTCTATAGAAATCTCCGACCATCTCTCCTCTCTTCTTTCTTCTTGGGGTTTTTCTTCAAATCAATCTCATACTCGCCCCCCTTCTTTCTATTCTCATCTCAGGTGAAAAATACAAAGCCCTTCTCTAATATTTCTTCCCTCTTCTTTCTTACTGTTCTTGTAATCTTTCTTCTTGCAATCGAATCTGACGATCTGCAATCATCTATTTTTTTTTCACTCTTCTTTCTACCCACCAAAATCCATCTCCTTTTTGCTTTTTACGCATCACCGAACCAAACCCAAAACCCATTTCTTTCATTTGTTCATTATTCTGTTATCTTGGATTGATTGAAGTTGTGTTTGTGATTGAGCTGTCTGTAATGAAAGATTCGATTTTTTTGACTGGGCGATGAATGGGGTGTTTTGTATTGGTTTCCGGAAGATTTTAACGCAATCAAAATTTTTACTTTTGTTGCTTGACATTCGCTGTTGATGGGTTTTTCTGGGGATCTTTCGAATTTGTTAAAAATGAAAGAAGGAGCTGAATACAGAAGCCCATGATTTTTAATATGCTGGCAGTTGTTCAGTCATTTGATTGAAATGCACGAACTTAGTATTCGATCAGTTAGAATTGGCTCGTTTTGAGTTGGGTTTGAAATCATGGATTGATTGTCGCCAGTGTTAGATTTTGATTATAAGCCTGTGTGATTATGATTTGATGCGGGTTCAGTGGGTTTGTTACTTTCATGTGCGTGTATGTGTGCGTTTCTATATGGTTCTATGCATTAAGAGTTTGGCGTATGGCCGAGAAAAAACTTGGTATATATGTATGTTTCTTTGAAGGTTCAAGACTCCCATGGTCATGATTTGGTTGGAATATCTTATAGGTCCATGCTTCCAGTCATTAGCATTATGCTTTTCATATTGTGCTTATTTGAATGTTCAAGACTTCCATGGTCATGATTTGGTTGGAATATCTTAGGTGCATGCTTCCAGTCATTAGCATCATGAGCTTTCCATCTTCACAAATAGAGTCTAGGTTTTTTTTTCCCATTGATGGCCTCAACTTGCAAATATATATGATTGGCAATGGATGTACTGCCTTACAAATGTACGAGCTAATAATCGCTGGAGAAACCATATTATGACTATTGCTGTATTCTGAAAAAATCGCTCGAGTGCAGAAGCAACAGGGGATCTTTGTATCATAACTTACAAGAAACCAAGGAAATGTTTCATGAGATGCACCCAAGCCACCTCTTGGGTCCTTATTAAATGATTAATGTGCGTAGAGTGCAATTTAATTTGATCAGATGCTTTATCTAATTCCATGTTCTAGGATGCTTGTCTTGATTCAAGTCCAAATTTTCCAATTCCATCTTCTAGGTTGCTCCTTCTCATTCAGGGCCCAAGGGATATTTGGTTCATGCATTTCACCAATCTGGATGAGTGCAGGTATCCAAAAAAAAAGGGAGGATTCGACTCGCTACTTGGAGTATAGGAAGCGTGGTGTTAGTCGATATAATGAAATGGAAAGGCTGGAAAGTGGATAAAGCTAAGGAGCGTACTGATACCTACAAACTCTACTACACAGGGAAAAAAAGAGAGCCAGAAATGGAGTAGGTATAGTAATAAATAAGAATATGAAAGAAAACATTGCGGGGGTAAGGAGATTGCGTGATATAGACTTATTGCAATTAAACTCTTGTTAGATGAAGATATGATTTATATCATTAGTACCTGCACACTCCAAGAAAGATCAGATGGAAGCGTTAAAGATACAATTTTGGAATGAGATGGATTATTTAATATGAGAAATTCCAATTAGTGAAAAGATTTTTCTTCGGAACGGACTTAAATGGGCATGTAGAAAATGATAGTAGAGGGTATGGGAAAGTGAATGGAGCCATTTTATGGTGGACAACGATTTAGAGAAAGAAATGAGTAGGGAGGCATTATCTGGGAATTTGGGCTTTACTTGTCATAATAAAGCCTGCTTTAAAAAGTGAGAAGAACTTTAAATTACTTATAAGAGTGGAACTGATAGGAGCCAGAGATACTTTTTTCTATTTAAAAAACATGATTGACTAGCTTGTAAAGACTGTAAGGTTTTTTTTGGAGAGAGGTTGACTACACAACATAGGATAGTAGTTTTAGATGTTTCCATTAGAAGTAGAAAGTCAGGGGTAGTAAATAAAAGGTGTATAAAAACATGTGGGGGCATTTGAAAGGGGGAAAGGAAACCGCATTTAAGTATAAAATGATCAATTGGGGAAAATAGAATTTTGAGAGAGAAACTATGGTGATGTGGAGCCAAATGGTCGATTGTATTAGAAGGGTTACAAAAGAGGTGCTTGGAAAGTTGAAAGAAAAAAAGTACAATTATAAAGAGACTTATTGGTGGATTTTAGATGTTTTGCAAGCTGTTTGAGAGAAAAGATGTTGCTATAAAGTTTGATAAGGGATTAGAAATACGAAAAACTAAAAAATGTATAAGAAGGCAAAGAAAGAAGGTAAGAAAGAAGTAAGTGATGCAAAGTCCTAAGCAGATAATGACCAACATAATAAGTTGAGAAAATGCAAGTCGGGCACATGCATAGACAAAGATATTTTCAAGCTTGCAAGAATGAGAAAAAGGAAAAGTAGGAATAGCACCGATTGGAGATAAAATGAGAGAAAATCGACTGAGATGGTTCGGCTATGTTAGAAGGCGTCCAACGGAGGCACCTGTTAAAAGGTGTGAAAGCATGGAGATTGCCAGGAGTAGGAGATGGAGAGGGAGACCAAAGAGAAGTTGGAAAGAAACTATTAAACATGACCTTGCCTGCATGGATCTAACGGAGGACATGGCCTTAAACAGATTTGATTGGCGTCGTCAAATCTACATAGCCGACCCCACCTAGTGGGAAAAAGGCTTGGTTTGGTTTAGGGACTCATGAACTTAGATGTATAAAGAGTAATGACCAAAAGATTTTAGTAAAGGATTATGATATTAAAGAAAGGTATTAAGAATATTATAACAAACTTTTAAATGAGGATTTTTATAAGAGGCTTAGGAATGAGTTAGGATACTTAATTAGGACATACATTCTAGCCCAAAATTAGGATAGCAGAAGCGAAGAAAGCATTAACAAGAATGAAGACAGGAAAGGCTCTGGGGCCAGATGGCATTTCGATAGAGAGTTGGAGATGCTTAGGAGACATTGGATGAGTTTGGATAACTAGGCTCTTTAATAAGACATTAAGGAAAAAAAATGTTGAATGAATAGAGACGAAGGGTTGTAGTACCCATATACAAGAACAAAAGAGATAAACAAAGTTGATCAAATTATCATGGGATTAAACTCTGGTGTCTTCTCACTTGGACAATTAATGAAAAATATCGAGAAAAAGGAAAAGTCTTCATATGTTCTTCATCAATCTAGAGAGAGACTAGGACAGGGTACCTTCAATTTTGATTTGGTGGGTTTTAGATAAAAAGAGTGTCCTAACAAGTTATATTGACATGATTGAGACATGCATGAAAGAGTGGTGACTAATGTGAAAACTACCTGTAGAGAGACAAGTGAGTTTCCAATGACCATAGGTTTTCTTCAGAGGTTA
This sequence comes from Litsea cubeba, assembly GCA_012931725.1. NCBI lineage: Eukaryota > Viridiplantae > Streptophyta > Magnoliopsida > Laurales > Lauraceae > Litsea > Litsea cubeba. The sequence goes on along the minus strand of CM022949.1, from coordinate 88,695,070 downwards.
GCTTTGAGCCTTTATGTTTTTGCATTGATCATGGATGAGTTAATTACTTATATTCAAGAGGTAAGTTGGTGCATGTTTTTTGTAGATGATACAATGTTGGTGAGTGAATTAAGATTTAAGAGATGGCGTGAATGCCAAACTTGAGATATGGCGGGAAGCTTTTGAATCCAAGGGATTTAAAATAAGTTGTACGAAGATAGAGCATATGAATTGTAACTTTAGTGGGATGTGCAAAGAGATGCAACTCTTGTGAGAATGGAAGCTCCTGAGATTCCACAAAGAGAGTCCTTAAGTTATATTGGCTCTATAATTAATAAGGATGGAGAGATTTAAGAGGATGTTGAACATATGATAAAAGCTGGATTGTTGAAGTGGACATTTGTTTCTAGAGCACATTGTGATCGGCACATAATCAGATTAAAGGGAAGATTTTACAAGATATCGATTAGACTAGGTATAATTTATGAATCAGAATGTTGGTCAATTAGGAAAAACACATACAAAAAATGAGTCTAACAAAAATGAGAATGTTTAGATAGATGTGTGGTAAAACTGGAAATGATAGCTCGAAATGAGTGCATTTGGAAGCACTTAGGGGTACTATCACTGGTTGATAAATTAAGAGACTCGTTTGAGATGGTTTGGACATGTCTAACTTAGGCTAAGAACATCGCCGATGAGGAAAAATTTTTCTATGCGGGTTAATGGCCCTCAAGAAAAGGGGTAGATCAAAGAGGACATGGATGGAAGTAGTGAGTAGATTTGAAGAAGTGCAACCTTTCCAAGGATTTGCCTAGGATAGACTGGAATGACCAAACAAAATTCATGTTGCTGACCCTAGCATAGTTGGGACAAGGCTTTGTTGATGATGATGATGATCTGTGCCTAAGAATTTGTGTATTACATAAGATAAAACAAATAGAAAATTTTTATCTGTTTCCTTTCAAGAAAAAGAAAAGAAAATATTTTTTGGGGTATCTGCTTAGGTTGCAATTTGTTCACCCATCCGTGAGTGTTTCAAGTTTAAGATTGCTAATATTCAAATTATAAAGTCAAACTATATAATATTTGAAAGTGGGCACTTCTACATTTTAAATTTATGACTATATGTTTCTATAATTAGGAAGTGTGTTTTTCTAACTACTGTTTGAATTTTAATAAACTCTCCCTAGAGTGAAAAACACACACATTGTCATTCACAGCCACAGACCACATTCTTTCTTAACTCCATCTCTATCTGTATCTATCTCCCTAGGTTTTATGTCTAACTTAGTTTTTCATTGTTGAGATCCTTTCAGGTTTTCATTTGGGCTTTGAAGAACATGGAAACTAATGGTGCTGATAAAGTGACAGTCTCTGGGGTTGGTGAAGCTGAATGTCCGGAGACAATGGTTGAAATAAAGATAAAAACTTTGGATTCCCAGATATACACTCTACGAGTGAATAAATGTGTAAACACCTTTTGCCCCTCTATTATCATTCCAGATGAAGATTAATATATTGAACTGAGTTATTTCAAAGTGTATATTGAATTATTGATTTCTTTTGCTTTGACGACTGTGATCAATTCTTTTGAGCCGCATTAGTCATATAGATTCCATGCCTCCTGTATTCTCTGTGTTGTTGCCTTGTTTCCCAATTTCAATGCATACTGATTCTCGTTTTATGTAATGTTCTTATCTCATGCTTGTTTTACAGTGTAACAAATGGTAAGGATGCAATTTCCTCTGCAGATTGATTCAAATTTAAGATACATCAGTGGTTACCTTGAAATAATGTTGACACTATCATGATGCTTCTGTTGTTACCTTAATCTTCTACATATGTTGTATTATTGGTTATAAATGTGTGAAAGTACTATTGCTTATGCCCTTGGTTTCTTTTCTATGTCAAGCCAGAGAAATTAGACAGCGCTCCTTCATGAATAAATTGCAGCCTTCCAAAATTTGGCATTTGGCTGTTAAGAAAAAAAAAATACTCTATAATCTCTGCTTTCTACTTAGTTCTGACATTAAAAGATTTTGTACAACAGTACAGAGGGAAGGGGTGCGTTGGGTCTTTAAGGGCCAATACAGGTGGGAATGAATTATGCTTTTAAAAGAATCATTTAACAGTTTCTTGATCATTTAAGCAAATCCAAAAATGAGTTCATTTCAGCGGAAAAAAAAGGTCTGGAGAAGGTACTTAGAAGTTTTAAATTTATTGTTAACAAATTATTGAGATGACATCAGCAGCAAGTGTATCATTTTTTCCATTGATAGGAACATTAATTGTTTTCTTTAATTAAGTATCTAGGGAGGCTAATAGGAACCAATTTTTAACTTTATTGTTAACAAAATATGGAGATGAGATCAGCAACAAGTGTATCATTTTTTCCATGAAAGGAACATTAATTTTATTCTTTAATTAAATATCTATGGAGGCTAATAGGACCCAATTTAGATGCCTAAGAACAGCATGCAGATGGGTATTGTTGCGATACCGACCTCATAAGGAGATAAGGAGAAAATTCATCTACCAATTGCCCTTTTATACCTTCTTAGTTCTTACCCCTAAGGTAGATTGTTAATTCTTGCTTTTGTAATCTTGATGTTGTTTGAGTAAGTTCTTTGTTATTGATGAACTGCTTTTATGTGGATGGTTTTGAGTTTATGACTAAGCCTAAGCTGAAGATGCATACAGAAAACTTAAGAACTTGGTATTTAGTTAACTTGTTTGGTTTTGGGAGTGAGGGGCTTACAATCTTATCAATAGGGTTGTTCAATTACTATCTAAAGAAGGGAATCTTTGTCTGGACTCTTTAAAGTAGGTTTCTTGCTGATGGCACCCCTCTACTCTGTTACTATGCAAAGTGGAAAGGAAAACTTTATGGATAAACTGCTACCTTTTGCTTTATTCAAATATCTAATTGGGGTTCATTTGGTTTTAATAAGAGATCGCATTGGATCATTATCACATATGCTTTGGTGCTCGATGCTCCTTTAAGTCAATGCTTCGAAGGAGGCTCCTATGCCAAGCACTAGTGATTGGCATAGTTGCAAAATTTGGTTATGGTTTGTGTCACTTGGGGTGGGGGAATAGAGATTGGTTGGAGAGTGACTCATTGATGCTATATCTTGGGTCTCTTCCCCAAAGGTCTTCCCCCTTTGGAGTTTTATTTCTATTTTAATGAGATTAGTTAGTGCTCGTCGAGATTTCAAGTGGAGTACAAGCACATAGGGCGGTTGCTAACTCCTTTCCTCATTCCTTGGCTAAACAAAGGCTGGATAGATCTTCTCCGATGGTTGTTTTTCCTTTGGAATTTCCTTGTTATCCTTGCTTTAATGCTTGTATACCGTTGCAGTCCAATGGATTGATTGGTCTTTTGTTTTCTTTTATATCTCTTTCTTGATCAATGGATACCTTTGTTAACCAACTAAAAAAAAAGTAAAAGAAAAAAAAAGAAAAGAAAAGAAGAGATTGGTTGGGTGGTTGAGTGGAAGGGATAGTCAATGGAAGACATGGAAATGGTCTTATGTATAAAATTTCTTAGGGCTACAAAATATCAAGGGGTTGTGCTTGTTGATCATTTCGGAAAATCAGGGGCGATCTCTGTAAGAGGAATGGCAAGGATATAACCTATGATACCCATATCCTTCAAAATAAGCACATATCGAGGTACCTTGGTGTTTGCTGTTTGCAGATGATATATCGTTAGTGGATTAGTGGATGAATTGAGAATGCAAAACTTGAGAGATGGTAGGAGGCTTTAGAATCCAAGGGCTTTAAAATAACTCCTACAAAGACAGAATATATGTTGCATGTACAAAGAGTTGAAACTATTGGGAGAAATTGAAGCTCAAGAGATACCACAGAGATTCATTCAGATACCTTGGCTCGATAATTAGTAATGATGGAGAGATTGAGGAAGATGTTGAGTATAGGATAAAGGTTGGATGGTTGAAGTGGAGACTTGCATTTGGAGTACTTTGTGATCGGCGCATGCCTACACGATTGAAGGGAAAAATTTATAAGACAACGATTAGACCAATTATGGCCTATGGAGCAAAATATTGGTCAATTAGGAAGCAACATATGCACAAAAAGAGTGTATGAGATATGAGAATGTTTAGATAGATGTGGTAAAACTAGGAAAGATGGAATTAGAATTGAGCGGATTCGGGAGCATTTAGGGGTAGCATCAATAGATGATAAAGACTCATTTGAAATGGTTGGGACATGTCAAATGCAAGCCAACAACGATGTTGTCGAGGATTTTTTTTTTTGTAGATTGATGGCCTACCAAGGAAAATGAGTAGGCTAAAGAGGATGTGGATGGAAGTAGTAAGGATAGATATTAAGAAATGCAACCTATCCAAGGATTTGGCTTAGGAATACGATAGACCAAAATGGAGAAACAAAATTAATGTAGCTCACAACATAGTTGGGACAAGGCTTCGGTGATAATGATGTTTGCCTTTTGTGTTTCCAAGATATAGGAGATTTGCCAAGGAACTGGCACCAACCAGTGATGGATAAATGAGTATCATGGTAGCCAGCTCAGTCAGCATTGGTATAGGCATTAAGTTTTAATTGAGAGGCAGATGAGTAAAAAGTCCACAGTCAAGGGTTTCTTGAATATTGTGAAGTACACGATGTACTGTTGAAAGGTGAGGTTTATGAGCATTGTGTCATTGCCCACAAATTGGCCGGCAATTTATATAACATGAGCTATATTGGGACGTGTCATCGTTAAATAGAGTAGACTTCAACCAGTTGAAGGTACATAGTAGGTCAGGCGGGGGGCTTCATCTTTTCTATATTTAACTTTGAACTCGAGAGTATTCACAATCTTGGAATCAGTAAGATGAGCTTTGGAGAGTAAGTTCTCTACATAGATGCAAGTATCACTGTGATTGCGAGAGATTTCATGCCCAAATGACTTATCTTTCATCTTAAAGGTGCACAAGAGGTAGTCCTTGAATTCTTTGATGCCAGTAACATCATTGCCACTGAGGCACTGATGATAATGTCATAGAAGCGAGGCTGAATAATGGCACGATGGGACTTATCAAACCAAGCACATGGGGCCTGTTTGAGGCTATAAAGCGATCTCTTTAAGAAACACACATGATTTGGTGGACATGCGGAGGGCGCATGAAAACTATTTCTTGAATATTGCCACGAAAAAGTTATTTTTTTATGTCCCATCTGCCAAAGAGGTCGGGTGTGAAGCTCTAACGCCTAGCAGGGTTCCGGCCGTACTCATTTTTGCAATTGGAGCAAAGGTCTCCTCATAGTCAATCCCATACTCTTGCTTAAATTCTTGTGTGTCGAGGCAAGCTCCATTACGATCCAGACTCCCGTCAGATTTGATGATGGAGTAAATCCACTCACTTAAGTGGATGCTGGACACGCAACTAGACATGCTCGATAAAAACTACATTTCAAGAGATGTCAATGTGTCAAGCCTTTGGGTCATAGCATAGAAAATCCTTTTGGTCATCGCTATACCCTAGAAGAGCACATTTTGTAGCTTGTGGTGAAAGCGTTGTCTGTTCATGTGATGGAAGATGAAAAAGCAGAGATAGCAAAAAATGCACAAGTGGAGGGTGATTGTTCAAATAGACATTCATACAATGAAGTGTTATTCAAGAAAGAAGTGGGTGAGCGATTTATAAAATGTACTGCCATGTGGGCAACTTCACACTGAAAAGGTAGGAGGAACTGAAAAATCATTGAGCAGGGCATGAACTGTTTTAGCTATATGCTGCTTTTTCTCTCAGCAACCCCGTTTTGATGAGGGGTATGGGAACATGATTTTTATGGACAATCCCTTTTTTAAGGAAAGATGAAAAATCCCGACATGTACTCTCCTCCTGAATTATAACAGATTATTTTGATGATTTTATCAAATTGGCTATGCACAATTTATAGAACTTTTGAAAACTAGGCAGATCTTTGATCATGCGAAGAAAATAAAGTTTGAACAAGGAAAATAATCTACCATTATTTAAGTGATGAAGATGCCTATGCCAAAGGGTCTACATTGAAAAGTTTGTAGAAAAAAGCAAAGAGCGAATCGAGTCCAATGTCCAAGAGGGGAAGAGCTGCCCATGTTTAACCCTGGTCCCGATCACTTTCCCAGTTTGGCAGTCCTTATAACACAGCCAGAAGAATAGAAATGTACTGAGTACTAGTTGACCAACATAAATTAAATTGGCAGACAAATGTAGAACAAAGTAGACATTAGGAAGGGAAAAGGGTAATTCTGATGTGTAGTAATGTCAATCGACCCTATGCCAGAAATGGATAAAATGCTGTCTGTTGGCTGCTTAATCTTTTCATGTCTGGCATATGGTCAAATTTCATTCAGAATTTGTTCCACTGAAATCATGTGGTTAAAAGCACCAGAATCTATAAACCATGAGGAGGGCAAACTGGTAGTAGAAAGGGCAGTGTGAGGGCAAAATGGTAGTAGAAAGGGCATTGTGAGAGTAGTGTACAGAACATAGATACCCATGGAAATGAAGGCAGAAGCTACTGAGCTTTGTATCATGTCCGAATCTAAGAACAATTTGGTGTCATTCTCATCTGAGTGGAGTTGAGCTTGAAGAGCAGTTTGGTTTTGTTCAGGTCATCGTAGTGGCTGGTCATACGTCGGAGGAGGATGTCTAGTGTCTTAAAAATAATGTGGCCTGCCCTTCTACACTAGCTACAAAAATTCTTTTTGTAGTTACCGGCCACAAGCCCATAGCCTTTGCATTAGTAACATTAAATTTTCTATCTTTGTGCTGTGATGAATGCCACATTTTTAGATGAAGATGCAACACATGTTTGGGTAGGTTTGGGTAGTTCACTTGTAAATAGAATTGAAGTGAAGGGTCACTTTAAGAGACAAGAAAAGGAGAGGGGCCATATCAAAACGTACAAAATTTTAGAAAACACCTTTTTTTTTTAAAGTAAAAAAGTTGTTCCCTCGTTCCACTAAATGACAAAAGGCCTCTTCTTTTTATCCAAAATAGTAAAAAAAGTTCCTTCTCATGCCACAAAAAGTCAAGAAGGTGGATTTTAAAATTTTGTACTTTTTGATATGACCCCTCTTCTTTTCTTGTCTCTTAAAATGACCCTTCACTTTAATTCACTTGTAAAGTGAATTACGCAAATAGGATCTTTGTTGATAGTGTGCTTGGATTAGAGATGAATTTCTTCTCTCAACACTTCTTGTGCACAAACAATCCAGGTCTAGAGATACATCTCGATTCATTAATGCGGTGCGAACCAACTCATATTCAGGCCTTAGATTTGTTAGAAATTGACTGATGTGAGACTCTTGTATCCGGAGGATATGTAGAAGGGATTCTGATGGCACAGTGTACACGATCATGGAATCATTTTCTTTCCACAAAGTGCAAAAACCATTGTACTATTCTTGGACTGTCTTGTCCCCTTGGCAATATTTGGCTAATTCAGTGTCCAAATAAAATTCTTGGACCAAATGGGAGTAATTGGGATTACGGTTAGCCATAAGCTGACTGCTGTTCAAAATGGTGAAAAATAACCATTCTGTAAAAGCAACCATGACAGGCCCTTGGAGGCATTACAGTTAGCTGTATCAAGGATGAAAATAGCGGTAGTGGCCCGCCGCCAAACCGTTACGAAGCGGGCGATACATAGCGTAGCGGGGATACGTAGCGGCGTAGCGGTGCGATTTGAAAAAATTGCCCAAAAAATCTGAAAAAATTCCAGAAAATTGTAAAATGAAAGAATATGCGGTTCTTTTGCAAAAGTAAGTAAGAAAAGGGGGCGTAGCGGTGCCCTCAATATATGAAGTCCTATATCGTTGTATAAATTGAAAATAATAGTAATGATTAGTTTTTTCACATGTATTAATGTTTCTTAGTCATACTAAGTTAGAAAGTAATGGAAAGCTCATAAAAAAAAAAAAACTAGCACATGAAATAAAGGCATAAGACTTAAGAGTTAGGTCATTACTCATTAATGAACATTGAACAATTAAATATCAATACTTCAACATTCAAGGTTCAAATTCAATCAAGTGAATGAACTATGAAGTGATCAACAATCAACACCAATTTAGAAATGACAGAGTAGAGAGTTAGTGAAGGAAATAGGAATACCTTAGTCACCAGCACAATGATGGTTCTTTATGAAACAATTTAATTAAGACCGGTTTGAAATCTAGTAGTAATAGGTAACTATATCTTTACTACTATACAATTTCAAACATAATTAAACAGGTTTAATATCTTATCTAGCAAGTTATGATAATAATAGACATCCAAGGCTCCAAGCACAAAAACGGAAAGACACCCAGCAAAAGAGTCTTAGCTATCAAGTAGGATCCTTTCGTTTTCTTGATTGACACTACTCTAAAACATGCGCTTTGCGGAGGGGGTCCGGGGGTATCCTTTGGCGGGGGTCGAGCGGTCGTAGCGGCTGCTACACATATGTAGCTACCGTAGCGGTGCGATACCCGCTATTTATAAAATAGCGTGGCGGTACTGACCGCCACGGCCGATATTTTTATCCATGAGCTGTACCCCTGTTACAGCTAGCCATGAAACTTGCAGCAAAACATCTTAGCTGCTCAGTTTGGCCAATTTACCCTTATTGATTTAACTATTTGGGTTGAGGGTTCTAAGAGCCCATTCTTGGTTTGCCTAAGGTCCTTTTACCTGCATAGGTTGGCACATAATGAAGGTTCTGACTTGATAAACCAAGGCCCTTCCGAGACTTGATCTTCTGCCTTAGAACTTGATCTTCTTTGTAGAGACTTTCGAAGGCAAGGTCTTGGACTTGACATGGAATTGACAACACTAGGGAAGTGCATATTTTAGTATGGCACTAACAAAATTAAGTTATAAAATTTGACCATATAGCCGTTGTGGACCTTCTAAAGAGGATGAATGGTTTGGACAGTGAAAATGGTCCCACAAAAGTCCAAAATGGCAGATTTTAGAGTCTGGTTTTTTTTTCCGCAAATATCTCAAAATACATGATGAATCGACGACTAAAACTAGACCCTCAAGCCAGCTTCGGCCTTCTGAAGAGGATGAATGGGTTGGATCTTGATTTAGGGTACCACTGGAGTAAAAAAATTATAAAAATAGGACTGCGAAAAAAATGACTCTTGGTCACTGTAGCACGTGCACAGCATCAATAACCCGCGTAAATGTTTACCATCTCTTCACGTGTGAATTTTGGGCTCAAAATTACCTGATTTTCACACATCCTTTTACACGTCACATGCACAAATGGTTCAAGCAAGCATGACGTGCGTAATGGTTACCACATGAAACCCCATTTACAGTTGTAAATGGGTGCGAACAAACGACCCCTTAGTGCCGGGTCTTTGTTGTAGGGCTGTGTCTGGTGTTGATAGTAACTTAGTTCTTTCCCTTTAATTTTAGTTCGTAGTGAAATAAATTAACGTCGCCATTCAAGAAAAAGGGATGGACGTCGTCATGGTGCCCACTGTAAAAGGATCACTCTGTGTTTGTGCGAGCATTCATAGTTTCAATGCCAAATTGCATATTCTAATAAAATTATTGCAAATATAATTTGCTTTCATTTGATTGTTAATTTTAGATGGAAACTTCTAGAACATCAAGCAATGCATTAGTTTGAGCAGTGATTGAGAACTGCATATGAGTGGAGAAGTAGAATTCAGAAGCTAACCAAGCTAGATGGGATAATGATTCCCCTGTGTCCTTCTCTTGTTTCCTTCAAGATCTACAAGTTACAAAAATTTCATCCTTCAAGTTTATATAAGGAATTAATACGTGAGAGTTTAATTAAGTCTTAGATCCTTGAGAAATGGAGCACCTTGGAATTTGATATTCAGATAGGGTAATATAGATTAAATGTTTGTATTTAATTAATGATATGATTGTGCTATGAAATGTAGAGCCAGTGAGATGAACATTAGTTGTTCTTTCCTGTGGGATGGAAAATTATGTGCCTTTTTTTCTGTTAGCATTTGACTAATTTTTCATTTCTTCTTTTTCTAAAATTTTCTGCAGATGCCAGTTCCTGCACTAAAGGATCAAATAGCAACTGTTACTGGGGTACTATCTGAACAACAGCGGCTGATATGCCGAGGAAAGGTTTTAAAGGATGATCAGCTCCTCTCAGCTTACCGTATCTTTTTCTTTTTTCTTTTTATTTTTTTGGTGTTTTGAGTTAGGTGTTTTTCCCATGTTAGTGATAGAAGTCGTCATATTTTACCTGCTTAAGATATTGGTTTGTTTTGGGGCTTCATGGTCTAGTTTGTTTTAGGCATTTTATTGACTGGTGCTAATTAGGGCTGTCAAAGGGCCGAGCCTGGGCCGCACCGGGGTAAGCCCTTACCCTACCCTCATATATGCGGGTAGGGCTTCGGTCAAGTCAAAGCCCTCAGAGCCCACGGCTGCCCTACAATATCCAAGCCCTTATCCTACCCTCAAGGGTCAGGGCTGGGCTAGGGTCGGGCCAGGGCCTAAAGAAATAGTTATTTTTTTAATATTATCATATATAATAATTCTTCTATACCATAATGCTAACCCACCTTTATTCGATGGGCAATGTAAAAGTCAATCTTTTTGTAACACTTCTAAAAGAATGCACAAAACAAGTTACTTCATCATTTTATAAAGGTATTAGTTAGGATTAAATGAAATAAGGTAATGTGATAGTATTGTGACATGAAACTGGGAAATACACTTTTAAATACCTTAACACACTAGTAGTAGTTACATAGTTTAAATAATATGCTCAGTTTTGTTTGTTTTTAGGCTATTATTAAGATTGTCGCAACTGAAGTTTTGCTAGTTGTTGCCTTTTTTACTAGTTCATGTTCTGTATATTTTTATCAAGCAATAACGTGAACCATGAGAACATGTTTGGCAAGTCGTGTCTGATTCAATTAGTTTTATTTCAAATAGGAATTAGACTTATTCCAAATAAATTATTTGTATATGTGGTTCAAATAAACATTAGACCACTCTTGAGTTAGCAGTAACCCTAACTTGTAATTCTTTGAAAAATCACCATTGGATTTTATAACAAAACAATTAAACTTTGAATGCCGAAGATGAATGACAAAGATGATTTGATTCATGACTTACAAACTTTTAACTCCGGATGTGGGGTCCACATGAATGAAACAACAACAGTCATAAAAGTAAGGGTATAGAAAGAAATTAGCATCGATCAATAGCTAGCGGTTGAAACTCAACCTCACTTAATGATAATGTTAATGATCATCTATCTAAACTCTCAACCTTCAATAGTTTACATTGGTGAAAATCAGTATGATGAATGACAACTTGAATTCCCTTTTCATTGAAGAATATGTCCGTGTTGGGTAAACATAGAATCAAATATATCATTCAAATGATAACATAGAATTAAATATAGGTGGCAATATTGGGATCTATGGGGATATCCATTAAAATTCTTTCTAAGCCTTGGTTATTATTGTTTGATAAAATATTAAGTCTCTATCATTAATTGCTAATTAGAGGAGTTCTTTATATTCTTTTGTAAAATCTCTCTCTCTCTCTCTATATATATATATATTCTATATTATACATATTATTTATTTTATATATTAATAGACAAAGGGCCGGGCCGGGCCCCCTTGGGCTGGCTAAGTCAAGCCCTAGCTCGGCCCTCAAGGTTGCGGGCTTTTCAAAATTGGGCCCTACCCTACCCTCGGGCTTTAGGACAAAAAAAAAAGCCCTCGTTTTGAGGGCTTTTGCAGGCAGAGCCGGGCCGGGCCCCCTCGTCAAAGGGCCGGATTGACAGCCCTAGTGCTAATCCTTGCCATTTTGTGTTAATGCTTTCTGTTAGGTTTCCTACAAGGATAAAACCCTTAAAAATGAATCATTTATGGACTTGGAAGAGAAATGATTTTTGAGAGATGAAAAAAAGGTGGATGATCTGTTCATCCATTTGGTAGAAGTGTTAGGCAGCAGCTTCTATCGTTGTTTGGTGTTAACTTGGCGGATGGGGCATATGCAGGCAGAGGAGAATTGTGTGGAGTATGTGTTTGCTTGTGGTTTAATATCCATTTATTTTGAGGGTCATTGCTTTGGTGCAATGGTAAAAGTCTCGGGTGCCATGTGTGGTAATGCAGGTTCAAGACTTGTGAGCAGCCATGTTGTGTAAAATTGCCAAAGGTTAGGTCTGTCTCTAGTTTGGACCCTCCAGGACCTTGATTTGGTGGGACCTGCACTGGATGATGACCTTGTGGACTGTTTCAACCGCAGGAAACTTAAGTTTGTCCGCTGTAATGTTGCTTCACAAACATACCCTTTATGTTTCCCTTGTCTGTGGGGATCTTTCATATGTGCTAATCAGTTGCAGCTCATCCTAGTTGGTGATCTCCACGCCAGCTGTGTCAATCTAAAATTTTGACGGCCCGGATTTGAATGTATTATTTGGGATGCCGTTCATGAATCGGTAGATCCCTTTCAGGACCTATTGACTGTTGTAATACTGCAAGTCTGGAGAGATATGGCTGCTAATTTGGTAGAAAAGCTCTCTTTTAAGCCATCAAGTGGTGGTTTAGTGTGACTTGTTTGTCATTATTGTAGGCCTCTTGAAAAGATGATCCTTCTTATAGATTGGCGATTTAGTTTGGTGAAATAAGGGAAATTTGGTCCTTTTGTTCCTGTCGTTTCCTTGGTATAAGGATGTGAATGGAAAGTGGTACTTAAGGATGTGAATGTGAAAGTCGAATTCTCAGGGAGGGATGGAGTCTCCAGAGGATGAGCAACCCATGGGAACCCCTTTATCTTTGTTGTAACCATATTTCTTTAAGTTCTAATTAGGAGAAATTGGTTCCTTTTGTTCCTGTCTTTTTCTTGGTACGTAAGGGTTTGAATGGGAAAGTGGGACATAATGATGTGAATGGGAAAGTGGAATTCTTAGGGAAGCAGGGAGTGTCCAGAGGTCAGCAGCCTGTGGAAACCCCTTAATCCTTGTTTTAACCATATGTCTCTTAAGTTTGTGTTTCATTGAAATGTCAGCAATTGTGTTAAGAAGAAAAAGAATGTTGTATAACTGATTTTCATGTGACGTGTTCTGCTACAGTTCATTTCAAAGGGACCTTTTCTTTTAACGGTATTTCACTCTTAATGTTGTCATCTTTTGCATTTTGGTTGGATTTTAGACAATTTTGTTTTGTACTTAAGTTCTTCTTAGATGTGGAAGACGGTCACACATTGCATCTGGTTGTTAGGCAACCATTTCACTCATCATCTTCAACAACGACAGGTTTAATGGGATCTGAGAGCACGGCGGATCATCCAGGTAGCCTATGCTTTATAAATCCAACTCGTAGGCTCTGATATTGAGCATTTCTTGTTGCTTTATCGTTTAATATTGAAATGGTAGGCTTGAAAGTCTTGATTTTCTTTTTGCTGGGTGCTTATTAGAGGAGTTTCTTATTTTTTCCATTGTTTTTTTTTTTTTTTTTGAATAGTTAAATTCATTGAAGTGGAAAATAGTACAAGAGACTTGTACTGAAAGAAGAACAGTTACAGTGGACCCCCTAAACGCATGAAACAAAGAGGACAAACCCTACAAACAACCTAGAATGACCCTAGAACATTACTACAAGACAGCCACAACTCCAAAACATTACTACAGGACAGCTACCTTGCTCCAGTTGAACATGATTTGGTCTATGTCAATCCAGGCCCAGTACTGCAGGCCCATTTAAATGTACATGTGTACATGCCTTAGCAGTTAGCTGTAATTATGGATCTATACCATATTTGTATTTATCTTGATAAGAATGATTAGCATGTAAACAAGGATTTATCCCCTATATATTCAAGTCACAGTCGACCCTAAGATGGACGGCATTATTCTCCTTCTCTCTTTCTTATGGTTCTATATCTCATCTCTCAATCAATGACATGGTATCAGAGCGGGTTAGAGCTCATTCGATCACCTTTGATCATCCTCTAGTCATCTTCCAAAGTTCTGGAAGCCTTCTGAAATCAATTGATCATCTTTGATCATTCCTGATTATCGCAGATCATCCGTGGCCCACCGAAGATCATCATATCAGAAACTGAAGGAATCAGTCACCAAGCTCTCCTAGCCATTCATTTGAGTGTGCTGCTTGTAAATTAGGAAAAAGTAAAACTTTACCTTTTTCTCAATCTGCAACTCGTAGCAATGAATGTTTTGACTTAATCCACAGTGATGTTTGGGGTATTGCTCCTACCATTTCTCATGGTCATTTCAAATACTTTGTTACATTTATTGATGATCATAGCAGGTTTACTTGGGTTTATTTGTTACATTCTAAATCTGATGTTCTTAATGCATTTAAATTTTTTGTTAGCTATGTTGAAACCCAATTTTCCAAATGCATTAAAACTTTGCGACCAGATTGAGGGGGGGAGTATGTTTCCACTGAATTCCAATCTTTCCTAAAAGCTAGAGGAATTATATCTCAACATACTTGTCCACATACTCCACAACAAAATGGAGTCGCAGAACGGAAAAACAGGCACCTTCTTGATGTCACGAGAACACTTCTAATAGAATCTTCCGTTCCTCCGCGTTTTTGGGCGAAGCTATCACCACTGCAGTGCATCTCATAAACCGTTTTCCCTCACCTACCATTGCACAATTAACACCACATTTTAAACTTTTTGGTCACCATCCATCGTTTAATAATCTACATATCTTCGGGTGTGTTTGCTTCGTTCATCTGCCTCCCACAGAGCGCACAAAATTAACGGCCCAATCTAGTAGGTGTGTTTTTTTAGGATATGCAACTAACCAAAAGGGTTTTGTTTGCTATGATCCAAAGGCTCGTCGCACCAGGATCTCTTGTAATGTCATTCTTTTTGAAAATCAATATTTCTTCCAAACCCACTTGGATTGTCCTTCTCCATTTTCCTCAACCGTGTTACCTGGTTTTTCCGATGACACAACTGTTGCTCGGTTTAATCCTAATTTTGTGTATCATCGAAGGGAAAGAACTGCCACTACAGATGCCCACCTTCCTGGTCCTCCTCCGGCGAATGGTCCAACATGTACTGGTACATTGCGTCGCTCCTCCAGACTTTCTCGCCCTCCTGAGAGGTATGGATTTACCCATGCTTCCTTGATGACAACACTATCATCTGTTTCCATCCCAAGCTCTTATTTGCAGGCTGTGCAACATGATTGTTGGAACCAGGCCATGAAACACGAATTAGATGCATTGACCCAGAATCACACATGGGATATTGTGGATTGTCCTTCAGTTAAACCCATCGGTTGCAAATGGATCTCCTCGATCAAACTTAAATCTGATGGATCCTTGGATAGATACAAAGTGAGACTTGTGGCACTTGGCAACCGACAAGTGTATGGCATTGACTATGAAGAGACATTTGCGTCAGTTGTAAAAATGACAACCGTTAGGTTACTTCTCGCCATTGCTGCTTCTCAATCTTGGCCATTATACCAAATGGATGTCAAGAATGCCTTTCTCCACGGCGACTTGAAAGAGGAGGTCTATATGCGGATACCACAAGGTGTTCCCTCTCCGACTAAGAAATCTGTATGTCACTTACGAAGATCTCTTTACGGTCTCAAGCAAGCTCCACGAGCGTGGTTCGAAACATTCAGAGATCGTTTAGGCACGATTGGCTTTACTCAAAGTCCTTACGATCCATCTCTTTTTCTGAGCCACGCATCTGCTGGCTTTACTGTTCTCCTCGTATATGTTGATATTATTATCACCGGCACTGATGATGGTATGATCAAATCCCTCCAGGCCTCTCTCCGAGATTCATTCCATATGAAGGATTTGGGTCCTCTGCATTATTTTTTGGGCTTAGAGGTACATCAGTCTCCCAAAGGCTTGTTTATCAATTAACACAAATATGTGACAGATCTCATTGAGCTTGCTGATCTCCAGGAATCTTCACCAGTTGATACGCCGCTCGAAGTCAATCTTAAGTTGAGTAAAGATGATGGTGATCTTCTTCTTGATCCACATACATACCGGAGACTCGTCGACAGTCTTGTCTATCTCACCATCACCAGGCCTGACATCTCTTATGCTGTCAACCTTGTCAGCCAATTTATGATATCTCCTCGCCATCTTCATCTGACAGCCGTGAAGCGAATTATCTGGTATTTATTGGCCACTGGAGTACGTGGTTTATATTATCCAAAGGATAATCCTCTACTTCTGACTGCTTATGCAGATGCTGACTGGGCTGGCTGTTCGGATACCAGACGGTCCACCACTGGTTGGTGTATGTACCTCGGTAAATCTCTCATTTCTTGGAAATGCAAGAAACAAGAATGGGTCTCCAAATCATCTACAGAGGCTGAATATCGGGCCATGTCCTCTGCTTGTTTTGAAATCCTATGGCTCCGGGGACTTCTTTCGGAACTCGGATTTGCACAGGCCTCTCCTACTTCATTGAATGCTGATAATACTGGGGGCAATCAGAATCACTGAAAATCCTGTTCTTCATGAACACACAAAACATATAGAAGTTGATTGCCACTTTATTCGAGACGAATACAAGCGTGATGTTATCATTCTAACTCATGTCCCTACCGAGTTTCAATTTGCAGATATCTTCACTAAGGGACTTCCTCGGCCTCGACATCAATTTCTTGTCTCCAAATTGCTGCTTTATGACTCTCCCGCATCAATTTGAGGGGGGGTGTCAATCCAGGCCCAATACTGCAGGCCCATTTAAATGTACATGTGTACATGCCTTAGCAGTTAGCAGTAATTATGGATCTATACCATATTTGTATTTATCTTGATAAGAATGATTAGCATGTAAACAAGGATTTATCCCCTATATATTCAAGTCACAGTCGACCCTAAGAGGGACGACATTATTCCCCTTATCTCTCTCTTATGGTTCTATATCTCATCTCTCAATCAATGACAGTCTACAATATAGTCTTTGAAAATGTGGTTTATTGACACCCATTGAGCCACATAAAATTTAATATTTTCACAAATCGAGTCTCCATTAGTGCCGGCTCCCTCAAAACATCTCGCGTTCCTTTCCTTCCATATGTGCCAAATTACTGCAAGAAAGGTGAACTTCCACGTCTTCCCCTTTTGTGACCTGATTGGAGATTTCCAAGCCATGAACAAGTCTTGAACATGCTTTGGGAAGACTCAGCTGCAGCCAAACCAATTTATTACAGTGTTCCAAATCTTCACAGTATTGTTACACCGCAGTAGTAGGTTTTCAATTGTTTCTTCATCTTCCAAACACATGGGGCATGCATTGACCACAATCTTCCGTCTTCGTTTAAGATTTTCCATAGTGAGAATCTGTCCTTGGAGAACTAACCGGCCAAACACCACAATTCTTGGCGGGGCCTTGAACTTCCAAATGTTCTTTATCTAGCAATTTCTCTCTGTCCTTTTGGAAATGGCTGAGTAGAATGATGATACAGAGAAGAAATGGCTGAGTAGAATGATGATACAGAGAAAGAGCCGTCTTTTGATGCTATCCAAATCCTGTTATCCTCCCCTTCTTCCGGGATAAGCACGTTTGCAAGAAGGTTTATTAGGGATACAAACTGCGTTTCCTCATTGTCCCTCAAATTTATTTGGAATATGGGGCTCCATATGACCTCATTATTGGTGCCTTTACCAAAATAACTTTTGACATTTGCTTCCTTCGCCAAAATGCAATTAAACAGACCTGGGTATTGCTTTGCCAGCGGCATATCCCCTATCCATGTATCTTTCCAAAAGAGAATCTTCTCCCCCTAACAAACTTGATATTTGATATTTTGTATAAACTTCTCCTTTACAGAAGTTATCCCTTTCCATATCGGTGAGAATCTATACCTTCTGTCTTTGATCTCCTATCCATCCCTTTGATTGCCATATTTGGCTCACAAAGCCTTCCTCCATAGGCCTTCTGATTTGTTCCCTAATCTCCAAAGCCATTTCCCCAACAATGCTTCATTCATGCCTCTAAGAGATTTGATACCCAATCCTCCTTCGAGCTTTGATGAGCATACTGAAGACCAATCCTCTAGGTGGAATTTTCTTTCTTCACACCTCCCATAACAAAGAAAGTCCCTTTGCAGCTTCTTTATCCTGTTGATCACTGATATTGGGCATTTCAGAGTTGAAAAGTAATAAAGTGGTAGATTGGTCAATGCTACTTTTATAAGGGTTATTCTGCCTCCCATAGAAAGGTGGGTGGCTTTCCAAGTAGAGAGTTTCATTTTCATCCTCCCAACCATCGGATTCCAATCCGATTTCTTCGTTGCCCCCAAGTATTTGACTGGGAAAGTTCCCACTTTGCAGCCAAGGACATCTGCAAGTTGACATAACGCCGAATCCTTGACTCTTATCCCAATCAACTCGGTCTTGAAGAAGTTGATTTTTAATCCTGACACCGCTTTGAAGCCGAATAGGATAGCTTTCACATTTCTAATTTGGTCCACAGACGCTCACATTTCTAATCAACTCGGTCTTGAAGAAGTTGATTTTTAATCCTGACACCGCTTTGAAGCAGAATAGGATAGCTTCCACATTTCTAATTTGGTCCACAGATGCTTCACAAAAGATGAGGCAGTCGTCGGCAAACTGTAGGAGGGGTATTGTTGGGGCTGTGGGAGCCACTTTGAATCCCGTTATGAGGCCTTGGGCTTCAACTGCTTTCACCATCCTGTTTAATGCTTCGACTATAATTACAAATAGGAAGGGTGATAGTGGATCTCCTTGCCTTAGCCCTCTTTGAGCATGAAAGAAGCCTTTTGGGGTACCATTAATCATGATAGAGAACGAAGCTGAACTCATGCATTCCTTGATCCAATTCCTCCATTTTTGACCGAATCCCATCCTCTGTAGAAGGTATTGCAAGAAGCCTTAGTCCACTCAGTCAAAAGCTTTTTTCTAGATCAAGCTTGCATATCAGACCTGGTTTCTTTCCTTGTCTCTTGCATGGACACACTGGCTTGCTGTGAGGATTCCATCCAGAATTTGTCTTCCTATGATGAAAGCTCCTTGCTCTTCTGATATGATGCATGGCAAGATCTTTTGAAGTCTCGCTGCCAACACCTTAGCTAAGATCTTGTATACACTTCCGATCAAACTAATGGGCCTGAAGTCCTTTATACCGATATCCCCTCCCTTTTTCGGAAAAAGAGCTATGAAAGAAGTTCCTATGCCCTTTGTTAACTTTCCTTTTTCGTGAAACTCCAAGAAATTTAGGATGTCCTCTTTCAGCATATCCCAAAATCTTTGGAAGATACCCATAGGGTAGCCATTTGGGCCCGGAGCTTTGTCCCCCGTGCAAGAGAAAACTGCCTAGCGGACCTCCTCCTCTTCAAGTTTCCTTTCTATCTATTGAGCCCTCTCATTTCCTATTCCGCCAAACTCCAAGTTCTCCAAGGTTGACCTTTCCCGCACATCCTTGGAGTAAAGGGAGACGAAATGATCCTGAATATGCTTTGTTTTTTCTTCCATGCTTTTCAAGCTTCTGTTTCCATCCATCAAGGAAACTATTCTATTTATTCTCTTTCTTGAAGAAGCTATCTTGTGAAAGAACTTAGTGTTCTTATCTCCTTCTTTCAGCCATTTACATCTTGATCTTTGTCTCCGCATAATCTTTTCCTCCCTCACCTTTCTTTGGAATTCTTCTTTTAGGCTTACTCTTGTTGCTTCTTCCTCCAAAGACAGCTGACTGGCTTCCTCTTTCCTATCATGATTTTGTATCTCTTCTAGTAATTGCATCTTCCTCACTCCCACCACTCCAAAGTTATTCTTGGCCCACTCTTTAATTTTCTACTTCAATAGTTTCAACTTAGTAGCCAACCTATAGCCCGCCCATCCCTCAATTTTCATTTCTTTCCACCAGTCAATAATTTTTTTCTGGAAATTGTTTTTCCTCTAGCCACATTAACTCAAAGTGAAATGGGGTTGGGCCTACCTATCTGGATTAGAATCAAGCAAAATAGAACAATGATCAGAAGCAGTCTTTGGAAGGGCTAGTTGACATACCTCTAGGTATTCTAGCCAATCGTTTGAGACCAAGAATCTATCCAGCCTTGATAAAATTGGCAGGCTCTGGTGATTAGACCAAGTGAAGGAAGCTCCTTTCAACGGCAAATCCACAAGAGCTTATTTTCCCATTGTTCTTTATTGAATGATTTTCCATATGGCTTTGGGATTGATCTATGGGACAATAAATCCAAAAATTCAAAAATAAATATGATCAAAATTAAAAAAATAATTTAAGAGAAGAAAACAAAGGGATTGATTAGAAGTGATGTGGTTGGCATTCCTTAAAAAAAAATGATTCTTTTAAAAAGTTCCCAAAAATCCAAAAATATACCAAAAAAAAAAAAAAAAACAACTCAAGAGGAGAAAACCTTTGGAATTGATCTATGGGATGAATAGATCTAGAAGTTAGATGCATTTTAGAAGTGATTTGATTGGCTTGCCATGGAAAAAAATGTTTTTTTAAACCCAAAAATTAAAAAATAAATAGAAAAAGAAAAAAAAAAGGATACAAACAATCCATAAAAGTTGTAGTTTGATCAAAAGATCATAAGAATAAAGTTGAAACTTGAATATTTTCATACCTTAGAAGAAAGAATACCCTTGTGTATTGGCTTCAATTTAGTTATTTTGAGAAGTTTTTAATGATCTCCCTCCTATAGAATGGTGAAGAAGTGCTCAAACCAGCTTCTCAGGAAGTTAAAAGGTTGCAAAACAGCAAAATAAGTGCAAATATAAGAGATTCGATTCTTTAAGGGCATGTTTGTTTGCATGAGGGGAGGAGTGGAGTAAAGTAAATGGTCAAAGTTATAGAAAAGGAAACAGGAGGGGGTTGAGGGTAAGTTGCACTAAATGACAAAAAGGTACTTTAAGAGGCACTAAATGACAAAAAGCTATAACTAGGGAAGGCGTAACTTTTTGCCCAAAGGGTGTGAGTTCATGTCAGAAACTACGTTTGTTTGCTTCATGGAAATCAACACAGGCTTGCAGGGCTTATGCCCAAAGGGGACTGAAGTATGTGCATGGAATATTTGATGGCCACTGTTGGGTGAGTCTCCTCTCTCCTTGGTGCAAAGCCAATAATGGGTGTGAGACTCATGTTTTGGATCTACACATTGCAGCCTATACATTGATTTCTGTGGTTGAAAACCACAACGCTCCCAATTGAGTGCTCCATTCAGGTTGGAGAAGTTAGATGGGACTGATATCTGGCTATATTCGTACTCTTGAGGAGTTATTTTGCTCTTCGGACTTCTGTGTGTGCAACTGGCTGTCATGCATCTGTTTTAGTTGCATACCGTCTCTATTGCTATGTATATGTTCTTATTTCATGGTGATCACTGGACCATATTTGAGTATCCTGTTGTTCAATTGGCTGGGTGAATGACTGTGGCGTAAATTTGTTTGGGTTACACAGCCAGTGAATTTATATTACCTTAGTGCTGCTCTTGTAACTGTTGTCATTGTGAGTTATTGGCAAGGCCATTGCAATTGGTTAGTTAGTTTTGGATTAGTAATATGGATTGCATCAATTTTTCGATAAATCATACTCTGCTTAAGTCCCTTTTGCTTAAACATTTGTTTGCTATATTTCTATTCTTATCTACACTGTTGGTTTTCTGAACTGTGTAGTGCATATTTGTGTGAGAATGATTATCTGATGATTGTTAACTGCTGCTCCTGTCATTTTGCGGCAGTTGACCCTTCAAATGGTCACAATCGTGGAAATCATGTAGCTCATAGTTTAGTGGTTGGAACCTTTAATATGGCTGATCAACGGGATGGAGCTATGCCAGATATCGGTCGAGTGAGTCTATAAATAGATCTGGACTTCGTTTATCCAGTCTTTGCATACAATTTTAATGTATTAGTTCTTCATTTAGCTTAACTTGCATGTTTTTGCTTTTGTTGTCACATCTTCAGCAGATTGTTTCAGCTGTTCTTAGTTCTTTTGGAATCACTAATACTGAAGGAGTGGATCTTAGGGTAAGTTCTATGATGATCACTGGAGACCGCCTGTTGTATATTGGTATGTTTTATTCAAAAGGCGCCATCCTTAGAAAGGTTTCTCAACTGAGGAACTAAAACCGTACAACAATTTTTTTTTTCTATTGATGTCTACCATTTCTTTCGCATTGACATGTTTATGCTGCTTGTGCTTGTTGTCAGGAACACAGTATGGAAAGGCTCAACAGAGCATCCAGTGCCAGTGGAATGTCAGACTCCACCCAACCTTCGTCTGAGCAGACTGCTCCACGAGCTCAGTCAGACTCACTGCATGATGCTTTTCGCTCACCAACTTCAGTTTCTGTAGGGTCCATTCCACCAACTGTATGTTGCTTGGCATCACTAGTTTAGTTTTGACATTATCTGTTCTTTTTTTTTTTTTGGCCTCTGAATGGTTTTCTTATGCCAAGTATCCCTAGTTGGAAAATTAAATTGCATATGGTCTTCTCTTTTTGCAGGTAATTCCTGATTCTCTAACGACTTTGTTTCAGTATTTAAGCCATATAAGTCACGAGTTCAGTACTATTGGTCAGTTTTTTTCTTATATCAACACTTTTGCCTTCTCCATGCATTTTTTTTTCTCTTGGCGATCTGAGATGATGATACACATGGGCATTGGTAGGAAGAAACCACAATAGGGATGTTGGAGACGTCAACATTGATGGGATGGAAGGGGGAGGTCATGATGGTGCCTCACGTTCAGGTGCTGGACAAGGTCTACCGACACCAGAATCCTTGGCAGGAGTCATGCAGTCTACAAGACAAATGCTTGTTGAACAAGCAGCAGGATGCCTATCTGTATGTGCCTAGTGAATCATTGCTTCTTCATTTCATATTTGTTTAAGTAACAGCATTCATAACTTGTAATCCATGTCATTCTTGTGTGAGTGCTGCTAGTTTGGAAACACCAGAGAAGATGTAATGTAGCCCTTGCCCATGGTCCACCTGGGACCCACTAGATGGGTTAAACTGAGCCCATAATGGGACTCTAGCCCTGCTCAATTCCACATTTCCATTAGGGAAACATTTTTTTTTTTCATTTTTCTGTTCTTTTTTGTCTTTTCTGTTTAATGATTTGTTTGGTTGGTTAGGATTATGACTCTTGGTCGATTTTTTTTAAATCTTTTTTCTTAAGTTATCAGGATTTGTTCATATTTTCTTGCAAAGTCATGGATCTATTATAATCTCTTGATTTGTTTTCATTTTAGAAATCTAAAGGGTGAAATGGAGGATCATTATTGTTGGAGCATGTTTTTTTTTTTTTTTTCTATGTGAGAGTTTTTATTTGGGGCTTAGGCCTTGTAGAGGGTCTGAATCCTATAGCTTTAATCTTAGAGAACTGTTAAGAAGTGAACCTCGACTATCCAATTAGGTATGCTTCTTGTGTTGAAGTAGAAAAACAGAACTTAAATGCAAAGTTTTGTATTGTTGATTGGCTTCAAACAAGGACTTTGAATTGTGAGTTCCACTGCGATTTGTTTAAACAAGGCAACTTATGCTCCATGGTAATTGAATGTGGTCTTGCATTGAGTAATTGATTAATTGGTGAGGATGTTATTTACTTTGCATATAATTCACGATAGTATAGTTTGATTATCAGTAAATTTTCCTGATATCTTTGGATTCAGTTGGATTGGCCCATCATCATAGTGCGATCACGGTTTTCCATTTGGCTTGGGCACTTTCTTCCTACATCAGGATGTGATTTCTAAGGAACTTGTTTGGTTGCAAATGGTTGGGTCTTGATTAAAACTCAAGATGAGTTGTCTCCCAATTTCATCGAATCTTAGATACGTTTAAGGCAGTTGAAAATTCCAATAAATAAACCAAGACATACTAAAGTCAAGTGCATCACTTAAAGCACCTATGGAGATCAAATTATTATTTACTGAAACTGAGAGAGCAAATTTCAGAGTATGACTTAGCCTACCTAGTTTGATGGGACAAGGGTTGTTGAGCAAAACCTGCAAATACTCCCATTGAGCAGAATCATGGTATTCATGCAGAAAGTGGAGAGCTAGCTACCCTGTGACATCAAACCTTATCAAAGACTGGTTGGGCGACTTTTATGTCCTACTATACTCGTCTAGATATAGCTTATTCATCCAGATATAGCTTATGCTGTTAGTATTGTCAGTCAATTTATGCACACTCCAAGAACTGGGTACATCATTTTGAAGTATCTCAAAAAGTCACTAGGACAAGGGATTTTGTCTTCTGAACATGGTCATTTAGTTGTGGAGGTTGGGCAGGTTCAAAGATAGAAATCAACAACCAGCTATTGTACCATGGTGGGTGTGGAAAAGCAAGACACAACTTGTGGTTTCTAAATCCAGCTCTGAAGCTGAGTATCAACTGTGGTCATTTAGTTGTGGAGGTTGGGCAGGTTCAAAGATAGAAATCAACAACCAGCTATTGTACCATGGTGGGTGTGGAAAAGCAAGAAACAACTTGTGGTATCTAAATCCAGCTCTGAAGCTGAGTATCGAGCAATAGTGCTTGGAAGTAGTGCATATATATATTTTTGTTGCGGATTTTACTACATGAGTTAGGCTGGCCCTATGATGTTATCGTCTGATAGCACTTTAGCATGGCAGGTTGCCAAAAATCTCAACCTTCCATGAACATAAACACTGTGCAATTGATGAGAGATTGAAAAAAAATATATCAAAGTGAATTATGTACACAGATGAATAGTTGGCAGATTTTATTTCTAATTCTTGCTATGATTTTAGGTATTTTTCTTTCTTGGGGTGGCCCTTGAGGAGTCATCTAGTATATCTCGTGCTTCTTTGAGTAAAATTTAATCCCCATTCAAAAAAATAAAATAAAGTAAAATAAAATAAGAAACAAAAAAGAGGAAAGCTATCACATGCACTGTCCAAGCCGGGCATAGTAGATATTTATGCCTAGCTTGAGGGGGAGTGAGAAGAGTCTATGGACTTATTCGCAATTTGAAAAATGATGGGACTATTTTTTAAATAGTAAAAACTCGTGAAGGTTTAATGCAAATATTAAAAACATGATAATATATAAATAGGAGATGTAGTTGATCCTTGGTGTGACATCTCTATGTGGTTCGTTTGAGTCAAATCCTCTTCTATTTCTTATTCCTTTGTTTCCTAAATCTAAGGATTCCTGACCTTAAAGGAGAAAACCCCAGATAGTGTTACATCGATAACTTTTAAGTACAAGTAATCCCAGTCATCCTCTGGATGTTTAAATTTGGCTACTCGATTGCCAATGATGTAACTGAATTGACATTATGGAACTTATTGTCCCACACTAGACTCCCATCCCAAATGCTTGGAATCAGGCTGATCTGGATTTTCTTTTCTTTTCTTTTTTTTTTTACAGAAACATTCGTAGATTTTTCCCTTTAAGGAAGTTCTTGATTAAATGGGACCAGTAGGCGTAGTTATTCCCATCTTAAGTAATAATAAATCCTGGTACATGTTTCTGGTTCATGATGCAGA
Organism: Litsea cubeba; assembly: GCA_012931725.1. NCBI lineage: Eukaryota > Viridiplantae > Streptophyta > Magnoliopsida > Laurales > Lauraceae > Litsea > Litsea cubeba. The sequence continues at coordinate 88,669,585 of CM022949.1, read as the reverse complement.
GATGAGAGAAGAATAGGCCAGAACTACTAACAGTACCAGAAAATCAGTTTAGAAAAGAAGCACAGTCTAGAAAACAGTCCCAGATGTCCAACCTAATTTATTATATATAGTGTAAACCAGATGGAAATGACTCTCTATAAATTAGCTATATATGGGTACAAAGAGTTCAAATAGCATTGCTGATACCAGAATATGAAGTAGAAATTTATAAAACCCTGGAAAATTTTCAGTTAAGATCAAATTCATTGCTCTAAGCTGATCCAAACAAAAATAAAGGTGGTTGCTACCATGGTGATATGAAAATTCTTGAAAAACACATTTGTGAAGTTTATACAAGAGTTGGTGAGCAAGGGCGATTTTTGGGTTCGATTGATACAGATCAGCCATAAGAACCCCACCAGAGCACTAGATGCAAATGTACCAGTCGCATGCACGAGAATGGTGGTTGCCAGAGCTACAGAGTACCAAATGCTTGCTAAATACCCAGATCTGATCTCTGGATTCAGTGGTTGCCAGAGTTGGGAGCCCTTGGACACGAATAGACGCCCTTTTGCAGAGTTTTTGGAGGAATCAGCCTTGCCATAAAGATTGATATAGTGATTGTTGGAGTTGGAACTTGGAAGTTCTCAAATGGGAACAAAGCACTTTACTTTACCCTTTCGACAAATTTTTTGGAGGAATCAACTTCATTTGCAAAAGTTCTTGTTTTTTTGGTGTGCAAGCATGTGTGTGTAGAGAGGCTCTGATACCATGTAACGAAACACTTGATCATAAAAGTGCTCACAAATGCAAGAGATGTGGAGAGTGTTTCTTGGATATTTGGTCAATGTGACCATAACATCCCCTGATATAGCCTTCTTTTATATGCAAAATTGGTATGTGTATCTTGATACAGGATTACAAAGAATCTAAAGATAGCAATGATAATGATAGAATACATGTAACACGTAATGAAGAATGCTCCTGGTTTTTACAGAAAGGATCTAGGAAGCTCTATTTTATCAGAAAGAGATGCAATTGAAGGGATAACGGCAAAGTAAAAATCTTAAAATAGCTTGTACATTTAGGAACTCTGTCAGGAGATCTTGATCATGCCAAGATCAAAAAGGAAAACTAGAGAACTTGACATTGTAAAGTGCATCAAGCTGAAAGTTAAAACGTTCTCGATGATAGGAGATATATTGATAGATGGGGAATGTTTTTAAAGATGTTAATGCAGAATATGCTAGGGAAGTAGATCATGATACAGAAATAAATAAATAAATAAATGACAGTTTAAGAAAATATCAAAAGAAAAAGTACAGATGCCTTAACAAAGATGCAGAAAAAAGAACATTAGGGCCAGGTGCTATTCTTAAAGATGTGTTTTGATAGATGATATTGGGTTTGGTTTCTTCAACAAAGTCTTGAATCATAGTTGTCAAGGACGTTCTGGAATTGGCCTTGGGCGGAACAGAATGCCCCCCTAAAACTTTCTGGTCCCAGTTCCGGTCATTCCAATCCCAATTCCGGACCAATTTCACTTTGTTCCGGCCAAGGTTTCATACTTCCATTCATATGTCGAGAAAACTAGAAAATGGTCAGTTGTAGAGTGTAGTTTAACTTAAGTGATGTAAGTATGCATTAGTATTATTTTAGCATTCAACTATTTTTGAATTTTAGGTATTGCTTTATATATTTTTTTTCATTTTTCAACGCGTCTGTTTCGAAACGGAATACTATAATTGTTTGGAATGCCGAAACGTTCCACTCCAGGGTCAAACCGGAACGGTGACCGGAACGGAATTGACAGCTATGTCTTGAATACAAAAAGAATGCTCTGAGAACAATGAAGAAGAGCTGTGATCCTTTTATTTTATAAAGTCAACTCATAGATAATGATGATTGTGCAAACTATTGGGCTATTGAACTACAGTGATACTAAGTTAACTCATAGATAATGATGATTGTGCAAACTATTGGGCTATTGAACTAGAGTGATACTATTTGCATTGGAGTGGTTCATGCCTAGCTATCTAAAGACTTGGTGCATAGTTGAGGTAGTGGACCTTTTCATAAAAAATGTTTTTTATTATGGAAGTGTGCTCCATTGGCTATTATGCCATTGGCGTTTATTCAGTTTTTGAGAGAAAAAAAATGCAGGAGTTTCATTAACAAGGGAAGCTGGTGGAGATTTTGACCTTTTCCTTTTTTACTAGTGACTTCTATATTATGGGAGAGTGGAAAGCAGATTTCTACTAGGTAGTGTTTGTTTGTAGCCTTTGTCTGAGAGATGCTGAAGATCTTCACCATATCCATTGTCCCTTCACTCAAAATGGCATGGACCTATTTCATGCAATTGCTTGGAGTCCTACAGTATGGTTTAGAACAGTTTCGAAGTCAGTGGAGAGTTGGAGATGTCGGTATTGTAATGTTAGAGGATCCTTATTTGGGGTTGCTCTTTAGTGGCCATTCTATGGTCTATTTGGTCAGAAAGGAACAATTGGGTTTTCAACAAGGTTAAAATAGTGATGATACTGTGGAAGTGTTTTTTTTTTTTTTCAAATTATCTTGACTGAAAATGGATTTGTAGTCCGCAGAGCTATTATGTACGAAAATCTGCTTTTGTGTCTCTTGTTATGATCTGTGTGGTCCTGCTTTGATGTTTCCTCTGACACTATTTTTCTTTCCACTTCTATTTTGTATCCAAAGCAACTTGCAGGACAACTTGAGAGTCACTTGAGTTTGACTGACCCCTCTGCACGGATGGACATTCAGACTAACGCAATTAGATCTGGAGTTCTGTTGCACAACTTAGGTGCTTTACTTCTAGAGCTTGGCCGCACAATCATGACTTTGCGCATGGGTCGCACACCAGTATGTTGATTATTTTTTCTTATTTTAATATATTTTTTTCCAAAATTTAGGTGCTTAAGCAGAAATGGTAACATGTAATTTTTTTACACAGGCTGAAGCAGTGGTTAATGCTGGGCCAGCTGTCTTTATATCCACATCTGGCCCCAATCCTATAATGGTTCAGGTTAATATTCATTGTTTCATGAGAAAATATCTAATAGTTTTATATCATTAATTTTTTCATCAAGTAATCATTGTATCAGCAGCCTCTTCCATTTCAGCCGGGAACAAGTTTTGGTGCAATTCCCATGGCAACTCCTGGCCATGGCATTAGTGGTGGTATACTTGGTTCTGGTTCTGGGCGTCTCCCAAGGAACATTGACATACGGATTCGTAGAGGTGAACTTTCTCCTTCGAAAGGTTTATTTGTTTGTAGTCATTTACATGTGTGATGGTTACACATCATCACATTTGTATGCGCTTGAAAGTGTAAAATGTGTGTTAAAAAAGGCCATTTACGCACCAAAATTTCACACCTGAATATGTGTGAAAATCACATCAACACACTCAGTCTCTTACATGGTAATTGCATTCTTGGGGGCAACATCAACCACCTTTATTTTCTCATTTTTATGGGCCCCATATTTTGTAATCCAAACCATTCACTTTGTTTATTGAACTAATAAACCCCAAGATCTTGAAGCTGATTATCTTAAATCTTCATAGATTTTGAGTAATTTTTGAAAAAAGTCTGAACCAATAAATCTAATTTTCTGCACTTTTGTTGCCCCGAATTCATGATACTAACTGTTCAATATTCTTGTCTAATGGTAAATATTAGGACGTGTAATTTCATATCTTAATTCTAAATGGTTTTTGAGAAAGGTATGAAAAAAAATCCAAACCCTTTTACCTATCACGTGTAAAAAGCAAACGGCCCCTGGCCCTAAGCAGTAAGGATTTCATGGGGCTCGACCCATCTTAATTACGATGTAGGATGTGGGTTACTAGCTATTTTACCCTTTTTTAATCTTCAGGTTCATCAATATCTGCTGCTAATGCTGGCCAAGGTGAACGAGCTGGTGCACGACAACCTCCAGTGCAACCAGATCCAGCAATTTCTGCTGGTCCAAACTTGGCTCATCAGCCTGTTTCAGGGGCCTCAGGCAGTCCATCCTTTCCTGGAGAGTCAAGGGTGAGGATAGTGCCCATTAGGACTGTATATGCAGCTGTACCTGCTGCACTCAGTCGTCCTCAATCTGATTCAGCTGGCAGTGCAGCTGGATTATTCTATCCTCTACTTGCGAGGTTCCAACACCTAAGTTCTGGTTATGCAAATGTTACAAGAGGTTCTCAATCATCTGGCGAGAACCAACCAAGTGGTCCTGAAACCACTCAGCAGCAGACTACCGAACGTGCAGCACATCAGCAAAATTTAGGATCAAATGGTGGAGCTCCTAGAAGAGAAGGCAATGGTCAGACTGTCATTAATCTTTCTCCCACAGATGGTTCATCTGTTGTTTCTGATGTGAATTTTTCAGCAGATACATCAGGGCAACATCTACAAGGTCAGTAACAGGGTTTCAAAATTTTTTTTGGTGTGTGTGTGTAAATTAAAATATAGACAAAATTGCACAACATCAGCCTTAAGAACCCTCCCCATGGTTGTTTGTCCCCGAGTTAGCCTCATGTGAACAAAGATAACTCTAACTAGTAACAATGGTCTCCAGTCCTGTATCTCATTCACTTTTCTCTGAGGATAATTGTTCTATGAATGAACACATTGTATGTTAACTTCAGTTGTTGAACACATAGCCTAAGAGTCAACAATCCCTTACACCCAGTAAGCATCGCCAGGTCTCCACCTCGATCAACCCACTAGATTTGGAATGTCATGAAATGATCTATTCTAGAATAGTACCACCAGTCCTAGCAAGTCAGACGTTCCTTTTAGGGCTACCATTAAAATGTAATCTTTTACTCCACTTTTATCGCTTGACATCGCTGGTCAGATATCCAACCACAAATGAGATTGATTCGAGGCACCGCTTTAAACTCTCTTTGAAACAACGTCCATGGGACTGCCATTTTACACCTCCTGGAAGACTCCTTTAACTAATCTTTATTGTTGCAGAAAGTGTTATTTTTCTGAACCTAAATGCTATAATGAGAGCCCACAAACTTAAGCAAAATAAGCATTTGTTTGAGATAATACCTCACAATATTGTCCAAAATTCAATATGCGGTTCTCTTAACCCAGTATATAAACCATCCAAACAGTGTCAATCAAACAGCTTATTATTCTGAAGCAGGCAAATATATAAGAATCCTTTCCAACACAACTTACCTTTGGTCTATAATTATTCATTTAGTGTGATTTTGACATTGCTAAAATTTGTCAAAGCAGAGTTTCTCAATATGGTTCACTCTGGCTTTCTGTCAATCAAAGACCTTTTAATAAATCCAATGAGCATTTCTCGGGCTCTTCTGCAGTTGTAGTGTCTTGGTGCATCATTGTTACTGTATCAGATTGATGGGAAAATGCTTCGTTGTTGTTGATAGTCATGTGATCCAGAGTGTTGTAGATTGTCAATCAAATTTGCCTAGCCTTGGTTGGCGTTCCCCATAAGTCTTTTGGACAAGATATGCTAACCGTTCGATCAATGTCTAGGAATGGAACTATTCGAAAAAGAAGTCTAAAAATGGAGATTTATCAGAAAGATACAGAATCAGTGTAGAGATAGCCTTGATTGGATGACAAGGATCTTCTATCTGAAATATTCCATTTATTATGGGCTTGATTAGATAAACCGTTTGCATCCCCAAATCATGCTTGTTTGCATCAATACTACTCTACATATCATGATGCACTTGGACCTCATAATTGTAAAGCGATTACCAATTCTGGTACACCGATGGGGTTGGTACCTCTACAAGACTTAATGCCTCTGTATAACTGCATGTAAATTAATTCTTCCCAATCTACCCTTGTACATATCCTTCATTTAAACTGTTCCTAAAGGGCATTCATGTAATTGTACATTATGAACATTAATATAAATGCAGGGCAGTCTTCTAAGAGGGTTCAATAGATTTTTGCACGTTAGAATTTTTCATGGTATCGGAGCAGGACCCTCTCTTTTTCAAAAAAGCCCTAATCATTTTTTTTCCAGCTTTGGGAAAACCCAGATCCTCTGTTTCTCTATTAAGATCCATTCTTCATTGTCCCAGTTCTCATCTTAGTGCCTTCTATCGACTCCTTTGTGCCCATGAGATTATTCAGCGCGTTTCTCAGAATTGGCAACAAAATGCTCCTGAACTCAGAGTCTCTTTTGGCTCTCGCCTACCCCTTTGAAGGAACCCTTCGTCTTCCCAGCAACCGAAGGGATCCGGATCTCCATGATATCCGGCAGTGATTGCAACTTCTGTTCGGCAAGAGATACCATCTACAGTAGTTGCATCCCCCTCATCACCCTAACCTCCACCTCTGTCTTCTACTTCTATTGGAGGGGGGTGAAGACAAAGGTTGTGGTCTGGTGGATAAGGGTTAGATTGAGCTTCTAGGGCACTACTTCAGCGACCACATCATTTGGAGGGAACTTCTCTCACCCTTGAGGTCTCATAGTCTCCACTGTCATTTAGAAGCATATGCAAAAGAATACCAGAACGAGAGAGAGAGAGAGTGTTCTGTGAAATACTCCAATTCGACCTCTTTCCTTCTTGGATTTCTCTTCTTTATATGGACTTTACATTGCCTAAGTTAGGCTACAAATCATGGAAACAAAACCTAAGTAAATCTCTAAGTATGGTAAGACATCCTAGCATACACGGTTTTATCATTCTGTGCATGGTTTGACTAGATCTCATATTTACAAGTGGGCTGGTGTCATTCTCATAATTACAAAAGTCAGAATGAACGAGAGTTCTTGAAAAGATTGTATTAATTTGTGTGTGTCTCTTGGAGAACGACCACATATATATAGGGATTACAAGCCTTAATCAAGGCTCTTTACAAAGGAAATTAGCTAATCACTAAACTAAGTTAGGAAAGCAATCAATTAAATATTTACAGCAGATTCAATCATTGACTCAATCAAATCCAAATCAAATCCACGTGATATATGTAGCTTGTTGGACTGATGGGCCTTGGGCCCCTTCATGGGTCGAGGGCCATCTTAACACCCCCCCTCAAATTGATGCGGGAGAATCAACGAGCATCAATTTGCCAACCAAGAATTGATGGCGAGGTCGGGGAAGACCTTTAGTAAGAATATCAGCAATTTGAAGCTCAGTGGAGACATGCGGAAGGCTGATGACATCACGTTTAAACTCATCTCGTATGAAGTGACAATCAACCTCGATGTGTTTAGTACGTTCATGAAAAATCGGATTTTCAGTAATCCGAATTGCACTTGTATTATCTGCATAGAGGGGGGTAGCTCCTTCTGCAGGAAATCCAATGTTAGAGAGCAGACCACGGAGCCAAAGTATTTCTGAGCAGGCAGCAGACATGGCTCGGTGCTCAGCCTCGGTAGAGGATTTGGAAACTTTGTCATGTTTCTTGCATTTCCAGGAAATCAGACTATCACCCAAGAACATGCACCATCCTGTGGTTGATCTGCGAGTATCCGGACAACCAGCCCAATCAGCATCTGAATAAGCTCTGAGAAAAAGAGGATTGTCTGATGGAAAAAACAACCCGCGAGTTGGTGTGCGAATAAGGTACCGAATGATGTAACGAACAGCAGCCAGATGAAGATGACGAGGAGTAGTCATGAACTGACTCATGAGATTGACCGCAAATGAGATATCAGGACGCGTGATCGTGAGGTAGATCAAGCTACCCACTAACTGGCGATATGCGGTAGGATCCGGAAGAAGGTCACCCTCCTCTTTACTGAGTTTAACATTCAATTCGATCGGCGTATCGACTGGAGCTGAAGAAGTAAGCCCAGCCAATTCAATAAGATCAACCGTATATTTGTGCTGATTGAGAACTATACCTTTAGGCGATTGATGAACTTCAAGACCAAGGAAATAGTGTAAGGGGCCTAGATCCTTCATTTGAAATGTCTGATGAAGAGAAGCTTGGAGTGCCTGAATCATTTGTGCATTAGGACCAGTAATGACTATGTCATCAACGTAGACCAGAAGTACAGTAATCCCGGACGGAGCATGATGTAAGAACATGGAAGGATCATACTGGCTGGGATGAAAATCCAAGTGAAGAAGGGCATCCTGAAATTTCTCAAACCATGTGCGAGGAGCTTGCTTCAGACCATAGAGGGAGCGACGGAGCTTAACAACCATACCCTTCCCAGATGAGGACCCCGGAGGCAGACGCATATAAACGTTTTCTTTGAGATCACCATGAAGAAACGCATTTTTTACATCCATTTGATAGAGAGGCCAAGACTGAGATGCAGCAACAGCAAGAATTATGCGAACGGTGGTCATCTTGGCGACGGGAGCAAAGGTTGCGTCATAATCAATGCCATATTCCTGCCTATTTCCGAGAGCAACAAGGCGCACCTTGTATCGATCTAGAGTGCCATCTGATTTTAACTTTAGAGAAAAAATCCACTTGCAGCCAATTGGTTTTACACCCACAGGAGAGGAGACAACATCCCACTTACGATTTTTCTCCAAAGCATCCAATTCATCTTGCATAGCCTGGTTCCGACATTTGTCCTGCACAGCTTGAGAATAGGATTGGGGAATGGAAGAAGAGGACAAAGTGGCCATTAAGGAAGTGTGGGAGAACCCATAGCGGTCAGGAGGTACCGAAATGCGAGAGGAGCGTCGCAAGGAATGATGTCAGAAGGATCAAATGCCGGAGGTGGACCGGATGCTGGAGGAAGATCAGGAGGGGGATCCCTGGGAGGCGCTTCTTTGTTCCGTCTGTGATACACAAAGTTAGGATTAAAGCGAACAATTGAAGTGTTGTCCGAAAAACCAGGTAAAGACACCAAGGATGAGGAGTCAGGAGGTTCAATGTGTTTTTGAAAAAAATACTTAAGTTAAAAAAAAACGACATTCCTGGAGATCCGCAAGCGACGAATGTGAGGATTGTAGCAGAGGAACCCTTTATGGAAGGGCGCATAGCCTAAAAACACACATTGAGCAGATTGTGCGGTCAGTTTGGTTCTCTCATAAGGAGGCAAGTGCACAAAACAAACAGATCCGAAGACATGAAGATCATCATAAGATGGAGATGTCTGGTATAATCGGTAGTATGGGCTCTGATTTTGAAGAGAGGTTGAAGGCTGACGATTGATAAGATGAGCTGCCGTAGCTAGTGCCTCAACCCAAAAACGGGTAGGAACTGATTAGTCAAGAAGAAGAGAACGAGTGACATCAAGCAAATGTCGATTTTTTTCTTTCAGGAACGCCATTCTGCTGTGGAGTATAAGGACATGTTCTCTGAGAAATAATGCCTTTGGTTTGCAAATATTTTTGAAAATCAGAAGACACATTTTCCCCGCCCGAATCAGATCGCAAGATTTTGATGCAGGTGGAAAATTGATTCTCAACATAAGCTAATTTTTTTTTAAAAACTGTGAAAACTTCAGATTTGGAATGCAGAAAGTAAACCCATGTGAACCGACTGAAATCATCAATAAAAGTCACAAAATATTTATAGTGAGCATGAGAAAGAGCTGGGGCAATTCCCCATACATCGCTATGAACCAAATCAAAACACCGAGTGCTGTGTGAAGTGGAAGTAGGAAAAGGAAGAATTTTGCTCTTTCTGATTTTACAAGTAGCACAATCAAACGGTACACAAGAAGATAAGCCAATAGATTTATTTAATAAACCAGAATTTAACATAAGGGACAGCCTTGGAATTAGGGTGTCCGAGTTTTTTATGCCACAATTGGCAATTATCTCTAATAGAAAGACAAAACACATCATTGGCAACTCTAGTCCTGGAAAGATTAGAAAAATCCAGCGGAAACAAGTGTCCACACTTAGGTCCCCTCGCGATCTCCTTCCCGGACATCTGGTCCTGCACAACACAACCAGAAGAAGAAAAAGAGATGTTAGAATTATTTTCAACAAGTTGCCCGACTGACAATAGGTTTGAAGTTAAATTTGGACAAAGGAAAACATTTTTTAATGGGATTGGACCAGGGATGTCTCCGAGGGCAGTAATGGGAACAATGCCGCCATTAGCAGTTTGGATTTGAAGATTACCATTGTAGTTTGTCACATTGGAGAGGGTTACTGGAATAAGTCATATGATTAGATGCCCCGGAATCAAGAAACCAAGTAGAAGATGGTGGCGAGGTACCTGAGAGACCGAAAGCAGAAAGGGCATTGACAATCATTTGCTGTACCAATTCAGGAGTCAGAGAAGATGAGGACCCAGACTGTGAGGGTGCAGATGTAGAAGCAGGCATATCTGAAGAAGCAACATAAGCATGTGGAGTCTGAGACTGTGGAGGCTAATACTGCGGAGCCTGATACTGTGGAGCCGGATGCTGAAAAATCTGATGCTGGGGAGTCTGCTGCTGTGAAGTCTGACGTTGTGGGCGGCGGCGACATTCAGAGATGATATGTCCTGACTTTTTACAGTAACTACAGACTTTCTGTTTGCATTGAGATGCAAGATGTCCAAATTTTTGACAGCTGTAGCATTGTGTTTTGCTCAAGTCTCGAGGCGGAGGCTGAGAAGCCTTAGTGGCTGAAAACACGACGGAATAGGTCTCAGCCTTTTGTTGAGCTATATGGGCTGAGGTTGAAATGCGTTGTTCCTCGCGTAAGAGTTCATTCAGGCAGATATTCAAGGAAGGTAAAGGCGTCCGATTCATCAGGGCCGATCGGACACTTTCATACTCGGTGCGTAATTTCATCAAAAATTGATCCCGCTGACTAGAGGCCTGAAGATCGCGAATCACGATCAGAACGTCAGGAGCCACATCTGCATGCTTAATACTATCCTATTCCGACCATAGGGTTCGGAATCCTGAATAGTAGTCTTGGATTGACAAGGTCCCTTGTGCATATTAAGCAATTGCACATTCCAGGTGAAATTGTCGTGCTGAGTTATCTTGATGGTACACTTGCTTCAGATACCCACACATATCTTTAGAGGTGGGGTAAGGTTTGAGGTTCGTTATCAGATGGTGTTCGACGGAACCCAGTTTCCAAGTTTTTATTTTTCCATCTTTAGTAAGCCATGCGGATATCTTTTTCTCATCATCCGTGGGTTTAGGGTCAGATCCAGAAATATAGCCCCACAATTCCTTAGCCTCAAGGTAAATTTGGAATTGAAACGACCAAGCGGGGTAATTTTTTCCCGTGAACCGGATCAAGGTAACTTCAGATTTTTCCATCTTTAATCTTGATTTGGCCAAAAAAATGAGTGAAACAGTGGAAAAACAGCAAAGATATCCAGCAACAGTGAAGAGATGAAGTCTAAATGTTGATATAAATTTGTACTGTGTAGAAACCAAGATCCGATCAATCAGATAAGAGAAAGAATCAACACAGAACCAGAAATGGCAAAAAAATCACAAAAATCACCCCAGGCGACCTTGATTTTGGCTGCTTAACCTCTACGTGGGCCCCACTGATAGATCTGGACAATGATCAGATCATTGATCTGAGGAAGCGCAGTAATTTGCCTTCTACTGAAAAAAGAATAATCGAATTCCACCACAGATTCAAGATTCTGGACGGTCCAGATGAAAACAGTATTAAAAATCTGGATAATGACGAAGATGAGTAAATCACCAACCTGGGAGTGCTGAAAAATTGTGAAAAAATCTCCAATATTCCTAGAAAATCCAGCCGACCATGTCTGGATATATCTCGGATGGTGGTTTGATGATCAGAGGTGGGCCACCATGAATATGAGTTGCCGCAGAGTCTGAACTCCGTTGAAATAGATTCTTGATCTGTCGATCTTCACAAGGGAGATTGATTTCTCTTTATCTTGAATGTCTTGATGCTATATAAGATCAAGAACATGATTTTCTTGAAACCTGGGAGCTCTGATACCATGTCATTCTCACAAGTACAAAAGTCGGAATGAACGAGAGTTCTTGAAAAGATTGTATTAATTTGTGTGTGTCTCTTGGAGAACGACCACATATATATAGGGATTACAAGCCTTAATCAAGGCTCTTTACAAAGGAAATTAGCTAATCACTAAACTAAGTTAGGAAAGCAATCAATTAAATATTTACAGCAGATTCAATCATTGACTCAATCAAATCCAGATCAAATCCACGTGATATATGTAGCTTGTTGGACTGATGGGCCTTGGGCCCCTTCATGGGTCGAGGGTCATCTTAACAGCTGGGCCTATTATCAAATACTTTACACTTTAATACCCCCCTCAAATTGATGCTGGGAATCGACCAGCAACAATTTGCGAACCAAGAATTCATGTCGCGGCCGTGGAAGGCCATTGGTGAAGATATCAGCAAACTGTAACTCAGTGGGAATATGGGGAAGAGAAATGACTTGGCGATCATACTCGTCCCAAATAATGTGACAGTCCACTTCAATATGCTTCGTCCACTCATGAAACACATGATTTTCAGTGATTCGAATGGCACTTGTGTTGTCAACATGAAGAGGAGTTGGCTGAGTCGGTGAGAATCCAAGCTCCGAGAGCACCCCGCGTAGCCATAGAATCTCAGAACAAGCGGAAGACATGGCTCGGTATTCTGATTCCGTGGAAGATTTTGATACTTTATCTTGCTTCTTACATATCTAGGATATCAAGGCGTCTCCCAAGTAAACACACCATCTTGTGGTAGAGTAGCGTGTGTCCGGACAGCCGGCCCAATCCGCGTCAGAATAAGCAGTGAGTGTAAGCGGTGTGCCAACTGAAAAAAAAAAAGCCGCGGGTAGAGGTACCAAGGATATATCGAATAATCCGTTTGACTGCCGCCAAATGATGATGCCGCGGGGCTGTCATAAACTGACTGACCAGATTAACAGCATAAGAGATATCTGGTCGAGTGATGGTTAGGTAGACAAGGCTACCAACTAATCGACGATAGAATGTAGGATCAGGAAGATTTTTTTCTTGTTGACGAAGCTTTGCGTTCACTTCCAAAGGGGTGTCGACTGGGTTAGAATCACCTAGATCGGCAAGGTCCACTAGGTCGGTAGCATATTTGTGCTGATGAAGAAACGAACCTTTCTTTGATTTATGAACTTCTAAACCCAAGAAATAATTCAAAGGTCCCAAATCCTTCATATGAAACTTATCTTGCCGCGAGGCCTGTATCCGTCGAATCATATCATTGTGTGGGCCAGTAAAAATGATGTCATTGACATATAGATGGAGAATTGTGGATTCTCTGGATGAATGAAGTGTGAACATGGAATGATCATACGGGCTCTGTATAAAAGAAAGTTGAAGGAGAGTAGTTCGGAACTTGTCGAACCAGGTTCGGGGTGCTTGTTAAAGTCCATATAAGGCGCGTCTTAAACGAGCGGCATTGGTCTTGGAAAAAGAAGGAAATCCTTTAGGGAGACGCATGTAGACTTCCTTTTTAAGATCCCCATGAAATGCATTCTTCACATCCATCTGATAAAGGGGCCACGACTGAGAGGCAGCTATCGCAAGAACTGTGCGTACAGTTGTCATTTTGGCCACCGGAGCAAAAGTCTCCTCATAGTTAATACCATACTCTTGCGTATTTCCAAGTGCAGCCAGACGGGCTTTGTAGCGATCCAAGGGTCCATCAGATTTTAATTTCACCGAATATACCCATTTGCATCCAATGGGTTTGATGGATGAAGGACATGTAACAACGTCCCATGTATGATGTGTCTGAAGAGCAGTAAGTTCTTCCTACATAGCCTGTATCCAACTATCACGCTGTACTGCCTGAGAGTTTGAGTTAGGGATAGAAACAGAAGACCAAGTGGCTAATGATGAAGCATGAGTAAAGCCATAACAATCAGGTGGCTTTATGTGGCGAGTGGATAGTTGAAGAGTAAGAGGATCCGGAGGTGGATCAGGTGCAGGAATGGTAGTTGTAGTGGGAGACCCAGAGGCAGAGTCATCTGTAACCTTCCGTCTTTCATACACAAAATTCGGCTTAAAACAAGTAGCAGGTGGAGGCATTGCATCTGAAAAGGGTGGTAAAAAAGATAAAGAGATGGTGATTTGAATCACCATGCCTTGGAAAGAAATATTGATTTTCAAAAAACACGATATTGCGAGACACCCGAATTCTTTTGGCTTTAGAATCATAACATAGATAGCCTTTTTGATTAAGAGCATAACCAAGAAAGGCACATGTGGAGGACAATGTTGTTAACTTAGTGCGCTCATTGGGAGGGAGAAGAACAAAACACACACACCCAAAAGGACGAAGATGATTATAGAGAGGATGTTTTGGAAAAAGTCTAAAAAAAGGTGTCTGGTTGTCTAATCTAGAGGAAGGTTGATGATTTATTACATGCACAGCTGTTGAGAGTGCTTCGGGCCAAAACCGAGTAGGAACAGAAGATGCTACAAAAGGGAACGAGCAATATCTAAGAGGTGTTGGTTTTTCCGTTCAGACACACCATTTTGTTGGGGGGTGTACGGACAAGATCGCTGGGAGAAATTGCCTTTGGATTGCAAAAATGTTTGAAAGTCTTTAGTAACATACTCCCCTCCCCTTAATCAAACCTAAGAATTTTAATGGTAGTGGAAAGTTGATTCTCAACATAAGACAAACTTTTAAAAACCGAGAAAACATCAGAACATCAGATTTAGAATGCAAAAAATAAATCCAAGTAAAACGACTATAATCATCAATGAATGTAACAAAGTATTTATAATGAGAATGAGAGATAACAGGTGCAATACCCAGACATCACGATGAACAATATCAAAACATTTCATGGCTAAAGAATCATGAAGAGGAAAAGGAAGGGTTTTCCCCTTCCCCATCTTGCAGCTATCACAATTAAAAGAAACATCATTAAAAGAAACTTTATTATAATCAAACTAGAATTTAATAAAAACATCGAAGTTTTGGAATTAGGATGTCCTAAACGATTATGCCACAACTAGCATTTATTATGACTAAAATGAGAAAACAAAGCAGACTTCGGAGGGAGCTGTTCTCGTGACGTAATCTGGAGAGGAAACAGCCGACCCTGTTTAGGGCCCGTCACTAGCACCTTCCCCGACACTTGATCCCGCACGAAACAACCAGAGTGAGAAAAAAAGGATGGAACAATTACTATTAACAAGTTGACCAACATATAACAAATTTGTGGTTAAGTGAGGCGTAAGAAAAACATTATGTAAGGGGCAAGGAGTGAGGAACCTGGCCAATAATAGTAATGGAAACATTGCCTCCATCAATAGTATTGATGCGGAGGTCTCCATCATACTCCCTAATATGAGTCATATTGGCAGAAGAGTGTGTCATATGATCGGAGGCCCCCAAATCAATATACCAGGTGGATACTGAAGATGTTGGTTTACTTGACAGGCCAAGTGCAGAGAAAGCATTTATGATCATTTGTTGGACCATCTCTGGAGTAAGGGTAGAAGAAGTGGCAGCAAGTAGTGTAGGCGTGACTTTTGAAGAAGGTTCAGGAAGATGTGCAGAGTATGCTCTCTGTTGCTATGGCCTATTCTGAGGTCGCGTCCGACATTCCGGAAGAACATGACCTTTGGTTTTGCAGGTCGCATTGAGTGGAAACATGTCCGAGTTTTTGGCAGCAAAAACAGTTGACCTTGCTCATGTCTCGTGCTTGAGGCTTACCCTGAGCTATATAAGCAACATCAGTAGGAGCAGCAGGGGCAGTCTGTGCAAGTGCTGTCTGAGTCACTAAGCGCTGTTCCTCTCGAAGGAGTTCACCCAAACATGATTCGAGTGAGGGGGATGGCACCCTGCTCATTAAGTTGGAGCAAACAGTTTCAAATTGTGGCCATAACTTCATCAGAAACTGGTCCCGCTGACTCGTTTGATGGATCTCTCGAATAGAGGATAAGGAGGTAGCAGGGGGGTCATCATAAATAATCTCAGCGTAATCAATCTAGAGACTGATAATCTAAGAGTAGTAATCCTGTATCGACAAGGTCCCTAGAACACATTGCGAGATTTTATGTTCTAAATGAAACCTTAGAGCATAATTTTCCTACAAATATATCTTCTTTAAATAGAGCCACATTTCTTTTGCAGTCTTGTATGGGCGAAGGTTCAGGATAAACTCTGGATCGACAGAACCCAATATCCAGGTCATGACCTGCCAATCTTTAACTTCCCATTTAGCTAGGAGCTTTTCATGAGTAGGTTTGGGATCCAAATCATCAAGATGTCCCAGAGTTCCTTGCCCTTAAGGTAAATTTGGAATTGAAAAGCCCAAGTGGTATAGTTTTTACCATTAAACTTGATCAAAGTGATATCACCTTTCTCCATAATATCAATGCAGAAATATTCTTAGCAAAAAAAAATAAATAAAATAACAGCAACCGGCAGCAATCCTACTATCAGCACATTAATCGGCAACTCGAAAACACAATAATAGCCACCCGAGATCGTAATAAAATTAACCAAAGGATGCAGAATAGCTGTGTATAGCCAAAAGATCACAGAAGATCAGAATCTGTGATCTGTAGAACAAAAAAACAGGCCAAAAACAGATTAGGCGACCTATAGAAACCTGTCGACAGGCTTTGTGGACGCCACTGTTTGATTGAATCCAAGATCAGACCTTGTAGGGAGGTAGGTCTAGTAGTGTCGAAACAAGATATCTAAGTTTCAACTGAAACAGATAAATATAAAAAAAAAAAAAATGTACGGTATTGATGAGAAAAATGCGAAGAAACAGTGATTTCTGAAATAGGTCTTGATGGCCTACCTCTGAAGCTCGAAAAATCTTCAAAAAATCACCAAAAAATCCCCATAGTAGCAGCGACCACGGTGGTATCACAACGAAGGTGTCTCCTGATGATCGTAGGTGGGCCACGTGAAATCTGTAGAATCTGCTCCCTTTTCTGACTGCTCACACCCACGAGAGTTGTTGGTTGCTTCCTAACACGAGCAAAGATCTCACTAGCTCTGATACCATGTCATTCAAAACCATATGCAAAAGAATACCAGAACAAGAGAGAGAGAGAGTGTTCTGTGAAATACTCCAATTCGACCTCCCGCCTTCTTGGATTTCTCTTTCTTTATATAGACTTTACATTGCCTAAGTTAGGCTACAAATCATGGAAACAAAACGTAAGTAAATCTCTAAGTTTGGTAAGACATCCTAGCATACACGGCTTTATCATTCCGTACACGGTTTGACTAGATCTCATTTTTACAAGTGGGCTGGGCCTATTATCAAATACTTTACACTTTAACATCCATAAATCTGCATGACATCTTCAGTGATCCGGTGTCTTCCTTTAATCAATATTTGATTCTGTCCGTCAGCGATCAGTGTCATCTCGTTTGATGGGAAGAAATCTGAGGACGCTCTCAAGTGATAGAAATATGAGGATTCTGGAGTTTTGGGGGTTTTCACTTTGTAGCATCTGAGAATCTGGTATTTAAATAATTAAATTTCATGTTGGGTTTTGGGCGATAGATGAGAGTGCAAATAATATGTGGGATAAGGTAGCAGAGTGTATTAGGAGGGTAGGGAAAGAAGTCTTAGGAGAATCCAAAGGGGGTGCTCCGGTATAGAAAGAGGCATGGTGGTGGAGCGAAGCCGTCCAAGACAAGATAAGAGTTAAAAGAGAGTGCTTTAAAACTTGGCAAAAGGATCAAAATGAAGCAAACTTGGAGAGGTATAAAGAAGCAAAAAGAGAAACCAAAAAGGCAGTTAGTGAGGCCAAGGCAAAGGCATTTGAGGAGCTATATAGGCGACTTGACACTAAGGAAGGCGAAAGAGAGATATTCAAACTTGCTAAAACCAGAGATCGGCAGACCAAGGACTTAAACCAAGTTAAATGCATTAAGGATGAGGATGAAAATGTATTAGTAAAGGAAGAGGAGATAAAGGAGCGTTGGAAGAGCTACTTCTACAAGTTATTTAACGAAAGCAGTAGTAGTGACATACAATTGGGGCAGCTTACCATTTCTAGAGAAGAAGCGAATCATATGTTCTATAGGAGAATCAGTAGGGAAGAAGTTAAAGAAGTATTGAAAAGAATGAAGAATGGGAAAGCGGTTGGGCCAGATGGTATCCCTATTGAGGTCTGGAGGTGCTTGGGGGAGGATCGCATTAGTTGGTTGACAAAGCTTTTTAATGTAGTGCTAAAGAGCAAGAAGATGCCTAATGCATGGAGGAAAAGTATTCTTATACCCATATACAAGAACAAAGGAGATATTCAGAACTGTGCGAACTACCGCGGAATTAAATTGATGAGCCATACGATGAAATTATGGGAGAGAGTTATTGAGAGAAGATTAAGAAGAACAACAAACGTTTCAGAGAATCAATTTGGTTTCATGCCTGGGAGATCAACTATGGAGGCTATCTTTCTCCTGAGGAGGTTAATGGAACAGTATAGAGAAGGTCAGAGAGATTTACATATGGTGTTCATTGACTTGGAGAAGGCCTATGACCGGGTTCCTAGGGAGATTCTTTGGAGAGTTCTGGAAAAGAAAAGAGTGTGTGTCGCATATATTGACGCAATAAAGGATATGTATGATAGAGTCGTGACATCTATAAGGACGACTGGCGGTGAAACTAAGGAGTTTCCTACCACGATTGGTCTACACCAAGGCTCGGCGTTAAGCCCGTACTTGTTTACCCTAGTTATGGATGAAATTGCAAGACATATCCAGGATGAGGTGCCGTGGTGTATGCTATTTGCAGATGACATTGTTTTAGTGGATGAGACGAGAGAAGGAGTGAATGCTAAACTAGAATTGTGGCGGAAAACATTAGAGACAAAAGGGTTTAGGCTAAGTCGATGCAAAACGGAATATATGGAATGCAAGTTTAGTCAAAGTAGGACACCTGGTAACATAGAAGTAAGTTTGGGCACACAAAAGATTGTAGAGAAAGAAAACTTTAGGTACCTTGGGTCTATGGTGCAACAGGATGGAGGGATTGATACTGATGTAAGTCACAGGATTCAGGCCGGGTGGACTAAATGGAGGAGTGCTTCGGGGGTCTTGTGTGATCGGAAAGTCCCCCTCAAGGTTAAAGGAAAGTATTATAAGGTGGCGGTACGACCCGCGTTGTTATATGGATCAGAGTGTTGAGCAGTAAAGCATAATCATGTCAAGAAGATGGAAGTTGCGGAGATGAGAATGCTAAGATGGATGTGCGGGATCACAAGGAGAGATAGGATTAGGAATGAGGAGATTAGGGGCAAAGTAGGAATAGCACCGATTGGAGATAAAATGAGAGAGAATCGACTGAGATGGTTCGGCCATGTTAGAAGGCGTCCAACGGAGGCACCTGTTAAAAGGTGTGAAAGATTGGAGATTGGCAGGAGTATGAGAGGGAGAGGGAGACCCAAGAGAAGTTGGAAAGAAACTATTAAACATGACCTTGCCTACATGGATCTAACGGAGGACATGGCCCTAAACAGATTTGATTGGCGTCGTCAAATCCATATAGCCGACCCCACCTAGTGGGAAAAGGCTTGGTTTGGTTTGGTTTGGTTGGGTTGGGTTTTGCCATGAGCTTCTAAGCATCTACCCTATTTAGGAGTTATTCGAGTGTATTGGGTTATTTTTATAGCTCAGTCATGAGCATCTGGGCATCTACCAAGCTCAGTATCTTTGGGGTTATATTGTTCTTAGCTTTTGAGATTTCTATTTGCCTTTATATTGTCTCACGTACACAAGCGTTCCCATGTTTGAGTATTTTCTTTTTGCTTGATTGATCTTGGGTAATTTTCTTTCACTAGAAAATTTGATGGGAAATATTATGTTCTTTGGGAATCTCACTTTTATAATTTTGTGTAAGTTAAAGAATTATGGGGTTTATTGATGGATCCATTAGAATACCTAATGACTCAAAAGAAGTAACCAAATGGAAAGCAAATAATTCTGAAGTTAGAAGTTGATTTTTGGATTCTGAGTTCCGTTAACTCTTTCACGGTTCCACCTTCCACAATAGCATGGGACATGCGGTCTCATTTGTGGGAAGTATACCATCAAGAAAATAAAGCTAGGAGGTTTCAGCTTGAATTTAAAATTGGAGAATATAAACAATGTGATAGATTCGTATTTTTGTAAATGCTAAAATTAGTGATGCCTTGTTTACATACAGAAAACATAACAAAGTACATATATGAGGTGTTTTGCAGCCCTGGGAATATTTATATGCAGCTCATTTGATTCAAATCTTCTCATCTTTTGTTCTTCTCTCGTTTCCTAAATCTAGGGTTTCTTGACCTTTAAGGAGAAAACCATGTTACCTGGTAGAAGACTCTCTTAAGAAGACAAGAGATGCTTGATTTTGATAGAAACTATTCTATGTATGAAAGTTTTGGCGCTGCAACAGGGTTGTGAAGCTATTCCAAGTTAAAGAAAAGGTCTGAATGATTCTGTAGAAGATATAGCAGATTGTAGAACAGAAGGTTTTGAAACTGTTTTGCAGCAAGTTGCAAATGGCACAACAGAAAAGTTCTGAGTACTTCTGTGGAAGGTACAATAGAAATTCTGAAACTACACTAAAAGTTCTGCAACAATTCTGCAGCTAGTTACGGAAGGTATAACAGAATATATCATGCATTTGTATCAAATTGTCTATTGAAAGCATACCTTCGCATGAGGGAGAAGAACTAAAGAATCCAAAGTGGCAAGCAACAATGTTAGAAGAAATGCAAGCTCTTGAAAAGAAGAAGACTTGGGAAATTATTGATCTTCCTGCAGAAAATCATGCAATGGGATGTAAGTGGATGTATACAGTAAAATACAACCTAGATGGTACTAGCCGATGCTACAAAGCCAGGTTAGTGGCAAAAGGGTTTACCTAAAGCCAGGTTATTGGCAAAAGGGTTTACCTAGTCATAAGATATGGATTATTTTGAGACATTTTCGCCCGTAGCAAATTGAATTCAATAAGAGTCATTTTCTTTCTTGTTGCAAATTTGGATTGGCCTTTATATCATATGGATGTTAAAAATACGTTTCTTCGTGAGAATCTAGAAGAACAGGTGTGTATGGAATTGCCGCCAAGAATGTCCTTAAAAGATCTAAGTGTCAAAGTTTGCCGGCTGAAAAAGGCCTTGTACAGGTTTAAGCAGTCTCCTCGAGCTTGGTTTGATAGATTCATTCAGGGTATTTTGAAGATAGAATACAAAAAATGTCATGTAGACCACACATTATTTGTGAAGAAAAATGGTTTATGGGTTACCATTTTGGTTGTTTATGTCGATGAAATTATTGTCCAAAAAATGATATGGTAGACATTGAAAGCCTAAAGAAACGTTTACGCTCTAAGTTTGAATATAGGATCTTGGTGATTAAGATACTTTCTTGGAATTGAAATAGCTAGTTCGAAAAAAGGAATTTTAATATGCCAAAGAAATATGATTGTTAGGAGCAAAGGATATAGTCTCCCATTGAGCAGAATGATGGTATTAGTGTCGAAAGTGGAAATTACTCCATGATGTCAGATGATATCATAACTTGCCCAGATATAGCTTATGTTGTTGGTATTGTCAGTTAGTTCATGCACGCTCCAAAGGCAGGACATTTAAATTTTGTATACAGGATTTTTTAAGCATCTCAAGAAATCACCAGCGCAAGGGATTTTGTATTTAAAAAAAATAAAACAGTCATTCGCTGGTAGAAGCCTATACTGATGCAGATTGGGTAGAGGTTTAAAGTCAGATTGGAGATCTACAACCAGCTATTGCACAATAGTAGGCGGGAACCTACTATCGTGGAAAATAAAAAAACTGCATGTGATCCAAATCCAACTCAGAAGAAGAGCATTGAGCAGTGGCGCTTGGAACATGTGAATTGATTGATGTAGCTACAGATTTTGCTATATGAATTGGGATTTATATATAAAGGAACCATGGTGTTACATTATGAGAGTATTTAGTGCGACAGATAACTGAAATCCAGTTTACCATGAACATACAAAACATTTTGGTAGATGACCAATTGGTAGGGAAAAATAGATATCAAGGTGAAGTATGTTCATGCAGATGACCAATTGGAAGATTTTCTTACGAAGATGGTTTCAAGAGGAAAGTCATCTTATGCACTGCACTATCCAAGCTAGACATAGTAGATATTTATGCTTCAACTTGAGAGGGAATGTTGAGAATCAGTGTGGACTGACTTGTAATTTGAGAAATTATGGGACTATTTTCTAAATACTAGAAATATAATAAAGTATATATAGGTGGTGTCACCTAGTCCTACGGGGAACCTCTCTACCAATTTGTTTGATTCAAATCTACTCTCTTTTGTTCTTCTCGTGTTTCCTAAATCTAGGGTTTCTTGACCTTTAAGAAGAAAACTCTAGATAATGTTAGTTCAAGAACTTTAATTATCGCTCCTTGGTATATTCTACTGTTGCGGCTGATGCTCTTTTCTGCTATCCAAAGTGTTCATGTCACTACACAAAGAAAGACATCAGTTCTTTATGAGACTTAGAAAAGAATATGAACTAGTCCATGAACTTTAGATATCTATCTTCAAGTATTTCTCTGTGAAGAACAAAGGTGAACGCGATGAAGATGAAACTATTACAATTCTTAATCCAATCTCAACTGCAGGTTGCTGATTTGTTCACTATACCAATTCTGGTATACAGATGGACCATGATACCTCTACAAGACAGAATCTGTCTAGATTACTACTTATAAATTAATTCTTCCCAATCTACCCTTGCGCGTATCCTTCATTTAAACCCCTCTTAAAAGCTATTCATGTAATTGTATATTGTGAACAATAATATAATAAATATGGGACACTTTCTCTAAAAGGGTATAGTATATTTTATGAGACTTAAAATTTGTCTATAATTCCTTCAATTCAGGGCAGTTTTTCATTTTCCTTCATCACTTGTTGATTTATCATAAGAAAAAAGAAAAGTGCTACCCCTACTATGAAGGGGCACGTCACATGAATCATCTGCTCACTAAACCCTGGTCCCCACTGGTTTGTATCTCAACACAGTATACAACATAATTATTTGTCTCTCAAGGGTACTTACCAACTTTCCACTCAGGTTGGCAGGAGCCTTCTTACTACAATAACCAAACCAACTCTTATGCAGGTGATGGGCCACAAAATGGCCAAGATTCAACAACACAGATAACTAGCAGATTCGATCAGTTGCTTAGGACTATATTCCCAGGGGAACAGATCAATTTGAGTGAAGTCAATCTCCAGGCAAGACCTACAGGTCCTGTCATGGGGCAGACAGGGGGAAACGGAACAGGTGGTGTGGCAAGTGAAGCATCAGGAGTGGATATGGACCCTGGAACTTTCTTCTCTGGTTTGGTTCGGCAGATTATGCCTTTCATATCTCAAACCACACCTGCTGAGGCTGCCAATGCTTCCTCTGTGAGAGCTGTTACTGCTCACCACAATACTGAATCAGATCCTTCAACATCACAAGTAAGACACACCTATTGCTATAAAGAACTTTTGTGGCATTCTTTTTCACTGCCTTGTCTTTTCCTTTGAAGAAAAACAAGGTTGGGTTACAGCAGTTTTTGCAAAAGACACATGATTCACAAGTCAGATCATGGCCATGCATGAGGTGCTCATCCATGATGCGCCACATGCTTTGCCCAGCAATTGGCCAACATCCTATCTGTGCAATACAGAAGGGCCTTAGTCAACAGACGTTCACTTTTATATGATGAATTAACTATTGGTTATATTTTCTAGGCCATCTGTGTTTTACAAGTGGCCAAGCTACATTTAGTGAGAGCATACTCAGTCAAGGCATCTACATGTTGGCCCCCACTAATTGCACTGGTTGGATGTGGACCAATCATGCCATTGGCCATTGTATCTGACCGCTCTTGTTGATGGCCATGTGGAAAATTGTCGACTTCAGCAAGAATCCTACCTGGAGTCTAGTGGATAGTGATATTTGTTTTAGGAATATGGTGCTTAGTTGGGTCAGCAATGAGAGGGCTGCTTTCTAGTGTGTGAACTGAAAAATAATGCTCGTGCAGACTGAGGGGGAGACTTCAACTGAAGTTGGGAACTCACGTCGTCGTGGCGACCCTCCTAGCTCACCTAGTTCCAAACGCCAAAAGGTATTATTATGTTAAGAGCTTTTGTTCCTCTGCTTTGAATGTTGCTGATTAGCTAAGTGGAAAACGCTGTTCCCAAAATCTTATTTTATTTGTGCATAAATTAAAATTAATTATTGTTTTTGTAGATGGAGTGAATGCTTTAAAGAAGACACTGGATCGGTCTTTTCCAGCAGAGGATGACCTCAGATGCCAACATGGATGTTCATTTATTGCCTGCTTGAATGCGTTTCTGCAGTATGATGGTTTGCATCAATGCCACCTCAGGTGTGCCATGTTGATTAGTTGAGATGCAAACTGCCTCCAAGTATGTTCACATGGGCCATTCATCCCCAAACTCAGCAAACGAAATAAATAGACGAGAAGCAGTTTGTTTCAGTGATAGCTCGTTTAATTTTTAAAGCTTTAGGACGTATTTGAAAACTCTTGTCTGATGTAGAGCTGATTCAATTATATCTGTTTGAAATAGAGTTGTTTCAATTAGATTTTTTTTTACAAATAGACTATATTTGGTGTGTCTGATTCAATTATTAAAAAAACAAACAAACTTGTCATTTAGTAAGCATAATAAAGGCAAACTTGTCATGATATAGTAAAAGTCATACGCTCTAACTAGCAAAAGAAAAATAACAAAAAGCTGTCTAATTGCTTTAGATGTCAAATGTATGTTTGAAAAAATGTACCTTCTAAAAATGAGGCGAAAAGTTCTTTAATTTGATTACTCTACAAATAGACTATGTAGAACGATTGCTCTCGAAATAAGGGAGAGTATAACTAGCAACCTCTTCTAACCAACTCACACATCTTTCTCCAAAAATCTGTTTTCTCCTTCATTCCTTAGAAGCCCTTTCTCTGCAAGTTTAGTTGCTCGGAAGTACATGATTTCCCTCTCTTTTTTTCTCGTTTTCTTTTATTTTTTCAACTCTCTTTCTCCTCTCCATGTCTCTCTTACTCCTCATTCACAAGTTATATTCTTTTCTCCTTTATTTAGTACATTGATTGAGCAGACACTATGAGTAGAGGCTCAGGAAAGCTTAATTCATCAATGAGGCTCACCTTAGATATCAAAACGACTAGAAATCATTGACCCCTTATCAACACGTCTTGCATCTTGGTGTTGCCTTCCTCATCAAGAAAATTCAAACTTTCAAATGGGTCATTGATCCTATTTCTATGTATCTGTAAATGGGTCCCACCTTGTATAGGCCACAATGCACATACAAAGTTTCACTCCAATCGGATTGATCAACACGATTATATGTGATGTGCCCTTGTTTTAAAACAAGATGGGTGCATATCTTGATGTCAGTGTTTTCTTACATGAGGAATCTCGTGGCGGATATTCATTTCCTCGGGATTAATTATCGACGGTTTAAAATTGAGTGTCCCTCGGGTTTAGGACCAAAGGGTCCTAGGCTGGGTGAGAGATACCCTGAATTATTAAAAAAAAATAAAATAAAATCATAGTAGATAGAAGAAATTCTAATGAACTTTGTTAAGTAGATATGACAATGTGGGGGCAGTAATTTCGGATCCCACTAGTGGGGCCTGTTAGATTTGATTTTTGGACCCTGTTTGGGGGGAAACACTCTGTTAAAATAAGTGATACATGAAAGTATGGACTGATTCCAATAATTCCCGATTAATCCAAGGAATGGTAAAAACTGTAATCACTAGTAATGGAAAATGGCCATGACACAGATTGATCACCTCCATATTTTGAGAAATTTTTGGCTCCTCTCATTACTACACCACCGACAACGCATGAAGGTATCATCCAGATTAATTTAGGTCATACTTAGGGTCAATACATTGTAAAAATTTAAGATACCACCCATAAAGGAGTGAAGTAATAGCATTTAAGAAAATGAAAGTAATGGATCATTTAAATTCAATAAAATAAAATAAATAAATAAAAAGAAAGAAGGGAATAGGGAGAGGGTGCAGTGGTGGACTCAGGATTTTCATTTGGGTTGGACTAAAATTTTGCTAGAATTAACATTTGAATTTTTTTTGCTGGACTTTTTCACATCACCAAATAGCATCTACACGTTTTTTTTAGAAAATGGTCAACTCATGGAACTCAACTAGATGCGTGACAGTTATTGAAGATTAGGTAATGAAGAGGTTAGGAATTAGGATGTTAATCAGAAGTACCAAAAAGCATTAGATGGAAAAAAAAAATGATTCTAAACTTGATTTTAGATGCTCAAACTTATATTATCATATTTCACTAGATTTATATGTCAAAATCATTGCCCAATGGAGCAAATTCAACGTGAGTAGGGAAAAATAAATACAAGAACACATTTTAGGACACCCGTCCTTTTCCTTTTCACTTTCTCAAAGCTTCCAACCTTTGGATAATGGGAATACTTTGAATCATAGTGGGGTTAAGAAGACATGATAACGGGAATGGATTTGATCATCTTTAGATTTGTATATACGCTCAGATTTGGTGGTTTAGAGCTTAGAATTTGAGGATTCATGACTTGAAATTAGGATTTGGAGATTAAGCGTTCAAATTTAGATATAGAGTGATTAGGAATGATCATACTAAATATGTTAGGTAGATGAAGATGCAATAATCTACACAGCACAAATGACTAGTGACGAGGAGCTCAATTTAACAATTGATAGGAAGGGGTTTCGAAAGAAGAGGTCGAACAATGCATATCAAGTAAGGAAATTGAAGAAAGCATAATGGCAAATAAATTAGGCAAAATACAGTGTTTTGTCATCGGGTATATTATTTTATCATTGGGTATTATGTCCTTTGAGTCTTCAATGAAGAAGAAAATTGTCGTTGTCATCGTCATTATAATATAATCTAACAAAACAGCAAAATAATCCCAACCAACTAAAAAAAAATAATAATAACAACAGAGGAAGAAAGAGTTGTAACTACAACAGCGAAAGTTGCATTAAAGAATGAATAAGAAAAATCATCAGAAAATTTATTTGAAATAGAGAATAGAGAATTTAGATGATTTTACAGGTCTCAACGGGAAATGAGTGCTCTAGACATTTCTAGCTTCTAGAGAGATGTAGAGTTCTGGTTATTTAACAGTGTACAAGTCTAGATATTTCTAGGAATTTATTTTGTTTGTACAAGAGCAATTTGTTGACAACAACTCATTCCGCGTGTGGTATGGAGTAATAGTTCTCACTTGGTTGCTCTGGGTAGCCACTTCTTCTCGTGTGTGCAGGCTTCCTTTCCAACTTGTATGGATTTTATTCCAACATGTACGGGCTCTTTTCCTACTTGAATGGATTGTCTTTCGATGTGTGCGTGGGCTCTCACTTGCCCCCCTCGACTGGGTTACCCAAAAAAAAACAAAAAGAAAAAGCGCAATTCGTTGGCATCTTTAAAATGTTTCTTTCATTTTCTTTTGCAACTACATTATTATTTTATGATATTCAACCCGTTGTGCTTTTGTTACTGTTAAAAAAAAAAAAAAACTTAATAATACATGAAGAAAAAAAGACCTTGGAGATCCCATGACAGCACTAAAAGACAAAAACCAATGACCAGCCGTTTATAAATGAACGGATATGATCAATGAAAGAGAACTAATGCAAGGCACAAAATCACAATACTTAATCAACATCAATTGTTTTTAATGAAAGAGAACACAACAAATATAAAAAAAAATAAAATAAAGGGATTATTAAAAAAAAAAAAAACTATGCAGACATTTTCTTACTGATAGATCTAGGCAGGCACCCCAACAGATTCATGACTTGGATGGTGATGTGGTGGTGGATGCGGGAGGCATTGAATTTGGAGCGGTATGGTGATGATGTATAGATGAACTCCTTGGT
This sequence comes from Litsea cubeba, assembly GCA_012931725.1. Lineage (NCBI taxonomy): Eukaryota > Viridiplantae > Streptophyta > Magnoliopsida > Laurales > Lauraceae > Litsea > Litsea cubeba. Next base: position 88,641,762 of record CM022949.1, on the reverse strand, counting down.
GCTTGGAGACTGGGCACAGTAGCCATCAATCAGACCATCACCACACAGATTGAAGGGGCAAGTTTGAACTAATGGTTGAAGTTGAAAAATGCATCTGGTAATGAGAAAGAGAAGAGACAATGATTCCTGAATACATACGAAATTTAAGTTCACCTTCGGAATGGATTTGAACTCCTTGAAAAAGGTAAGATGGAGTGGATTCGCAATGCAATGCAATGGATGCGAAGCACGAAAGGAAACATATGTGGAGACGTGAGCTTGGCTTTACAGGAATGTGAGAGATTTTAGTGAAGAATTTGATAGAGATCATTGATATAACAAGAAACCGTGTGAATGAATTGGATTGTTTATATTTAGGAAAGAATGATATATAATATCAGTCCGTCTACATGCACCGAAAGAAAAACCAGAAATTTACACCGACGTAGCACCACTTCTGGCGGGCTCCCAAAATGTAAATCCCACGCCCCACTAAAGATCAAGTCCACTCAGCGCTACGTGGCCCGCCACGTCGGATCGGTGTCAATTTCTGGTTTTCTTTCGGTGCGTCTAAACTTTTTGATATAATATATATAAAACTATTACAACATGACCGTTCTCAGCACGGGCAATATAATCCATTAAATAATGGGATTTTGACCATACACTGCATTTAGAATTAGATATGCCCTCAAACTTGTCAATTTTTAAAAAGTTCCCCAAAACTGTGATGTGCTTTATTTGTACTTAAAAAATAACTTAAATGCCCCTCCTTGTGGTATGTTTCATGGATCAGCCTTTAGAATTAGTACTTGCACTCTTCATCTCTACTTTATTGTTGTTTGTGGGATACTGTCACTCAAGAGCCGTGGTCAAACTACTTTGAATGTCTAATGTGTATGTATCATTTGAGTCCTTAATTTATTCTCTTTAAAGAAAATCTCTCTACAAGGTATTAAGCAAGATTTCACTCTAAATAAATTCTAGGGATTTTTACCAAAAAATTATGAAGATGGATGGTTTTTGCCAAATACTAATAAGGATTCAGTTTTTTGCCAACAAATGATGACTTAGAATTAAAGATTTTTTTTTTTGGCAAAAATGCCCATGAGTCGCGATATCGCAACTGGCTTATCCTCTACATATCACGCACAAATCTCGAGAATATTTTTGTGAAAGGCCGTCCTGCACATTCTCAAATTCAACCGGAGATACCTTGTCTTCATTCTTGGTTTTTTCTTTGGAGTTCAAAACAGGTACAGTCATTGTTTTTAATAATTGAAATGCATATGTTAAAGAATATTTCTGTTATTTTCTTGCATGATCGCACAACTCATATATTTCAAAAACTTTGGGTTTTCATATACTTCAGAAACTAGGGTTTTCTTTAAAGAAACTAGAGCATTGGAAAATGTTATTATAGTGCTTGAGCTTAATAAATTTATTGCATTCTAATGGTATTTACATGCAACTAATGAGCCTTACTACAGTTGCTTTGATATTTTAAATTCATGTGAAAGTTATGTATGGATGTATAGATGGGACCTGATATACTTTTGATGGTGTGAGCAGGATGTTGAACAATGAGATTTGTTTAGTTCTTCACTTTGGCGGGGAATTAATCTTAGAACAAGGAAATCCAATATACAATGGCGGTGATTGCAAGATGATTTTTGTTGCTTATAATCTACCATATAGTTCTCTTATCGAGAAGATACTGCAAGTCACGAATTTGGAATTGCATGATGAGCATCTACTAGTGCAATACCTATATTATACTGGTCGATTTTCCACTTTGGTCGGCATAAGAAGTGATGATGATCTCAAGACAATGTTTAAAGCATATAAAAATGAAACGGATTCCATACTCATGTATGTACGTAGAAACTCCCATGATGCTGCAAAGAGTCGTAGACAATATGGTGATAGAACGGTTTTTACTACGAATGCCCATCCACCTAACTTATCATGGTAATTGTATATCTCAATTTTTAATCCAAAATTGTTTATAATTTTATACCATATCTAGTTTATATTCTAAACCAAAACCACATACTCGAGTGTAACTATGGCCTCTCCGCCATTGAAATGAAACGTGTTGGTCTCTGGCCTCCACCTCTCCACTAGGCTGGTTATTAATGCATGGTCAATGCGGATGTTCTCAATCTTTGCCAAATGATGGAGGCCAGTCCGACGGACATTCTCAACTTGTCTTTCATTTAATTTCCATCTAGCATTTTGTAGGCTAGTGGGAATGCATCGGATCAGCGGACCATACTCCTGTAAATAAAACACATGACAAGGCATGTTTTATTGTATACAATGATATAAAAAACAAGAACTAACAGTGAAGAATTATCTAAATTAATGTTTATGTTAACATACCGTCCCATTCCATATCGATTCTGATATATGGTTTTCTTGGTCAAAGAGAATCGATCTGTCAAGAGGCCCGGGATTGTAGTCCTCCATCTACAATAAAACTTAATGATTGCATTCCCAAGAAACTAGACTATGTAAATGCTTAGTTAATTAGCTAGACAATACATATCAAGCTTGCTAAGCAATGCAAATCTTAAAAAATAAGCATGATCTTTTATTTCTAGACAATGCATTTCCAACGCAACAGTCAGTGATCACTGATCAATTGGGCACTGATCAATTGACACTACGCTGACAATCAAATATCATTTGGTAATCATATTCTTTACAGAAAGACTTATCATATTTAAGTACATCATAGAGCATAAATGGTACTACAATAATCGCATTAGTAAAACCCCAAAGCTACAGTGAGAAACAAATTACTTCATATACATACTTAAATGCATTGTATATTAAGCTATGGCCGTAGACCACATAAATGGACCTGAACCATCAATTTGAGTTTTATAGTAACCTTGATAATAAAATAATCATGACTAGAATGTAATCCCAAGATTATAAATTAATTACAAGGTGCTTAACAGTATTTTGTCACTGAAGAAGAAAGTTTGTATCAGTAAAATTCTTTTTCAACAAATGGGCTGATTGCAAGGGTGACTTTTTTCAAGTCAATGCAACATCCACTTACAATGCATGAATCGTAGTCTAAAGGACAATGAAAGAAGACCTCCAAGAAGATGGATGAAGAGCCATTTATGATGAAAATACAAATGCCAATGATATTGTACCATCTTTCAAGACAGAGCACATCTGTATCTCCACTATGCAAGTGACATTACATTCAAGATTTACCAATTAAAATTAGAACCAAACACAGCACATATAAAGTAAAAAAAATACAACTTATTTTATTTTCCTAAATTGAAACAATGAAAAGTGAAAAAAAAACAAGGCTGAATGATCAGAAAATTATTCTTTTAAACCCAATCACCCATTATTGAACCACTTCCAGAACAGAATAATGATCCAGATCCTGAAATTTTAAGGAGGTCAACTCGTACGAGAAGACCTGCTATCTCGAATGATTATGTTGTTTACTTAGAAGAAGCCGATATTGGGATAAAAGATGATCCTAGGACATTTAAAGAAGCTATAGAATGTCAGAATTCTGATAAATGGTTAGATGCAATGAAAGATGAGCTAGAGTCAATGGCCACTAATGATGTTTGGGACATCGTTGAACTACCTAAGAATTCCAAGACCGTTGGTTGTAAGTGGGTCTTTAAGACCAAAAGGGATTCAAAGGGAAAGGTTGAACGTTTCAAAGCCAGACTCGTGGCCAAAGGTTTTACTCAGAGAGAAGGGATTGATTACAATGAAACTTACTCTCCGGTGTCTAAAAAGGATTCATTCAGGATAATTATGGCTCTAGTAGCTCACTTTAATCTTGAGTTACATCAAATGGATGTCAAAACAGCATTTTAAATGGAAATCTAGAAGAAGAGGTGTACATGGTACAACCAGAAGGATTTGTAAAACAGAGTGAAAATAAATTAGTCTGTAAATTAAAGAAGTCGATTTATGGCCTTAAACAAGCTTCCCGACAATGGTACCTTAAATTCAACTGTGTTATTACAGCATTCGGATTCACCGAAAATATGGTTGATCATTGCATCTATCTCAAGATTAGTGGGAGCAAGTTTATTATCTTGGTGTTGTATGTTGACGACATTTTACTGGCTAGCAATGACCTTGGTATGATTCGTGAAACCAAGGAATATCTAATGAACAATTTTGATATGAAAGATATGGGTGAAGCAACCTTCGTAATAGGAATTGAGATTTATCGTGATAGATCTCGAGGATTACTTGGGTTATCACAAGAAGCCTATATCAAAACTGTTTTGAAAAGATTTCGTATGGAAGAATGTAAAGCTCAAAATACACCTATGATCAAAGGTGATAAATTTTGCAAGGCTCAGTGTCCAAGAAATGAGATCGAAAGGATAGAAATGGATAAATTTCCATATGCCGCTGCAATCGGTAGTCTAATGTATGCACAAACATGCACTAGACCCGATATAAGCTTTGCAGTTGGCATGTTAAGTAGATATCAAAGTGATCCAGGTATGCCCCATTGGGTGGGAGTTAAGAAGGTCTTGAGATATCTAAGTGGGACTAGGAATTATATGCTCTCTTACAGGCGATCTGATCGCTTAGAAGTGATCGGATATTCGGACGCAGACTTCGCAGGATGCCTTGATTCCAGAAAGTCGACTTCAGGATATATTTTTCTGGTAGCTAATGGGGCAGTTTCATGGAGAAGTGCGAAGCAAACCCTAGTTACCCCATCCACATTCGATGCAGAATATGTGGCATGCTTTGAAGCTACAGGTCACGCTCTATGGATGCGTGATTTTATTTCAGGGTTGCGCATTATGGATACAATCTCCAAACCATTAAAGATTTATTGTGACAACGATGCAGCTAGAAGATTTGCATATAATGACAAGGTTGCAAGCAAATCTAAATTTTTGGAAGTTAAATACCTTGTGTTAAAAGAAAAGGTACGAAATCAGTTGGTGTCTATAATTGGAATTCCAACAAGCATGATGTTGGCAGATCCTTTAACGAAGGCACTGGCGCAAAAGCCTTTTCAAGAGCATGTCAGAAATATGGGCTTGAATGAATTGTCCTATTAGAATTTGTAAAGACACATCTTGATTGTATACATTATAGTTTTGTGATTTCGTATATTTTTGCTTTACTTTGTTCACATGTGTTTAAAGATTTGTAAAGTGAGAATAGTAAGGTGAATGACATTAATGAACCCATTAAATAGGATTGTCATGAAATGTATCCTATTTTACCCTAATTAAAGACTTGGTTAAGTAAATATGGAGATGCAGTAATTATGGAAGGGACCATGTCATTTAAGACGTGTAACCGCCATAGTTCTCATCAACAGGCTTACTTGATCAGTGGTTAAAGATTGAGCTTAAAAGTTTACATGGCAAGTGTTTTTGAAAAATGGTGCGCACCAGTCAGAGTCTTATTTTTCAAATTTTTTTTTTTCTCTCAAATATATATAATTATTTTATTTTATTTTTTTGTGGTCATTGGACCAAGTGGGAGAATGTTGGAATAAGGGAGTGTGGCCCACCTGACCACACCTTCTAGAACATCCAATAAAGGATATTTTCCCCTTGGTCAAGGATTTGAAATCTTGCCTTATAAGTTGCTCAATTAGGGAGATATGATTTGAGAGATTTTAGATTACTTACCTTGATGGGAGGATCCTCTCTCTATAAAAGAATCTCTTGGGTTACTTCCTTGCCTACAGTTAATTTCTTGGCTTCCATCAATTTGCTAGAGAGAAAAGAAAAGGTTCAAGGAAGTTGTAAATCCCTCCTCGGTTTAGCCCCAGCCATGGAATCAGGTATAAACTTAATTACATTAAGTTTTTAGTATTATTTGTTTGTATCCAATGTGTTCTTGGCATCATAAAAAATTCTAACAGAGCCATTTATGATGAAAATACAAATGCCAATGATATTGTACCATCTTTCAAGACAGAGCACATCTGTATCTCCACTATGCAAGTGACATTACATTCAAGATTTACCAATTAAAATTAGAACCAAACACAGCACATATAAAGTAAAAAAAATACAACTTATTTTATTTTCCTAAATTGAAACAATGAAAAGTGAAAAAAAAACAAGGCTGAATGATCAGAAAATTATTCTTTTAAACCCAAAAGCATGAATAGAATATACTGATTAATTAGTTCTTCTTAGACATCATAAAACAATTAAAAAAATGGTTCATTGACATTGGAAAAAAATTATTTAACCCATGGAATAGCAATACACCACTGAATAAACGGCAATAAAAACCTTAACAGAACATTGACCAAAAGTTGAAAATAAATCCAATGGTTGACCCTAGAAATCAATATAGATATGGTCAAATGAGAAATTGTAGAAACCAACTTTGCTGTTACAACAATAGGGGACCACATGTCCATATGTGAACAACCCAATGTCCATACAAGAGATTAACTGTGTGGTGCACTCAACACCTCCATCCTTATAAACAGTTTGAAGGAGTTTTATAAAACAAGTTCCAGGCTCATATAGGCTGCATGTAATGTCAGCTTTCTGAATGGAATATCAAGACATGGTAAATCGCATGCACATGAATTAAGTGTATTTCTCTCCGAAATTAGTAAATCGTTTTAGAGATTCTCCAAATTTCACCACACCCTCTCTCCCAACTCATAATATATCAAGCCCCATTATCAAACAATCTTGTTCAAGAAGCTAGCTACGATTCAGGGTTTATAGCTAGCTTTCTCACAAAATAAATAATAAAAAAATAAAAAAGAATCCACCAAAATGCAATTGGATTAAAACCACTGACAGGCTTCATTAACATTTCAAAATCAAGAAAACTAGAAAACTAAGACAAAACCGGAAAGCCAAAAGGGGGAGGAAGTGGCTCACCTCCAATGTTCAGCCTTCAGAATTTTTGAGAAGAATCCTTCATTTGGTTTCCATTTCCTGTGTTGAATTTGAAGCTATTTTCTGCTTGCTCCAACCCATCTAAGGAAACCCTATTCTTTTCTCTTGCAGTAACAAAGAGGAAAATTGAGGGTAAAAAGCAAGAGAAAAGATGAAGAAAGAGTTGTTGAGAGGTGGCTGTAAAACGGTGAAAACAGGGTGGGGTTAAACATTAGGGCTTTTGATTGTAGAAACGGTGGAGGGCACTTTAGTCCATAAAGATGGCCGAAAAATCAGCTTATCATTTTTAGGCAAAAAATTGAATCCTTATTAGTATTTGGCAAAAAGAGAGAATCATTATAATTTTTTGGTAAAAATCCCTAAATTCTAACTCTACAATAAAATGGCATTCATTAACATTGTACAAACGCCTTTCAATAGCACCTACAAACTATAAAAAATCAAACTTCTTGAAACTAGGTGTACTCATTTAGAAGAGCATGGACATTACATGTATTCGACGTCCATGATATGCAATCCACACACCTAGAGGTGTACAAAATGACCCGTAACCCGACCCGACCCGTCAACCCGACCCGACCCGTGGGTCAATGGGTGGGTCACTCCACACACATTTTTTGTGCTCAACCCGACCCGACCCGACCCGTGACCATTGGTACGGGTAACGGGTCTCACGGGTCGGGTTGGCGGGTGACCCGTGAACCCGTTTTTTTTTTTTTTTTTGTAGAAGACCAAGGATAAAAATCCAAGAGATATTTGTCAAGATGTGGTTTTAATTTCTCTCAGATGTAGTTCACCGACCAATTTCTAAATATTTGAGTTATTATATTGGTCTCATGTCTATGAACTCAAGGCCCATGTATACTATAATATATTTAGTGCGAGGAACATTTATTTTATTCCTATCAACAGATTAAGGTGATCTCACATGAAAAACACGGTACGTTTTGAAGCCTTATTAGTTATTACATCTATTTGACATCAGTTTGTTTAGATTTGTTAATCTTGAATATCTTGTTGATTGTATTTAATCATTTAATTGGTGACCATTGAATTAAAGGTCAAGATGAGAGTGATTACGTAGTTGAAATTGGACGTGATTTTCGAGTCAAACCGCATCTATTTTTTTTGTATACCCCTACCCATGGTACAAAAGAAGGCCAGCAAACAACCGCAACCACTTTTTATTTTACATAATTACATCTAATCACTTTTAGTTCTCTAACAATTATCTGAAAGTTGTTTGCATAAACAATTTGGTCTTCTACATGAAAAAAAAAAAAAAAAGACCCGAACCCGACCCGCGACCCGTGACCCGCGACCCGTTGAACCCGTGACCCGTGACCCGTTTGACCCGTGACACAAACGGGTCGGGTTCGGGTGGGTTTTCACCCACAAAATTTTAGACGGGTCGGGTCGGGTTTGACCCGAAACCCGCGGGTTTCGACCCGTGAACACCCCTACACACACCAAATGGGGACCTTCGCGTTACCATTTGAGAAAAAAGGCAGTCCACTCATGAGGGATTTTTAACCACTCTTAAGAGTTGCAGCTTATTCTCTCTTCAACACCCAACGATGGAAACTACACTCATATCCAATGATAGCGACGCCTATCCAATGATGAACTATTTTATATTGTTTTCGTAGGCCCATTGGGATTTCGTTAGTGGGTGGGCCCCACTATGGTTTCCTTCTAATAGCATGCCCCATCTTGGAACCTGTCATTTGGGTGGGCCCCTTGTGAATTCCTATTATTTGATTGAGCAATTGTTCGGGTGCCAACATGAATTCCATAATTTATGTGAGTGTTACTTCGATTTACGTCATTAGGTCCACATAATCTCCATCGTTTGATGGGGATTATTGTGATTGTGACGACTAAGAGGTCTCCATTGTCATTTTGGCGTTAAATGGCTCAAATTAAAATAGCATTGTTATGGTAAGGATGCAATATGATGGAATAATAAGATGAAATATGTTTTAAATTGTAAATAAGCTAGTGATCAGAGTAAGAGTGTTTTTAGCATATCTTAATAAAATGTAGACAACAACCATCTTTTTAGTGATGTCTATTGACTGAATTGTTCGTTTACAGGAGTATATTGCAAATGCATGATGATTGCTAGTGCAATTAGCGATGCTAAAATGGTACTTTAATATAAGAGCCTTGACTATTTTCCCTTGTTTTAGTTGTTTTAGTCAGGGCATATGTTAAGCAAAGTCATTAAGCTTGAGAACATAGTGATTACCACCATTTATCTAAGAAACACAACCCATATCACAACATATATGCACCTTAAACCAATTGTAGTAGAAGAGCAGTTTATTCAAGAATCCCAAGTAGCCTATTACACTAATGTATTAAAGGAACTCATATGCCCACCATCATCTTCATCGCTATTCCATAAAAAAAAACTAGCCCCACATGACCACTACACCATCACACATCTTCAAACCTACAATTACTACTCTCACCATGCGGACCCACATCCACCATCACGTTTGAAACTCTCGGCTCGCACTACCCATCGAAGCAAAACTTGTCTCTTCCTCGGCCATCCCATCAGATATCCCTCTCCACCATTTGCCTAACTTCTCAACTAGCACACAAATCACACCCAAGCCCAAACCAACTTAGATAATCACCATCTTACAAGATTATCAAATAAGGGGTTGAAAGACTAAAAAGAAATACTAGGAACGGCAGTGATAGAGTCAACTGCGAGGAGGTGAAAAGAAAAGTGAGAAGTCACTACAAAGAAGGGGAAGATAAAAAGGGCGATCCATATTGCAATATCCCACAGAGAGGGACATTTCACCCATTTTTTTTCTACATACAACAATTACAGCACACCTCTAGGAAATTTTTTAAAACTTGACAATCTAGAGGGCATATCTAATTCTAAAGGCAAGCATATGGTGAAAATGACTTATATAAAAGATCTACTAAACTTTTAAAATTATAAGAATTTACAGAATGTAACACAAACCGCCAATTTGGTGCTTACCAAAATGGTATCACTGAATGCTACACAAAATAGCAATCAAAATCAACATTAAAGATACACTCCAATAGTGTTCAACACAATGAAACCATGTCCATATCCATAAACGAAATGTCCATAAAATCTTAAAAATCATAATGGGACCAGTTCTATCCAGCAGTTTGTACAATTAGTTGGACAATATCTTACCTCATCAACCTGTCAATGGAAGGAATTAAGAATACCCACACCAAGCACAGGCTCTCATGATGAAATAATGATAATCATGATAATGAAGATATAATTTGAAGGGCAATGCTATAATGATATACACTAACAACATAAAAGACCCACACGATATAGTGGGAAGTAGGGTCTCATATGGCCCGTTTAATGTAACCACACCTTAAACACCAATTTTACTTTAAACAAAGAACATTTATAGGAAATGGAGCGACACCTAAGAATACAAATTGATAATGGCCACAGTAGAGCAACATTACTAATTACATTTAAGTATTCTTGAATAAGTAACAACTCCGATATTGTCCATTAAGCGTTCAATTGATTGATAAGGTGCATATACAATAAGATCAAATCCTAAATTCTAAATCTAGTAATGGATACAGTCAGGTAGTAAACAAATCAAAATTGATTCTCCTGCAAGATACATATTTTGCCCATGTAAAATATAAAAAAAAGAAGGATTGCACAAAGATTTGTCTTCAAATAGGCCCAGGTATGCCTCTGCAACCTCTCTCCAGTAAAGCAATGCAATCCATGGATATAGAAATGTAGATCAGTCTACACAACACAACCATTAGCAGCAACAATATTCTTCAAATAGGCCTAGGTATGCCTCTACAACCTCTCTCCAGTAAAGCAATGCAATCCATGGATATAGAAATGTAGATCAGTCTACACAACACAACCATTAGCAGCAACAATATCTAATGTCATATTCATTAGAGTAACCCCTAATACAAACAAAAGCCCTTATCAATCTCACCTTAAATTCCTAGGCGACAGCCTTTCAAATGGCAATTTTCGTATAAGGAGCTTTGTGCTCTTCATAAGCACAAAATATAAAAACAAAAATCCTAGAATAGGTGCATGCATCACTAACATTAGCTAAGTCAAGTTCAACAATTGAAGGAAAAAAAACTCAAACAAAACATTCGGAAGAGCAACAATATTTAACCTTAGAATCCTAAACAATTTCATGGACCAACATTTTGAATGTCATTTTTCAAACAAGATGCTCTATGCTTTTCTGATATTTATGGATCTCATGCATTGAAGAGGAAGGTAATTCATCAACCACATAATATTAAAAATAAAAGTTCCAAAATATAGGTGCATGCAATACTAACATTAGCCAAGTCAAGTTCAACAATTAAAGGAAAAGAAATTCAAAGGATACATATTGGAGAGCAAAGTTCCAATGCGGTATCTATGCAGCTTATGTGCTCCTCTAGTTGCACGGGTAGAATTCCAAGTAGCCTAAAATGGCAAGAACTAAGTTTGTCTATGTAGAGGAAACTTTGATATATTTTCCTTGTCTATGCAAGTGGGATAAGTCTAGTATTTTGTTAATTCCACATGTTCTAGCAAAGTACTCTCTTAACTGTTTGATGAATGTTTGTCAATGATAGCTAGATTTCAAGGCTTAAGATGGTAATGTGATTTCAGATTATCTAAACTTAAGATGGTAATGTGATTTATAGGCTTAAGACGAGATGCCACAGATGTCAGTGCTTCACCAAAGTACGTGACACGCCTACAATCAACTCCAATTTATTCTTGTGAAATTATAAACAATAGGGAATAAATTTAAAAAAAAATCACATGCTTCGAATTAATTGTTCTCTCAGTTATTTCCTACATAAATGGACATTAGTCATTTCCCTGATCCATATTGTAGATATGCTCTAATTTTAGCATAGTTTTGGGGAAAAACCGCAAGATATGCTCTAGTTCTGGCAAAGATCAAATGTCGAAATTAATCATGTAAAACTTAAAGAGGAAGCATCTCAATAAAGGTTACCTGGCACTTAGTTAATTCAGAAAGCACAAAACAAACTTTTGAGATGAATTAGCCCACCACGAATCCCCACACCCCCTCAAGATCCAAGCTGACCAAATTAACTAAGTTTGTGAAAGAAATAATTCCTTGAGCAGTAATTGCAATGCTCTTTCCGAAACTCAACTACGTCAAATCTGACAGACCTGAAAACCCAAGAAACATATCCAAAAGTCAATGTCAAACAAAGAAAATTTGTGTAAATTGATGTGGATAACATGGAGTAAAAGCTATAAATATGAACTACCACCCATGTGCCCTACAGTAAAACAAAGACAAAGATACCAATATATACCCCACATATATATATATATATATAAGAGAGAGAAAGACCATGCATTAAAAAACACTAAACCCAATTATCTATATCATTTGGCAAATAGAAAAACAGAGGGCTAAAGTAAGCCCTCTCTGTAGAATGATGCCAGGATTTGAAATTGTTTGAACAGCCAACACACCCATGACCAGTCTTTGTGCCAAATATGGTAATGGAAAAGATAACCAGAGATGCAGTTTTCAGGGCCATATTTTCATCATCAATCCAAGCAGGTGAGTGCAAATTTGGGTGAGTTCCAATCCATGAGGGTAGTGAGTGTAAAGTGTTTTGGATTCATTATATGGTGAGCTAGGTAGGCCTGCAGGTGGGTCAAGTAATTCCTAAGAAGAATCAATTGATTTGATGGGAAAAATCAGGATCCCATCCGGAGTAAAAAAAACCAAACTAACATTATAAGATCTTGTAATAAAAAAGACCAAGAAAAATCATAAACACGACCATGAAAAATATAGCATATTATCAGATCTCAAATAGGCCAAAAAAAAGAAGAAGAAATAAATTCATAAAAACAAACTCATAACAACCTATAAAGATCAAAACCCAGAAAATCAAATGGCACAAATAGAAAGAAAATGATTAGGCAAAATCAATATTGCCTTGCATGGCTTACTGAGGGTATGTCTTGGAATCCCATGCATCAGCTGAAAGTGATGCTGCTCATCAGACATGATTTCCCTTCTTCTCTCCGCCCTTTTCTTCTCTATTTCCTTTTGAAAACTCTCTCTATCTCTCTTTGTTCTTTCTACATAGTCAAATGATTGCAATAATCACATTGAAGAAAAAAGGATTCCATATTTTCTAGATGCCAATCAAATGGGAGTGGAATCTGGCGTCTGAGGATGATGATGAAGCTGATGTTTGAATAAGAGAGATGGAGGAGAGAAGTAAAGTACCTTCAGTGGATTACAGAGGAGTCGTCTTTCCCATTTCCCAGGAATTACAGTATGCCCATTCCGCCCCCTTTCCCTCATCATTATTTCTCAAACGCGCAGGCATTGAGAGGACATGGAGAGGTATTGATTCAAAAATAAATTGGATAGTGACAACCGATTAGAAGGCCGTTTTCCACACGTGGAAATGAAACTGATCCTCTTAATGGCTGATATTAATAGGAGGTCAAAACTGTAGAGTGGTCAAAATCAAATTGAAACGATTGGCTGGTTTCTGCAATTGGAAACAGTCCCTTTCATATAAAAGAAATAGCAATAGATGCCCGTGTTGAGCACGGGTAACCAACCAACAACATTTGCAATCCAGAATTTGTAAGCAAAGATGAGAAGATTGGATCCTTTTACAATGCAACGCAATTGACAAGTAAATTGATAATACCCCACACTTAAAAGAGACAGACATTAAGAAATATTTGTTAAGTAATCGTACACACTACCCTACAGCCTATCCTTATACCAAACATGAGCTCACTTCCTGGCTTTCATTATAAGAAAAAATATCTAAAAATGGAAACCTTTATCTAATCCATGAATTTCTAAATCTATCTTAATTTAAATAACGAGGCAAAAAGATAATCTGGATATAACCAAAGAGTTAATAAAATTATGGTACTGGACATAGTGGCATGACAAAATGCAACAAAATGTCAATTGCAACTCTTGAACAAATTTACATGGAGAGAGAGAGAGATCTAATTTTTTTCGGACCGTATTTGTTGAGGGAGGTCTTAAAAGGACATAAAATATTCTGGATTGAATTCTTTAAAAAAGTGCAACAGTTTGGAAATCCATCATGCAATACTTGTTAGTTGAATTTTCATAGACGGCCAAGAAGGATGTGATATATTGACAAAAGTAGCTTTGTATCTGGGTTTTTGGAACATATGAAAACAGAGCCACCATTCACAAAAGTAGCTTTGTACCTGTGATTCTTGGAACACTTGGGAAAAGAGTGACAATTTCCTTTGGAAAATTGCTTTGGCTTGAATATTTATCCTCAACATCGCAAAATCGAGTTTTCCAGATTCTATCTTGATTGCATCATAGTACTCATTGAACTCTAACCTGCAGTATTTTCAAGATAAGCAATCCACAAAACCAAACAAAACAATCGACCTTTAAAAAAATAGAGACGGTGAGGTTTTACCCAAATATGCACCAAATGAACCTACAAAACATATATTTTGGGACTGAGTGATGAAGCATTTATATGATATTGTATGTCCTTCCCACATAGCATATTAAGAATCATAGTAAATGAAAATCACAATCGAAATCAAGCATCTAGCTCTGCAAGAGTATGACACTTTGCAATGGCCTATAAAAAAAAACATACAAACATTAAGTAAAAGATTTTTGAAACATTAGAAAAGAATTTAAAATCAGAGATCCAAATTGCTCCATATATTGAATGAAAAGGTCACTAAAAAGAAAAGAAATGATGAGACTGGCTAGGAAAAGGAGCCCTTTAAACACCAATGATTCGATAAAAAAATCATACATAAGAAAAGTAAAAAAAAACTGGAAAAATCTTTGAAAGAAGATTATTTACCTGAAATGTAGATGGACTGGACTGATTGTATCTGCATTTCTATAATCACGACTAAAATAAAGCATCGACAGTAAGAATCAAACTCTGAATCAAAATTGCAATCAACCATCCATCAAAGAACATTGAAAATAGGAATTAGTTTCAATCATTATAGCATTTGGCAATATTAGATATTAAGAAATATTGGCAAAATATTAGATATTAAAAAAGGGAGATGCTCCTATGAGAGATATCTCTCACCTTATATGAGAGATAGGGTGAGGGCCCTCACATCCATATCCAATGCTAATAACTTAAATGTGAGGGCCCCACTCATATCTCTCATATAAGGTGAGAGATATCTCTCATAGGAGCATCTCCCATTAAAAAAACTGGCCAAAGAGGGAAAAAACTAATCAACAATTTTGAAAACAAAGAAGCATCAGTAATAGAGGACAAAAAGAATGGGTGAGAAAAGAGCCCAACCAGCATTCCTTCTTGCACTCAGATCATTAGATCTTCAACTTATGTCTATTTGGTACACCTTAAAAGAGCAAAAACTCAATCTACAGAAAGCAAAATTCAAGGCTATTAGAACCCAAATCTAGAAGTTTAGAGGCAAACGATACATGCTCTGCAGAGTATTATATCCAACCGAACCAAAACATAAAAGAGAAATTTAACCCTAGCAGTTAAGAAACATCTTAGAATTTAAAGTACACTAA
This sequence comes from Litsea cubeba, assembly GCA_012931725.1. NCBI lineage: Eukaryota > Viridiplantae > Streptophyta > Magnoliopsida > Laurales > Lauraceae > Litsea > Litsea cubeba. The sequence goes on along the minus strand of CM022949.1, from coordinate 88,626,260 downwards.
TTTCCTCAAATTGGTGGAAGTGGAAGAGTTGCTGCTTGATCTTCCGTGTAGTAATGGAGTTTAGAAGAAACGGATAGGTAAATGGGCAATTAGTTAGTAGAGTTAAACGGGCCTTTAATTAGTAGGGCTGACAGAAGGTCAAAAATTAGAAGATTGACAATCAAATTGGCAATCAAATCCTCAAATTTCAAATTGACAATCAAATTGGCAATCGAATCCAGGTCAATTCATATATATATATATATATATATATATAATAGGCATGGATTGGGTTTCAAATTTGGTGTATATTAATGTTCGGACATTATTTTGTATATGAAGAATGTTCCTTTTCGGATGACCTCATGGGAGTGGGAGCAGTCCCATGTGGGGGCCATCCATGTTGGATCAATCCGTCCATATCAAAAGCCCCTCAATCGATTTGGGACTAGCCTACACATCTGGATTCATCAATGGATGAAAAAAATGTAATTTGCTTGGATCAAACAAAAATGGACCAGTCATGGATCACCAAAATAAGAATGCTTGAAACTCCAGCGAAGTGAGTCAGCAAAGAATCATATCTCTTTTCATTTGTGATCAAATGAGTGGAGCCCAATTAATCTCGGTTGTGGACCAAGAGAGCTGATATGGCCATATCACAAAAATGAGTCCGGATCCTCTATCGGCTTTGTTTCACGGTGACCATGAGTGGACCACTCACAGTATGCCACATCAGCCGAAAACACTGCATTTTGAATTTTTAAGTTGATGGGGAGCATGGTATATGATTTGTGCAGTGTTTTCGGCTGACATGGCGGACCGTGAGTGGTCCACTCACCGTGAAACAAAGCCGACAGAGGATCCGAACACCACAAAAATACCTTGCATACGAGAGATTTGTCCTATTGAAAGTGAGATTCCTATAGCCATGGCCCAAAACCTCCTCAAGCCGATAACAAATTTTGTTGATTGGAACTGAAGACTATTGTGGCCCATGGCCCCTATTGAAAAAAATATATATCAAGGGGGCGAGACCTAGGTCCAATGCAGCCTAGACAATCCAACAAGAATCAATGGGCCCAAGTCCAAGTTGGTTCGATATGGAGACTAACAGCTCTACACTTGAGACTGTCTAAGAGTCCATTAACCCCCAAAGTACGTTATAGGCCTGATTTCAGCCAGCGAACTGTCTTTAAACCAAAGAACATTACATGAATTTACGTAGCTACATACAGTATAATATACGTTTAGAAGAACATTATCTATCTCATAAAATCTATGATTATTAGAGTCCAATGGACATGAAACCCTTACCCAAAGGCCACAATTTGACATGATAAGGCATCCAGAGCATTTGACAGTCCAAATCTTCAGTTATTGGACTCTGGCATATTTGGGACAGTCTTGGGCCCATTGAAGGTGCTCTTGCAGCAACCCCAAACAGGTTCGAGTGATGTTACCAATAGAAAAATATTTATAAATAAAAAATGACAAAAAATACAACATGAATCATGAAAAGAGGATAATGCAGGATGTAAGAAAGCTGAAGCACATTTGAAGTCATATTGTCGAAAAAGAAATAAATCTACTATTTTTTTGTTGGTAATATGACTTGAATCCACAACTTTGAGGTTGCATCTTGAGTTTTCTTGATGCATTGGTAAAAGGATCTCCAGGATGCTGAAGCTGGGTTTGAGCATCGATGAAAATCATGCAGCCGGAGAGAGAGAGAGAGAGAGAGAGAGAGAGAGAGAGAGAGAGAGAGAGAGAGAGAGAGAGAGAGAGAGAGAGAGAGAGAGAGAGAGAGAGATTATCTAAACTCTCATGAGAATATTTATTAATGTTGATAACAAGGTTGACCAGTGCATATACATAAAGATCTGTACGATTAGATGCATTTTTGCACTGGTGCATGTTGATGATACTCCACTTGCCAGTAGTGACATGAACCTTTTACAGAAAAGTAGCATTTTCTTGCCAAGTAGTTCAATATCAGAAAATATTTGTTTTTATGCACACATAATTAGAAAGTCTTACATTTGTTTAGGCATGTGCAATATAAGGGACTAGATTCGTCGTAGGTATTCTTAGCAGTTATCATGGTGAACCTAGGACGGATTGCTCACAGGCAGCAGAATGGGTCATAAAGTATTTGTAGATGCCTAAAGACTATGCTTACATCTAGATGATCTATAACTGAGGTATTGGAACATTCAAATTAAGTTTTGTGAGATTATTGACAGCTTCTAGTTCTAGCTATAACCTTCACTTATGGGCTGAGCTATCTCACAGAAGTGTTATGTTGTCACTCGTAGCATCTTTCACCATGGAGGCAACTAACCCTGCTTGTTATGAGGCCACTGATTAGACAATTTGTTGGAGAAATCTATTCCACGGGTTCATGTCCTGACCTGTAGTTTTTCTCCAAGGACACTTAAAAGTTAGATGGTTCAAAACAGGTTCTCATAAAGTTTCTTTCAATAAACATAAGGTTCAGAGTCTTCTTGTATCTACTGAGCATATTACACCAGGAAGCCTAGGCTAACAAACATGTGGAGCATGGATCTATTAGAATTCCTTGTAGTTAAAATAGATATTGGTTAAGTTACACTTAAAAGGAACTGTCCATAAAGGTCAATGCATCATAAAAGGTATTTAAAGAATGAGAATAGTGTGCTGCAACTCTAGATAGGTTGTATATCGATCAATGGTGCCTTGATTTCTTAATGGATGCTTGATAGACTCATTTGACAAGGCATAGTATTACAAAATTATATTGGGCTGAGGTTTTCTAGAATTGGGTTTCCAAATAATGATTTACTACATATCTTTAGTTATGTTTTTTTTCCTTCTTCCACCACATGAGCGCACCAAACTTACCCCCAAAATTGTGTTTTCCTGGTATGCTAATGTCCACAAAGGGTTTAATTGTTATAATCCAACTTCTAAGAAAATAAGTGTTTCTCGCGATGTTTCTTTCCTGGACATCAATTATATTTTTGTGATTTATCTCTTGCTTTTGCATCCGATTCTGCTTCCTCCATCTCTTTCATTCCAATATTGGAGGAAGCACCTTTGCCTGACAATTTCTCTTAAAGGGCTGATGTATCAACAGGAGATGCATTATGACGTTTCAGCCAACTCATGCTCCTACCACCCATGTTACAAGGCCTGAGAAACTTCCCACATCTTTGGTACGTTGTTCTGCTCATGTTTCTCATCCTCCTAGTCGCTATGATTTTCTACCTACTTCTTTATTAGCCTCTTTAGACTGTGTCCAAATTCCATTTCCCCACAAACAAAGCCATGCACATGATTGTTGAAAACGGCCATGGCTGAGGAAGTACAAGCTCTTAGCTCAGTCACACTTGGATCCAGTTCCCTATCCACCTGGGTTCAACCCGATTGGTAGCAAGTAGGTATATAATGTCAAACTTAAAGCTGATGTGTCCTTGGATCGATACAAAGAAAAAATGGTTGCTCTAGGAAATCATCAGGCTTATGAAATTGACTATGAAGAAACATTTGCTTCCATCACCAAAACGAGCACAGTTCACACAGTTATTACCACAGCAGATTCTAAATCGTGGCCTATATTTCAAATGGATGTTAAAAATGCTTTCCTATTTGGTGATCTAAGGAACTAGTATTTATGAGATCACCTTCTACTCCTAGTACTCCTATGGTTGCATTAAATATGATGTGTCAGCCATGCCATTCTCTTTATGGACTCAAACAGGCACCTCATGCCTTGTGTTATAAAGTTCGCAACATCATATTTTCTGCTAGTTTCCATCAAAACAAGTATGATTATTCATTGTTTCTTCAGCGATCACCACAAAAGATTACTCTTCTATTACTATATGTTGATCGTATTCTTATCTTCGGAAGCAACTCTGTTGGCATTCAACAATTGAAAGCTTCTTCAATCCTCTTAAAATATGTTTTGGGGCTTGAGATTCATACTTCTCCAGGTGGAATCTTTGTGTGTCAAAATAAATAAAATCATGATCTCACTCAACTGGCACACCGCACACCTCATTGATACAAAGCCTGTGGACACACCATTGGAGTTAAATGACAAGTATCGTCGTGATGAGGATAATAAAGTTGGCGATCCTTTCATTTATAAACATTTAGTCAGAAGTCTTGACTATCTCATGGCCACTCACCCTGACATCTCATGTTGTTAATATTGACAATCAATTTATGATTGCCCCTAAACATTTTTTGCATCTTGCAGTTTAACGTATTCCCATATATCTTCATGGCAGCATGGGCTGTGGATTGTTTCATCTCAATCTACTCTACAACTCTCTACTTAAGAAGTAGAGGTTCTGCAACTTCTTACTAATATGCTCAGTATCTACAATCTGAAAGAAAACTGGAAACCCAACAAAGATATACATAAGATCAAAATATGTTGTTGACTGGAAGTCAACAATAGATCTTCATTACATTACAACATAGCATTTTAGCCACCAACTTTAGGAATACATTTAAATGACGTCTAAATTGTGGAGAGTGAGAATTGAGGACTGAATAACAATGTAAAAAACCTTTTTTTTTTAAATGTAAAAGAGATCAAATTACCAATGTAGCCACTTTATTCGTTTTTTGAGAAGTTGCTTTGACAAACCCACAGATCAGTCCAACCTCAACATCGATCGATTGAAACTGAGAACAAGACTTTGATGAACGGAAGATTGCAAAACTTCTATTCCAACAAGCAAAAAAATTCCCAATAAGTTGTGGATTTACATCAGACCCAGCAAAATCATGATCACATCGTTGAAAAAGGTGTTGTGATCAGCAAATTCAAAAATAATTTTGAGGTTCCTGTCTGAAATAATACATCCATCTAAGAAAGCTCTGGAACTTACAGATGAAAATGAGATTGCTGGACAGCCACCCTAATCACCCAAATCATAAGACGGCAATTTGTGCCTAGGATTGAAGCAAAATAGGGAAATAATCCAATCTAGCATCCTCCAAAACCTCATTACCAGATTCCTCACTCAACAGTTGCATTCCCAACTCTTCCACGGCTTATCCAAGAGCCCGTTTTCCACCATTTCTTTCCAGAGCATCAATCAACACATCATACGCAAGTCGTAAACTCATCCGGACCACACCCTTGCTCCTTCATCTTACTCAAACCATAAAAACAGTCTGAAGAAGTTCCCATACGTCTTGATCAGCTTAGGAACTTACAAATTAAAATGAAAATTGCTGGAGCAGCCACCTCAATCACCCAAATCATAGTTCAGCAATGACGGGGGTGGGTGGGTGGGTGGGGGATGGATATCCAACCTAGCCTCCTCCAAAGATCAACTGCCCGCATTATCAGAATCCTCACTACTAAACAGTTTCGTTCCCAAATCCTTCCGTGGCTTAGCCAAGATCCCTTTCTCCAGCATTTCTTTCTCATACTTCTGTGCCATCTGAATCATACCCCTCTGCACCAAAGCATCAATCAATGCATTATACGCAAACTCATCTGGGCTGCACCCTTGTTCCTTCATCTTATCCCAAACTGCAAAAACAGGCCGGAGAAATCCCCAACTCCCAAACTTCTTGATTAGCATTACATAAGTTTCAGTCCTCGGACGGCACCCACTCTCAATCATCCTCTCAAATAGCCTAAGAATCTCCTTTGGCCGATTCAAACACCTAAAGAAACAATGGTATGTGATCACATCCGGGGCGCAGCCCTTATTCATCATCCTTGCAAGAAAGACATACGCTTGCTTCACTCGGCCCTCTCGGCACAACAGCTTTATGATAGTGTTGTAAGTCACCACATTCGGCGGACACCCAGAGTCAAGCATCTCCTGATACATCCCCATGGCCGCATCGGCGCCCTCGGAAAGGCCAGTTGCAAAAACTACATTGTTGTACACTACCACATCTAAAGGAAAACCATTCTTTTTCAACTCCTTATACAATCTAACCGCTCTCCAAGGCTTCCCTGCCTTGCATTGGATATCCATGTAGATAGAATAGGAATGCAGATCGCGGGCAACACCCTTCAGTTCCATCTCTTCCCAAATTTCTCTGCACTTGCTCCACCAGCCCATTTTAAAATACCCACGAAGGATCATGTTGTGCATCTTGGTTTGGTTAGAGAATTCAGAGACTTCACATACATCTTGAGCTTCAATTACATGTTTGTACTCGCAGAGCGCATCGATGAGATTGGAGAAGGAGATTTCGTCCTTCAATCCGAACTCTGCGGACCGGTTATATGCATCTACAGCTTCTTTAACGAGATGGGCGGAAGCATACCTCTTGAAGATGATTCGAAATGTGGCGTGGTCGGGCTGAGAGAGTTGGGACTTTCGCATCCGCGCAATCAAGCTCCAAGCGAGATCGAATTCGAAGAACTTGCCCAAGACGTCTATGGTGCGATTGTAGGTGTGTGGGGTGTGTTGGAATCGGTGTTCGGATTCGACCCAGTTGAAGAAATCGAGTGCACGTTTCCAGTCGTTGGAGTAGGTGGAGATGGCCTCTTGGACGGTTTTGGGGTCGAAGTCGGAGGAGGGATTGTGGGGTTTTTGGGGGAAATGGGAAGAAGGAAAGAGGGGATTGGGATTGGGATTGGGACTGGGGCAAGTGTGGAGATTGAGAAGGGTTTTGAAATGAGACAAGAGAAGGGGAGAAGATTGGATGAGATTGGGGTAGCGATGTGAGATTGAAGGTAGCAGCAAAGAGAGGAGCATTCTTCTCTTCTGGGGCAGGGTTTTGAATTTCGATTAGGATGGAAAACTGGAAAAGGGCGGCGGATGTGCAAATGAGCTCCCGGAAAGAGCAGCAGAGTCCGTCCGTGTGCCAAAACAAAACAAAACAAAATAAAATAAAATAAATAAATAATAATAATAATAATAATGGGCCACAAACTTGTCATTAGTTGTTGCTTTGCTCCCATTGTGAATACTGCTATCAGTTAGCCCCGCCTCTACTTCTCCAAACGCTAGTAACACGAGACTGACTTTTCCTCTTCGGTAGGGCTATCAAAATTAACCGTGGAAACCTAATTGTCCCACTGAACCGACCGTTTGATCGGTTTATAAATTTTTTTTAAAAAAAAACCGACCGAACAATTTTTGTAAGTTGATTTTTTTTTCAACAGTCGATTTTTAAAATTATGTAGAAACTGTTCGATTAAAACCGAACCGACCGAACAAATTACTAAATATTATATATATTTTATATGACATAATACATATATGTATCTGTGTAAGTGTAAGACTTCCACGTAAGAATTAAGACTTACACGTATGTAAGTCTTAATGTCTTACACAGTCAGATACACATACATTACAAATATTGTAAAAAGTAAAAACTAAAAAGAAAAACATAAAGAAATAAGAAGAAAAACTCAAAAATGAAAACCTAAACCAGTAAACCTAGATCCATTGTATGTTGCTATTTGTCTTGGTATGTAATTATATGTAATGACTTTATAGTTTATAGACTGAATTTTGTATGTATGATTTTGGCCCAAAAACAGTATTTGGATTTAATGATTTAGGCCAAAAAAAGTATAAATCTTATTGTTGAAGCCCAACAAAATTAGGCCCAGCCCATTAACCGAAGACCGACCGAAACAGACCGAACCGAAATGTCGGTTTCCAATGTCCAGTATATGTACTTTGGTCGGTTTCGGTTATTGCAAAATTGTAAAACCGAAAGTTTCGGCCCGGGTGTCATATGTCGTAAAACCGACCGCTTACAACCCTACTCTTCGGCTCTTCAAAACTTGTATCCCAAATTACAGATCTGGTAGGTCTTTACAGTTTTTTTAGTCCCTTTCAATTTGTGATTTATATATATATATAGGTTAGCCGAAATTTTTTGGGCTTTTTGTATATAGCGCCCTAAGGTTTGTAGGACTTGTAAATAGGCCCCGGAGGTTTTTATATATGCAAATAGGCCTCTGCATTTTTATTTTAATACATTTCGCGTCCCCAAAATCAATGGTCTTCCCAAAATCAATGGTCTTCCAACCAGCATAGATTTTTAGAGCGAAATGACACTTTCGTCCATCTATTTTATCCTTATATGCATAATTTCAAGAGCTTCAACTCAATCTTTTTTTATAAAGCATGTAACATTAACAATTGGGGAAATTCTATTTGCACCCACCTCTTTTGCTAAGCCCACTCACACTTCCAAAAATATCCAAAATACCCTCCTTTTCTCTCCTCTCCTCTCCCTCTCTCCTTCCATGTTCCTGCTCCGACCACCTTTGCCCAACCCCGTCGCCGCTGATCCCTCTCCCTTTCTCTATCTCTCTCGCCCACCGCCGGCAGCCCCCATCCCTCTCCCCCCTCCCCCATTTCTCTTTTCCTCTCTCTTCATGTCTCCCCCTCTCCCTCTCGCCCGCCGCCGGACCCTGTCAAAAATCCCTCCGACCTTTGCTTCTCCCTCTCCCTCTCTCCCTCCCCCTCTTTCTCTCCCTCTCTCGGCCTCTCGCCCGCTGCCTGCCGCCTGTCATCGCAGGTGGCCTCTCCTCTCCTCTCCTCTCTCTTCCTCTCCCTCTCCCTTCCCATCTTCCATCTTCCACCGCCCAACACCACCGCCGGCTGCTGATCTTGCCCGATGAATCCCCACAAAGAACTCCCCACTCCTGTGCTTAATAAACCGCACCGAATCACCAGAACAAAGTTTCTTCTGATAATGATTAACGAACTTGCTCCACCCGTGCACAGGAAAAAGGGTGCACGGAGTTTTAGAGCCGTGCACAGAAGAGGTGCACGGCTAGAGAAAACCGTGCATATATCATGTGCACGGCTTTTGATACCCGTGCACATGAGATATGCATGGAATTTATGGGTATTTTCGTCATGTGCAATTTTTTTTAAAGGTGGGCGTGCTAAGAAAAACCGGTGGTGCGTTCAGAATCACCCTAACAATTGTACTTAGTAAGAAAAAACAACCTGACATAAATTCATTTTTTAATCAATACATGACTCATTTCATTAAATCCAGATTGATCATGATGAAAATCAATACCTGTACTTATAACCGGTTATGATTTATCCAATGCATATATGGCCCACCATTGGATTGATGAAAGTCCCAAAATACATAATTCTGCTTCATGTATCGGGGGATATTGGGGGAACAGGCAATGTAAAAAAAGTTATTAATTCTTAGAATTTGCAACGGGTGGTGGTGTTTGGCTCTATATAAAAGAAATATTAGGGGAAGAGACAAATGTAAAAATATATATATATATATATTAATTTTTAGAATTTGCAGAGGGAAGGGGGGAGTTTTAAAATTTTCTCGGATATAGATGGGGGCTTCAGTCCCTAGACCCTTGTACCTGGGTCCACCCCTGGTCATGGACATGAGAAAGTTATTGAGAGAAATCATTGGGACTTGAGACAAAATAATGGTATTTTTGTAAATAATAATATACTCATCTTGTTTAATGGATGTAAGGCAAACCTATCATTTATATATAAATCCAATACAAATCTCATCATGGTTGTCCATTCTTCTTAGTAATATTAGTAAAAAATGTATTAAAATTTCTATTTATTTTTGTTTGAAAATTCAATATTATCTTTGTCGGATTATCGGAAATAGATTATTTGATAATTTTATATTACGTTTGTCGAATTATTGAAAGTAGACGACATATGTTGATAAAGGGGAAAAAAAATTTATTCGATTTGCGAAAGATAAGTATTTTGTTGACCTATTGATACGAATTCTTAGAGCTGCCACTATGACTGTAGGTGAGAAGAAAGGCAATAATATGTCTCTGGTTTCACCCTAGCAAGTGTTTGTTTAGCAACTCAGGTGGTAGGACTTAAAGGGGAATTTTAAGAATGTCTCAAATAATGTAAACTTCTACATGTTTTACTGGTTAAAGGCATCATCTTTCTATGACTTATGGAATGTAATGCTACACTAAACCATTGGCATGGGTTTCAATTGCACAGAAGTGCTGGGACCTGTGGTTTCTGCCTTTCTGGTCATGTGGGCTTTAGCTGGACGGAAGTACGACATTAATTCGTAGGTGATGAAATATTCAACACCCATCTAAAACGAACATCTTAGACCAAGAGGTTTGTTATTGAAGCCATGGATTAAGACAAAGCTAGCTCCATGTTCTTGAGTTGTTACCAAATATTTGGAGAAAATGTATCTTAGTGATGACCACGTATTAGATGCTTCCATTTGAGAAGGCAAATGGGAGAAAATAAATATGTCCATGGATTGCATAATGCTTGGTGTGGATGATTTTTTGGAGCCAATGGTGATTGGACAACCAAGACAAACATCATGCAATGAAAGCTTCAATTGATTATATAACATGTCTGCATCGAAATCATATGATCATGAGATTGAAGCTAAAGACATTATTTTAAATTTACATATATATAACACGGCTCTCCTAAGCTCAAGCTTAGGATAAGATTCCGTAAGCTCATGCTTTTGGATCTCACCCTTGGTCCAAAATGGACCAAACACATGACCCCCCTAAATTGCACATGTCCACCAACTTTCGATCAGATCCAAATTTACTGGACCGTTGGATCGACTATGTATCGATCCAAATGGACTGTTGACCATTAAACTTTTGGACCCATATGGAGATGACAGAAATCACGGTTGGGGCTGATTTTTTGCAAAGATGATGATCCCATGGAGTCCTTGAAATTCTCCCATCCCCATGTGGGTCCCCAGGTGGGCCCCACTACACACTTGAGCTTAGGAGAGCTGGATATATATAGGGAGATGCTCATATGAGAGCATCTCTCACCTTACTATGAGAGACAAGGTGGGGGCCCTCACATTTAAGTTGTTAGCATTGAATATGGATGTGAGGGCTCCCACCTTATCTCTCATAGTAAGGTGGGGTGAGGTGTCATTAGGTGCATATGAACAAGGGGAAGAATGGGGTGCATATGAAATATCCTGTGAGGGGTAATCATACGACCCACCCGGAGTAAATTCTTGGAGATAAGAATTTTCCATATCAAACCCATCTTGCCAATTATCAAGAGCCTTATTGCCCAGGCTACTCATGTTACTCATTTCATCGTGGCAAGGCCATTGATTTGCATTTGATTCTGCTTGCCATTGAATTCCCACATCCATATTTGAAGGAGCGAATGAGTGTGTGGGGTATGAGTAATCATGTGGGGCCGATGTTGGTTGTTCATCTTCAATTATCATTCCATTGATACCCTCCATGCACTCCTCATTATAATCATGACCATAGTGATTGGCCCACTTCCGTCCATATGTGGTACCTCTTTCCAACGACCAAGTTATTTGAGGTATATTTGCATTCCATTCTTGTTCACGCAACTCCCTTATGGATTTTTTATTATTTGAAGCATCATCGGAGTTGCTTTGATAAAATCCCCACTCATTCGTATATGAGTTAATGTAAGTTGATAGGTACGTATCCGTGGGGTGTAGGTACTCACGCCAGGACTTCTTTGGGCTATCACTATCGGTTTTAACCTCATTAGGTTTGTCCAAAATTTGGTCTCCTCATGTTTGTGGATTTCCATTGGTCCATTTTTGGAATCACTTCATCTTGTTTTTTTCTTTTTCTTTTTTTTTTCTTTTTTTTTAATGAGAAAAGAAAGGAAATTAGCCTACACAAGCAGCTACTAAGTTAATTCCTAAAGTTGAAAAGTTTTCCAAAGTTTGCCAACCCGGCCCTATGAAACCAGCTCGGCTAGTTCAGCCCCCAGGTAAGGGTAGGATCACGAACGGACCCGTTTGAAGGACCTTGCCTCGAATAGTCTGACTATCTCCACACTCTGGACAAGGCTTTGCTTCGGCACCAAGATGATCAAGGACAGCGATTAGGTCACTTTGGCTCACTTTCTTCTAAAAAGATTTAAAATAAGTTGAGAAAAAAAAGTAACTTTGCCAATTTTTAGAAATTTTCTAAAAAAGATTCAATGATGTATCCTTTCTAATTTAGCAATCCATGCACTTTCCTAATCAATTTGGAGCGGTTTAAAATTCCATGCATGCACCTCCTATATCTAGAAACATGCCAAAAATAACACACCCATAAAAGCAATGTAAATAAGGAAAGCTAGAGAAGTTACCTTATATGGCGCTCCCCGGCAACGGCGCCAAAAACTTGATCGGACCCCAAGTGTAGGGTGCGATTGTAGTAATAAAACTGGTGAGACCAGGTCGATCCACAGGGAGCAATATAAACTAAGGTTCCTTCTCAACTTGTACCTGCCCTAAATTAAAAATCTAAATCTAGCCTAAAAACTAAAAAATTACAACCATCATTCTTACTTTCCAAAAATTAAATTAATTACAATCCAATGAAAAGTAAACTTCCTAAATCTAAGAATCCTAAACTAAAAACTAAAATTGCTACAAAAGAACAAACAAGTTAGAACATCAAGAATAAAAAATACCAAAATTAAAAATAAGAAACTACACTAGAAACAAAAGAAACCTAAGTTAGAAAGTTAATAATGCAATGCATGCCATGCTATCTAGTTCCAAACATAAACTTTACAAAAATAGACATAAAATTGAATTGATCATAAAAATAAAGACTATAAATAAAAGTTCAAGAATTTAAATGTGTGGTGAAAACAAGAATTTAAATGTGTGGTTTTAACATAAATTTAAATGTGTGGAACATAAATTTAAATGTGTGGAAGTGTATTCTTCTCTTTCAAAATTCTTTTCTAAGCGGGGTCATAATTTGAATCATGCTCTTAGGGCCTTTGGGTCGTCAATCCAAATACCAACAAGAAAAGAAACATAAAACAAGCACCAATCACCCAAGGATAAGAAAGAAAATTGAAAAGAGAAAGCAACACTTTTACTAATATGCAAAGTCTTACATAAAATAAACCAAGACAATTACATACTAGGATGAGAAGCCTCTTCTAGATGAAAAACCCAAGGGTGTAGTGTGATTTCTGAGCCAAATCTCCTTGAGGACTTCAATGGAGAGAAAGAGAGAGGAAGAAGATGGAGTGTAGTAGTAATTCTAGAGAGAGCCGGTCTATCTTCCAATGGGAGGAGAGGGATGCTTATGCCTTCAATTTATAGATTTTTGCTCCCTTTCTTTCCTTCTTTGTTCCAAGCTTGTAGCATGCAATCTTGTTTGTATGGCAAGTCCTTTCCTTGGCCAACAAGTCTTCAAAGAAATAGCAAGGTGAGTGAGAGATTCTTGGTGCTTTCCAAGTGCAAAATTGCAATCCCGAGTAGAAATTACAGCACCAACTTCCAGAGGCCATATCATCCTCATTTTAGCTCCGATTGACACAATCTTGGATTCTAAAGATATCTACTCGAAAAGAACTTTCCAACGGTGTATGAATTGCACCAATCCGACGGTTGGTTTAAGAGTTATGATCATTTTAATCTTGCTGTCCCTGAAAAATCCGAGAATACTTGTGCACATATGGAATGCTAGTTGTGCAATGGGGTGTGTGGGACCCATGTGGACGTTCAAAGGGATCTTGGGATCTTTCTTTCCTTGTTTCTTGACTCTCCTTCCATCTTTAGTTTTCTTCCAAGCTTCTTTGATTGACTAGTCAACTCTTCTAGCACACTTTCCTTACTTAAATTTCTTTCTTGATTTTTGAGTTTTCAAACTTAGTAAGAATCAGATCTTACCAAATCTGAAGTTTCCTTTCTTGATCTTGAGATCACAAATCTAGCTTTCATTGTTGACTTTTCAAACTCTCAGAAAAAAAACCAAGATATGTGGGTCCACTATGAAAGATGTCCTACCCTTGATCTCTCTCAAATTTCACCAATGTGGGTCCCATTCTTGATTTCTCCTACACAAATTAAAACAAATGGATTCAAGAATAATTCTATGTAAGGAATTTAAATGGACAATGTATGGGACCCTACTTGATGCACCCAAAATAACCGACTTTCCAAAAATAATTCTCCAAAAATGACAGGTTTCATGAATTTATGCAAAAAGTGTGATTTTTTAGCAAATTACGTATGAAAGCACTACAATGGACCCTAAATACATAAAAACATGATTTGACACTAAATAAAGCTCTTTAATATTAATAAGCCCTTAAATTGGTCCAAAATATGTATGAAAATGTGTGCTTTTGAGGACTCATCACACCCCCCAACTAGCATTTTGCTAGTCCCTAGCAAAAACTGCGAAAAACATGAGGCTTTCATCCTTACTTAATCTAAAACTAATTTAACAAAACTAACTAAAAATGAATGCAACGCCACTTTCGCTGGCACTCTCGACTGCATTTAGCGTATGCAGTAAGCCGTTAAACCCCTAGGTTCCCCCTAGTGGACGAGTTGTGTCTCGTGAGGGTTTGCAGTGAATTTACCCACAAAATTCTATTTTTTTTTAATATCAATAAAGAATCCTAGTAGAAATCTAACAAAAACAAAGGATCTTTTTCAAAAGAAGATTTACAAACACCGGATATTCTTGATTATCGAAATTCTCAAAGCAAAGGCAAATTTGAAACTCGGTTCACAAATCCCATCTTTTGGTCCAAAATTCTCGAATTCATTCTAAATTGATCGTGCATGGTGAAATAGTGTGTATATGTAAAAACACATAAGCTTCAAATGATTCGCCATGATTCCCATAAAAACAATTTTCAATCCAAAATCCTGGGTCACTTAACCTTAACAAAGAAAAACAATGTTCCTCTCAAGGCAACCATGACGGCTTTCGCACTACTGTTTTTTTTTTTTTTAACACACACATGTGACTGTGCAATGCCTAGGTCGCTTAAGCTTTCTAATTAACCCATGTAACAAGCTTTAGGCCAATGACTCCCAAAACAGATGTCTTTAGGGCACTAGGTATGTAAATACCCCTACGGGCTTACTGGCTCGGGTTAAAAAGGCTATAAACCCAAACTAGTCACACAAATTTTTATTCTTTTCAAGACTAAACACTTTTTTTTTCTTTTTTTTTTCTCTTTTTTTTTTCTTTTACGGTCCGCAACAATAGGCAGCCCTTTTCATGTGCCCGAATTAATTCACTAGCTCTGTGGCCAACAAAACTAGATGAACCAGGAAACTGTGAAACTAAGGGTCAATTGTCCATCATATTTTCAATCCAATCGTCAAAGAAAAACGGAAATCATGGCTTGGCATTCAAAAACTTTGAAAACATATACCTGTGTGAAAGTGAGGGATCAAAATTCAGCACTTTTCCAAAAATCCTTTTCCATAAACTAAACAGTAAACCATGGTTCTCTTTCTTTGCCCAAAGCACCAAAAATTCCAAAGTCCAAGATATCTTTGTTTCATAAAAATCCTCTCGAAATTTTCTTTTTGTTTTTTTTTTTAAATCAAGAACAAATTGTGTAAAACTATTGTCTAAAGATGGACAAGTGTGCTTGTTCCCGCCCCCCAACCTAGCATGAACATCGTCCTCGATGTTATGCATGCAGAGCAAAAAGTAAATATAACATGAGGAAAGTAAATGACAAGAGGTTAAAGGGGAAGAAGTCACCTGAAGATGCAGCTTTTTCGATCTCTGTCCATGGTGAGACAAAACAAAGAAAACAAAAGGGAAAGAAGCTACTATACTAACAGAAAAGAAAAATCTACAATAAAAAGAAAGAAAAATCCTACACTACTTGATCCGAAACCATGAATCCACCCGGATCCCAGATGAAATTTTCCTCCACACAATTCACATGAAGCACAAAAAGAGATGTTACCATGGAAACGTGAACCACATTGAACATAAGGACCGCATGATGTGTGTTGTAAATGTGTGTAAAAAGGACCACCATGAAAAATGAATCCTCCTCCCTTAAAAATGGGTCTTTGAATGGAAGGAGAGGAGGACGCAATGAACAACTGAGTGGCCCCATTTCCTCCCATGCCACAAATTCTTTTGAATTAACTTCCACAATGTCCTTAGGCACGTGCTCAAATGATTCCAACGTGTCAGACTCGAAGGTCTGATTGGGTCCAATCTCCTTTAATTCCAAAAGTTTCCCTGAATTACATTGAGGGCCAAGAAATGTGAGTGCAATTTCTCTAAGGGTCGGATCATCAGATTTCATGAAGAACTCAGTACATGATTCCAAGGATTCCACATTGTCCGAATCAGAAATCTGAAAAATGGGGTCATCCTCCCAATAGTAATTTTGCATTTGGGGCTCATTGGGCACATTCGCGGTTCCGTTAATCATGGGAAAATCAATTTCTAGGAAATCCGCACTGCGAAAATCATCAGAAGAATTTGACCCAAAGTAAGGATCAACATAGAAGGGCACGGTATCTTCTTCGAAGGGGTCCACATTCTCCTTCTGATCAGAAAAGTGAGGGTCGGAGGAATGTGGCTCATAGGGTTCATAATCTGATTCATGCAGCGCACCATCATCCATATCCATAGGTGCACCCTTGGATACCCTCTGCGTATTTATGCAATCCATATCCGTCGGATTTTTAATGAGTGATGGATCATCATGTTGAAATTCTTTCTCACTGCCAAGGGTGTCGTTTACTTTCTTCATTTGAAGTGCAGTTAGACTAATTGAAGTCATTAGTCTTTCCATGGATTGTGCTTTGTTCTGAATGGATTCCATGGTGTTTTGCATGAACGTGATGAATCTGGCTAAAGTGTCTTCCAAGGATCCCTCCGGGGGTGGTGGTGGTGGTTCATATGACCATTCAGGCGGTGGGGTGTCATTAGGTGCATATGAACAAGGAGAAGAATGGGGTGCATATGAAATATCCTGTGAGGGGTAATCATACGACCCACCCGGAGTAAATTCTTGGAGATAAGAATTTTCCATATCAAACCCATCTTGCCAATTATCAAGAGCCTTATTGCCCAGGCTACTCATGTTACTCATTTCATCGTGGCAAGGCCATTGATTTGCATTTGATTCTGCTTGCCATTGAATTCCCACATCCATATTTGAAGGAGCGAATGAGTGTGTGGGGTATGAGTAATCATGTGGGGCCGATGTTGGTTGTTCATCTTCAATTATCATTCCATTGATACCCTCCATGCACTCCTCATTATAATCATGACCATAGTGATTGGCCCACTTCCGTCCATATGTGGTACCTCTTTCCAACGACCAAGTTATTTGATGTATATTTGCATTCCATTCTTGTTCACGCAACTCCCTTATGGATTTTTTATTATTTGAAGCATCATCGGAGTTGCTTTGATAAAATCCCCACTCATTCGTATATGAGTTAATGTAAGTTGATAGGTACGTATCCGTGGGGTGTAGGTACTCACGCCAGGACTTCTTTGGGCTATCACTATCGGTTTTAACCTCATTGGTTTGTCCAAAATTTGGTCTCCTCATGTTTGTGGATTTCCATTGGTCCATTTTTGGAATCACTTCATCTTGTTTTTTTCTTTTTCTTTTTTTTTTCTTTTTTTTTAATGAGAAAAGAAAGGAAATTAGCCTACACAAGCAGCTACTAAGTTAATTCCTAAAGTTGAAAAGTTTTCCAAAGTTTGCCAACCCGGCCCTATGAAACCAGCTCGGCTAGTTCAGCCCCCAGGTAAGGGTAGGATCACGAACGGACCCGTTTGAAGGACCCTTGCCTCGAATAGTCTGACTATCTCCACACTCTGGACAAGGCTTTGCTTCGGCACCAAGATGATCAAGGACAGCGATTAGGTCACTTTGGCTCACTTTCTTCTAAAAAGATTTAAAATAAGTTGAGAAAAAAAAGTAACTTTGCCAATTTTTAGAAATTTTCTAAAAAAGATTCAATGATGTATCCTTTCTAATTTAGCAATCCATGCACTTTCCTAATCAATTTGGAGCGGTTTAAAATTCCATGCATGCACCTCCTATATCTAGAAACATGCCAAAAATAACACACCCATAAAAGCAATGTAAATAAGGAAAGCTAGAGAAGTTACCTTATATGGCGCTCCCCGGCAACGGCGCCAAAAACTTGATCGGACCCCAAGTGTAGGGTGCGATTGTAGTAATAAAACTGGTGAGACCAGGTCGATCCACATGGAGCAATATAAACTAAGGTTCCTTCTCAACTTGTACCTGCCCTAAATTAAAAATCTAAATCTAGCCTAAAAACTAAAAAATTACAACCATCATTCTTACTTTCCAAAAATTAAATTAATTACAATCCAATGAAAAGTAAACTTCCTAAATCTAAGAATCCTAAACTAAAAACTAAAATTGCTACAAAAGAACAAACAAGTTAGAACATCAAGAATAAAAAATACCAAAATTAAAAATAAGAAACTACACTAGAAACAAAAGAAACCTAAGTTAGAAAGTTAATAATGCAATGCATGCCATGCTATCTAGTTCCAAACATAAACTTTACAAAAATAGACATAAAATTGAATTGATCATAAAAATAAAGACTATAAATAAAAGTTCAAGAATTTAAATGTGTGGTGAAAACAAGAATTTAAATGTGTGGTTTTAACATAAATTTAAATGTGTGGAACATAAATTTAAATGTGTGGAAGTGTATTCTTCTCTTTCAAAATTCTTTTCTAAGCGGGGTCATAATTTGAATCATGCTCTTAGGGCCTTTGGGTCGTCAATCCAAATACCAACAAGAAAAGAAACATAAAACAAGCACCAATCACCCAAGGATAAGAAAGAAAATTGAAAAGAGAAAGCAACACTTTTACTAATATGCAAAGTCTTACATAAAATAAACCAAGACAATTACATACTAGGATGAGAAGCCTCTTCTAGATGAAAAACCCAAGGGTGTAGTGTGATTTCTGGGCCAAATCTCCTTGAGGACTTCAATGGAGAGAAAGAGAGAGGAAGAAGATGGAGTGTAGTAGTAATTCTAGAGAGAGCCGGTCTATCTTCCAATGGGAGGAGAGGGATGCTTATGCCTTCAATTTATAGATTTTTGCTCCCTTTCTTTCCTTCTTTGTTCCAAGCTGTAGCATGCAATCTTGTTTGTATGGCAAGTCCTTTCCTTGGCCAACAAGTCTTCAAAGAAATAGCAAGGTGAGTGAGAGATTCTTGGTGCTTTCCAAGTGCAAAATTGCAATCCCGAGTAGAAATTACAGCACCAACTTCCAGAGGCCATATCATCCTCATTTTAGCTCCGATTGACACAATCTTGGATTCTGAAGATATCTACTCGAAAAGAACTTTCCAACGGTGTATGAATTGCACCAATCCGACGGTTGGTTTAAGAGTTATGATCATTTTAATCTTGCTGTCCCTGAAAAATCCGAGAATACTTGTGCACATATGGAATGCTAGTTGTGCAATGGGGTGTGTGGGACCCATGTGGACGTTCAAAGGGATCTTGGGATCTTTCTTTCCTTGTTTCTTGACTCTCCTTCCATCTTTAGTTTTCTTCCAAGCTTCTTTGATTGACTAGTCAACTCTTCTAGCACACTTTCCTTACTTAAATTTCTTTCTTGATTTTTGAGTTTTCAAACTTAGTAAGAATCAGATCTTACCAAATCTGAAGTTTCCTTTCTTGATCTTGAGATCACAAATCTAGCTTTCATTGTTGACTTTTCAAACTCTCAGAAAAAAAACCAAGATATGTGGGTCCACTATGAAAGATGTCCTACCCTTGATCTCTCTCAAATTTCACCAATGTGGGTCCCATTCTTGATTTCTCCTACACAAATTAAAACAAATGGATTCAAGAATAATTCTATGTAAGGAATTTAAATGGACAATGTATGGGACCCTACTTGATGCACCCAAAATAACCGACTTTCCAAAAATAATTCTCCAAAAATGACAGGTTTCATGAATTTATGCAAAAAGTGTGATTTTTTAGCAAATTACGTATGAAAGCACTACAATGAACCCTAAATACATAAAAACATGATTTGACACTAAATAAAGCTCTTTAATATTAATAAGCCCTTAAATTGGTCCAAAATATGTATGAAAATGTGTGCTTTTGAGGACTCATCAATAGGACCCCAAACGGCTTCAAAACTCAAACAAAAGCCTTTGGTTGGTCTTATTTATTGCTCAACAGGCTTCACCCCAAATTTCAGGTCATTCCGACATCGTTTGGCCCAGTTTCAGCTTCTGAGGGAAAATCGGCAGCTCTGCGCGACTAAGTCTTCGGCTTTCTCAGAAAATTGGAAACTTTGCAAAATAAAATGCAAGGATTCTCATCAGGTTTTCTACAGGGAAATCAGGCCAATAAATGATAAAAAATGTCAAGAAAAAATACAGAATAAAAAAAAGAATAAAAAAACTAGTTAAAACGGACACAAAACGGGACAAAAGGGGGGAAAAACCCCTAGGGTCGCAGACCCCTGCGACCCTGGGCCAGGGCAGGCCCTGCGACCCTGGGGCCCGAGATCGCCCGGTGGGCCCCGGAAACAGCATTTTTCGCCGTTTTTTCGCGATTTGAAGCGTCCGGCCTCTGGTATTTTCCAATATTCATACTTTTGAGACACCAAATCCTCTGACATCCGTTAAAAACACGGGTTAATCATCAAGAGTATCGAAATCAATATCGATCGCCAACCGGTCAACCAAAAAAAGTGTGCTTTCTACGCGACCGATCGAGAAATCGACTGGACAGATGGCACCGACCCGCTGTTGGCAACCAACACCTGAAGTTACATGGTCATCCAATGTCAATCTACATGAAGATCCATCGATGATCATCGCCAGAAGAATCCCAAAAGACGCGGCACGGCCCGCGACTCTTCAACTGCTCGGCGACCACTTAATGCGATTAATTGACTAGCTTTATTACAGTCATTAATCCATTTCTTTGGACGGACCAATCAGAAGCAAGCATCCGGGAGTTACAAGTCAAGAGTTTCATGGCATTTAACCCATGAAACTCCTCCCATCATGGCGATTAAAGGCGATTAAATGCCCTCAATCTCCTCCGGCCAATCAGAAGCCAAGAAAAAGGAGTTACAAAATAAAGAATTCAATCTTGTAACTCCTCCCTTTAGGTAGCTTTATGACAATTAAGGCTCATAAACCCTCCTAAATGGCTACCTAAAAGCCTATAAATAGGAGAGCATTCCAAAGAATCCCAGATCGGAAAAATCACAGAGATCATCGAAAAAACAAGACAGATCCCAGATCAGAAAAAAAGCACAGAAATTCAGAGAAAGAAAGAGAGAAAACTCTGCGGAAGTTCTACACCGACCACCGCTACAAGGTGACAAAAGTCTCTTGGGGGGTACCCCCCCAAGGTCCTTGCCTTCTCCTTCTGCCTCCAATGGCTTAGACGTGGCCTTTTCAGCCCGTTTACTTAGTTTTTTATTGGACATAGGACCTCCTTTTGGTCTTTGTCCTCTAAAAACCTGAGGTTATAGCCAAACCAAGCGAATCAATAGCATCTTTTGTTCTCATCTGCATGGATGATGGCGAAGTCCACATATGGCTTGCGACCGTCAATCTGAACGGGTCCCCCACAATCTCCTAAGAAGTTAGATCCTCCTTTTCTTGCTTTTCATTGTAGTTTGTATTTTTTCAAAAGAGACAAAAATCACAACTCTTGTCTTTCATTATTGATAAGGATTGTAAATCGGCTATAAACGCCAAAATCGGCTATAAATGCCAAAAATCGGCTATAACGCCAAAATCGGCTACAAATGCAAAAAAAAAATCGCCTTTCACGGCAAATCAAGAAAATGTCTCTTTTCTTAAATATATGTGCAATGGAAAACTTGAAAGAAGTTGATTTCCTTTTTACTTGCGAAGGTTGATCTCCGGATCACCACTTGCAATTCCAAGTAAAATAGAAAATCTGGCACACCCACTCCAAAAAAAAATGTTGATGCACGCCTCTGCCCCCCTTCCGGTTACGAAAGGGTCGGACCCAAACGGACTCCCACGTCCGCCAACCTGGGTAGAACCGAGCGGAAGCGCTGTTCCATCAAGCTGGCACACCCGGTGGGACCCGTTCATTTGAGAACACGATGCTAGAAATGAAATATTTGCATATCATATCTATTGCTCTATGCTTTTACTTCTTTTCTTGATTCCTTGGCTACCTTCTAATTGGTGGCTTATGTTGGATTCCGCATCTAAAAAAAATGAGATGAGATTTTTTTGGGAATTTCTAATTCTTTGAATTTATTTCCACTATTTCTCTTTTCAAAACAAAAATTAGATTTCTCAGTTTGAATTCAAAATTGAGAAACCTTGATCCTTTCCTATCGTTCATCGTGCTTGCAGAAATGTTGAGCCTGTTCGACTAAGGTTTTGGGCCATCGTTTCTCTTCGATGAGTTCATTAAAGATCTAAAAAAAAAAACAAAAAACTAGATTTCTCAGTTTGAATTCAAAATTGAGAAACCTTGATCCTTTCTTATCATTCATCGTGCTTGCAGAAATGTTGAGCTTGTTCGACTAAGGTTTTGGGCCATCGTTTCTCTTCGATGAGTTCATTAAAGATCTAAAAAAAAAATATATATATACATATATAAAAAAAAGACATAGACCACTAAGGTTAAACCAACTGCGTTCTTTGATCATGGTTGATTCAAGAAAAGCCTTGTCCAGAGTGTGGAGACAGCTTGACTGTTCTAGGCAATGGTCCTCCAAACGGGTTCATTAAGTAATCCTACCATTACCTGGGGGCAATTCTATCAATCGAGATTTCATAAGACCGGGTTAGGAGGCCTATGTGTACTCTCTCGTCTTTTAAATAATTTTTTTTTTCAAAAATAAAATTTTTAAAAATAAAAATTTTAAAATAAAAAATAAAAAATAAAAGATTTTAAAAAAAAATAAATAAATTTTTTTTTAAAAAAAAAAATCTTCAAAAAAAAATCTTCAAAAAAAAAAAAAAGAAAACTTCCGTCATTTTGGGTTTAGATTGGAGAAATCTTGGTCTTCTCTTTTCTGAGCACTGGCGCTCGCGGAAATCGCTGAGCCCGTGTTCAGATTGGAGTGCCTTTTGCTCTCTTTGATGAACCCGATATTGGCCTTTCAAAAAAAAAAACTCGTCATTTTTTTATTCAGATCCGAGAAATTATGGTTCATTTCTTTCTGAGCACTGGCGCTCGCGGAAATCGTTGAGCCCGTGTTCAGATCGGAATACCATCTGCTCTCTTTGATGAATCCAATATTGTCCTTTCAAAATAGAGAATCTCATCTCATGGATTCGGTCTCTAAACATTTGTGTCTAGCGGTACTAGTACGCCCTTTCAGGGTCTACTGTATTGCGACCGGCACATTTGTAACTCCTACTTTATACCTCGAGCAAGCTCTGCTTCTCGATAAGTCGAATTTAAGTTCACAATTGCTTCTAGCAGTCACTGGGACGCTCATTCTGGGCTTACCATACCTGCGATCAGAATAATTGTACCCTCTATGGCGTTTTGCCTTCTTCATATTGCTTGGGTCATCTTCCTCGAGCAATTTGAAAAGACAAAACCATAGAACTTCCTATTTATGATCATTATATTCTTGTGATTACTAATGGATGTGGTCTTGTTTCAGAAATTTTTGAAAAAAACTAATAATGGCAGCATCGCTTACCATTACTTTCGATGAAAGCAAGCACCAACTCATGCTTCAACAGAAGCAAAGTACGCGCACCTACAAGCGCCCCATCAGCTGCCGAAGCGTCAACTCCCTCGGCAACTCTCTAAGCTCCGGGTCGACCTCGACTCCCCGGACTATCGTCTTCGGGACGCTGGGACCATTCCCACTTCCCGAGGAACAAACTGCTCCTTCCAAGAAGCAGAAACTCGCCTCTCAACGTGTCACTACCGTGACACCAAAGGTGAGCACCAGAAGGCTCAAAGCCCGTGGCAGCCCCACGAAGCCTCAACCAGCAAACGACCAGGTCTATCCCAAGACTTGGTCCCCAAGACCTTCACCAAAACAAAGAAGGTCTCAAACATCCACTAAGCCAGCATTCCTGGCCCCACTCAAGGAGAACCAGTTCTACCCTCTTGCCTACATGAAAGAGGAGAGGCCCATCTCCAACTTGACTCCCAAGTCAACCCAGCATGAGCCGGCTTGTTCCTACAAGCCCAAAATCAAGTCATGCATCACAAAGCCTTTGCAAACACCTGCTAAGGCCTATAAACCTGCAGTTCGACCCTTCATCTCTACAGGGGCCGAACTCCAAAAATTCAAAGCTTCGCTGCAACAGGCGAAGGACAGGGTTCGCATCCTGTCCTTGCCCAGCTACAAAGAAGACAAGCTCGGCTGTTGCGCCCGAGGGAGCACATCCTTCATCGTCAAAGCCCAGCCAGAGCTGACCGAAGCTCAAGTTACTCGTCGTATACGCCGCCACACGTCGTATCGGCAAAAGATACTAGAGAAGCAAAGGACCCAGCCTCCTACACTTCAAGTCTCTCCCAAATGGGTCGAAAAAGATAGACCCAACCAAGTTGCTGCCGTCC
Organism: Litsea cubeba; assembly: GCA_012931725.1. Classification (NCBI taxonomy): domain Eukaryota; kingdom Viridiplantae; phylum Streptophyta; class Magnoliopsida; order Laurales; family Lauraceae; genus Litsea; species Litsea cubeba. The sequence goes on along the minus strand of CM022949.1, from coordinate 88,601,957 downwards.
ATATGGTTGGAAAAACCAGAAGGCGCCAAAAGTCAGCAACAAAAATCCATGTCCGACGTCCGATGACCCGCAACGTCTACAGGACAAGAAGACATTCAGAAGAATCCCTTGCTCCTTCAAGCAAAGGACGGCAGAGTGATCCTTCCTCAAGCTCTTCTTCAAAAAGAATGAGCCCCAGCTCAGTCACCAGGACAGTTTCTTCGTTCGAATCACGAATGATGAACGTCTTGGCTACAAATTCTAAGCCACCACCCCGCAATCCACCTCAAGATGATGCGATCACCTGCATCCAGCAGTTGGAACAAGGCCAGCAGAGGATTGAAACTCTGACGGAAAACCTTCTCCTCGCCTTCCAAAATCAGGCGAACAATGAACCTCCTCCGAATCATCAAGACGATGAGGTAAATGGAGAAGAAAATGAGTCACGCACCCTTACCAAAAAGGACGTAGACAGTATCCTCGCCAAAGCAAAAGAAGAGGATATACTCAAGGAGCATGGGATCAAGCCACCATATCCCTTATGGATGGACTCGGTCCCGTTCCCCACCAAATTCAAGCATCCTACTCTCCAAACATATACGGGAAAAGGATCAGCCAGACAGCACGTCATCCACTTCAAGATCCTGACGGGAGCTATCGCGGATCAAGATGCACTCAAGATCCGCCTCTTTGCAAGTACCCTAAAAGGTACGGCCTTCAATTGGTACTCCACTCTGCCGGAGGACTCCATCCAAAACTGGGCCATGCTAGAGACACGCTTCCTGACTCACTTCAAAGGTGAGGATCATCCTGCTACTATGGCTCAGATGTGCAGCCTAAAACAGGGGGAGAATGAGTCAACATATGACTTCATTCACAAGTGGAAAGCAATGGCATACAAATGCTTTGATGTATTGCCACAAGCGTCGCTAGTCGACATCTGCCGAAACAACATGAGAGCTAGAATCCGCTCCATGATCATCGGCAATAAATCAAAAAACCTGGGAGAACTCCTAGAAGCTTCCATGGAGGCTGAAACGGTGATTGAAGACCTCAACAGTCAGAAATCATCAAGAAAAGAGCCAACCGCCATTGCAACCTCTAAACCAAAGAAGAAAGAGGTCCTCAATGTGCAGACCAAGTCAGCTCCTCAGCCACCAAAGAAAGCTGAAAACAAAGTTGCGGGTAAGAGACCTGAACTCTCAGATGCCTTGAAAGAACGAGTAGAGAAGAAATACCCGTTTGATGAAGATGTTGATGAAATCTTCGGTGCTCCTGTGGCAAACGGCAAGCTCACCTTGCCTGAACCAAAAAGACCGGGTGATGTTGGCAAAACCAACGATCCTCGGTACTGTCCATACCACCAGATGATCTCGCATCCTCTCAATCAATGCTTCGTTGTGAGGGAGAAAATAAATGAGATATGGAAAAACGGAGTCATCACTATGGGTCTGCCTCCGTTAACATGGTGACATGTGGACAAACATCAAAATCACCGAAGAAGAAGATCACTACATCGAATCCGGTATCACCATGCTGGAAGTCTTTGGAGACTCTCAACTGATCGTCAACCAGATGAATCAGAAATTTAAAGTCAGGAAGCCAGATTTGCTACCTTACTACAACAAAGCACAATCACTTCTGTAAAAGTTTGACATCTGTCACATCACCCACATTCGTAGAGGTGAAAACATATGTGCAGATGCCCTGGCTAGACTTGCCGCATCTATGGCAATCCAGGAAGGGGAAAACATGCAAATCACAGTGTGCGAAAGAAGAATCATTCCTCCTCTTAACACACACCAAGCAGTTGCTGAATGCCACCAAGTGGTTGGAAGTCAGATTTCAATCCTTCAAACTTCAATCGGCGACTGGAGGGATCTGTTCATTGATTACATTATGTTCGGAATCCTACCTGAAGATCCAAAAGAACGGGTAAGCATCCAAAGGCGAACCCCAAGCTTTCACTTGGATATTCCTTCAAAAATCCTTTATAGGAAATCCTTCAACGGAGTACTTCTACGCTGCTTGTCACAACAAGAGGCTGAAGAAACACTCAAAGAAGTTCATGCTGGTCTTTACGGAGCTCATCAGGCTGGTCCCAAGCTCTATGATCAGATAAAAAGGTTAGGATATTACTGGCCTACCATGGTAGCTGACGCAATGCAATTTGCTAAGCGCTGCCAACAATGCCAAGTTCATGGAGATTACATTCACATGCCTCCAGAATGGCTGCATCCTACAGCGATTTCATGGCCTTTCGAAGCCTGGGGTATGGACATCATAGGTCCTATTTCTCCCCCTTCGAGCAAAGGTCATCGCTTCATCTTCGTCGCTACGGATTATTTCTCCAAGTGGCCAGAAGCATTTGTGTTCAACGAAATGAAGACCTCATCAGTCCTTCAGTTCCTGCGCACCAACATCATTTGTCATTTCGGCATACCCAAAAGATTCGTCCATGATAACGGACCACAATTCTGGGATCATCGATTCTACAGGTTCTGCGACAAATACAAAATCCAAAGCTGTCCTTCGACTCCATACAATCCGGCAGCAAACGGATTAGCAGAAGCTTTCAACAAGACACTCTGCAAAATCCTCAAAAAAATGGTCTCTAGTCACAAAAGAGACTGGAGCGACAACATGTCTGAAGCTTTGTGGGCCTATCGAACCACCGTTCGAGGACCAACCCATAGCACACCATTCTCCTTGGTCTATGGATGCGAAGCTGTCGTGCCCTTGGAAGTACAAATTCCTTCCTTGAGGGTATCTTTGCAAAATGACATGACTCAAGAAAGCAATGTCAAATTACGACTCCATGAGCTGGATAATCTCGATGAGAGACGGCTCGAAGCTCAACAAAGCATTGAACTTTACCAAGCACGCATGGCAGGATCTTTCGACAAAAAGGTCAGGCAACGCGCCTACAAAAAGGGTGACTTGGTTCTTGCGGTAAAAAGACCAATGGTCTTCGCTCACAAGTCCAAAGGCAAATTTGAGCCAAAATGGGAGGGACCCTACGTCATCGTCAAGGTTTTCTCCAACGGCGCATACGCACTCCTAAACATGGAAAGTGACAGATGTATGCTGCCCATCAACGGCAAGTTCTTAAAGCGGTACTACCCTTGAAGACTCACCCAACTGGGTAAGAGCAATGCTTGTACGGCCAAAATCGGTTTCCAGGTACACGCTCGCTAAACCCACCTTTTTTTAGAATTTTCATGTCAAATGTTGAAATTTCTAGAAATTTAAACAATGCTTACTTTCATCGTTTCATTGTTAAAAAAAAATCCAAGTTTAGGAACCTTTCCTGAACTTGACCAAAATTTTCAACCCTTGAACCCAAAATTCATGGTTTGAAATAAAATCCGGATTCAGGGATTTCCACCCTAGTCCACCCTACCTTTTACCGCCTAAATGGTTTTAGGTCAAAACTTATGACCCTCGTGTCTTTAAAAAAAAAAAAAAGGTTTTTGAAAAAGCCGCGGGGAAGCGATGCTTAGTCGATACTCGCACAAATCGGAAGCATGCGAACCACGTTCGACACTTCCAAAATCGCAAGGAAGCGACATTTCGTCGATACTTGCAAAATCCAAAATCGTGGAGATGCAACATTTCAGTTGATATCCACAACCCAAATTTCAAAGGTTCGAAAAAACCTAAAAAACCATGGAGACGCAACATTTCAGTTGATATCCATAACCCAAAGGTTCGAGAAAACCACAAATTTCAAAAAAAAAATCATGGGGAAACGACATCAAGTCAGTACCCGCAAAACCAAAATTTCTGAAAAGCAAGGATGTGACATTCCATCGATACTTGCACCCAAATCCGTGAGGATGCGATATTCCATCGATACTCGCAACCGAATGAGCAAGGATGCGACATTCCATCGATACTTGCAAGAACATTCAGCAGGGAGGCGACTTTTAGTCGATACTTGCATTTTTTAAGACCAAACCGGCTATAAATGCCACAAAACGGCTATAGATGCCACCAAAATAGGCTATAAATGCCACAAAAACGGCTATAGATGCCACCAAAATAAAACCGGCTATCAATGCCACAAAACAAAAAAAGAAATGGCTTTCAAACAAAAAACCCGGCTATTAATGCCACAAACCGGCTATAAATGCCACCAAAACAGGCTATAAATGCCACAAAACAAACTCGGCTATCAATGCCACAAAAAAGCTGGCTCTCATGCCAAAATCGGCTTCCATGCCACAAACAAAATCTGGCTCCCATGCCAAAACAATCATTTAACAAAAGATTTTCACAAAATGATAAACTTTTGATCAAATCCCATTTAGCAATTACTTTTATCACAAAAAGATTTAAGTAAGCGTAGGGAAAACAAAAAAAAAGGGCATCCCATTTAGCAATTACTTTCATCACAAAAAGATTTAAGTGAGCGTAGGGAAAACAAAAAAAAAGTACCAAAAAAATACATGTGGTACCAAAAAAAAAAGAAAGTGTTCACAAGCACTACAAAAAAAAAGTACCAAAAAAATACAAGTGGTACCAAAAAATAGAGAAGGATAGTTTCTGCTACAAAAATCAGGAGCTCAGCCAAAAATAGTCTCCAGCCAAGAGTTGAGCTCCTCAAGCAAACTTTTGGCCTCAGCCATCAGGGATTCTAAGGCACGCTTCTTTAGGAACTTGCCATGAGATGCTGGGTGGGCTGTAACCCTTCTTTCGCACCGGGAAGCTTATCCCGAGCAGTTCGCCATTGTTTGTTCTCTTCAGACTTCCTTTTAAGAACTTGATCGGCATCTGCAACTCGGCGAATCAGAGCACTCTGCCTGTCACGAGCCTCTGTTATTACAGCCCACTTGGCAGCGACTTGTGCCTGCAGATGCTCAAGACGTGTCCTGGCCTCATCGACCTCCCTATCAAGGATGTTAAGGTCATGTGTCAGCCCAATGATGGCTAGCTCTTCTAAGTTCTTCTCTCGGACTATCTGCTTCCTGCTTTGTGTAGCCTCATCCAGGTTAGACTGAGCCTTATCCGCAGGGTCCAGGAACATCTCCTTGAAGAACTGGTCGTCAGGAAAACCCATGGTCTCAAATCACCTGTCACCCAGCTCAATGATCCTATCAACGATCGCCCTGGCACTTGTGACATCCAGACCAGCCTCTTCGGCATCACCGAGAATCTCATGCACATGCTGGATCATCCCAAATCCGGCATCTAAGTGCCCAAAAAGCAGAGTCTCAATCCAAGAGCTCAGAACCCGCACCACCACCTTCTTCGCAAAAAGAAGAGATGGCCCAGCTGAAGATTCGCCCAACTCTGTTGGTCGGCTGCTCATGCCATCATCCGTTGGAAGAGTAACAAAAGAACTCTTTCCAGTTGAAGCTGCTCCTGCTCGGGAAGGAATCACAGCATGAGGTATCTCCTCAACAGTGTCAGAACTGGTCCCAGGAGTCTCTACCTCTGGATCAACCTCTGGCATCCCTTGTTCTGGTTCTGAAGGAAGCGACGGACTCTCCTCTGTCACCTCAAAACCTGCCAAAGAAACACAAAAAGGTGTGAATATGATCCTGTTTGAAAATCATTATCAAGGTTATTACTACAAAATACCTTCTTCGACGACTGGCGGAACACTTTCTTCCTCCATGAACTCATCGGAAGCATCATCAACATTTGCGTCCATCGATGGTTCAAAGTCATCAGAATCCTGTGGCAAGTCAGCTGGCAAGAAAAATGTTAGCAAACCAAGTCACAGACACAAAAAAAAAGAAAGCAAAAGAAGTCATACCAATTGGAGATTCTGGATTCACTCCAGAGTCCCTCGGTTCTTCTTCAGGTGCCCCGACAGGATCCGTAACCACCTCATCGGTTGGAACCTCAGGCATCACCAAGTCTTCCTCTGCTAAAAAAGAAAAGAAAAGTAGAAACAAGAAGCAAATCAGAACATGGAAAAATCCCATGAAAAGAAATGGAAAGAGAAAAAGGAAGAATCATACCTTCACCGACGGTCTCTTCTTCTCAGCTTCTCTTCTCTGGAGGCTCGTCAGCATCCATTGGCACATCCTCATTGATAGTAAGAGGGACTTCCAAGTCAGGAGAGTCCTTATGCTGCCCCTTGCTGTAACGCCCCAATTCCGGATACCGAGAAAACCGTCAAAGTACCGAAATTGGCGCGCTACTTCCCGAAAAATCCGAGAACTTCCAAGATCGTAGGTCCGCAGTTAGGTCCAATTTAAAACTTTTTGATCAAAATTATAACAACAGTTAACATTGCGGAAGCGTAACGTAAGCGGAAGTAATACAGAGATAGCGGAAGCTTAAGGTATCATCATGTATATATATATCAAATGTGAATGGGCTGAAGTCCAGCCTAAAGTGTGAAGTGACAAAAACCAAAGTTTAATTACATATTTTCACCATTACCCATCTCACTACAAAATCTCTCAAAATCCCAAACAATAGACACTTAAACCCCTGCAACTGGTGCCGGCTCTCCACCCTCCGGCTCGACCTCTTGGTCGGCCGGTCCCCAACCGTAGTCACCTACTACAGGCACCTCGACGAGCGCGTACGCTCGCCCTCGAACTCGGGGTCGACACCTAAGCACCAAGAGTGGATCAGATCTAAAGATCTGGCAAGTCACAGTATGCTTATAATATAGAATGTATGCATCAAAATGAGTAGAGACAGTAATAAAGTTAAGTGAATAGCAATGGTACAGATCCTAGGCAGTTGAGCAGGATAAACAAATAGAATCAAGATAAACATAATATAATAAACCTACACAAAATGGCACACTCACACAAGCTGGATACCGCGGGATATTATGCCGCGGCCCTCCCATACTGAACACAGTTGCGGCGGGGAAAATCTCACAGTGCTGGGGATTATCTAGCCTCGCAAATAACATTATCCATCAACACACACTGAGACCGGACTCGGTATCGCACCGTCCGTCTCTAACAATGCTCATCATGATAGCCACACAACACTCTCAATAGCTCCTACCAGTGATGATCAGTCCAACTGGTTGAGCTTAGATCAACTGAGTGAATGTTTATGCTGACTCAGGAAACAATAAAGGTCTGTGTCTGTCTAGGCTTTGCCTTGCGTGAACAAGGTCCTAACAAAGCCCCTAAGAGGTCCAAGCATCCATGGATCATAATCCAGGTCCAAGTCCAGTCAATGGATCCATACCAAGGCCCACCAAATACATGGCCTGGTCTATAACAGTCCATACGAGATACAAGTCCAAGTTCAATAACATATGATCCATTTATATCCATAATGGGTCACAAGCCCATACAATCTAACCTCTCCAGTCTAGGGTAATTCACATCCAAACTTAGGCCATAAAAGGGCCCGCCTAGCCACAGACACGGGTCAATGTTCACCCAATCATATTACCGGGTCACCTCTAAGTAGTCCTAGGTTCGGGTCCTCCATTTTCCATTTAATTAACAGGTATAAGCGATAATAAGGACAATAGAGTGACAATAATAATATGAGGGAGATGAATCTCCAAGTACAAGGATTAATGGGAGATATCAACAGTCCAACCTAAGTAATTGGTCCACTTTCAGGTTCAGGTCTATCTCAGGTAATTTGATCTTTAAGTGAAACCACAGATGCTAAGGAATACTGTGTTTGGTGCTCAGAAGTTATGTGCATCATTGGTAATGTATAAAGGTCGAATCATCTTAGATTGCATAACCTGAACATTGATTAGTGGACCCCACGAGTCAAGGTTGAGCCACACCATCGACTCGTGGTTGGCACAGTGATGGAAGTCTATTTGGATGGTCAATGGGTCCTACACATGATTGCAATAATAGAAATTAGAATCTGGGAAGTGTCACTGTACACAGTGTGCTCAGCCGACCTCCTGGCCTGGGCGGTCAGCTCGGCACACTGGGATCAGAGAAGTAAACACCCTGCAGGCAAGCCTGTTTGTCCAGAACTTCCAATGAGTTCGACTAACCCCTGGCCTGGGTAGTTGGCCGTACACACTAAGAATTTTGGCTGAAGGGACTGTCTCAGGTTCTAGTCTCCTTTGTTGGAATCCGGCCTTTTTAGAATCCATCTCGGAGTTCGGCTAAGCACTAGAGCTCAATTGAATGCTTAGCTCGGTCACCCAGCTCAGCTCGGCGAAGTGCCTAGCTCAGTTCGATCACCCAGCTGAGTTCGGGAAAGTATTGAGCTCGGCCAGGCATTGAGGTCGGTCAAGCTCTTAGCTCGGTTAAGCACCGAGCTCGGCTAAGCACAGAGCCCGGTCTGGCACTGAGCTAGGTAGAACACTGAGCTCGGCCATAACACTAGGCTCGACCATAACACTGAACCCGGCCTAGACGATGAGCTCGGCCTAGACGCTGAGCTCGGCTAAAACGCGGATCTCAACCTGAGCATTGTGCTCGGCAGAACATTGAGCTCGGCTAGCGTTGAATCCCGCCATCGCTGAGTTCGGCCAATGCTGAGCTCGGCAACCGCTGAGCTCCGCCAATGCTGAGCTCGGCAATCGCTGGGCTCTGCCAGTGCTGAGCTCGGCCATCGCTGGACTCGGTCATGCACCCCCATCAGTTGTGTTCTGTTATAGAACTCAGTTCTGCGATAGAACACAACTTCTGTTCATTATGCACAGGGATGATGGTCCACCTCTGATCAAAGTCCAGATCAGGTCCTGTTCCCATGGTCGACCAGGGCCCCTCAAACAGATGTAGGGTCCTGATTTACCAAAGGTGGTCCCACCCCGGTCCCGATCTCGCCACAGCAAGATGGGTTTTCACAATTCCATCTCCGAAAACTTATTACCGTGACCCAATTCTCCTGGGTTTCTCCTCAGACCATCACAGAAGCATAATCGAAGAACAAAACATTCCCATATCATCCATCCATCATCAACCGGCCATTGATCATCCAAATGAGATAACCCCATCCATCAATGGCCAAAGAAAACCAATCAGACAAGCTCAAAGATCGATCTAAACATATATATACTGCAGTTGGAATTGTAATTGCAAATCAAAGAAGGAAAACATGCAATCTAGACTATCAGCATAGGGCACTTGCCTGATCAATTGAAGGTAGAAGGAAAAGAGAGAAAACAACAGAGAACCAAAGGGGTTTCGGCAGTAGGGCTCCTCCGTTGCATATCGGCCTGGGGTTGGCCTTCTGTTGGGAATTCTGGGGAGAGAAAGAGAGAGGGAGAGAGATAGGAATTGGAGGGAAGATGAGGGCTCGTTGGAGAGAAGTGGGGAAGAAGAAGAGAGAAAAGAGATGGGAATTGAGAGAGAGGAGATGAACAGTGGTTGCATGGGCAGGGAGGGTTTAGTTTAAATAGGTTGGGTTTTTGGACTAGGGACAAAAATGCCCTTGGGGTTACAATAGGATTAGGGTTAGGGTAAAGGGTACTTAGGTCTTTAGGTGGGCTTCTAGAAGATTCTTTGGTGCAAACCCCCTATAGTAAACACAAATTTCTAGCTAGTGCCTCTAACAAACTAACTAACTCTAAAATGAACAAAAGACACCCTATTGATTCTACGAATTACACAACTAGACTAAACCTAGGAAAATACATAACTACCCTTATCTAAACCCCATAATTAGTATAATTAAAATACTTAGGCTAATATATAGTATTCAAATTCAAATTGAGGGCCCACCAGGGGTGGGCCTCACACTTGCTGCGATGATGACTCCTCCTCCTCTTACTCCTACGGGCTCGCTTCTTAGAGGAACCTGCCCTGCTGTCAGAGTCAGATTTCCCACTTGACTCCTCACTGGATGGTCTACCTTTATCAGTAGACTCCACGAAAGCTTGCCTCTGTGCCGCTTGCATCCAAGCACCAAGTTCGGCTTCCTCCTGTTCTAGCTGCTCTAAAGCCTCATAAGGATTTCTCGAACAGCTTCAGAACCAATGACGCCCTGGTCACCGAGAAAGCCTATCTTGTGCTTCTCTCCAGAAAGGAAGGCCCAAACTTTCTCTCACCGGACGCCATCCGACTTTCCAAGGCCCTTTCTAGATGCCAACTTCACATCAAGCTCCTTCTTGGAAAGCCCCCGATATGCCGAAAAGCTCTCCGCGCACCACTTCGCAAAGCCGGCAGTCCGGGAAGTCAACAACATAGGATAAGAGATCATGGCTATAGTGTCTTCAGCACTATAGAAAGCCCATGCATTTCTCCCGTCCTGTAAACCTCCAAAGCGCTTCACCATGCTTGAAGGCGCTCCAACAACGCCTTGAGAAAAACCCAGCTGCAAAGCAAAGCGAGAGGGTACATACGGCTGGATGTCGACGAAAAGATGTCTGCGGTACACCATCATGCCGACACGTATGCTGAAAAGCCACTCCTTCTCTGCGTTCGTCAAGGAGTAATGCCTTCCCAACCCCGCCCTGGTAGAGTCTCGGGAGGCACCAAAATCAAAAGCCTTCTTCCGCAACTCCGGAGAAAGCTTCACTGAGGACTGCCCCATCTCGACGTCCCTGAACCGTCGAATCCTCATGCGGGCAAACAAAAGTGATTCGGACATGGCTTTGCCCTTAGCCAGTCGAATCATCAGAGGATCATCATCCTGTGCAGCACCCAGCCGGTGGAAGCCAGGAGAGTGGTACACGTACCACGAATAAAAGATGTGGGCTAAAAATACCCTATTCATCGGGAGCCCAAGCCGAACCAAAAAAGCAGCAGCCTGCAGTTCGGTACACAGGTAGGAGTAAAGAGCTGGCACCAAAGTAAGCTGCTCTCCAAACGCCATCTGACAAGCCGGAAAAATACAATGCGGCCTGATGTGCATTCCATCTCCTCCAGCAAAAATAGCCTCACCAAGCCAATAAGTGAGGTAAACAGCGAGATCTCTCCGCAGTGCAATGTCAGGACATATGGCATTTGTACTCGCACAGAAATTTCTTAACTCTTCTTGCATAGCCAAGATCTTCTTCGAACTTGGATCCTGAGCCCTGGCTTCCTGGGTCACACTATCAGAAGACTCCCTGCTATCAAAAAAGTTGGGGAACGAAGAGTTAGAACTCTTCCAACTGCTGGATCTAACTTTCAAACTCTCCTGCTCCTTCAAAAAATCATAGAAGGCGACGAGCTGAAAGTACAGAAGCCTGAACTCCTCAGACTGCCCCTCAAGGACGCTGTCAATCGGCATAAACTCCTCATAGAGTTTGCCAAGGATGGGCAATCCAGTAATGGCGCTCAGCTCCTTCAAAAAGAAACCAATCTCACCATTCGTCACAACGAAAGTATTGATTTATGGGAGGAATGATTCCAGCATAGCCATGAAAGCCTCGTCAGAAAAGATCACGGTCTCCCTAAAGGCGCGGACCGCATCAAAAATCCCGGCTTCCTTCAAAACGGCGCCACCAATCACCAAACATCGACCGGGTAGCAACAGTCTTCTTCTCACCATCTGCTGTGAAAGAGAACTGAAAACATCTCCTCTGGTATGTCATGTCATCAGGGACGGCATCACCAAAGAAGAAGGTACGCTTGGGTAAAACACTCTGATCTCCCATCACCCATGGACGACTGCTTACCATGATCTTATAGAATTCCTCTCCCCTGAGAGCGATCAGTCGCTGCCTCATCTCATCTCTGTTGAGGGAGTCGCATTCTTCCAGATTTCTCTCAACATACTGGACCTTCTCAAAGGCCTGCTGAACGGCTGGATTAGAAGATCTAGCAGATCGACGAGGTACGCTTGTAGCAGGCTCTTTACCCTAGTTCGTTCTGGAGGAACCACCTGCAAAGGATGGAAAAGAAAAAACAATCAAACATCAAAATGACAGAATCTCGCTAAAAAAAAATCTGGCGAAATTTTGACATGATGATGGGGCAATTCCAAAGAAAAGGAATTATCCCGAAAGAAATAGAAAGCTTGAAGATGGGCTCAACATTGCTGCGAGCTCCGAAACTCCAAACTTTCGAAACCTCAAAGTCTCCGCAAAATGAGGAAGGGCTCAACATCACTGCGAGCTCCAAATTTCCAAATTTGCGAAAACTTTTAGGTATGCTATCACATCATGCTACAATTCAATTTAAAAAAAAAAATATATATACATGCATGAACATCTTGGTTTGCGAAAAAAAAAGCATTATCATGATGAGCAAAAAAAAATAAAGAAACTTTCTAAAAAAAAGGGAGAGAAAGAAAAGAACAAAAAAAATAGAAAACTTTCTCAAAAAAAAAAGGAGAGAGAAAGAAAACAAAAAAAAAAAGAAAAGAAAAAAGGGACTGGCCCACAGGCCGTGGCCCATAGGCCACGTGGCCATACGGCCAGATCCGTACGGATCTGTCCGTATGGCCCACAAAAAAAAAAAAAAAAACACATGCAAAAAAAAAAAAACAAAAAAAAAAAAAACGTGTGAAAAAAAAAAGAAGCAAACACGTGGAAAAGAAAAAAAAAAGAAAAGGAAAGAAAGAAACAAAAAAAAGGACCTTTTTTTCTACAATGGGGTTTTCTTAAAAAAGGGAACTTACTTGAAGCCATTGATGGAGAAGAAGAAGAAAAGTCTTGAAGATCTTGAAGAAGAAGGACTCTTGGTCTTGAAGCCATTGATGGAGAAGCGCTCTTGGGATTGTTGCAAAAGAAAGTAATAAGAGCAAGAGATCCAACCTCCTCCTTGCTTTTATAGAAGAAAGCAAACCAAAGAAGGAAAGAAGAAAGAGGTAAGTGTTACTAATTAGTAATCTTACCAAAAGAAAGAGATTAGAAAGATTCTTTCCCAAAAGAAAGATATCTTGAGGGATTTTCTCCCAAAAAGAAATCAATGAGAGATTTTCTCCCAAAAGATAGGATCAATGAAGGATTCTTTCCCAAAAGAAAGATATCTTGAGATATCCTATCCCAAAATAAAGGGAACATGAGAGATTCTCTCCAAGTAAAGATATTCTTAGATATTCTCTATCCAAAGGAGGTATTTTTGGATATTCGTTACAGAAATGACACCATATGAGATCTATGTCATTTCAAAAGCTTAAGGTCCCATGAGTTAGCCCATATGAGCCAGGTTTGACCACCTAGGCACTAAAAAAAAAATAATAAAAATAAAATAAAATTGGGCTTTTAGTCAAAGAGAAATCCCTCTTACCAAGAGCATACAAAAATGGTTTCATGCCTCTTTTGAGTTGATTCGACCATACAAAAGAGAATTCCAAGCCCCATGAGCTTCCAAAAAATCAAACCATCCAGCCTCATCTACCAAATTGAGCCAAAATCTTGAAATTGACATTCCACAAAAATCCAAACCAAATCCTGGTCCTCTAACTTGCCACATACAGCCTGTTAGGTCACAAGATCAAAACCAAAAACCAAAACCGGATCCCCTAACTTGCCACATACAGCCTGTTAGGTCACAAGATCAAAACCAAAATTGATCCCCCAACATTCCACATACAGCTTGTTGGGTCACACGGTCAAAACCAAACCCGACCCCCTAACCTGCCACATACAGCCTGTTAGGTCACAAGGTCAAAACCCAAATCCACATCCCTGATGTCATCTTCAAAACTTTGCCTCGAGATGGTACGTGATCCCTTTCACTACCATAAAATTCCCCTGGAAGCTCAAAAGGCTACAAATACCAAAAAGAAAGACTGCTCAAAGACTCTTGTTCCAGTCACAGGCTCTCCTTAAAAAAAATCTCTTCGAGGCACATCGACTACAAAAGTTAAGCAACTCATCGCTGCACCTCGAGGGGGCATTTGTTGACACCAAAAATATCACTTTGCCTCTTCAAGATCCAAAGAGCTACATGAAGTCGCAACCTGCCATAAATAGGCAATGCTACTTCCAAAAAATCAAATCTTGTCAGAATCAAACAAAAACTGCAATATCCTTCAAGACAGCCAAAAGAGGAGTACACAAGAAGTTTCGGGCCATTTCAAAATCATTTCGCCTAACTTCGCTTCTCCGGCAGCTGAAAAGGAGCTCCCGGCGGCGAAAGCATCGGAGACACCAAATCTTCGATCAGAGCCGATGGTCTCAAAATACATCCAAAAGGCTCCACGTCAAGTTCCGAGTCAAACCGACAACGTTTGACCCTACATCAACCCTCGAACAGCTAAATCAAGCCTCTCGGCGGCGAGAACCGCCGAGGCCATCACTCATCAGATAGAGTACATGGACGGCTTCAAAATGCTTACAAAGGGTTACACGTCAAATTTCAGGTCATGTCGACAACATTTGACCATAGTTTGACGCTCGGAAGCCAAATCAGGCCTCTCGGCGGCGAAGCTCCCCAGGACCATGGTTTCTAAGACAGAGCCTATAGATCATCTTAAAATGACTCCAATAGGTTTCCTGTCAAATTTCAAGTCAATCGGACATCGGTTGACCGCACATCAAACCGCGACATCTTCATCGCGACAAAAGCAAGTCTACTGGTGATAGGACCCCAAACGGCTTCAAAACTCAAACAAAAGCCTTTGGTTGGTCTTATTTATTGCTCAGCAGGCTTCACCCCAAATTTCAAGTCATTCCGACATCGTTTGACCCAGTTTCAGCTTCTGACGGAAAATCGGCAGCTCTGCGTGACAAAGTCTTCGGCTTTCTCAGAAAATTGGAAACTTTGCAAAATAAAATGCAAGGATTCTCATCAGGTTTTCTACAGGGAAATCAGGCCAATAAATGATCAAAAATGTCAAGGAAAAATACAGAAGAAAAAAAGAATAAAAAAACAGCAAAAACGGATACAAAACGGGACAAAAGGGGGGAAAACCCCCCCAGGGTCGCAGGCCCCTGCGACCTTGGGGCCCGGGATCGCCCGGTGGGCCCCGCAAACCCCGTTTTTCGCCATTTTTTCGCTATTCGAAGCGTCCGGCCTCTGGTATTTTCCAATATTCATACTTTTGAGACACCAAATCCTCTGACATCCGTCAAAAACACGGGTTAATCATCAAGAGTATCGAAATCAACATTGATCGCCAACTGGTCAACCAAAAAAAGTGTGCTTTCTACCCGACCAATCGAGAAATCGACAGGACAGATGGCACCGACCCGCTGTTGGCAACCAACACCTGAAGTTACATGGTCATCCAATGTCGATCTACATGAAGATCCATCGATGATCATCGCCAGAAGAATCCCAAAAGACGCGGCACGTCCCGCGACTCTTCAACTGCTCGGCGACCACTTAATGCGATTAATTGACTAGCTTTATTACAGTCATTAATCCATTTCTTTGGACTGGACCAATCAGAAGCAAGCATCCGGGAGTTACAAGTCAAGAGATTCATGGCATTTAACCCATGAAACTCCTCCCATCATGGCGATTAAAGGCGATTAAATGCCCTCAATCTCCTCCGGCCAATCAGAAGCCAAGAAAAAGGAGTTACAAAATAAAGAATTCAATCTTGTAACTCCTCCCTTTATGTACCTTTATGACAATTAAGGCTCATAAACCCTCCTAAATGGCTACCTAAAAGCCTATGAATAGGAGAGCATTCCAAAGAATCCCAGATCGGAAAAATCACAGAGATCATCGGAAAAACAAGACAAATCCCAGATCAGAAAAAAAGCACAGAAATTCAGAGAAAGAAAGAGAAAAAACTCTACAGAAGTTCTACACCGACCACCGCTACAAGGTGACAAAAGTCTCTTGGGGGGTACCCCCCCAAGGTCCTTGCCTTCTCCTTCTGCCTCCAATGGCTTAGACGTGGCTTTTTCAGCCCGTCTACTTAGTTTTTTATTGGACATAGGACCTCCTTTTGGTCTTTGTCCTCTAAAAACCTGAGGTTATACCCAAGCCAAGCCAATCAATAGCATCATCTGTTCTCATCTGCATGGATGATGGCGAAGTCCACATATGGCTTGCGACCGTCAATCTGAATGGGTCCCCCACAATCTCCTGAGAAGTTAGATCCTCCTTTTCTTGCTTTTCATTGTAGTTTGTATTTTTTCAAAAGAGACAAAAATCACAACTCTTATCTTTCATTATTGATAAGGATTGTAAATCGGCTATAAACGCCAAAATCGACTATAAATGCAAAAAATCGGCTATAAACGCCAAAATCGGCTATAAATGCAAAAAATCGGCTATAAACGCCAAAATCGGCTATAAATGCAAAAAAAAATCGCCTTTCACGGCAAATCAAGAAAATGTCTCTTTTCTTAAATATATGTGCAATGGAAAACTTGAAAGAAGTTGATTTCCTTTTTACTTGCGAAGGTTGATCTCCGGATCACCACTTGCAATTCCAAGTAAAATAGAAAATCTGGCACACCCACTCCAAAAGAAAAATGTTGATGCACGCCTCTGCCCCCCTTCCGGTTACGAAAGCGTCGGACCCAAACGGACTCCCACGTCCGCCGACCCCGGTAGAACTGAGCGGAAGCGCTGTTCCATCACACACGGGCGTTGCCGGATCCTCTCGAACCACCAATGCCGATTCCATTCTTCTTATTTTTCTTTTCTCTCTATTGGTGTTGCCAATGATTCTTAAATCTCAAACTCATAGATGGGGATTGAATTCTTAAAAGCAAGCCGTAATTTTGATTGCCTTTTCTTTTCTTATTTTAATAATATGCGATTTGATCTTCAATGTTTATGGAGTATTTAGTTTTGATTAATGAATTTATGGAGGATGATCTTTGCCACTGCTTTCTAGTACGTACAAGGAGAACCGACTCATTTTCTAGTGAAAAAAAAAATATATTGCCGGTGAGTAACAAGATTGCCACTAGCTAGGAGCTAGCATTTTTGTCAAAAAACAAAAGAAACAAAAACAAAAAAACCTATGGCTCCCTTTGCAATTACTTTTTTATTTTTTTATATTTATTTGTGTAGTAAGAGCTTAAGCTTCTTTTTTTTTTCATAAAAGCCCGTTAGTTTTATCATGACTGATTTCAAAGAAGGAAGCACAGTTTTTCTTCTGGGCATGAAATATATTAAATCTTTTATGGATATAGAGTTTAGGTGCTTTTTCTACCCTCTTAGATTCACGGTGGTTTTTTTTTTTTTATATTGAGCACCATACATTCAATTCAGTTCTGATTTACAGGTACGATTTTGGGGATTTTGAGATATGATTATGTAAACTGCAGAAATTTTTTTTTGTGGGTTATGCGTTAGCAATACTAGCTCATGTGTATATGTAAATTCTGATATGTATTCCATTTCATGTTAGTTTGCATCTAAAAATATGGTTTAAGCATTGAATGTTGACAAGCCTAAGTTGTTTCTTTTATGTTTTGTAGGGATTTGAAGTTGCTCCCATGGACATTCCTGAATCTGGGGTTGAAGTGTCTGATTAATCATGTTAAAAAATGGAAGTTGTTGCATTCTCATTCACATGGAAGTTGGTTCATTCTTGAAGTGAGAAATTAATTCCTATCTTGTTAGTGAGCAGTTCGGAAAGAGATCTAATGTTGATGCCTTGTTGTTGTTATCTGGGATGTTGCTATTTTTATTTTTTTTTGTTCTAAAGACAACTTTATGCCATGTTGATATAGTTGATATTGGTGCTGAATGTTCAATATTAAAGTTGACATTGATGTCGATGCTCAATGATGAAGTTGCAGTTGAGTTTGAATGTGAATGGATGTATCAAACCAAGTTGATGATAATCTTCAGTGTTGGTGCTGAATGTAAGTGTTTGATGTTAATGTAAATGTGATGTTTTAAACCAGGTTGATGTTCAGCATTGGTGTTAATGTTGAATAAGAATGGTGTTGTTATGTTATTGACTTGATCTTGAGTGTTTAATGCTATAGGTGATTAATATGGATCCCAATGCCTCTTAACTTATATTCTTCCTTGTGGGGCCCATAAAGAACATGGGTAAATCTGGTGTCATTCCAGGTGTTTGCACTACAAGAAAGCTGGCTTTTAGTGGCGACTTTTTTAGCCGCGGTCTAATTTTCGCCACTAAAAACCCACCTTTAGTGGCAAAAATTTGATGTCGCCACTGAAGGTATTTTATTGCCCACATTTAGTGGCAGCTTATATGTCGTAGCTAAATTTCGCCACTAATTCCTTGGCGGGAAGTTTTGGCGCCATGGGATTTTGGAGGGAAAGAGATTTAGTGACAAGTTTTAATTTATTGCCACTAATTGTGTATGGTTTTAGTGACAACATTTTACTTTCGTCGCTAACTGCTTTGATGTCTTACTTTTAGTTGTGACTTTTGTTTTTGCCACTATATGTACTATCTTTTGCGGCAACTTTATGTTGCCACTAAAGACATACCTTAAGAAAACGACCTTTACTTGCGATATTTTTAGCCACAATTTAGCTGTTGTTGCTAAAAATGCACCTTTAGTGGGTGAAATTTATTGTAACCACTAAAGATATAATAGTGAGGACATTTAGTGGCAACTCGTATGTTGTAGCTAAAGGTCATTTTATAGGAAAAGAAATTTAGTGGCAACTTCTAATCTTTTCACCACTAATGGTCTAAGATTTTAGTGACAACTTTTTATTTTCATCACTAATTTCTTTTAGTTGCGGTGTTCTTTTTATTTTTTTCCCACTACATGTGCAACCTTCTGTGGTGACTTTATATTGTCACTAAAGATGTTACCCAAAACATTATTTCTCATCTCGTATTGTTCTCAAATATGAGAACCCAAATGCTTTAGTGAGCACACATAATATCAGCCGGAAACTATGATCAGGTGCATGCATCTCCGTTAAGACTTTTTTTTTGCTCGTGCGATAGAGGTTGAGACCCATTGAATCCAACGGCAAAAACAGTTTTCCTCCAATCTTTGTCCTACATCTTCTAGGATGAAAATATTAGAGTTCACATCTTTAAGGTTTTTATCAAAATAAATTAGATTTATTTAATTACCAAGTTTTGTAAAATATTATTCAAATGGAATAGGACCTATCATCTCCTTGTCACTATATAATTATTAGCTTGGATCCTCTCCGAGTATCCGGGAGACTTATTGGGGCAAGTTTTTCTCATGGGCCCATTCGTTCCCATAATTGTCTTTTGGCTTCTACAGTATACGCTGGGAACTTTTTTGGGTGGGGCCCACTCATTTTTATATATGGATAATCAGAGTCGTTCAAAATTATCGGCTTACTTCTTTATGGGGTATCCCAAATTTTTGCTTAGAACTGAGCTGGTCCCACCATAAGATTGACCACACAAAAAAATGGCTAAAAATGTTTTTTTATTAACTTTTTTTTTTTTTTTTTTTGTGTTGAGTTGTATGGTGAGATAACCTCCATTCAAATCGAGATTTGAAGATACTTCATAAATTTTAGGGGTGCTCATGGGCCAAGTTAGTTTGAGCCAGATCCAGGCCTAGCCTGCTTTGCGCCGGGCTTGGATATGTAATTAAGGCCCGATTAATAATTGGGCCGAGCTTGTATTAAGTGATGAAAAGCCCATAGCTCGGCCCGGCCCGACTTGTAAAAGAAATGTATGTAATTTAAATTAATTAGTGCTCTAATGCCACAGAAGTGATGAAAAGCCCAGTTCAGCGCTACCCGATTAATTAAATGGGCGGGCTCGGGCCTACTTTTATGGTCCGTATCGTGCTTGGGTCGGGCCTTGGGCAATGTTGCTAAAGTTGGGCCGGGCCTGGATATGCCTTAGCTCGGCCCAACCATGCCCATGAGCACCCCTAATAAATGTATGGAGTGCTTATTCTGAATAACTTTGATTATCCATCTAGGGCCGGACCCACAGGCAAGGAAAAACCCCATACAACTTGAAAAAACCACATAATTAGGCCTGTATTTAAAGCTCGCCACTTAAAAACCTAAGAAATCCCAACCCGCCCTGAATAAATCCACTCTCTCCCGCCCTTAATAGTAAATCCACTCCCTCCCGCCCTTCAATTGGAATCTAATTAAGTAATCCCCAAATTAGAAAAGGACTCTGCGGCATCCAAGCAACATTGTTATCAGAGACGTGCGCAAAACCCTTCTTCCCAAATAACATCGATCTGCGTCTCTCCTTGCCATTGCACAGATCCAGATCGAGGTATGATTTCTTGACTCCTTTCTCTCTCTCTCTCTCTCTATCCATGCCAATCCACTCCCTCTTCCTCCAACCGCCTCACCCTCTCTTCTAGTCACGTCTCTTTCTCTCTCTCTCTCAATAATATTTGATGGGTCAGTTACAATGATGATTAGTGGGGGTTATGCTATCTTTGATATTTTGGTTTAGTCAAAAGCAATAGAATCTGTTTTAAGTGGATGTGATCATTCGATGTTGTGAACAGAGACATTATCAGCCGCCTCACCCTCTCTTCTTAAAACTTACTTTTATTAAAGCATGTTTGATGCAAGTTGAAGGATGCCAGATAAAGCAATGTTCATATGCCCTTCACTAACCCACAATAAGACCGTCCAAAACAGAACTCGAGATCTCCTCATTACTAACACATAATAAGACCACAGACTGAATGAAGGACCGACCTGAATGGGAACCCTTTCACATATTTTAAGACCACAAATTATTTTAATTATCATAATTCTGTTATTGGATTTTTTTGATGATTTTGTCATTGGAATTGTAGGTAACCTCTAATATTTGTGAATGGATGGTGTTTAGTGATTCTTCTTTTGATGATTCTGTTATTGGATTTTTTTGATGATTATGTTATTGGAATTGTAGGTAACCTCTACTATTTGTGCATGGATGGTGTCTATGATTCTTCTTTTTCTAGATTTTATTCTTTCCATTGATAATTCTGTAATTGGATTTCTTGATGATTTTGTTATTGAGTTTTTTGATAATTCTGTTATTAGATTTTTTGATGATTCTGTTATATGAGGTATGTTTATAAATCATGGTCGTTGAGACTTTATCGAAACTTTTCTACATCAACCCCAGAACTAAAAATTTATAAGAATGATCAAAATATAAAATATTTCAAGTCTACATTTTATAACACTATAAATCTGTTGAATATTTTAGAGTTTTTAGGGAATAAAATCGTACCCCTAGGACTATGAAGTAAACAGTAACAAAAATATCTTGACATACAATTGGGACTCTTAAAACTACAATATAATGTAAACTCTGTATACTCTCAAATAGAAAATTGATCCAAATCTTGTGGAGTCTTATGAATCCCACTTTTTCTTGGATTGAAATTGGAGGATTCACATGTTTGGGAACCTGTACTTCCACACCCGAGCCAAATCTTACCATAACACGAACAAGCCCCAGATTCTAAGCTATAGTATCCAATACTCCAATTATTTCAATTATAAAAAAGCATGTGCAGATCAAAGCAGACCCAGATTTCCTTAACCCAGCTTGTGCTGCCCAGCTTGGGGTACTGAACCCTTGGGTCTCACACAGACTATAATGGGTTTTTCAAAAAGTTGAAAAGCTAAAAGTAGTCTTTAAGAAATAATAAGAATATCCAAATCAAGTTATTTAAGCAGTATCCAAACTACCCAGACTACCAAAACCCAATTGGACTATTTATTTATTTTTATATTTGGTTAGTGTTACCATACATGTCAGATAATCTGCCAGCGTCGGGATCATCCCTTGGTGGCTATGCAAGATGAGATACCTCTTTTCACAGAGGTGGTATCGCGTTTCTCAATTTAGAGCCTATTTATTTGAACTCAATACATAGGAATTGAATAAACTAGAACTCATGTTCAAATATGCAAATATGCTCCACGTACCAAAGATTATTAATTAAAAAGGTAAATTTTTAATGATTTAAACATTGTCGTTTGAGTGCAATTTATACTGTGAGTGCATTTTTTTATCTATACAAGGTTTTTGATTTGTTGTCTAGGGGACATGTGAGTACGGTTTTTTATTTATAAACCAAACGACAAGTTTTACAATAACTTCAAATTGTATTAAGGTACATCGACATGGATAAGAGTTGGATGAAGATTGAGGATAGACGACACCCTCGGTACATAAATGGAGTTAAACAGTTCTTGGAGTTTGCATATGCACATATTGAGCCAGGGAAAAAGATTCGGTGTCCATGTGTTAAATGCAACAATGTCTATTTTCATACTCGGGATGATGTGGAAGCGGATCTATATTATCATGGTATAGTTAAGTGTTACATTCCATGGGTATTGCATGGGGAGGAGTTTGAGTCAAGCACTGATGAAGATGACGATGATGAGCCCAACATAGAAGATGAAGATGATCATGATGACATGCAAGAAATGATACATGATCATTACACCGCATCAACTATAAATGAATGTGCAGGGGAGGATTCTAGTAGCAATGGGAATGTGGTGCCTGACTGGAAAGCAGATAAATTCATGAGACTGTTGAAGGATGCCGAACAGAAACTATATCCAGGCTGTGAGAAGTTCTCTAAGTTGTCGTTCATTGTGAAGATGTTGCACCTAAAGATACTTAATCATTGGAGCAGCAAATCCTTCACCATGTTGCTTGAGTTGTTAAAGGAGGCACTTCCTGATGGTGAGACGCTCCCCAACTCATTTTACGAGGCTAAAAATATAATTCGTGACCTAGGACTTGACTATATGAGGATTCATGCTTGCAAAAATGATTGTGTACTATTTTGGAAGGAGCATGAGCATAGAGAAGAGTGTCCAGAATGCAAAAAGCCTAGATATAAATTTACTAATGGCAAACAGAAGAAGATTCCTCAAAAAATCTTGCGCTACTTCCCGCTAAAACCGAGATTACAAAGGTTATTTATCTCAAATAAGACAGCATTAGATATGAGGTGGCACAAAGAGAAGCGCGTCAATGATGGGGTGTTAAGGCATCCAGCCGATGCTGAAGCCTGGAAAGAATTTGACAAAATGCATAACTCATTTGCCCAAGACCCTCGTAGTGTAAGGCTTGGGCTAGCAAGTGATGGATTCAATCCCTTTTCAAACATGAGCACTTCTCATAGTACATGGCCTGTTATTCTTGTGCCATACAACCTACCACCGTGGAAATGTATGAAAAATCCATTTTTTATTATGTCGCTGCTTATTCCTGGACCCAAGTCTCCAGGAAATGACATTGATGTATATTTGCGGCCGTTGGTAGATGAGCTGAAAGAGTTGTGGGAAGATGGCATCCAAACTTATGATGCCTACACAGGTACCAATTTTCAGTTGCATGCAGCGATGATATGGACCATCAATGATTTTCCTGCATACGGAAACTTATCAGGATGGAGCACTAAAGGGTTTTTAGCTTGTCCTACCTGCAATAAGGAGACATCACATATGTGGTTGAAGAATGGAAAAAAGACTTGTTACATGAGTCATCGTCGCTTCCTACCGACAGATCATATATGGCGACATAGAAAGAGCTCTTTTGATGGAAAAAACGAACTTCGGGAGACGCCAAAGTCATTGTCTGGGGATGATGTGCTTGAGCAGTTGAGTCATGTTGAACCAGTGAAATTTGGGAAGATACAACCGAAGAAAAGGAAGCGTGCCGAGGATTTTAATTGGTCGAAACATAGTATTTTCTTTGAATTGCCTTATTGGAGAACCCTTAAACTGCGCCATAATTTGGATGTCATGCACATAGAGAAAAATGTATGTGATAGTATTCTGGGGACATTGATGAACATCGAAGGTAAAACAAAGGACCATGCCAATGCTCGTTTAGATTTGCAAGCGATGGGTATAAGGCATCAATTACACATGAAACATGATGGTAATTCATATAAAATGCCCCCTGCATGCTACACAATGTCCCTTGCCGAGAAAAAGAATTTATGTGAATTATTGGCTTCGGTGAAGTTCCCCGATGGCTATGCCTCAAACATATCTCGACGTGTAAACATCAAAGAATGTCGAATTGTAGGCATGAAGAGTCATGATTGCCACATATTTTTACAACGATTACTTCCACTTGCACTACGTGGATCCTTAAGCGATGATGTGTGTGAGGCACTAATTGAGTTTAGCCATTTCTTTAAGGAATTGTGTTCTAGGACATTAACAAAAGATGTCTTGGAACGTCTTGAAAGCCAAATTGTTATAACACTTTGTAAGCTGGAAAGGATATTCCCACCGTCATTCTTTGATATTATGGTGCACTTGCCCATTCATCTCGTGCGAGAGGTGATTCTTGGCGGACCAGTACAATATCGATGGATGTATCCGATTGAAAGGTAATGCATTTTATTATTCTTAGTGTTAATTATGCACTTATCATGTTTATATCATATTGCTCTTTTGTTTATCATCCTGAATTTATATTTCATTAGGTACTTATATACACTGAAGCGTTATGTGAGCAATAAAGCTTTTCCAGAAGGGTCAATAGCAGAAGGTTACATTGCCGCAGAATGCCTTACGTTTTGCTCAATGTACTTGCATGGGGTTGAGACCAAGTTCAATAGAGTAGAAAGAAATTATGATGGAAGTAACAAACAAACACATCAAGGCTTATCCCTTTTTTCAAAGGATCGTCGTCCACTAGGGAAAGGAGAATATGGATATATTGATGACAGAGCTTGGGAGCAAGCTCGTATTTACGTATTGAAAAACTGTGATGAAGTTCTGCCGTTTCTTATGTAGGACACTTATTCCAGAGTATTTGATATATATTTAGTATTTTTCAATTGTCCATTTTTTATCTCTCTTTTAATGTAATTCCTTGGGGTTATAATTGTATGTCTTTTGGTATAGTGAACACAAGGAACAGTTGGAGAGAGAGAGTATAAGGAATGTAGTAAAGAGGCACGAAGAGAAGTTTCCTAAATGGTTTGAAGAACGTGTAAGTGTCATGCAACATAAATCTTTTTACATAACACATCACTTCTATCATATTTTATTTATCTCACTCACAAGTATGGTCAGGTTACACAATTGTACAATCAAGGGAACGCACGTGTCAATAAGCAACTTCTAGACTTAGCACGAGGTCCTGACAGAAGAGTGACACGATACAAGGGTTTTATCATTAATGGCCTACGATTTCACACAAAAGATCGTGAGATGTTTCGAAAAAGTCAGAATAACGGCGTGATTGTAAAGGGAGATGACGAATCAGGAAACCAAGATTACTATGGTGTCCTGACAGACATTATTCAATTGGATTATTTTGGGGACAATAATGTTTTTTTGTTTAAGTGCGATTGGTGGGACGTCGGCAAAGATGGTAGAGGAATCCAAACAGATAAACACAACTATACCAGTGTCAATTTAGCAAAGAAATGGAATACCAATGAGCCATTTGTGCTAGCATCTCAGGCAGAACAAGTTTTTTATGTAAAAGACTCCAAATTAGGCAACAATTGGCACGTTGTGGTGAAGACACAACCTCGAGACTTGTACGATGTGCCGGAAGATGAAGATGAAGAGTCGATTGGTGATGAAGAGCCATATCAACAGAATGAGTCATATAGTGTAGCTGACGCATTGAGAGTTAGTGACAACGACTTCATGGCGTGGCAAAGAGATGATATTCCTCCAATTCTTATTGATGCAAATCTTGTAATGAATGAGGAAAGGGAAGATGAGGATGTTAACACTTTCATAAATGATGAAAGTGAGGAGGACGGTGCCTCCATTGATGATGATACTGAGGAAGATGAAATGAATACTGATGATGATAGTGAGACCAATGACTTAATGTAATTTATATGATATGTTCCTTATCATTTTTGATGAACTAATACATTAAGGGAAGCTTATATTTCTTTCTCATACATTAATCATTCTTTGATGTGATACGTGTGCTTGATGTGTATACACATGCTTAATGAGTAATCAATTTAATGTAAAGTGTTGCAGGATAGAACACAAATATGGCCAATAGAGGCCGAGGTGGAGGTAGACGAGGAGGAGCTCGGGTAGGCCAGCCCTCACAGATCGGGCAGCCTACATTAGAGGCGGGACCCTCAGACCCCGCATTTGCTCAAGATGAGGTTGCCATCAGCAACGCCGGTATGTTAACTATTAATTTAAATTGTGCACGTGCTTTTTTATAGTTTATGCATTATATATATAAACTCATGTTGACGGAAGCTAACATGTTTAATTGAATTTCTGAGTGAACAGGGTCATGCATTTCCGGGAAGAAAGGACGAGGGAAGACCAGGAACACTACACTCGTAAAGAGGAGGCGCGAGGGGGAAAAGCTAGCGGTGGACATTCCACCAAACCTGATGCGAGCTGTAGGTAATAATGCCCAAGTATTAATTACTGAATTGGGCATTATTGTCAGACAAATGGCCCCGCTCCGTTTTTCCAAATGGAAGTCAATTCCGGATGATGACAAGCTGAAAATGTGGCATGCTGCAAAAGTAAGTCATTTAAATTAAAAAGCTTATGTGTTAGGATGAAAAACTCTAGTTACATTCGATGTACTACCTTGCATCTATGTTTACTTCCTCTTAAAATACCGTGCAGCAAAAATTTACTCTCGAGGAGCATTCTCATATCCAGGAAGCTGTATATCAGCAGCTAAATCGCCAATATCGAGACTATCGGCATAGGCTGCATAAAGATCATTATTGCAAGTACAACACAGACGAAATGAGACTCGAGAATCCCCCCTCAAGTGTGAGCAGCGATGATTGGGTTGATCTTGTTAGGTATTTTGGATCCGAAGAATTCACGGTATGGATGTTAATTAAGTTATATTGTCTACCCTTTCAATCTATCATTTATACATGTATTGCTTATAATTTATGGTTACTGAATGCAGAAAATTAGCAATAGAAACAAGGAGAACAGGAAAAAGCAGACTATTGGCCATATTGCCGGGACAAAGGCTTTTGCTCGAATCAGCTATGATAGTGTAAACTTCACTATAGTGTTTAGAACAATTTGTTTACTAAATAAATATTATATGTGTTAATTAATTTGTGTAATGACAGCGTGATCTTGAGACGGGGAACGAGCCTTCCCGGACTAAGTTGTGGTTCACTACCCGATTTAGCGAGAAGAAAGGCACTTGGGTGGATTCAAGTTCCCAGGAAGTCTATGTAACTTATTGTTCCATTCTTTATTTCCATTTCAATTTTTTATATTATATATATATCACTAAATTGATTGATAATAAAAATTGGTTGTTGAATGTAGGACAAGCTTAAGAAGCTAGAGTCTCAACCGTTGGAGGAGGACATTCCTCCCATGACTGAGGATGAGAGGTTTGAGGCAGTGCTTGGACCAGAGCGATCGGCATATATACGTGGTCGTGGGGCTGGTCCAAAGCCCACGACATGTACAGCTGGGCAGCGGATCCGTGCGCAACTAGAAAGGGAGAATGAGGAGTTCAGGAGGCGAGCTGAGGAGGATAGAAGGCTCTTCGAGGAGATGGAAAAGGAGAAAAGAGAGATGGCTTTACGACTAGAGTCCTTAGAGTCCCAGGTAGCCTCGCAGCAAGCACAGATGCATGAGGTGCAAGCTTCAGTAAAGTCTCAATTCATCACCCTCTTCCAGCAGTTCAAAGATAAAGGGCAAATTCCGATGTGATTCATAACTAGTCAAAAGACCAAGATCATATTTTTTATATTTTATTTCAGGTTTTATTTGATTATGATGATGTAAACCTAACTTTTGCTAGTTAAATACGTAGGAATTTAATGATTTTGAATTTGAAGTTATGTTGCAATACCTGATGGTGATTGAAAATTTTACTGCTTTCATCTTGTATAAGCAGGTTCGTGAAAAGCACATAAATGGAAAGAAAATAAATTTAATAAATTAAAATTATTTTTTATTTATTTTTAATTCTAAACTTTTAGTCGCGGCAACAAGTAGCTAGTATAAGTATGAGATAAGTTGCCACTAAAACATGAACTTTTAGCTGCAACTGTAAGTCGCCACTGAATGTACCTTTTAAAACTGCTATAACTAATAATTCTAGTGTCAATTTTTTGCGGCAACAATAAGTCGCAGCTAAAAGTCTATTTTTTTTTGCAGCAACAATAAGTCGCAGCTAAAAGTTAAATATTTAGCGGCAACTTGTAGTCGCAGCTAAAAGTTAAATAGTTAGGGGCGACTTGTAGTCGCAGCTAAAAGTTAAACATTTAGCCGCGACTACAAGTCGCCGCTAAAACTACGCTTTCATGTGCTTATGATATTTTTTTTAGCTGCGACTTTGTAATTTTAGTGGCAATTATTTTTTCAATTAGCGGCGGTAAATCTTGTCACTAAATATTAGACTTTTAGTGACAATTTTAGTGTCGCGGCTAAAACTTTAACATTTAGCTGCGACATTTGGAAATTGCGGCTAAAACAATTAGTGACAGCACTATTAGCGACAGCTTAGCCGCGAGAAAAATATTGCCACTAAAACTTTTAGTGGCGACTTTGAGACCTTTAGCCGCGAAAAATTTCGCGGCAAAATGCCAACTTTCTTGTAGTGAATTGCCTTTGTTATATAAAACATGTCAACTTAAACAGTGTTGGAGTACATGTTCAAACCATTACTAATATGAATAGCCCAAACAAATGTTTCGTAAGGATCTCTAGCCAGCACCTTTTACATGAAACACAATTAAAGAGAAATGTCAGTAGCTTGACAAGCGTAAGTTAGTAGTTCTGCCATTACTGATTAAAGGCAACCATAATCACATTTAAATTTAAAATCTAACTTTCAGAGGTGATGTGCATTGGTAGTTTGAAACCATTTGTTAAGAGCTTGAAACCATAACTTAGATCCAAGATGGGTGACATTATAAGAGTTTGAAACCTTGAGTTAAGAGCTTCACTTGCCCAAGTCGGTTTTAAAATGTCATAATGATGGGTCCCAAAATGCAGGAGGATGTTACATTGCCCTCTATAAAAATCAGCTTCTCGCATTTTTTATGTGCATCTATTGTGGACTAGTGGGGAGAACACATTCTTGGAACTGTCACATGGAAGTTTTAGTTTGACTTTTCTTTGCCCCCGAAACAGCTCTTCTCCAACCAACAAGCATGATGAACAACACTATGTACACACAGAATAATAGCTTCAAAAAACAAAAAAAAAACATTTACATTCAAAATTTAATTACAAGTCCAACAATAGCATCTTGGAAGCAATTTCTAAATACAAATTTAACAACTTTAACTGCAATTCTTCTAGCTATAATTTTCAGCGAAAACTGATGAGTTCACAAAATATACACTTTCATAGTATTATTTTATGAGTTTTCAAAGATAAAAGAACTCAAAATACTATTTTTAGCATAAGAATAATAAATTTCCTCCCCATCATTCTTTGCTCATATCTTTCCATTATAGATGGTCATTTGTATGCATTTATATGAATTCCAATGGCTTCCATACAAAATATGTTCAAAAATACTCTCAATTATGCTAATTTCTCTTTGTAGGTGTAATTGAAGATTAAAGTTGAGATTCAAGAGTTAAAGAGAGTAAGGATAAGTTTGGAAGACAATTGGATGAAGAACAAAGTTAGGCCAACAAAAAGAAGAAAAATGAAAGACCTAGATTGGCATTTTGACCATATCTTTTTACTCGGGTGTCCGATTGAGGTGATATCAGAAGCATTGGAAATCTTGTTCTAAGATCTACAAATCATCTTTCATGATATTTTTCCTAATTCGGACGTTTCGGGGTTCAAAATCGCATATCAATCTAGGAACTGTTTTCTAACTCGGGAATCGGATTCATATGTTCATATTTCCATTCTTGTGAAGTCCCACATGGAAAGAAACCAAAAGAGAGCAACGCAAATATTTCTATATAAGGAAGGGAGCTCTAGGCATCAAATACACAAACAAGGAGAGCCTCCTCCTTTTTACTTAAACTTTTCATGTAATTGAAAGCAATTGTAAAGAGAAAGTGAGGAAAGCTTTGTAAAAATTAAAGATTTGGAATGAAAGCTTTGTCTTCTCCAATGGGTGGCTAATCCCTTCGCTAATTTAATGCTATTCATTTTTTCTTATGCTCTTAATTCCTTTTGTTTATGTGCTTAATATGCTAGAATAGATGTTTTTTCATTGCAATGTGCTACCTTCCATGTTTATTTTCTATCTTAGCATTCTTTTTACTATCTATGCTTAGGTTTGATCAATCATACTTAGGAGTTAATATCTTTTGATGGTTTATGCTTACTTTTGATAGATAGTCATTAGAAATCTTTTCTTTTATGAATAGAAGAAAGTCTTAGCTATTAGATTGTTAATTTCTATCTTAGAGCTTTAAAGTTATAATTTCCAAATATAAGCTTTGATTTGTCATTAGATTTGAGTATTTGTTTGGGAAAAGAGAAGAGCATTAGTGTTAGATTATTATCACTTAGTGGATTCTAGATGTTTCAATCTATCCATTAGTATTGCTTATTGCTTATTTTACTTACTTTAGTTAGATTCCATTCACATTCACACACACTTATTCACTTATTTTAATTCTCACACTCCATTTCTCTATCCACACCATCATATCTATTAGCTTATTTGTTCTTATCCTCTATGTGTTTGTTTTTATTCCCCCTTTGATTTTACACTATTTTAGCACACTTATTTTCATTTCCATCCATTCATTCCCTATCTTACTCACTTGTTATTAGCTCATTTCCATGGATGTTTTCATTTTCTTTTTATCTTGGTCTTTCACTTCTTGTTTTCACATACTCATTCACTTGATCTATCTGAGATTGCTCCATTGTTCTTATATTAGCCTTGTCATTTTGCTTTTGTTATTAACTTGTTACTAATCTTGTTCTTGGTTTGTTCTCACTTGAGTTTTTCTATTTTTACTAACATCTCTTTCTAATCTAGTTTCTTGTTTTCTTTTAGTTTGTAATTTTTTTTATTTCCATTGTTATTATCATGTTTTGTGTTTCCATTATTTTTGTTATCTCCATTTGCATTTGTTAGCTGTATTTGAGTCGATACTCATTTTCATTGATCATTGTTATTTTTCTTATAACGATCATCGTAGGAACGATATTCGGACTTTCATAGTCTATATTACTTGAGACAACCGTATACTTGCGGAATTGTAATCAAATACAATATCTAAACATTGGTTGAAGCTTTCTCCAACCATTTCAACTTCAAAAGCATTTCTCAGTTTCTTGACCTTGTTATACCCATTAACAAGAGTTGTCCAAGAAATGATGTTTCGAGATGGCATTTGATTGAAGACCTGGTGAGCGTACTCTCTCTGACCGTTCACAACAAATCCAATGATCAAAGCATTCCATGTGGCGAGACTCGGGTTGTTTATGGCATCAAAAACCTGAGTCAAACAATCAAACACCTTGCATTTTGCATACCTAGTGATCAGTGAACTGCCCATTAACACATTAGCTGAGTAGAAGCTTTTAATCGAGAGCCCGTGAATCTCTTTGCCCTGATTCAAAGCCACAGGAAAATAAAACCACTGAAAAGGAAGTTGGGTTTGGTTTAAAATCATCTCTAAGCATTGCCAAGAACAATTCAAAAACTTGATCAGGTTGATTGTTTTGAGCATAAGCAGACATCATAGAATTCCAAGAAACAAAGTCCCTGTCAGGCATTTGATCGAACAGGTTGCGCGCAAAGACCAAGTCACCATTTTATGAAAACTTGGTGATGATAGAGTTCAATGAAGAGATGCAAAGATTGGGAATTTGACTTCTGTTGACAATGGGATGATGATTTTGGTCATCTGGGTTGCGCGTTTTCTCTAGGTTTTGCCAAGTACGGGATATAAACGATCGGCAACTCCCAAATTCATAGGAAATAAACGCGAATTTTAGGATCGGGTCTTCTTCCCGACCATTTGATTCCTTCATTTCATGCGATCTTTGCATGAATAATTAGATGATACCAGATACCCCTAAATCCCTATAAAACAAAAAAGAAACAACTCAGAGAATCCCCACATGTCTGAGTTGTTTGAGATGCGGTAGTCTTGTTCTGGTTTCGTGGCCGGTTTTGCAGAATAGCAGGAAAGGAAAAAGGGGTTTAACAAAAATTGGATTTTTAGAGGTCGGGCAAAAAGCAGTAGAGATCGAGCGCAGTGAGAGATGAGAGGCGACTTCAGAGAGCAACAGAGAGAGATCGAGAGATCGCCGAGATGTCGTCTGCCGCAATGAGAGAGGGAGAGAAAGGGGGGAAACGAAGAGGGAAAATGAGAAGCTCGATCAGATCTCTGCCTAGTTGCCGTATACCATCTCAATTAGATCTCTGCGTAGAGACGATGAAAGGGGGTAAATGAAGAGGGAAAATGAGAAGCTAAGAGACAAGAGAGGGAGAGTCCAGCAACGCCCAAAAGAGAGAGACGAGAGAGGGAGAGTTTCGTGAGACACCCGGGAGAGAGAGAGAGAGAGCTGCTCTGGTAGGTTTGGAAATGGAGAAAGGGGGAAAATGAAATGTGAAAAGTGAAAACAGAAGCGGGCTAGTGAAATGAGAACTGGCCATCCATCCACACATGGCTATCACACGACCCAGTGTATGTTACCCTCAACCGCAGCTCAGGAGAGCCACTCTCATATATGTATACCTATATATATATAGGTGAGGGATGGATGCACATGAATATTTTCTATATTTATATGGAGGATATTCCTGTGCATCATTCCCTCACCATATGATGAGGGGCAAAATTAGGGGACTCACCTCGGGACCCACTGATCATGGGACTTATGGGGGATGGGAAGAGACATCTTGGATAAGACCATATATCGAATTTGGGGTCAATCTCATGCCTCTAACCCCTTCATCCGTAGCCCACAAATATAATGATTTTATATTAAAGGAAAGAATTTGACCCTCGATCCAACAGTCCAATCCATTTGGATAGGTGAAAATTCAATGGGTCTAGTGTACTTAAGGGGGTTCCATGTGTGTGGATGATTCAGATGTGTTATAAAGTCAACCTTAATATGTTGTCCCTCACCATAATATGAATATTTCCCATAATATATATATATAATACATGAGAGTGCTAGACACAATGACCCAAAAAATCGTACAGGCATGTCTATTATCTAAATAGGTACAAAATGCATCAAGAAAACATTATCTGATTTTAACTTACATAAATAATATGTACATTGAATATATTTGAAGCATTTTAAACTAAGCAGGTAAAAGAGCCCATCATTTTGTGTATATAAGTTGCATCAACATGAAGTTCTACCACCATTGTTTTGCCTTACAACCATTGTAGTACTGTGTTATTTGGGCTACCAATGTCAGGCCCATGCTTGGCCTGGTTTAAACCATAACCAGTTCATAATCACAACAAGACAGCTACATTGACCTTACATCCTAACAAGAACTACCTTCTCAAATAATTACCTTCAAAGGTCAAGAAAATGAAAGTAAAAACAAATGCTTAAAAAAAGAAAATGAGACATCAAATAAAGCTCACAACAGAGCTGTTGTCATTAGATCGTGACCTTCTTTGAGAGTGACTAATACTGCTGGGAGATGGAGGAAGAAGAGAAAAGGAAAGAACGAAGAAGAGATGCAGGTAAGCAGGCTGTTGCTGATTCTGTTAAGAGGACTCCCTTCCTTCCACAAACGATTCTTCAATTTAGGGAGAACTCTTTCACTCTGTTTGTTTCCAATATTTCTGAAGAAATTTCCAAAACAGAGTTGGAAGCCATGTTCTGAAGGACAGGTAAGATTTTGGACTCTTTCATACCCATTGACAAGCTCAATGGGAAAAAGAGAGGCTTTGCCTTCGTCAGATTTGGATCCCTCCAATAGGTAGAGAAAGCAGTGGAGATGGCTCATGGTAGATCTTGGGGAGGTAGGAAAATCCAAGCACATCTATCCAAGTTTAAACAGGGTGCTAATGTTACTCAAAGAGATGCTTCTCAGAATATGATGGGTGTCCCTCCTCCACCTGTTCGGCTAGCTTGGAAGAACCCCTCTACTCTAGCAAAAGAGAACTCCTCTCTAAGCAAGGAAGTTGGATTGTCAAGGATGGAGATATCCTAGGGGTTAGATTGTCCACTAAAATTATTTCAGAAGGCAAAGAAGCCATGAGATTTAGTTTAGTTGGGTTCCTGAAAGATTGGGTGGTAGCCACTTCTCAGATCAAGTGCCAGCAGCAAACCCATTGGGGTAAAATACCTTCTGGTATTAAGTTCTTTGGTCCATCGGTGGTTTGACCGGAACTCCAGTCTGACTTAGAAGTCGCAGACATTATTCAGCTAGCAACTGTTTATGAGAATACTCCTTTCACTGCATTAGAAAGATGGATGAAAGTAATGGGAAGCCCTCCTTGTGATGTCTGGGTTAGATTCAATGGTGTTCCCTTGCATGTTTGGAGAGAATAAACTTCTTCTCTCATTGGAAAGTGCCTGGGATCCTAAATAGAGGTGGACCCTGTTACATCTAGGAAGGACAACCTTCTTTTTGGAAGGATGAAAGTGTGAAGAGACCTGAACCAGAGACTAAATCTTTGGTTAGACGATGTTTGTGTACCCATCGAAGTGGAGTTGGAAAGGGAAGACAGTGACATTGTTGATTCACAGGCCATTGCTCCAAAGACCAGAAGGTTGAAGACTAATTTGTTATGCTGTGAAGATTCACCCTATGAAAGAAGTAGTGACAGTAGCTTGAGCCTTTCAGATTCGGTGGAGGAAGATGATGATGTCATCTCTGTGTTTTCAAATTTGAATATCCCTCCTTTTCAGCAAGATTTGAGTTCCACCTCTACCGCCTTGGATCTGGACCGTTGCCCTTGGAGCTAGACCCCAATGATGGATCACAAGCTAGATTTTGGTTCGGGCTCTTCGCTAGATCATGGGCTTGAAGATCGCTTCAGGCTTGATGTTATATTAGTTAAAGGAAAAATTACAAAATAGGCCTAAGTTTTTTTTTAGATTTCAAATCAGGACAAAATTAGATTAACATTTCAAAATGGTCCATAAGTTTTCCAAGTGAGTTTCAATCCAAAACATCCGGTAAGAAAGGGTGTCGTCCGGTCGATTTTTCAAGTGTATTTTTAAAAAACCCAAAACTGCCCCTTAAAGGGTTTAAGTGGTAAAAGATAAAGGAAGCTTCATATTCTCTAGCCCCTTTCGGTTTTCTTCTCCAGGCCCTTTCCACCTCCTCCTTCCTTCTTCTCCAACGTCAACGGCGAGCGCATGGGCACCAGCGAACGGAATCCTCAGGCGTTCAAGGTATTAATATTGTCCTTCCATTTTCACTTTCTTCCCCCCTTTCCCATTCTTTTTTCCTTGTGCAGCATCGGCTCAGAGTCCCCATCAGAACCTTGTACAACAACATATTGTAAACATTCATGTATGCAAAGATTCCTACCCACTGCCCTTGTCAATCTCAAGTGGGAGGGAAAATAATTGAGGTATATTATAATTTTATTGATGATGTTAATGTTAAATTTAGATGTATGAACAGGTGATTTTTATTCATGACAACACAATCACGTTCGAGTTAGTGCCCAATTAATGTGGTTTTATAATTTATAGATAGGTCAAATTCATCATGTGTTCGGTCCTTGCATTGGGCTCCTAAATGCCCTTGTGGGTATGGATATATGGTTTTAAAAATTTCTCGTACCCCAACTAACTCTGGTAATGCCCAGATTGGAAAGTGAGTTTGTTGTTATTTTTTTCAATTAATTCAAATAAAATAAAATAAGGAACTAATTAACCTCATGTCTTTTTTTTCGTAGGGCGAAAATGGTTGCGGCATGTTTATTTGGAAAGATGAAACATTTATGGATGATATAAAGGACGTAAATTCTGCTGTAAACTGATCTTGCATATCTTACGAAGAATTTCATAATTTAGCAACTATGTTAGAGCGTATGGAAACGATGTTGAAGTCGATTGATACAAAGCTGGACGTAAAAGTAGAGTCACCTCACAAATTAGTTGGTTTTGTTGTGATAATTTGTTGCGTTATTTTTTTGGCATATATGGCAAATCCAACTTGAAATTTTATTAAATGGTTGTGGTCAGACAATTTTAATTAGGCCTGTACTTGATTGTATAAAAACTTGGTATTAGCTGATTGTAGCCATCTCATATATCTATTTTATATTTGAACAATTGCTGTGATATTTTGCTCATAGAGCCATCTTTTTGTAGCGCGTTGATGCCAGGCTTGGGATCATAAACCCTGCTTTCCACCTTTATATTTGATGATCATTTATGCAGCCATTTGGCATTGATCTTTGCAATATCAACCAATTGAAAAATCACAGTTTTGATCTTTATGCGACCATTTAGAATGGTGGAGCCTATTGTTCATTTATCAACACTATCAATTGGATAAGTGCTTCAGAATCTTTAAGATCAGAAGATCATGGCACAAATTATTAGTGAATAATTAGTTAGGAAGAAAACCATCATCACCATCATCTTGATCCAAAGGAAAGGCCAAACATTGGACGGCTTAGATATGTCAACTCAATTATGAAACACTCCTTTCAAATCCTGTACCCGAGTCAAGACCCATATGATTTCCATCAAAAATCATTTTTCCACAAGATGGACCAAGATTCTACATTGTCCTACTCCCAGTTTACTTGAGTCAAGACCCAAATGAAAACTTCAATCAAAAGAGCTCGAATTTTCGTGGATCTCTTTGAGGATGGATCAAGGGAACTTCATCAGTGCAAAAAACATCACTCTTTATAGTATTGGAATCATTTGTATAGCACTTTTTCTTCTTCTCAAGAGTAATGAAGAAAGCATAGCAGTTATCTGAAGCTATCATCACATCTAGGCCAAAATCCATGAACTAGAGAAAGACAGCAAAAACAGCCAATAACTTAAACCCACATCCAAAACATTATAGCCATTTCTAAATAACAGGATAAAATACCCATCTAAGATAATCATCAAAATGAAGTCACTTCCGTACAAAAGATAAAAAATCAAGTGAACTTTATGTGCAGTTACAATCAAGTCACTGCCATAATGCCCATAAGTGACGCTCAAAATGACAGTGTCTGAAAACACATCCATCTAGTAAACAAAACAGTCAAAATGTATTCAATCTATTGATAATGTCTTCCCCGCTCCAAAAACCTGCAATAGTAAAAAAAAATACATTACTATAAACGAAATGAAGTGAAAAAAATAGAACACTAAAATTATACGCTTTATACCCATCAAATTAAGTTTCAATCAGTAATAGATATGTCAACTCACCTACATATGTGCACAACCAGCCTACTTCGCCTTTCATACGTGCTTCTCTACTCCATCTAGTTCAAATGAGAGGGAAAAATTATTAGTATACTTAAGCAATACTATTGAACATGCAATATATGAGAAAAGTTCTTACCAAGTACCTCTACGAACATTCATCTTGGTCCTTCTACCGATTAAGCTTTCTACGGCGGTATCTCTTGGAGGGACTATAGGTGTAGAAACTGACTAGCTAGCATTAATGGATTCTTTACATGTCTTTCTGTTGTGGCCAAACTGCCAGCACAATCCACACTTCACCATTTGCCTTCTCCTAACCCGATGTTCTAAAGACATTGAAGTCTCATTCGGACCCTTCCTCCTATTCACTCATGGTCGCCATGGAAGCCTTATATCGTGAGGAGGTAAAATTGGAGTGGTGCCGGAATGCTCCCACATTCTTGTGTCCGATAAGGGGTGGATTATTGACTCATAGCATGTCTTGTATGTACTAACAGCGTAACATACATGACAATTATCTCCAGATTGCTCTCTTCTATGAGCAATAGCGGTCATCGCATGTATGCATGGGACTCCATCCAACTACCACCATCGACACATACAAGTCCTTTTCCCCATATTCACAATTTGTTATAGGTTGTCATCCATAACCCGTCATTTAAGAATCTCATATTCAACATCCCCAGCGAAAAACAAGTCACAACTACGACACTTCTCTCTTCTATCACTCAACATTTTCTTGATAGCTGGGCACACAATACCATTCCAACGAGAACAAATCTCTCGTCTTGTTTGCATGTTAACTATCAATTTCTTTCTAATCCATTCTACCATATCACAAATGGGCATGCTCCTGGCTTCCATTATCAAATTATTGAAGCATTCGGTAAAGTTATTTTGTTTTTATTTCATGGAAGACAATCTAGAAAATATGTCCGTGACCAGAATTCTACAGGGACCTTCTCTATCCATTGCTTGGCTTATGGATTGATTTGGCCAATTTCATTCATTGCACCATCAAATTCAAATCTTGTGTAAGCCCGAGATGCCTTCCAAAATAAGTCTTGCAAAAGTTCTCCCTTGTAGTATTTTTGGAAATTTGCATACAAATGATGGATGCAAAATCTATGGTATGAAATTGGAAATACAAAATCAACAGCATCCACCAAACCCTTTTGCCGATCACTCAAAAAGGTAAAGGGGTTATCACCAATTCCTCTCTTTAGGTTTTTGAGAAATTACATCCAGGACTCCCTAGTCTCTACCTCTACTACTGCTATGCCCAATGGAAGAATTTGTTTGTTAGCATCTAGGGCGATTGCTGATAAAAGAACACCCTAAAACTTCCCTTTCAAGAAAGTCCCATCCAATCCAATGAAAGGTCGACATCCACTTAGAAAACCTTGTAATGATGCATAAAAGAAAACACAGAACCTTTCAAATGAACCATCATTTTGAACTTTGTAATCCGCGATACTTCCTGGATTATATTTGATAATTGTTTTGTATAAAGAAGAAATCATACGATATGATTCTTCAAAACCTCCATGAATTTTAAGGAGGGTTTGATCTCTTGCCCTCCACATTTACACATGGAATATCAACTCCATATTCCCTCAAGACTTCGGAGCATAAGACTTTTGCTGTGACGCTTACATCGATTTTTAAATGAGGCTGTATTTTTTCAATATGGGTCTTTCAACTTTTTAATTTGAAATGAATGTCCGTCTTGCAATACAGATGCATGCAACATCCATTCGCAACTGCTCTTGGAGCATACTGCAGTAGTGCGTGATTTATGATTCTTTACAAATTTCACATCAAATGAGTTGCGAATTGCATATTGTTTAAGTGCCATTCTCAAGTCATTCACACTCTTGAAAAGAAGTCCAACTGAAATAAACGGGTCAATCCATATGGCAATCGCGATCAAATTCATTGACCTTGTGATATGAGACTCCATCAGAGTCTGAACTAGTGTTTAGTAAATGACAACTAGATTGTGCAATATGTCCAGTAAGTTGTCCTTCTCCTCCAACCTCTTGTCCCACTAATGATGCATGTAAGCCTGCTTCTTCAACATTGATAATTGCATGATCATTTGTTTCATATTGAAAATTAGCATATTCTAAATCAGAAAGCTCAAAATCATTATCAAACACATCACTCTCGCTATCAGGATCATATGACTCATCTAACTCAACCTCGTCAAAGTCAATATGATGTGGACTTGATGCCATCTAAAAAAAGGAGCAAATGCAATAAATAAGGAATTTCATAAATATATATACATCAATTTGTCAAATTGCTAAAAAGAACAAATTCAATTGAAGGAAAAATATATATATGTATATATCAATTACATTGCTATCGTTGGAGGAGGCTTACTTGTTTACTTTGTTTACTAAGTTGTCATAATCTTTTCCAATTCCAGTACATAACCACGAGGTGAATAAAAACCACCTGCAATGACTGAGGGCATTTTCCCATTAGAACAAGGTCATATATGTGAGATTTGCAGTAATGGCAGCCCTGATGGGAACACATAAAGTCAATGAAATAACAGTAATGTAAACCGCTCCTCTTAAGATAAAAACTGACTTGTTTTAGGAGGAAATAACCTTAGCCTGCGAAAGTGATTTTGTTTGAAAAATGAGTGAAAATACAATACAGACATTTTCCTGAAGTGGAAAGAAACCTTCTGATGGAGACTCCGGGCCGGTGCTGCACAAAGAAGAAAGAATGAGGAAGGGGGAAAGAAAGAATGGAAAAGAGGGGAAGAAAGTGAATATGGAAGGCCAAGATTAATACTTTGAACGCCTGAGGACTCCGTTTGTCGGTGCCAGTGCGCTCGCCGTTGATGTTGGAGAAGAAGGAATGAGGAATTGTAAAGGGCCAGAGAGAAACACCGAAAGGGGCTAGAGAATATGAAGCTTCCTTTATCTTTTACCACGTAAACCCAAAGGGGCAGTTTTGGGTTTTTTTAAAATACACTTGAAAAATAGACCGGACGACACCCTTTCTTGCTGGATGTCCTTGATTGAAACTCACTTGGAAAACTTATGGCCCATTTTGAAATGTTAATCTGATTTTGTCCTGTATTGAAATCTGAAAAAAAACTTAGGCCCTATTTTGTAATTTCCCGTTAGTTAAAAGCCATGTCGATAAAGGTGGGTTCAAAGTTGTCTCGACATTTCCAAAGCTGAGAAGAGCCGATGTGGAGGAACTGAGGCA
Organism: Litsea cubeba; assembly: GCA_012931725.1. NCBI lineage: Eukaryota > Viridiplantae > Streptophyta > Magnoliopsida > Laurales > Lauraceae > Litsea > Litsea cubeba. The sequence continues at coordinate 88,561,800 of CM022949.1, read as the reverse complement.
GAATCTTCGACGACTCCTACAGAGAGAAACTGCAAAAATGAACTTCGTGCGATAGTTGATGGCCATAGACATTTCGAAATGCTCAAGTGCTTATGCACCACCGGAGGTAGGGCAGACTCAACGATTCTTTTTCTGGAGACGACTGACTTCAGAGTACGATCGACTATCGATAGCTGATGACCTAAGACTTTACCCTGTTGAAAGCCTCTTGTTGAACTAGGAGAATTTCGAAGAAGATAAGGAGGAAGATCCCTCGATACCGAATCAGTAGTCTAGGAAGATACTATGGGGACGGACTAGACCTTGGCTACGATGGAGTTTTCGACATCTCTCCGATGAACTACCTCCCCATCCCTAGCCTTGGTGAGTCCTCCCTACCTCTTGCGGAGATGCCAGCGCCTACTCCTGGGGAGATTCAACCTCCATAGTCTGTTAATAAGGATGGATATCCATTATCAAGACAATTGGCTCGGGTAAAACTTGCATTTCCCCTGCAAAATGGATTGGAGTGTGGACTTTACTCCTAATCCAAACAAGATTTCTATCCAGACTCCAGATCAGAAGCATCACCAAGACAATGAAGTAGCTGCTGACGATAGCTTGGACGATTGTGAATTCCAATCAGAGAATTCACCACCCATTACTGTCGAGTATGGTGAGTCAGGTTCCAGTGACTGGCTTAAGTCCTAAATAGTGGTTTGTGGGAAGGTTGTGGGTATCTCTGTGGGCGACAACGATAGGGATTGGGAATCACTAATTAGGTTTTTGCTCAGGGCCGAGAAGAGTCTAATAACCCTGCAAGGGCGAAGGATAGGGCTAAGAAAAAGGTAACAAGAGAATTGCAGAGCTTAAAGACCTTGGTGAACTATGACATGAACACAGATAAAATGGTGGGCAGTCTGTGTTTGGATCAAACTCCTAAACTCTAAGGTGAAAGGTAAGCGTTGTCAATGAAGATTTCATCTTGGAATGTTAGGGGTCTTGGCAGTCTTGATCGGAGAGCCATTGTCAAGTAGGTAATCAAGTTGCAAAAGGTGGCTGTAGTTCTTATTCAGGAATCTAAAATTAATTGTAGGGAGGAGGAGGTGGTAAAGGATATTGGGGTGGTAAGTTTATTAAATGGGTGGCCCTCAAGGCTTGTGGTTCCTCCATAGTTATCAAATTCGTTTCGGTTCGGACGAAATATCCGAATTTGTTCGTTTCGAAGGAAGAACCGAATCGAACATTCTGCTTGAAGATGTTCGGTTAAGATTTCGTTTGATTTCGCCCGAAATATAGGGTTTCTATCTAAAACCCTTAATTTCGGACGAACTATTTCCGAATCTGTCGATTCGGACAAATCGAGGGGTCAAACATTAAAAGAAGGAAAAAAATGGATGAACTGTATTTGGGCATTGAACAAATCTGAGCAAAAAGAAATAAAATTATTGTACATACCTTTTTTCGGGCGATAATTTGTTCCATCTTCTTCGGTAGCATGGAACCTTCTATCTATAAATTGAACCCCAAACCACAAATATCAACCAAAGAATCTTCTCTTGCCCCATTTCCATTTGAGATTGTTCACTGTTGAAGCAAAAGTGTGAATCCTTGCCCTCGCCATGAATATCTTCCTGCGTTTTCTCCCTCGCCGAAGGTCGTCACTGCTGCGCAACTCGGATTTTTCTTGCAAAAATCTCGTTGGAATGCCAGGAATGTCGAAGCTCACCATCGTCTTCCATTTCTTCTTGTTTCTGCTTTTTTTTTTATTCTTTCGTATGTTTTGATAAAGGGGGATTGAGGTCGGAACTCGGGATACTATCTTTATAAAGGCATTTTGATGTTGCCTTTATGAATGAGGGGTCGTGATGAGTTCCTGAAAGTGAGGCCCACTAATTTTTAATTACTCGAAAATTCTTCACAGGCCCACTTATATTTAATCAATGATAATATTGGAACGATACTTAGTGTTGAGTATTTAAGAGGCCCTCTTCATAAAAAAATCAAGAGATCGAAAAAGAAAGAGCTTATTATGATCAAAGCTCATCACGAGTTGAGTACGGTAAGTTTTGGTGGTATTAAATATTTTATGAAATTATTTTAAAAAATATCAATCTAAAGTGGGCCATTTAATTTCAGCGAGCGATGATTTTTAAATTAGTATTGCTTATGCAGAAGTAATGGTTTGATTGTATATAAGTGCCCACTGAAAATCTTGATAGCAAATTTGAGCGTTGGGCCCTGACTCACCACTAGGTATGGAATTTTGTATTATGGTTCAATAGTATATATTATTTTTTTTTATTTGTTTTTTTAAATTATCCGAAATGAATTCCCGAATTGGAAGGCGAAATGCCCGAATCTGCCGAAATGTTTCAACTGTGGTGGAGGCCCACCGAAACGGGGTCCGAAACGAACTTGACAACTATGGGTTCCTCTGGGGTATTTTCATTCTTTAGGATACCGGCCACGTCGCCTCAAAGGGTCAATGGTTGGATGAATTATCAGTTTCGGTTGTTTTGGAGGATTTGGCAATCCACAAGGATTGTCTCATTTCTGTTGTTTATGGTTCAAATGTTAGCCAGAGGAGAGCAGATTTCTGGAGGGAGTTGGACGTAGTTAGAGCAAGATGGTTTGGGCCGTGGTGCATTGGGGGTGACTTTAATATCATCAGGTTCCCTGAAGAAAAATTGGGAGGTTGTAGAATGTCCTCTGATATGTGTGGGTTCTCTGATTGGATAAACAGCTAGTCTACTGGATTTATAGTTAAATGGGGCCTCCTTCACATAGTCTAATAACTAGGTGCCCCCTATGATGACTCGGTTGGACAGATTTGTCATCTCAAATGATTGGGCCGACCTTTATCCTCACTCTTGTCAGGTTACGTTGCCAAAACCAACCTTAGATCACTGTCCCATCATTTTAGACTCTAAAAAGGAATCATGGGGGTCCTAAGCCTTTTCGTTTTGAGCTTATGTGGTTGGAAGAAACAGGATTCAATGACATAATTCGTTCGTGGTGGTCTGAAATTCATTTTGAATGATGGGCTGGTTTTAGATTTACAACAAAGTTGACGAGTCTAAAAGCTAGAATCAAAGATTGGGCCAAAACTAACTTTGGCAGGGTGGATGCTTCTTTGGTGGATCTTCTGTGCTCGATTAAGGAGATGAATTCCAAGGAGGAAGCGGGGCAGTTGTCAAATAAGGAGATCTCTTTTCGCAAAACCTAAAAGAAAAGTTTTTTTCCAGAGCTAAGAAAGAGGAAATTAAACAGAGGCAAAGATCTAGACTCCTACCTTTCCAAAAAAAAAAAAAAAAAATCCAGACTCCTTTGGCTAAAGGAGGGTGACAAGAATGCTAAATTCTTCCATAGATTTACTTCTTACAGAAACCATGTGAATAAGGTTTCTATTTTTTTGGATGGGGACCGAAGATAAGAAACTAAGGAGGAAATATCTGATCATGTTTTATACAAACCTTTTCTCAAAAGAAAACCGAAATCGTCCCTCTCTCGAACACTTGGAGTTTCCGATGATTAATGCTATTGATGGACTGGCTAGAAAAAGAATTTGAGGAAGAAGAGGCTAGAGAGGTGGTCTTTAACCTAGGGGGGGATAAAGCCCCTAGTCCTGACGGATCCCCCTTGCCTTCTTCCATAGATTTTGGGAGAACATAAAGGTAGATCTCTTGAACTTTATGAGGGAATTTCATGATAGAGTCAAACTATCAAAGCATATTGGTGCTATTTTCATTACTTTAATTGAGAAGAAAGCATCTGCTGAATATTAACGATTATCGGCCCATCAGTCTCATCGGCTCTATTTATAAGATTATGGCTAAGGTGCTAGCTACCAGGCTTCAAAAGGTACTTCCACAGTTAATCTCTGTTGCCCAAGGAGCTTTTGTTAATGGTCTCCAAATTATGGACGACGTTCTCATTGCAAATGAATGAATTCACCCGATATATAGACAACGAAAACCTAGCATCATCTGTAAATTGGACCTAGAGAAGGCCTATGATCGGGTGGATAAGGAGTTCTTGCAATATCTAATGAGGAGAATGGGCTTTGGTGTCAAATGGAGGGGATGGGTTTTAGAGTACCTAAGATCAACTACATTCTCTTCTTCAATGGATGTCCAACTAGATTATTTTCTGCTACTAGAGGTCTCCGTCAGGGGGACCTGCTCTCCCCTTTCTTATTTGTTATCATTGACGAATCTTTAAGCAGGATTTTTTATGGTAATGCTTTGGGTAATCCAGGTCTAGCAGGTGTGGGGGGTGTTATTCGTAATGAGGAAGGTATTACCCTTCTTTCTTACTCAGGCCCTGCGTGAATCTGTTCCATCAACAAAGCTGAATTGTTAGCTCTCAAAATAGGCCTTCGAGAAGCAGCTAATCTTCATCATCATCGGCTACATGTTGAAGGGGACTCTTTTTGCGCAATTCAGTAGGCGTCCCAAACTTCAAACCCCCCTTGGTACCTTGCGGATATCATTGAGGAAGTTATCCAGATTTTGGGGGATTTCAGCACTTCTTTCCACCGTAGCAAGTGCTCGGCCAATGATGAAGCAAATAGGCTCGCCAAAGAGGGAGTTCTTAAAACAGAGTTGTATATTTCTGTTAGTTAGTTTTTTTTTTTTTTGGGGTTGTTGCCCTCTTCTTCGGGCCTAGCTCCATCCTTTTTGTTTTGGTTGCTCGCCCCAAATTTATTGGGGCCTTTTGAGTTCATTATATTTCTTCTTATACTGTTTAGTTTTTTGGAGCAATGAATTAAGTCACCATTTTCAAAAAAATAATATAAATAAAGCTCACAACTATATGAGCAAAAAGAGCACAGTTCAACTTGCTTTACATCAATATTGTGTGAACAGTGGATTGCTTTACCCTATAAGGCTTCACAAAAAACCATTGTAAGTATTAAAAACTCCATTAAAATGGAGGTTAAAGGCTGATCAATCTCTGCACCAAAATAAAAAATAAAAAAACGAAGAAAAAGTTACTGATGGTTGTGCTTGTCTCCAAAATGAGGTGATTGAATTTGATTTGTATAGTGGTTGTTTATATACATTTACTGATCAAATTGGAATTGACGTCATCTAAATCAAATTGGTGAGAGAGAGAGAGAGAGAGAGAGAGAGAGAGAGAGATCAGAAAAGGGAGGCGAGGAGACAGAGATATTGAGAGAGAGAGAGAGAGAGAGAGAGAGAGAGAGAGAGAGAGAGAGAGAGAGAGAGAGAGAGGGTGAGATGGAACGGGGAGAGAAAGAAGCAGAGAGGTAGAGGAGAGAGACAGAGAGGGGGGAATAGAGAAAGTAAAGAGAGAAGCAGAGAGAGAGAGAGAGAGAGGGTGTCGTACCTGAGCGGTGTGTGCTTGGATCCTTGTGCTGGGGAGAGAAATGGGAGATGAGGAGAGAAGGGTTTCCAACGGTCTTTGACTGGTGGAACAAACGAAGGGGAAAGAAAGTAGAAAATTGGCGGAGTGGGTTTCGAAGCCAGCCCTCTTTGTGACAGAGCTAGAGGACGCACCCTCTGCCTATTTTGATGTGAATCCGTTTCGTATGAAGTTTGGTGCGTAACGTTTTACCATCACACCAGGTGTGAAATTTTTTTGTGAGAATGAGCACATTTACACATTATTTTTATAAGTAATTTACATATGTGATGCGTAAATAAATACAAACAAACATGATGGTGCGTAATCATTACATATGTAAATGACCGTAAACAAACGACCCCTAAGGGCGCATTAAGACCATCCATGAAGGTGGGACCTCCTAAATTTCACTGGGCCACGCCAAGATGACGCACCAATCCAATGGAACGCAGATCACAGGATAAAATCATCCTATGAAATGAATATGAGCCAGCTCTTGAATCTCAAATATTGGAAAAGTCAATGATCCTTTGTGGAGCCCAAATTTCTATAGATTCAATTCCTACATGTTCAGTGCAAACAAGCAGTGGACTAATTGGTATGCACAAAAGATTTGATCTTAATAAATATTTATGAATATTTCATATATAATAATGATTTTGAACCTGTCAATGCTTTTATTTTGTCGTCTTTTTTTTTTTTTCATTTTCTTTGATCATATAGCTAATGATTATTATTATTATTATTATGAGATGGATTATATCTAAAATAACAAATCCTTTAAGATGCAACCACTGGACCACACTCCTACCTTTCTTGGATTTCATCATTTTCACCTTTAGCAAGACTGTAAGAGTGACAGAAGACTAGACTACTGGGTTTGCTCCCCTTGTGTTGTATTCAAAACCACGCTAAATTTGCCCCACGTATGTTTGTGTGGGTCCAGGGGATTAGTCCTATCGAAAGGCCTCAAGGATCCCCATGCCATAATAGTAATAGTAGTAATAATAATAATAATAAGGTGCATCTTCTATTGAATATTTCCTTATATAATAGTTGGCTCTTATTGCTCTTTCTTCTCCACAATTGTTTGACGGATTAGATGATGTTTGCATGTGTGAGGCTCTCATTTCCCATATAGGGTGATGCTGCTTACACTCACTGCAATTTAGCCTGTTCCAATTGCAAGCCTCATAATAAGTAAATCATGCTTCCAACAATTTCATCCCTTACTTGTATCCTTCAATTAGCTGGCTTGCTAGAATATTGCTACAGAAAGTCAATGTAAACCAAACAAAGAAAGGGGAGCCCAAATGCCAATGCACTGATGATTCAGTAGCATTGGCACCGCATTCTCACACAAGTGCCAAGGGATCAATCCCTCAGCCAATTGTCCAATTTACAAAAAAATAAGAAGAAGAAAAAGGAATCCCAAATGGATTACATTGATCAATTCAAAGCTACTTTCCTCTTACTTGTTAGGTGTTACTGATTATAAGGAAAAAGGGGGCATAGCCCGGGAAAAAGGAATGCATGAGACCAAATGGCCAAATGATCAAGACAGAAAAGAGCAATCTACAAAACTTTGAACTGAAAAGTGTCCACAACATGGGCCAAGAGAAAACTGAAAACACCCACATGTCCAACAAGAACAAAACCAATGTCAGTAACGCTACAATCAATGTCATACCTACTGAAAAGTGTCTACTCATGTAATATTCTTTTAGACAAGGCTGGCAAATGCACATGGTAGTTAACGAGCTGCCTAATCATGAGAGAGAGAGAGAGAGAGAGAGAGAGAGAGAGAGAGAGAGAGAGAGAGAGAGAGAGAGAGCAAAGAGAATCTGTTAAACAGATTTTGACCCAGAAAAGTTCCCATACTATATTCTAGTCAACAAGGACTTCTTTACCAAAAGAGGTGGGCAAAAAAACACTACAAAATATCTAAATTACCAGTTTACGCTTGTATGAGAGCTCATCTTTACCAGAAAGAGACTGAAAAAGAACTTCCACCTCTAGCTCAACATGCTGCTAAAATTCTTCTCATAACTAGTTAGAAGCGTCACCATCTAGTGAAGGCATGCATTCCGACAGAATATCTGCGGCTTGTTCCAATTCCTGCTCTGATATCACCAAAGGTGGGGCAAGCCTTACGACATTCCCTTTCCCAGCCGTTAGTATCAAAAGGCCAGAATTCCGGCATGCATCCACAAGTGCTGATGCAGACACATCCAATTCAATCCCAACAAGAAGCCCAAGCCCACGTACTTCTTTCACGTGTGAGTTTCCTCCCAGCTTCTGTACCAACAATTCTTTCAAGTACCGGCCCTTCTTAGACACGCTAGCCAGAAACTCGGGTTTCTGGATTTTATCCAATACTGCAAGGGCAGCATGACAGATAAGTGGACCACCAGCAAACGTGCTTCCATGGTCACCAGAGCTTATAGCAGCAGCAACCCTTTCTGTGGTCAGGACAACGCCAATAGGTAGACCTCCAGCGAGAGGCTTGGCAAGAGTCATTATATCTGGAAACACACCGTAGGCCTCATGAGCCCAGAGGTATCCCGAGCGGCCCATTCCACATTGGACCTAATGATGAAGAATCCAAATAGAAGGAAAAAAAAACTTGTAAGGGTGTGATACATTTGGTTTAATGGTTAAAATAGACAGAAGAAGAAATTACTGATGAAATGTAAAAGGTACAAAGCATCCGACTGAGTTCTGCTGCTCACACCTCTACTCTCATACCACAGAAGGCTAAGGCACATCATCTAATGAGTCACATGGGTGCAAGATCCAGGCCATTGATCCGGTGCTACCACTGTAGATTCATGGGTACAGGAATCAGGTCGCTTATGTGTCACGTGGATAAGTTGAACATGGGACACAGTTGTTTGTCTTTTACCCGTCCGTGTTTTCTCACTAAAGAATGGCATTGCCTAATAAAAAGTAGAATGACCCATTATTTGGCCAGTGAAATCCACTTGACGGGTCCCTCGTATGAGCAGCTTAGACGTTGTACACTCAGCACATGTGATTTTAAGTAGGAGTTGAGTACAGAATTACACAAACCAAATCAAGAAAAACTCATCAGGGCAATAGACTATACAAAAGCTGAGCCCAGCTAGCACAGTTCGAGAATCAGGCCACTTGACTTGGGCCCACAATCCTAAAAGCCAAAAGGTCCAAACAACCAGGCACATTGCTTAAGCATATTATGGGGATGACAAGCACCACTTTGATTTATTTGTTCTTGTAGTCTCCAGGACTTCTACAAAGACTGGAATGGTTTGATGTAAAGATCTAAAAAATTTGATTTGAAGTAGGAAAGATTTTTTTTTATACTGATTTGAAGTAGGAAAGATGGAGGGATAGGGTTATAATTATGCAAGATTGCTTTAGTTCTTTATGAAAATTGCTAGTTCTCCATTGTAAAATCATTTGATTATTTTCAATAAAAAGAAAAGTTAATGTGTTTTCCATTTCCTTCAACTTGGTTGACCGGACAACGCATTATCCTCACTTGTAATTCAGCCATGTTAAGAGCAATCCAAGTCATCTTTCTCATTGAACTAATTGCTGCAGTATTGAGGTATTTGTAAGTGTACAGAACTGTTTCTCACTAAAGATTGGATCTGTCTTCAAACCCATAGCCTGGTCCAACAACAATGATCAAAAGAAAATTAAGTAAAAGCTTCAGGCAGTTACAGAGAACTGATATGGGAAATATGATTTTGATTTCCCTTCCCAAGCTTCACTTTCTCGAAACAAATCTCAGCCCCTAAAGGCATCCATCATAGAATTTGATCAAGAACTTGCAAGAGGCTCAGTTTGGATTCGAACCTTCAGTCTCAACCCTAGTCTGAAAATTCTGTGATTGTTGGATTTCAGAACTGGGTTTAAAGATTTGTTCTTAACTTGGTTCTCTCAGTGATGCTGCAAATTCCAACTCAACCTTAAATACACATGTTGTGCTAGGTTGATCTGAGTTGGAATCGGTGATTATTTGATTTCTCGATTTGTATCTTATATCTGTCAAAGTTCTCTGTCTGCACCAGATAATGTAAGCAAATAATTTTTAAATCTGCTTCCAGATTGATTCCAATCTACAAGGCAGTCTAAGATTCTGAATCCCGTGCCAACTTGGGAAGTGTGCTTTAGTCCTCGTCTTACAATTTTTCAGTTTGAAGTTCCATCAAATTTCTGGAATTCTATTTAACTAGGACCTATGCTGGGTTTGTTCATTAATTCTTAAATTCAATCTTTAGCTGAGTTCTAATTCTACAACTATGAAGACTGTAATCTGCACCCATAACTTGTACTCTAAACCTTTGCACACAAAGGTTTTGGAAAGTAGATCTGAGATTATATATTGTCTTTGAAAGTTGCTTGCAATTGAAGGGTTTTCCATATCTTACATTGCACCAGGTTCCTCTTCTCTGACATGTCATATTGTCATGTCCAGGATCAATCTAACATGTGTCCACATTCAAGTTATAAAGCATATGAATAGCCAAGGCATGTATTCAACAATGTCTAATAGCAAGAAACAATAATCCATAAAAACAATTATAGAAGAAAGTAAAGGACAAATAACTGCCTACCTCATCAAAGATCAGGAGTGCTCCAGCATCATCACAAGCGCTACGCAGTGCCTGCAAAAATTCCTTTGTTGCACTGTATATTCCACCTTCACCTTGTACAGGTTCTACAAAAACTGCTGCTGTTTTACCAGGTTGGATGGCATTTTTTGCCATCTCTATGTTTCCATACTCTATGAAAGTCACTCCAGGCATGACAGGTGCAAAAGGTGTCCTGTAATTATCTTTGCTCGTCAAAGCAAGAGAACCCATTGTTCTTCCATGGAAAGAATTGGTGAAAGCAATAAACTCCGTAGCATGAAGTTTCACATCAGCCCGATAAATTTTTTGAAATTTCCTAGCAAATTTAATAGCGGCTTCGTTTGCCTCTGTTCCAGAGTTCGAGAAGAAGACGCGATCTGCAAAGGAACACTCCACAAGACGTTTTCCAAGTTTCACCTACAGTAGTATAACATTTGTTTTTTAACCACATGACAAAAACAGTAATGTCATCCTATGCAGCAAGTATGACTTGGAGAAGAGGCACTAAGGACTATCATGAGCCTAAGCAAGTGTATAGGCTGAGCAGCCCATTATGATACATATGGGGCCCATGCTTCTAAATTCAAACCATTGATCTGATGGGCCCTATTGCCTCTCTTTTGTTTATAGGTACATATAAATATGCACATATGCACATTGTAGACAGAACAACTGTCCCACAAAGGACACATTGCATGTGATTTGCTTATCCTGCACTACATAAAGGATTTATATGCTTTAGCACTTACACTGAGGAAAGCCCCATGTCTACGCTCATAACAGCATAGCCAACTTAAGCTAGGATTTATCAACCCAGAATCCCTTTAAGTTCACTTTCAGCAAAGTTGATGTAAACACCAACAATAGATTGACCCAAAATCAAATGATTGAGGCTAGTGTTGTGTTCTGCTTCTAATATGATAGAACATTCTTTAACAGCAGCAAATGCCAACAAACCAATAAGAACCAAACTGTTTTACTACCTGGTTCATCAGTAAGTCGTGCAATGCTAACCATAAATACTCTCTTGCAGAATTTCTATAATTCACATGCATGTAATCAAGGTTTCACACCAAGGACAGAGTTAAAATAGGCTGAAAATCTCTAACTCTATGTTCCATGCAAGAGATGAACAATGACTTCACCACTAAAAAAAGTTACACCTTTTGAAAGGTTACTAAAATTTTATTGAAGGAAATACCACATCACAAGTCAAAATATGAATCAGAATCAGATGGGCGAACGACCCTTGCAAAGGTTTAATATAAATAAATAAATAATTGAAATCTATACTAACTAAACCCTTGAATTAGCATAAACTTTTCATCTTCATTACAATTTAAAAGAAAGAAAAGAAAGAAAACTAGAATGTTTGCTAAGCTAGGACTTCTTTTCTGATTGGTAACATCACTCAAATCTGCAACCTAATGGTTGTGACAATGAGCACCTTCCAGCTGCGCTAAAGTCTCTTCTTGTTTGCTAAGCTACGACTTCTAACTACAAACAACTAGAGTCTAGAAATGCAAGAAGTAGGAGTTTAGTTAGAAATATCTGGTTGTCCCTAAGTGGAAACATGTAATAATAAATTTGTAAGCCCCCTAACAACATGCTTCCTGTAAAAAGTGGTCTCCATGATCCATCTCTAATGAATGACTAACAACATGGGCCCATCTCTAATGAATGACTAACAACTTAAAAACAACTAAAGAGCTCATTGTCAATTATCAACAACTATCAAATAGTAGCGGTGAAGGCTTCCTATGAAGCTCGTTGCTCACTGACACCTAGCAGGTATGTCTGAAGTAGGTCTAGTATAGCAGGTGTCGTGTAAGTCTCTTCTCTGTCAACATCTATTTGAATCTGTTTTAAGTCAAATAGACCCAAAAAGTAGACTTGCCCCAAAAGAGAAGTTAGGAGCATAATCCACACAAACCATGACTAACACTTTCATAACTCATAGCTAAACTACGTTGGTAAACAGACCATAACCTTTTTTTTTTAATGGTGAAATTGGACCATAGCTTCTTCAGTGTTTGCTGTAATTGCACAAACTTGGGTGTGCTGGAAGGATTATTGAATAACCCATCAAACGCACCATGTTTCTTGTCATTTGTATATCATTTGACACACACAAAACTGTACACTAGTAATTAGAATGGTGCACAGACCCTCGTGGAACATCCATAGGCTTCATCAAACATGCAACAACAGAAGTTATGTTGTCTTTAGTTGCTGTTGCAACTGACCCAATGTCCATTATTTTTACCAAACAAACAAATAAATACATATGATGATGATGGATGGGATAAGGCTTAACTGATGATCATGATGATGATAATGAACCATAGCAAAGAATAACAATAATGATAGCAACAGTAATAATACTAATAATGGCTATGTTTGAAATTTGAATCATGTTAGGGGTTGGCACTCAGAATTCTTAAACTCACATTACATCGCTTGATACAGCTTTCAGGAATGGATTTGTGAGTCTGAGAAGTTTCCTAAAACTGCGCGTTGAATTCTTAGGTCTGTCAAGGAAGTTCCATTACAGGGACTATCAAAGTCTTAGGTTCCAAGGCACTTACTCAGTTCATTGTGATTCTAATTTCATAAGATTTCTAACTGATCGTATCTCTAGAACAAGGTAGCATGCATATATGATGGGGAAAAATTCTAATGTGTTGCAAGAACGTAAGGCAAAATGAGCAGATATTTGAGGTGGCCAAAGTTCAAAAAAAAAACAAAAAAAAAAAAATTTGAGCGTTGCAAAGATGAGAATGTTGAAATAGATGCGTGGTAAAACTAGAAAAGATAGAATAAAAATTGAGCGAATTCCGGAGCATTGAAGGGTCGCATCAACAGGTGAAAAATCAAGAAACGCTCATTTGAGATGGTTTGGGCATGTCCAACACGTGTCAACAATGGTGATGGTGAGGATACGTTTTTCTATGCAGGTTGATGGCCCCTCAAAGAAAAGGGGTAGGCTGAAGAGGACATGATTGAAGATAGAAAAAGGATATATTTGAATAAGTGCAACCTATACAAGGATTTGGCCAAGGATAAACTGGGATGGCAAAATAGAATTCATGTAGCTGAACAGGCTTTGATGATGATGATTTGAGGTGGCCAAAAAAGTTTACATGAAATTGTTGTTGTCTAAAATAGTTTAGGCAATTCTTATTAGTTATAATTCATAAGTCATAAAGCATATTTTTATTCATATGACCAAGAAATGAGATCAATAGTGAAACTGTATTCTTTTGTCCCACTATTAGGTCCCAAAATACATCTATGAAAGCCCTTTTCTTTATCTAGCAAATACATGCATTCACAGAATTGGTATAAGTATGTTCATGGATTTTTCTACACGATAAGCATCAGGTCTATCATATGAGAATAGAATTTATTGCCCACAATTGAAATGATATTAAGTATTCATCAACTAGATGGTGTGAACCAAGGCATGTAATACAGTAAATAGAAAAAAATCTAGTGATAGTGTGATTTTTATTAACAACAATATATATTACAGCAGTCAAGCAACCATGAACTATTCGATTTTTTTTCTTTTTCTTCTTTTTTTTTTTTAAGTGTGCATGTCTATAGGCCAGGACATTACTTATGCTATAAGTATCGTATTCGGTAAACAGTATCAAACTAACAAAGATACTTAAATAGAGTTTATAGAATCTATTTCCCTTTAAAGTGTCAAGTTCAACCCCTGAAAATAAATAAAATATCAAAGGATGCTGAAATAGTACATCTTCTTCATAAAGATCTACTACAAAGAACCACAGGACCATAAATGCAGCTTATGCATATGAAATGGAAAGCCATGGCCAAGTAAGAAAAATGACTATGCACAAATCACCAAAAAAAGAGGGAAAAAAACAGAGATTTTATAGCATAAACAGAGCCCTAAAATCCTAGCTGTATCTGGTTCAATCATTAAGGGAGTCTCTGCAGCATTAGGTCAGCTTCTCCAGTATTTGCTGGGCACGGTGAAAGCAGAATTACGTGGAAAGCAAATTCCTGCTTTTAAGTAAACATAGCATTGATGACAGATTTCAGAACCAAGGGGAGAACCCCACCAGGTTACATTTTTAATCTATTATTCATTTCAATGATAAGCAAAGCCTGTCTGAGATTCCCATCCCCATTCCAAGATTGGTAAATCCATCAATCACAAGACAATCAGTCGTATGCCCAAAATTCTATCATTTTAATCACCAACCAGTTGTACCAGGGTATCAATTCTAAACAGACAAGAACTACTTTCACTTGTTTCAGATGGTCATTCTGAGCTCTACACAATGGTAACTAAAAAGCAAGCTTTTACTCATTCCTATATACTTTACAGTTGCATTTTTAGTATATTTTGGATATTCCCAACTCTCCCAGCAGCCAGATTCAGGAATAATAAGATATAAACACAACTGAGACTTTTAAATTCATCTAATCAGTGAATTGGGGTGAAATCCAAGTAAAATTGTTTATAAGACTGGGTTTTTAAAACAATCATTCATTCACCAAAATTGCAGTCATCCAAGTAGGCCCTAGTAATTTGGGTTTTGTGCTCAAGAAACTTTATAATTTCACTAACCTCGTTCATCAGGCAATTCATCAATTCAAAACAAAACAAAACAAAATTTCAGTGCAATACAAGAAACAACATCTTCCAAACCAAACATCCAAAATGAGGAAATTCTCACCTGCGGAATCGAATAATACACATTGCTGACATGAGTCAGGGTATGCGCCTGTTCCACAACCGCCTTCACCCAGTCTGGATCACCATGACCCAGCGAATTCACCGCGATCCCTGCGGTCATATCCAAATACTCTCGCCCATTGATGTCATACAATTTACAACCCTTGCCCCTCTCCAAAACAACAGGAGCCCTAGCGTAAGTAGGCACCAGCACCCTCCCTTCAAGCTCCATCATCTCTTTACCTGTCTCTCCAAGTCCAAGCCCTAATTTTTTTTCAGATTTTCCCTCCGAAATCTGAATGGGACCGTCAAATCGGAGAGCAAATTTCTGCTGACCTAGCTTAAACGAACGGCCGAGATCGAATGAGGGAGGAATCGAGCTACCGAAAAGGGCATGGAGAGAACTCATCGTTTCTGAGAGAGAGAGATATCAAGAAGCTTTGGGTGGAGCTTCTCCGATTTGATTAGAGATGAAAGGGTTGATTAGGGTTTTGTAAGCGGCGAAAATGCGAGGATCGAATCGAGTTCGAGAACAGATTCTTGGAAATGGAAATCACAAACTCCAATAATTACGGGAGAATTCGATTCGATTCGACGCGTTAGAACGAAGATTGCAAAGATGTGGGTGTAAAAAAGGGAAATGGACGGAGCAATAACGGCCGAGATCCGACCGAGATTTTCCTAATGCAGAAAATCGAAAAAGGCGGACTTTCATTTCATAATTTCATTCTAGAGCAGTTATATTGGCACCACGAAAAGTTCTCTTCCCACCGCAGTTATTATGATAATTTTTTTTTACAATAAAATTATTATGTGAAATGACTAAAATAGACATCTCATAAACCATGTTGAAAATGTCAATTTCTCTTTACACACATAACCCATCTCTACCCTCTTCACACAACACTCACGGTTTACATTCTTATTCCCCATTCCAACCCACATTTCCCTTCTTCTTTCACTCTCATTATTCCTCCCTTCAATCTCTTTACAACATTGCACCACTCACCCACAGTTCACCTTCTTCCTTGTTCCTTTTCTCCCTTGCTCTCACCAAACTATTTTATTGTAGTTGAATCAAACCAAATATTGCAATGGACAAGGAAATGAAAAAGGAAATCGTGTGTTTTAATCCTACTAGCAGCGAAAAGGTTAGTATGGTTGAGTATTTCATTGTTTTTGTCAAATTTTTCAAGTTCTGTATTGTAGTTGTTCGCGATATGTCCGGACTGGTATGTCCGAACATTTCTGAAATGTTCGGACACACGATACCGAACATTCTCGAAATGTTCGAATACTTATATTCGAACATAACAACCTTGTTCGATACTTTATTTCCGAACATAAGTCAATTGTTCGGCACTTTATTTCCGAACATAAGTCAACTGTTCGGATTTTCTTTTCCGAACGATACTGATACCACTTTTCCTTAGTGCAGCTTTCCACAGAAGAAAGCCAAGTTCAGTCAGCCTATGTAATGGACTTTACAGATGCGTTTACTACTGAAGAAGTAAGACATTATATTAAAATTTCAATATACATACTTATTGTGTATTACTAATGTCTGATTCAATGGTTATGTGTTTAGATATTTCACAGCTGAGATGCATTAGTGAATTGGGCTCGTGATGTGGGTAAAAGAAATGGTTTTGTCATTGTCATAAAGGTGTCAAATGCTGCGAGGCCTGGAATAAAAGCTAGGGTTGTCCTAGCATGTGAGAGAAGTGGCCAATTCAAGCATTGTAAGACCGGAGACGAGGGACCTACTAAAAAGAAGATCAAGCAAACAGGATCGAAGAAATGTGGATGCCCTTTTACATTGAAGGGCAAGAAGCTTGAAACTTTTGATGATTGGATGTTGGAAGTTGCATGTGGTATACATAATCACTCTGCTGCAGAGTATCTAGAGGGTCATTCATTCGCAGGGAGACTAACAGAAGAGGAAACAAAATTGATGGTAGATATGTCTAAGAGCATGGTACGACCAAAAGATATTTTGGTTACATTAAAACAAAGAAGTGCCTTAAATGTGACTACAATGAAGACCATTTACAATGCACGTCATAGGCACAGAGTTGTTGAGCGGGGTGGGAGAACACAGATGCAACAACTGATGGGAAAGTTGACAGAGCATAAGTACATTGAATGTCACAGGAACAATGAGGACAGTGACGTTGTTACCGATTTGGTTTGGGCGCATCCAACAAGCATACAGTTGTTGCGGTCATTTCCTCATGTCTTAATAATGGATTGCACTTACAAGACAAACCGGTATCGCATGCCCTTACTGGAGATTGTAGGAGTGACCTCGACAGATATGACTTTCTCTGTGTGTTTTGCTTACATGGAAGCCGAACGTGAAGACAACTATACATGGGCTTTGGGTGTTTTACGTTCTCTCATTGGTGAGGACGCTTTTCCTGATGTTATTGTCACAGACAGAGAATTGGCACTACTAAAAGCCATCAACACCATATTCCCTACTGCAACGCATCTATTATGCAAATGGCACATAAATAAGAATGTCCTAGCAAGATGTAAGAAATTGTTCGAGACCAAGGAGAAGTGGGATAGATTTATATTGCATTGGAATATGCTGGTCCATGCCTCCACAGAAGAAGAGTATATTGATCATCTGCGTAAGCTAAACCAAGAGTTCACAACATATCCATCAGCACTTCAGTATGTCAAGGAGAGTTGGTTAAATGAAGACAAGGAGAGATTTGTATCTGCGTGGGTTGATAAATGCATGCATTTTGGAAATACTACGTCAAACAGGTACGTCCTATACTTTAATTTGGATGAATTGATGCTTATGCTTATTTATATATAATGCATTATTAATTATTATGTTGTTTATATAGGGCTGAGTCTTCACATTCACATTTGAAGAGACAACTTGGATCATCTCAGGGTACTTTTGAGACAAATTGGGCAAAAACACACAGCTTGCTTGAACTACAGCATACAAGTATTAAAGCTTCGTTCGAGAAGAGCAAGACAATAGTGCAACACAGTTTCAAGCCCTCTGAATTTAAAGAGCTTCGTGGGAACATATCAAGAAATGCATTGGAAAAGATTTTGGCAGAAACTAAGAGATCAAATCTGGTTGGAATTGATAGGATTGCATGTGGTTGTATTATCCGTTCCACACATGGGTTACCATGCGCACATGAGATTGCTACATATGTTTCAGAAGGACGGCCAATTCCCCTACAGTGTATACATCCGCATTGGGTCAAGCTTGACATGAATCCGAGTACCGTTTCGAGCTACAATATGGAGTTGGACTGTAAGACGGAGTTACAAATTACTTGAAAAGAGGTTCAATGAATTTGATCAAACAAGAAAACTGCAACTCTTAAAGAAGATGAGGGAGCTATCAAAGCCTGACAGTACATTCTTGTTAGAACCAGAAGCAAAGTCACGAACCCGTGGGCGACCACGTCGTAGGATTGATACATCTACCAAAAGGGAACCAAGTGCCTTTGAGTTGGTTCAATCTGCACAGGACAGTCACTCACCTTCATCCATTAAGGTTAAGGCACCGTTGGAACAGCAGAAAAGAAAAAAAGATAAGCCTAAAGTTGTGAGGACAAGATCCAAAAATGCCAGTTCGTATATTGCTCAGTTCCCAGAAGGATTAAGGCCTTTTATACGCCTTATCAAAGATGTTGCAGCCGATGGTAATTGTGGTTTTAGAGCGATTGCAGCGTTGATTGGTCATACTGAAGATGGATGGAGACAGGTTCGGAGAGAACTCTTGCATGAGTTGTTGCACCATGTAGAACATTACAAGCAGTTATACGGCTTGGAAAATAGAGTTGAAGAACTGATTGAGACACTATCTTACTATGAGGATAATCCATCGTACAACAATTGGTTGACTATGCCTGACATGGGGCATCTTATCGCATCTCGTTACAATTTGGTCTTATTTCACTTTAGCATGGCACAGTGTTTAACCTTTCTTCCTCTAAGGTCACCACCATTGCCTGTATCTACTCGATTGGAGATAGCGATAGGTTTTGTTAACCAGTGCCATTTCGTTCAGGTATTGAAAACTAAAATTGTCTTCTTTTTATTTAATTACAATATGTGAACGTATTAACAAGTTTATTTATTGTGTAGGTTTTCATGAACCCAGATCATCCTGTCCCACCCATTGCCAATAAGTGGAAAGAATTCCGTGATCCTTGCGCTAGCCAATGGGAATTAGCATATGAAGATCGAATCAGGCGTTTTAAAGAGATTATAAATCCAGATGTAGCAACCTGTGAGACTGCCTCATTGGATTGAGAAGATTGTATTTTTGTTTTCCATGTATTTCTCTAGTTTCATTGTTCAAAGAATTCATGTATTTCTCTAACAGAATATCCAAGATGAAAGGACAGCATTTTGTGATTACCGTGTTCCAAATGTAAACAACCGTGTTCCAAATATTGTGATTACACCCATGTTCTAACCCATAAAAACAAATTACACCATAATATTAACCAAAATTTAAAAAAATAAATGAGTTTCTTAAAGTAACTGGTCATCTTCCAAAAAGAAATCAGCTACTGTCCCTACGATGCCTGCGGGCATAAGAACGAGCAGTCATGCTGGGGTGTCGAACCGTGCGCTCCACCTCTTCAATGGTCATTCCACGTAGCACATGTGCGGCCTGCTCGACGTGAGTGTATATACCATGTGGGTCATCAATCCATCCATCTTGGCCCCTCTCTATGACTCTATCAAGGATGCGCAACGCACCCGCATTACGCTACAAGTAAGATGTTTAAATAATTAATTCACAATAAAAAACATATAAAAAAATGTGAAATTTTGTTTAATTAACCATACCATCTCATAATCAATGTTTTCACTAGTTTGTGCATCTCGAGGATGTGGTCGATAAGCTGATTGTGAGTTAGGGTTTTGAAGCAACCTCCATGACACTCGTGCATACCAAGCCATGTACTGTGGTACACAATCAGATGGACGTCGAACTGGAACGCTTCGATTCAACCCAGACAGTAGTTGATCATTCCATCTTTCCCATACTTGATCAAAATATTGATATGCAATATGATATGCATTTGCAGTAGGGCCTCGTGTAGCACGGATTGGGATTAATGGGGGTGGAGGAATAGTCTGCACCCTACCAAACTGCCTCAGGATCCTATCTGGGTGATAGGGCTCAACAACGTCGATGGACTTAATGCACCCACAATAGAAGGCGACCTGATTAAATGGATGTTGCTGCCTAATATCGCGATAAGGATCCCATGTAACCTGCATGACCAAAACAATTAGCAGAAAATATAGATAATTTTCAGTAAGTCATGAATAAAGAATTTTTATTACCTCATCTGCACTCATATAATCAAGCCGCTCTCGCAGTGCCTGCAGGGGAGCAGTAGTCTCCCTACGAGTGAGCCAGCGATACACTCGGGGTTGGCTGACTCCATATAAAATATTTGACGTTGGAGCGAAACACTCGAAATGCTCAAAAATCCACGCCTCTAGCAGCGTAAGATATCCAGCAATCTGTTTAACTTCCTTGCGAGTAGCTAATCCCAACTGTCGATACAAATAAGCCAGAGCAGCGGCACCCCATGCATATGTACGGACACTTGACAAGTCTGTCAACAATGTCAGATATATAATTGGCACACGTGTACCACTCTTGTCCGTGAATAATGTACAGCCTAATAAATACAGAAGATATGCTCTCACTGCACAATCAATCATGTCATCTCCATCCTCATCGGTTATTAAAGAGAACCTCCCTCTTAGCCACTCCAATCTTACAGATTGGCCCCTAACTTGCTGCAGCTCATCATTTGCCTCATTTGGATGAACTCCCAGAGCGTCAACAAGGAGCGAATGAGCATCTTGAAATGACATTCTACCATTATAAGCAACGGAACGACCAGTCACCGGAATCCCAAGTATGGTGGCAACATCATCTAGACTTATGGACATTTCACCAAAAGGCATGTGGAAAGTGTTTGTTTCAGGTTGCCACCTTTCCACAAAACAAGAGACAAGAATCTTACTAACAGATCGGTATGATG
Source organism: Litsea cubeba (assembly GCA_012931725.1). Lineage (NCBI taxonomy): Eukaryota > Viridiplantae > Streptophyta > Magnoliopsida > Laurales > Lauraceae > Litsea > Litsea cubeba. The sequence goes on along the minus strand of CM022949.1, from coordinate 88,541,050 downwards.
CTGTGATGAGTGGACTCAAATTAGATCTATCCACTAACTCTCTGAACCTGTTGCTCTCATTCAATGGCCAGTGTGGTATTTTTTGTCCATGGCTCAAACACTTCAGCGGGGCCCGTTCCTGCATTCCAAAAATATTACATTATTAAAGAATGTAACAATTACGTTGAGTTTTATGTAACATAAAGAGGAAAACAAAAAAAAGTACGTACCTGTGAATGCCAAATGTATGCAGCTATGTGCGTGTTGAAACTGGGCAGCAAAGAACGATCTTCTGGCCCCGCAGTTATTTCTTGTTCAACATCAGCTTCTTCTTCATGTTGTTCAACATGAGTTCCTTCTTCTTCATTGCCTCCTCCTGAATCATATTCCGGTTCCCTATATTCTTCTACAATCTCTTCATTTATTCGACAGCGCCTTCTATTGGAAGCCGTCGGCCTTACTCTAGAACTGCTTGGCCTATCCATTCCTGAAATATTATATGAAGAGTCATTAAATTTTTTTACAAGTGTTCGGCCCTGTGTGTTCGAACAAGTCAGAATTGTTCGGCCCTGTGTGTTCGAACAAGTCAGAATTGTTCGAAGTTTATGAGCCGAACAATTTTGAAATGTACGAACTTTATAATTCGAACATTCTTAAACTGTTCGGACTTTAATGTTCGAACATCTGTGTAATGTTCGAAGTTTCAGAACCGAACATATCGCGACAATGGAAAAAAAAATACTGAACAACTTGTCATTTTCGAGCTAATTAGACGTGTCATTATGTCCATTTAGACATATTAAGATGCACACAATAGTTGCTACAATGACCTATTTGAGAAAATAAACACAATGGCAATGGAGAAGAAGGAAGGTGATACCTTGGACTAAAATGGAGGTCACTACAACAGTAGATTCTTCCTCTCTTCCTTATCTACTTTTATCCTTTCACTAAGCCAATCTTCCAGCCAGAATGTAGGTCAAAATGGATAGAAGAATGTAGGTCTATGTTGAGTTTCAATAGAGAGGAGAGAAAGGGAGTGAGACGATGGTGAAGATGTGTGGGAAGAGAACCAGCCCAATGAGTTGTGTTGTAAGTGAAAGGGGTGATTTGGGTATATTGATGGGTGCAAAGAGAAAAAAAATTAAAAAACCTATTTTGTACATCGGTGTGAAGAGAAATGCGGTGAGAATAGCAAAAAACGTGGTGCCAACAGAACCAGTCTTTCATTCTATGTATATCATTCATTCATTCAAACAAAATCAACCACATCATTATCATCATCCCAAATTCCAAATGACTCAAGTACTCATTTATCTTCGTATGATTATTTAGAGTCAAGGTTGGGTCATTTTGTTAGGGATGCTGGACTTCTTATGCATCCTTTTGGAGTATCTCTTTATTGTCATGTACCGCGCCAAGGAAACTCTGTAGCCCATTTTTCTAGCAAATAGGGCTAGGATCTCAAGGGTTCATTCTACTTTATTGATGGAATGCTCGCCGGATGTTTCTTCTATTATTTGGAAGGAGCACCGTCAAGTACAAGTAATGTAGTTCGTTTGTTTGGTTGAATAAAATTTGGTTCTTCTATAAAAAAAAAGTACTCATTGGGCTAATTAGTGTTTGAGGTGTGACAAATTTTATACAAGCTTTCAAAACTCCTCTTTTACCTAAAAATATGTCCCTATGGAAATCTCTAACATATCAAACGCAATCTCAATCTCAATTTCTTACATTTGAGGGGGATAGCACCTAATCTTTTGCTTTCTTTAAGAAATAGGAAAATCGATCGGATGCAGTTTGCGAGGAAGGATGGTAAATCTAGGGGTGTTCATCGTTCGGGATAAGGCATATCCAGGCCCAGCCTCGCTATAAAAACACCGGCCCAAGCCCGACATGGGACATAAAAGTTAGGCCCGAGCCCGCCCATTTCATCCATCAGGCCAAGCTAAACCAGGCTTTCATTACTTTTGTGGGAATTAGAGTACTAATTAATTAAATTACATGCATTTCTTACACAAGCCGGGCCGGGCTATCGGCTTTCCATCACTCAATCCAAGCTTGGCCCCATTATTAATCGGGGCCTAATTACGTATCCAAGCCCGGATCAGGCTCGGGCTAGCCCGGCCCATGAGCACCCCTGAAATGGATTGGATCGGATTGAAGATGCCAGCATCAAAGTTAAAAGTTCAAACCGAATTTCAAATTAACAAGTTGGGTTTGTGCTGGATTGGCAAGTCACAGAAAACTATCGTGGGTTGGATTGGATTGGATTAGTGTATTGAATAGCTAGTATGCACATTATTCAAAATTGAATACCAACTTACCCAGATGAGAGGGGTCAATGAGAAACTTGAATTACTAAGGTAGCGTTTGGTTCGCTGGAATAGTTGTAGGCGGGAATGGAATGAAGACCAGAATGAGTCTGGAATGGAATGAGGTAGAAATGGGCATTTCCATTCCAGCGTTTGGTACGCTGATGAATCAACCCATTTGATTGCTATTCCTGTGTTTGGTATGCTGGAATGAGTCCTGGAATGGAATAAAATTTACATAAGACTGACCAAAATACCCTTGTTAGAATTTTATCTTTGGCTCAGTCAATGTATAGGTTATAATATTATTAAATAGGTGGGGCCCACACAAGGTCTTCTATTTTATAATAATAATAATAATGTATATATTATATTTTTATTATATAGGTGGGGCCCACACAAGCTATTCTATTTTATAATCTTATAATAATAATAATATATAGATTATATTATTATATAGGTGGGCACAAGCGCTTCTATTTTATAATCTTATAATAATAATAATAATGTATGGATTATATTATTGTTATATAGGTGGCGGCCACACAAGCTCTTCTATTTTATAATCTTATACTAATAATAATAATAATATAGATTATATTATTATTATATAGGTGGGGCGCACACAAGCTCTTCTATTTTATAATCTTATAATAATAATAATAATAATAATCTATAGATTATATTATTATTATATAGGTGGGGCCCACACAAGTTCTTCTATTTTATAATCTTATAACAATAATAATAATGTATATATTATATTATTATTATATAGGTGGGGCCCACACAAGTTCTTCTATTTTATATTAATCTTATAATAATATATAGATTATATTATTATTATATAGGTGGGGCCCACACATGTTCTTCTCTTTTATAATCTTATTATAATAATAATAATGTATATATTATATTATTATATAGGTGGGGCCCACACAAGTTCTTCTATTTTATAATCTTATAATAATAATAATAATGTATATATTATATTATTATATAGGTGGGGCCCACACAAGCTCTTCTCTTTTATAATCTTATTATTATAATAATAATAATGTATAGATTATATCATTATTATATAGGTGGGGCCCACACAAGTTCTTCTCTTTTATAATCTTATAATAATAATTATTATAATATATATTATATATTATATTATTATTATATAGGTAGGGCCTACACAAGTTATTCTCTTTTATAATCTTATTATTTTAATAATAATGTATAAATGTGAATAAGGGTCTTTTGGTATGAAAAAAAAAAAGTAGTAGAAAGGAATGGAATGGCCATTCCTTCCCATCTCGAATGGAATGGCCATTCTTCTACATAAGGGAATGGGATTCCGGAGGTAATGGTCATTACGCCACTTTTTTGCGAACCAAACGCAGTAATGACCATTCCGTTGGAATCACCATTCTATTCCGACCTTCATTACAGCGAACCAAACACTACCTAAGTCCGGTTATGATGACCTTCACATTATCCAAAGTTGATGTTTGAAGTTGTTTTGTGGTAAGTTGTTCTCAAGCTATAGGGGAGTTTACCCGGCTTCCCTCTGGATCCAAAGGGATTAATTCAGCCCAAAGGGTTGGAAACCTTCCGATAGCAAAATAAAAAAATTACTTTCAAGCAACATAGTCGAGACAATGGTAAATTGTTCTGCCCCCCCCCCCCCCCCCTCCCCCGGTTTCGGGCCCCTTAAAATTAGGGTATGATAATTAGTGTTAAATACATAATTAAAGGTCACAGTCTAATAGGGCCTTGCCCATGTTAAGAAGGTTAGGGCATCAAATCAACGTAAGGCTATCAACGGGCAAAATGTAGGTCGTGCCTAGTCCTGTCAATTGAGCCCATTGAAATGGGTACCCAGCCCGGCCTAAGCAAGAAAATACAAGCTTTTAAGAAAAATTGATCCTAGCGGGATGAGCTGGGCTTGAACAATGATTTTAAAGCCCGACCAAAATGGGACTGGAAATTAGTAGAATAGGGCCCAGCCCACCCACAAGGAAATCTCATTAATTTCCATGAATTTTCCCGAAATTGCCCCCCACTAACAGCAAAAAAGGGCTAATTAGGAGGGGCAATTTTGTAACTTCACCCCTCATAATCTTCCTCCTTATAAAAAGCAAGTCCCTCATCGAACGAACCCTAAAACAAAATTTGTCCTCTCTTCTCAAGCCCTTACCTCTCCCTGCTCTGTGCCTTTGCTCTCTCTCACCTGGCCCTCGACGCACGCCCTGTGCCCCTCCCTCGCCCAGTCGCCCCCCCTCTCTCTCCCTCCCTCCCTCCATTGCCCAATTTTCCTATGTCTCAGATTCTTTCTCCCTCTCCCCTTGATGGACCGCGCTCCTGCGCCTGGTCCTACCGAGGTCGGCGGACGTGGGAGTCTGTTGGGTCCGACCCTTTCGTAACCGGGAGGCAAGGGCGTGCATCAACATTTCTTTTGTGTGGGTGTGCCAGATTTTCTATCTTACTTGGAATTGCAAGTGGTGATCCGGAGATCAACCTTCGCAAGTAAAAAGGAAATCAACTTCTTTCAAGTTTTCCATTGCACATATATTTAAGAAAAGAGACATTTTCTTGATTTGCCGTGAAAGGCGATTTTTTTTGGCATTTATAGCCGATTTTGGCGTTTATAGCCGATTTTTGGCGTTTATAGCCGATTTTGGTGTTTATAGCCGATTTACAATCCTTATCAATAATGAAAGACAAGAGTTGTGATTTTTGTCTCTTTTAAAAAAATACAAACTACAATGAAAAGCAAGAAAAGGAGGATCTAACTTCTCAGGAGATTGTGGGGGACCTGTTCAGATTGACGGTCGCAAGCCATATGTGGACTTCGCCATCATCCATGCAGATGAGAACAGAGGATGCTATTGATTCGCTTGACTTGGCTATAACCTCAGGTTTTTAGAGAACAAAGACCAAAAGGAGGTCCTATGTCCAATGAAAAGCCGAGTAGACGGGCTGAAAAGCCACGTCTAAGCCATTTGGAGGCAGAAGGAGAAGGCAAGGACCTTGGGGGGGGGTACCCCCCAAGGGACTTTTGTCACCTTATAGCGGTGGTCGGTGTAGAACTTCCGCAGAGTTTTCTCTCTTTTCCTTCTCTGAATTTCTGTGCTTTTTTCTGATCTGGGATCTGTCTCGTTTTTCCGATCTGGAATTCTTTGGAATGCTCTCCTATTTATAGGCTTTTAGGTAGCCATTTAGGAGGGTTTATGAGCCTTAATTGTCATAAAGCTACATAAAGGGAGGAGTTACAAGATTGAATTCTTTATTTTGTAACTCCTTTTTCTTGGCATCTGATTGGCCGGAGGAGATTGAGGGCATTTAATCGCCTTTAATCGCCATGATGGAAGGAGTTTCATGGGTTAAATGCCATGAATCTCTTGATTTGTAACTCCCGGATGCTTACTTCTGATTGGTCCATCCAAAGAAATGGTTTAATGACTGTAATAAAGCTAGTCAATTAATCGCATTAAGTGGTCGCCGAGCAGTTGAAGAGTCGCGGGCCGTGCCGCGTCTTTTGGGATTCTTCTGGCGATGATCATCGATGGATCTTTATGTAGATCGACATCGGATGACCATGTAACTTCAGGTGTTGGTTGCCAACAGCGGGTCGGTGCCATCTGTCCTGTCGATTTCTCGATCGGTCGGGTAGAAAGCACACTTTTTTGGTTGACCGGGTGGCGATCAATGTTGTTTTCGATACTCTTGATGATTAACCCATGTTTTTTACGGATGTCAGAGGATTTGGTGTCTCAAAAGTATGAATTTTGGAAAATACCAGAGGCCGGACGCTTCGAATCGCGAAAAAACGGCGAAAAACGGGGTTTCCAGGGCCCACCGGGCGACCCTGGGGGGGGGGGGGGGTTTTCCCTAGGGCTGTGAAAATTGACCGAAATAACCGAACCGCCCAGCCGAACCGACCATTTGGGCGGTTCTATATATATTTTTTAAAGAAAACCGACCAATCGGTTATTTGTTTCACCTAAAAATTACACGACGGTCGGTTTTTTTATAAACTGAAAAATCGTTCGGTTAAAACCGAACCGACCGAATTGTTAAGCAGCTGGAGACTGCACTAACTTAGTGACTTGAACTGTTGAACATCTGCATTTTTTAAGTACTACTAGCTAGCTGCTGGGCCTGTACTTATTGTTAATTGCTGCTGGGCCTGTTTTATTTGTGTGTAAGTTACTAAATTAGATTGGACACTTAACTTATTTAATGAAATTAAAGGCCCAATGGCCAATTAGACCAATACAAAATGAGGCTTGACCCATTCAAATTAGGACCCAGCCCAAAACCGAAAACCGACCGGAAACTGACCAAACCGAATGTTTGGTTTTCCCATTTGCACTAAATATAGTGGTCGGTTTTCGGGTATCTATATCCAAAAAACCAAACATTTGGCCCGGGTGCAGAGGTGACTGAAAACCGACCAAGACCGACCACCGACAACCCTAGTTTTCCCCCTTTTGTCCCGTTTTGTGTCCGTTTTTGCTGTTTTTCGATTCTTTTTTCTTCTGTATTTTTCCTTGACATTTTGATCATTTATTGGCCTGATTTCCCTGTAAAAAACCTGATGAGAATCCTTGCATTTTGTTTTGCAAAGTTTCTAATTTTCTGAGAAAGCCGAAGACTTTGTCGCGCAGAGCTGCCGATTTTCCGTCAGAAGCTGAAACTGGGTCAAATGATGTCGGAATGACCTGAAATTTGGGGTGAAGCCTGCTGAGCAATAAATAAGACCGACCATAGACTTTTTGTTTGAGTTTTGAAGTTGTTTGGGGTCCTATTACCAGTAGACTTGCTTTTGTCGCGATGAAGATGTCGCAGTTTGATGTGCGGTCAACCGATGTCCGATTGACTTGAAATTTGACAGGGAACTTATTGGAGTCATTTTAAGATGATCCATAGGCTCTGTCTTGGAAACCATGGTTCCGGGGAGCTTCGCCGCCGAGAGGCCTGATTTGGCTTCCGAGCGTCAAAGTATGGTCAAATGTTGTCGAAATGACCTGAAATTTGACGTGTAGCCCTTTGTAAACATTTTGAAGCCGTCCATGTGCTCTATCTGATGAGTGATGGCCTCGGTGGTTCTCGCCGCCGAGAGGCTTGATTTAGATGTTCGAGGGTTGATGTAGGGTCAAACGTTGTCGGTTTGACTCGGAACTTGACGTGGAGCCTTTTGGATGTATTTTGAGACCATCCATCGGCTCCGATCGAAGATTTGGTGTCTCCGATGCTTTCGCCGCCGGGAGCTCCTTTTCAGTTGCCGGAGAAGCGAAGTTAGGCCAAATGATTTTGAAATGGCCCGAAACTTCTTGTGTACTCCTCTTTTGGCTGTCTTGAAGGATCTTGCAGTTTTTTGTTTGATTCTGACAAGATTTGATTTTTTGGAAGTAGCATTGCCTATTTATGGCAGGTTGCGACTTCATGTAGCTCTTTGGATCTTGAAGAGGCAAAGTGACATTTTTGGTGTCAACAAATGCCCCATCGAGGTACAGCGACGAGTTTGCTTATCATTTGTAGTCGATGTGCCTCGAAGAGATTTGTGAAGGAGAGCCTGTGACTTGACTAAGAGTCTTTGAGCAGTCTTTCTTTTTGGTATTTGTAGGCTTTTGAGCTTCCAGTGGAATTTTATGGTAGTGAAAGGGATCACATACCATCTCGAGGCAAAGTTTTGAAGATGACATCAGGGATGTGGATTTGGGTTTTGACCTTGTGACCTAACAGGCTGTATGTGGCAGGTTAGGGGGTCGGGTATGGTTTTGACCGTGTGACCCAACAAACTGTATGTGGAATGTTGGGGGATCAATTTTGGTTTTGATCTTGTGACCTAACAAGCTGTATGTGGCAAGTTAGGGGATCAGGTTTTGGTTTTTGGATTTAGTCTTGTGACCTAACAAGCTTAATGTGGCAAGTTAGGGGACCAGGATTTGGTTTGATTTTTGTGGAATGTCAATTTCAAGATTTTGGCTCAATTTGGTATATGAGGCTGGATGGTTTGATTTTTGGAAGCTCATGGGGCTTGGAATTCTCTTTTGTATGGTCGAATCAACTCAAAAGAGGCATGAAACCATTTTTGTATACTCTTGGTAAGAGGGATTTCTCTTTGACTAAAAGCCCAAATTTTTTTTTTTTCAAAGTGCCTAGGTGGTCAAACCTGGCTCATATGGGCTAACCCATGGGACCTTAAGCTTTTGAAATGGCTTAGATCTCATATGGTGTCATTTTTGTAAAGAATATCCAAAAATATCTCATTTGGATAGAGAATATCTAAGAATATCTTTACTTGGAGAGAATCTCTCATGTTCCCTTTATTTTGGGAGAGAATATCTCAAGATATCTTTCTTTTGGGAAAGAATCCTTCATTGATCCTATCTTTTGGGAGAAAATCTCTCATTGATTTCTTTTTGGGAGAGAATCCCTCAAGATATCTTTCTTTTGGGAAAGAATCTTTCTAATCTCTTTCTTTTGGTAAGGTTACTAATTAGTAACACTTACCTCTTTCTTCTTTCCTTCTTTGGTTTGCTCTCTTCTATAAAAGCAAGGAGGAGGTTGGATCTCTTGCTCTTATTGCTTTCTTTTGCAACAATCCCAAGAGGGCTTCAAGACCAAGAGTTCTTCTTCTTCAAGATCTTCAAGACTTTTCTTCTTCTTCTCCATCAATGGCTTCAAGTAAGTTCCCTTTTTCAAGAAAACTTCATTGTAGGAAAAATAAAAAGTTATTTTTTTTGTTTCTTTCTTTTCTTTTTTTTTTTTTCTTTCTCCACGTGTTTTTTCTTTTTTTTTTTACACGTGTTTTCCCTTTCTTTTTTTTTTCATGCTTTCTCTTTTTTTTTTTTTGCACTTCTTTTTTTTTTTTTTTGGGCCGTACGGATATGGCCGTACGGCCACGTGGCCTGTGGACCATCCTCTTTTTTTTTTTGTTTTCTTTATCCCTCTTTTTTTTTTGAGAAAGTTATCTTTTTCTTCTTTTTTTTTTGTTCATCATGATAATGCCCTTTTTTTTTTTGGCAAACCTAGATGTTCATGCATGCATTCCATTGTAAATTAAATTTGTAGCATGATGTGATAGCATACCTGAAAGTTTTCGCAAATTTGGGAATTTGGGGCTCGCAGCGATGTTGAGCCCTTCCTGATTTTACGGAGACTTTGAGGTTTCGAGAGTTTGGAGTTTCGGAGCTCGCAGCAATGTTGAGCCCATCTTCAAGCTTTCTATTTCTTTCGGGATAATTCCTTTTCTTCGGAATTGCCCCGTCATCATGTCAAAATTTCGCCAGATTTTTTTTTTTTTAGCGAGATTCTATCATTTTGATGTTTGATCTTTTTCTTTTCCATCCTTTTCAGGTGGTTCCTCCAGAACGAACAAGGGTAAAGAGCCTGCTACAAGCATACCTCGTCGATCTGCTAGATCTTCTACGTTCAGCAGGCCTTTGAGAAGGTCCAGTATGTTAAGAGAAATCTGGAAGAATGCGACTCCCTCAACAGAGATGAGATGAGGCAGCGACTGATCACTCTCAAGGGAGAGGAATTCTATAAGATCATGGTAAGCAGTCGTCCATGGGTGATGGGAGATCAGAGTGTTTTACCCAAGCCTACCTTCTTCTTTGGTGATGCTGTCCCTGATGACATGACATACCAGAGGAGATGTTTTCAGTTCTCTTTCACAGCAGATGGTGAGAAGAAGACTGTTGTTACCCGGTCGATGTTTGATCGCACCATCTCGATCATGAGCCTTGCCCCCACATGCTCTAAGAGGGAAGATCCTCCAAGCTGGGTGAGAAGGACAAATGTAATCAAGACCGGGGTTTTTGTTGGCGGTTCTCCTGGATATACGGAGAGGTCGCCTGTTGACATGGACCTGTTGAGGCCATCCAGCAGCTACCAGGGCTCTGATTATCCGTCGGTTGATTTGAGACCGGTGGGCCTTGGTACTTTTAGCGGTGACGGCAGCAATTGGATAAAGCCTTTTCGACTTCGTGGCCGTTTCAATGCTGACTCCGAGTGGAAGTCGTGGACTGATCGTGTCCTGCTGATTGGTGGCGCCATTTTGAAGGAAGCCGGAATTTTTGATGCGGTCCGCGCCTTTAGTGAGACCGTGATCTTTTCCGACGAGGCCTTCATGGCTATGCTGGAGTCATTCCTCCCACAAACCAATACCTTCGTTGTGACGAATGGTGAGATTGGTTTCTCTTTGAAGGAGCTGAGCGCCATTACTGGATTGCCCATCCTTGGCAAACTCTATGAGGAGTTTATGCCGATTGACAGCATCCTTGAGGGGCAGTCTGAGGGGTTCAGGCTTCTGTACTTTCAACTCGTCGCCTTCTATGATTTTTTGAAGGAAAAGGAGGGTTTGAAAGTTAGATTAAGCAGTTGGAAGAGTTCTACCTCTTCGTTCCCCAACTTTTTTTATAGCAAGGAGTCTTCTGATAGTGTGACCCAAGAAGCCAGGGCCCAGGATCCAAGTTCGAAGAAGATCTTAGCCATGCAAGAAGAGTTGAGAGATTTCTGTGCGAGTATAAACGCCATATGTCCTGACATTGCACTGCGGAAAGATCTCGCTGTTTACCTCACTTATTGGCTTGGTGAGGCTATTTTTGCTGGAGGAGATGGAACGCACATCAGGCCGCACTGTATTTTTCTGGCTTGTCAGATGGCGTTTGGAGAGCAGCTTGCTTTGGTGCCAGCTTTTTACTCCTACCTGTGTACCGAACTGCAGGCTGCTACTTTTTTGGTTCGGCTTGGGCTTCCCATGAATAGGGTATTTTCAGCCCACATCTTTTATTCGTGGTACGTGTACCACTGTCCTGGCTTCCACCGGCTGGGTGCTGCACAGGATGATGATCCTCTGATGATTCGACTGGCTAAGGGCAAAGCCGTGTCCGAATCAATTTTGTTTGCCCGCATGAGGATCCGACGGTTCAGGGATGTCGAGATGGGGCAGTCTTCAGTGAAGCTTTCTCCGGAGTTGCGGAAGAAGGCTTTTGATTTTGGTGCCTCCCGAGACTCTACCAGGGCGGGGTCGGGAAGGTATTACTCCTTGACGAATGCAGTGAGAGAGTGGCTTTTCAGCATACGTGTCGGCACGATGGTGTACCGCAGACATCTTTTCGTTGACATCCAGCCGTATGTACCCTCTCGCTTTGCTTTGCAACTGGGCTTTTCTCAAGGCGTTGTTGGAGCGCCTTCAAGCATGGTGAAGCGCTTTGGAGGTTTACAGGATGGGAGAAATGCATGGGCTTTCTATAGTGCTGAAGACACTACAACCATGATCTCTTATCCTGTGTTGTTGACTTCCAGGACTGCCGGCTTTGCGAAGTGGTTCGCGGAAAGTTTTTCGGCATATCGGGGGCTTTCCAAGAAGGAGCTTGATGTGAAGCTGGCATCTGGAAAGGGCCTTGGAAAGTTGGATGGCGTCCGGCGAGAGGAAGTTTGGGCCTTCCTTTCTGGAGAGAGGCACAAGATAGGCTTTCTCGATGACCAGGGCGTCATTGGTTCTGAAGCTGTTCGAGAAATACCTGATGAGGCTTTAGAGCAGCTAGAACAGGAGGAAGCCGAACTTGGTACTTGGATGCAAGCGGCACAGAGGCAAGCTTCCGTGGAGTCTACTGGCAAGAGTAGACCATCCAGTGAGGAGTCAAGTGGGAAACCTGACTCTGACAGCGGGGCAGGTTCCTCTAAGAAGCGAGCCCGCAGGAGTAAGAGGAGGAGGAGTCATCATCGCAGCAAGGGGCAGCATGAGGACTCTCCTGACTTGGAAGTTCCTCTTACTATCAATGAGGATGTGCCAGTGGATGCTGACGAGCCTCCAGAGAAGAGAAGCCGAGAAGAAGAGACCGTCGGTGAAGGTATGATTCTTCCTTTTTCTCTTTCCATTTCTTTTCATGGGATTTTTCCATATTCTGATTTGCTTCTTGTTTCTGCTTTTCTTTTTTTTTTTTTAGCAGAGGAAGAATTGGTGATGCCTGAGGTTCCAGTCGATGAGGTGGTGACGGATCCTGTCGGGGCACCTGAAGAAGAACCGAGGGACTCTGGAGTGAATCCAGAATCTCCAATTGGTATGACTTCTTTTGTTTTCTTTTTCTCTTTTTATTTTGTCTGTGACTTGGTTTGCTAACATTTTTCTTGCCAGCTGACATGCCACAGGATTCCGATGACTTCGAACCATCGATGGACGCAAATGTTGATGATGCTTCTGATGCGTTCATGGAGGAAGAGAGTCTTCCGCCAGTCGTCGAAGAAGGTATTTTGTAGTAATAACCCTGATAATGATTTTCAAACAGGATTATATTCATACCTTTTTGTGTTTCTTTAGCAGGTTTTGAAGTGACAGAGGAGAGTCCGTCGCTTCCTTCAAAACCAGAGCAAGGGATGCTAGAGGTTGATCCAAAGGTAGAGACTCCTGGGACCAGTTCTGACAATGTTGAGGAGATACCTCGTGCTGAGATTCCTTCCCGAGCAGGAGCAGCTTCAACTGGAAAAAGTTCTTTTGTTACTCTTCCAATGAGTGATGACATGAGCAGTCGACCAACGGAGTTGGGCGAATCTTCAGCGGGGCCTTCTCTTCTTTTTGCGAAGAAGGTTGTGGTGCGGGTTCTGAGCTCTTGGATTGAGACTCTGCTTTCTGGGCACTTAGATGCCGGATTTGGGATGATCCAGCATGTGCGTGAGATTCTCGGTGATGTCGAAGAGGTTGGTCTGGATGTCACAAGTGCCAGGGCGATCGTTGATAGGATCATTGAGCTGGGTGACAGGTGGTTTGAGACCATGGGTTTTCCTGACGACCAGTTCTTCAAGGAGATGTTCCTGGACCCTGCGGATAAGGCTCAGTCTAACCTGGATGAGGCTACACAAAGTAGGAAGCAGGTAGTCCGAGAGAAGAACTTAGAAGAGCTAACCATCATTGGGCAGACACATGACCTTAACATCCTTGATAGGGAGGTTGATGAGGCCAGGAAACGTCTTGAGCATCTGCAGGCACAAGTCGCTGCCAAGTGGACTGCAATAATAGAGGCTCGTGATAGGGAGAGTGCTCTGATTCGCCGGGTTGCAGATGCCGATCGAGTTTTTAAAAGAAAGTCTGAAGAGAACAAACAATGGAAAACTGCTCGGGGGAAGCTTCCCGGTGCGAAAGAAGGGTTACAGCCCACCCCAGCATCTCATGGCAAGTTCTTGAAGAAGCGTGCCTTAGAATCCCTGACGGCTGAGGCCAAAAGTTTGCTTAAGGAGCTGAACTCTTGGCTGGAGACCATTTTTGATTGAGCTCCTGTTTTTTTTTTTTTAACAGAAACCATCCTTCTCTCTTTTTTTAGTACCACTTGTATTTTTTGGTACTTTTCTCTTCTTTTTTTGTAGTGTTTGTGAACACTTTTTTTTTTGTACCACATGTACTTTTTTTGGTACTTTTTTTTTGTTATCCCTACGCTCACTTGAATCTTTTTGTGATAAAAGTAATTGCTAAATGGGATGCCTTTTTTTTTTGTTTTCCCTACGCTTACTTAAATCTTTTTGTGATAAAAGTAATTGCTAAATGGGATTTGATTAAAAGCTTATCATTTTGTGAAAATCTTTTGTCAAATGATTGTTTTGGCATGGAAGCCAGATTTTTGTTTGTGGCATGGAAGCCGATTTTTGGCATGAGGGCCAGCTTTTTTTTTGTGGCATTGATAGCCGATTTGTGGCATTGATAGCCGGTTTTGGTGGCACTGATAGCCGAGTTTGTTTTGTGGCATCTATAGCCGGTTTTTTGAAAGCCAATTTTTTTTTGTTTGTGGCATTGATAGCCGGTTTTGTTTTGTGGCATTGATAGCCGGTTTGTGGCATTTATAGCCTGTTTTGGTGGCATTTATAGCCGGTTTGGTTTTGTGGAATCTATAGCCGGGTTTTGGTGGCATTGATAGCCGAGTTTGTTTTGTGGCATCTATAGCCGGTTTTTTGAAAGCAATTTTTTTTTTGTTTGTGGCATTGATAGCCGGTTTTGTTTTGTGGCATTGATAGCCGGTTTGTGGCATTTATAGCCTATTTTGGTGGCATTTATAGCCGGTTTGGTTTTCAAAAATGCAAGTATCGACTAAAAGTCGCCTCCCTGCTGAATGTTCTTGCAAGTATCGATGGAATGTTGCATCCTTGCTCATTCGGTTGCGAGTATCGATGGAATGTCGCATCCTCGCGGATTTGGGTGCAAGTATCGATGGAATGTCGCATCCTTGCTTTTCAAAAATTTTGATTTTGCGGGTAGTGACTTGATTTCGTTTCCTCATGATTTTTGAAATTCGTGGTTTTCTCGAACCTTTGAAATTTAGGTTGTGGATATCAACTGAAATGTTGCATCTCCACGGTTTTGGATTTTGCAAGTATCGACGAAATGTCGCTTCCCTGCAATTTTGGAAGTGTCGAACGTGGTTCGTATGCTTCCGATTTGTGCGAGTATCGACTAAGCGTCGCTTCCCCGTGGCTTTTTGAAAAATCATTTTTTTTTGTTTAAAGACACGAAGGTCATAAGTTTTGACCTAAAACCATTTAGGCGGTAAAAGGTAGGGTGGACTAGGGTGGAAATCCCTGAATCCGGATTTTGTTTCAAACCATGAATTTTGGGTTCAAGGGTTGAAAATTTTGGTCAAGTTAGGGAAAGGTTCCTAAACTTGGATTTTTTTTTTGAACAATGAAATGATGAAAGTAAGCATTGTTTAAATTTCTATAAATTTCAACATTTGATATGAAAATTCTAAAAAAAGGTGGGTTTAGCGAGCGTGTACCTGGAAACCGGTTTTGGCCGTACAGGCATTGCTCTTACCCAGTTGGGTAAGTCTTCAAGGGTAGTACCGCTTTAAGAACTTGCCGTTGATGGGCAGCATACATCTGTCGCCTTCCATGTTTCGGAGTGCGTATGCGCCATTGGAGAAAACCTTGTCGATGACGTAGGGTCCCTCCCATTTTGGCTCAAATTTGCCCTTGGACTTGTGAGCGAAGACCATTGGTCTTTTTACCGCAAGGACCAAGTCACCCTTTTTGTAGGCGCGTTGCCTGACCTTTTTATCGAAAGATCCTGCCATGCGTGCTTGGTAAAGTTGATTGCTTTGTTGAGCTTCGAGCCGTCTCTCATCGAGATTGTCCAGCTCATGGAGTCGCAATTTGACATTGCTTTCTTGAGTCATATCATTTTGCAAGGATACCCTCAAGGAAGGAATTTGTACTTCCAAGGGCACGACAGCTTCGCATCCATAGACCAAGGAGAATGGTGTGCTATGGGTTGGTCCTCGAACGGTGGTTTGATAGGCCCACAAAGCTTCAGACATCTTGTCGCTCCAGTCTCTTTTGTGACTAGAGACCATTTTTTTGAGGATTTTGCAGAGTGTCTTGTTGAAAGTTTCTGCTAACCCGTTTGCTGCCGGATTGTATGGAGTTGAAGGACAGCTTTGGATTTTGTATTTGTCGCAGAACCTGTAGAATCGATGATCCCGGAATTATGGTCCGTTATCATGGACGAATCTTTTGGGTATGCCGAAACGACAAATGATGTTAGTGCGCAGGAACTGAAGGACTGATGAGGTCTTCATTTCGTTGAACGCAAATGCTTTTGACCACTTGGAGAAATAATCCGTAGCGGCGAAGATGAAGCGATGACCTTTGCTTGAAGGGGGAGAAATAGGACCTATGATGTCCATACCCCAGGCTTCGAAAGGCCATGAGATCGTTGTAGGATGCAGCCATTCTGGAGGCATGTGAATGTAATCTCCATGAACTTGGCATTGTTGGCAGCGCTTAGCAAATTGCATTGCGTCAGCTACCATGGTAGGCCAGTAATAACCTAACATTTTTATCTGATCATAGAGCTTGGGACCAGCCTGATGAGCTCCGCAAAGACCAGCATGAACTTCTTTGAGTGTTTCTTCAGCCTCTTGTTGTGACAAGCAGCGTAGAAGTACTCCGTTGAAGGATTTCCTATAAAGGATTTTTGAAGGAATATCCAAATGAAAGCTTGGGGTTCGCCTTTTGATGCTTACCCATTCTTTTGGATCTTCAGGTAGGATTCCGAACATAATGTAATCAATGAACGGATCCCTCCAGTCGCCGATTGAAGTTTGAAGGATTGAAATCCGACTTCCAACCATTTGGTGGCATTCAGCAACAGCTTGGTGTGTGTTAAGAGGAGGAAGGATTCTTCTTTCGCACACTGTGATTTGCATGTTTTCCCCTTCCTGGATTGCCATGGATGCGGCAAGTCCAGCTAGGGCATCTGCACGTATGTTTTCACCTCTACGAATGTGGGTGATGTGACAGATGTCAAACTTTTGCAGAAGTGATTGTGCCTTGTTGTAGTAAGGCAGCAAATATGGCTTCCTGACTTCAAATTTCTGATTCATCTGGTTGACGATCAGTTGAGAGTCTCCAAAGACTTCCAGTATGGTGATACCGGATTCGATGACGAGTTCCAATCCTAGGATCAGAGCTTGATATTCAGCTGCATTGTTTGTGCATGGTTCCAGTAGTGAAAATGCATGTGAAATCATGTATTTGTCGGGGCTAACAAAGAGGATGCCAACTCCCGAGATCAGCTGTCTTTTTTCATTTGTCCTGGTTGCACCGTCAAAGTACATGTCCCAGGAGGCACTTTGCGAGAAAGTCTCCACATTGTAGACTGGTTTGTCTGGGAGATCATCTCTGAGCGGAGAACCTTTAGGCAATGGATGCTCTGCGAGGAAGTCCGCTAGAGCTTGCCCTTTGATTGCCTTTTGTGGTACATACCTAATATCAAATTGTGACAGAAGGATGGACCATTTTGCCAGTCGAGCATTGAGAGAACCTGCCTTTGTGACAAGGACCTTCAAGAGGTTGACTCTCGAGACCAGGTATACTGTGTTGGAAAGTAAGTAGTGACGCAGCTTTTGTATGGCGAACATCACTGTAAGACATTCTTTTTCGACTGGAGAGTAGCGATGCTCTGCACCTACTAGCATGCGGCTGAGGTAATATAGAGCAGCTTCTTTTCTTTGATCATTTTCTTGCGCAAGCAGAGCTCCCAAAGAGTGATCAAGGGCTCTTGTGTACAAGATGAATGGTTTTCCAGTGGTAGGAGCAGCTAACACTAGAGGTTTTGTCAGGTATGACTTGATGTCTTGGAAAGCAGCTTCACAGTCAGCATCCCAAACAAAGTTTACACCTTTTTTCATCAACTGGGAGAATGGACGGCATTTCCCCGAAAGATTGGAGATGAACCGTCTGATGTAGGCCAATCTCCCTTGAAGCCCTTTGAGTTCTCTCAAGGTTCTTGGAGAGGGCATTTCTAGAATGGCTTTGACTTTTATAGGGTCAAGCTCTATTCCAGCTTTCCGAACTAAGAATCCGAGGAACTTACCCGACGAGACGCCGAAAAAGCATTTCAAAGGATTCATCCGCAGTTTGTGTTTGCGAAGCCGGAGGAAGACTTCTCGAAGGTCTTTGAGATGATCTTCTTTTCTTTTGCTTTTGACGGCGAGGTCATCAACGTAACATTCAACCGTCTTGTGCTGCATATCTTGGAATATTTTCATCATAGCCCTCTGATATGTGGCACCAGCATTTTTCAGACCAAATGGCATGACAGTGTAACAATACACGCCAAATGGGGTCTGAAAAGATGTATGTTTTTCATCTTCAGGATGCATCTTTATCTGATTGTAGCCAGAGAAACCATCCATGAATGTCATTCGCTCGAATCCACAGGTATTATCAATCATTACCTCTGGTATGGGGAGCGGAAATTCATCTTTAGGGCATGCGCAGTTCAGGTCTCTATAGTCAATACAGACCCCGATCTGCCCGTTTTTCTTTGTCACGGGGACAATGTTGGCCAACCATTCAGGATGTTGTTCCTCACGGATGAAGCCGATGCTTTTGAGTTTTTGAACTTCTTGTTCAATTTTATCCATCACATCTGGACTGAATCTTCTTTGGGCTTGCTTGACAGGCTTGATGTCTTCTTGAAGATTGAGTTTGTGAACCGCTATTTTGGGGTCTAAGCCAGGCATTTCAGCGTAAGACCATGCAAAGCAATGAACGAACTCACGAAGAAAGGCGATATACTCGGGTAACTCATCATCCTTTATATTCTTGCTTATGAATACAGGACGTGGGTTATCTGGTGTTCCCAAGTCTATCTTTTGAACAGGATCTTCGGTTGGAAGGTTCGAAGGTGGTTCCTCCACAATATTTTCGGAGGCTTCCAGCTCAACGAAACCTTCTGGGGTTTCAAAGGCATTTCCAGACCAAGGTTTTGTTCCTTTCCACGGTTCTTCTTGATCGGTAATTTTCCCAAGGCTTGCTATGAGATGATCCCAGTCGCCTGTTGAAACCGGGTCGAAGTAGGCTACTTCTTTTGGAGATAAGGGATAGTTATGTGCCATCGGACAACTCCTCTTCATTTTCGGAGAAATCGTGCCAATTGGATGAGCTTCCTGGATCTTTGTCAGGTGACTCATCAAAGAGATATCCAGGGAGATCGATGTCTTCATGGACTTGAGATGTTGAGGCTTGGTCAGTATATTGACTTTTAAGCCTTTGTGTCAACTGTCTCAGGGGAGTGTCGGGATCATACCCTAACCCGTGTGAAGACTTTTCTACATAGCCGTAGAGTCTCCAATCTTCCAGCTGGCTTTTGGTCAAGACGGGCCCCAATGGCGTGAGAATACCGCGTCCTTCTTCCAAACCGACTGGGTTTTGAGCGTCATAGCCCATTTTCTTCATAATAGCTTGTGCCACAGAACTATATAAGGATAGTTGAGGCATATCTTTATTTTGGAAAGGTTCAAGCATAGAGTTTGATGAAGAAGCATCCGATCTATGGAAGAAGATCGGCTTTTCCTTTGCTGAAGTTGCTGGAACAACGAAGGAAGCTGACGTAGGATCTTCTATGTCAGAAGTTGTCTCCATTGGAGTGAGAGCAGGCTGAACTTGCTGAGTGTCAGCTTGGCTTGACTATGTGTCGTCTTCTGGCTCTGAATCCGAATCCGTGTCTTGCATGATAGACACGAAAGAGACAACAAATTTGCCCCCAGGCTTTTGCTTTGCCTTCTTCACTTTAGTTGTGATGACCAAAGGCTTTGAAGATTTGAGGGAGATGATGAAGGGAGTTTGAATGCTCTCTTCGGATTTACCGGATGGTTTGTTTTCTTCCGGTGATTGTTGAGGAGCTTTGCCTTTATCTTTCTGGAGATTTTCGGCAAAGGGTGCTGTGTGCTTATCCTCTTCTTCTTTTTTACCTTCATACATCTGTGAGTCTGCGAAGTGGACTTCTTTACCTTTGAAGGGTTTTCTGTCCGGAAAGACTCGATGTATCATGCCGTCGTCGCCAACAAACTTGATGCATTGATGTAGAGTTGAAGGGACAACACCATTCTCGTGGATCCAAGGGAGTCCGAGAAGGATGTTGTAGCATGAAGGGGTTTTTATTGCATACACTGTGACCTCAGAAATAAGATCACCGATTTGCAACTTGAATCTGATTTTGCCGATAGGCCTTTGAGTACTCCCATCGTATCCAAAGATAGATACAGATGTGTGGCTCAGCTTGCTAGGTGGGATGCCTAACTCTTCGAGAGCCGATGTGGAGATGAGGTTGAGTGCAGAACCTGGGTCGATCTGAACTCTGTGCATAGGCATTTCCTTGATGTAACCCTGTGAAGTACAGGGGTCGGTTGTGCCTGGTTTCGCCAAGTAGGAGGTCGTCCTTTGTGAAGGCGATGGTTGCACTGGCTGCTTTTTTAACCGAGAGGCATTCAATGCATGATCCCTCAGTTTTATTCTTTTCTCCCTTTGAGGAGGCTTCTGAGTTTTTGACCCGCTAATCCATTTCAATTTGGAGGACTTGCAGGGCATGTTTGTCGACATCCTCATTCAGCTTTTGTAATTCTGAGATGAGATTATCACGAGTGTGCGGAGACATTCGCAACAAATCTAGGATGTGCAGACGTGCAGGTATGTGCTTGAAGTATTCAATCAAGTCATACTTGAAAGCCTCCTTAGGGCCTGCATGTTCATCATTGTTGCCACTAGGGGCGCTTACAACATCTTTTCCCGAAGGATTTACATATGTAAAGGAAGATTGGTTGTAAGTTTTGTGGTAGTCCCGGCCAGAGCGGGTGCCTCTACCAACTTCGAGAGCTTCTTGAGAAGGGTCTTCGTTTGGAAGATTGTCTTCAGGATCAAGAGGCTGTCGTTTCTCATTTGCTGAGGATGTATCAGCAGCAGAGTTACCATCCTCAGTGATTGTGTTGCACGGAGCATTTTCCAGGAACAAGTCCTGAACAGCATCCAGCAACCTTTCTTCTTTGACTAATTCATCGTCCCAAGCATCAATAGCTGGGAATTCTTCAGTCAGGAAGGGTGTGAACTTTGAAGTCACAGTCTCAGGAGAAGAAACCTGAGAGGGTGTCATCTCAGTGAAAGTCACGTGAGACGAGGTGGCTCCAGAAGATACATTGCTAGGCGTCGCCGGAGTGTAAGTGCTCTCATCAGACGATGCTTCGGAAGAGCTATAATCCCGAATTATCACATTGCAGGAAGCTCTGACGGGAGACGTCACCTGATCGGAGTCAGACTCATCCTCGGATGTAAGAGGATCGTCTATCCAGCAATTTTCTCCATTTTCAGGAGTTAAGGGAGGATGTACCTGATGGTCTTCAGGGACTTCAGGCTCTGGATTGCAAGGAGGCTCGTTAACGCGTTCTTGCTCTTGTTCTAGAGCGAGACGCTGCAAGATCCTTGCATATTCTTCAAGATCACGAATGGGAGCCAAATCTTCTTCTTCATCATCTCTTTGTGGCTCAACATGGTTGATTTCCACTGGAGCAATGAGAGGTGCTGGGTCAGCAGCATCTTCTTGTACAGCCTCTTGGTCTTCTTCATCATCAGACCAGGATCCTTGTGGCTGTAGAGGGTTATACCAGATTACTCGCATAAGATGATTCTCAGGAACCCATTCTTCATCGGAGAGATATTCTCCTGTTTCAAGGGATTCCTCCCATTCATCTGTGTAGTTGGATTCAAATCCATCTTCGGTGTCGCTGGACTCGTATCCATCAATGGAGAATCCAACTACCGAATTGCAAGAGTATGATGCCTCCTGCATGGCTTCTTTGAATTGAGGTGGCATGAAATCACTAAGAGTGAATTTTCTTACCCCCTTTGAAGTCTCTGGAAGGGATGTTTTTGTTGCCTCCAGTGAAGCGGTAGAGTAAGCCTCTGCCTTTTCTTTGACTTCTTGCTTTGGCTGGGTCTTCTCTTGCCGTTTGAGCTTGAGGAGATGTTTCCTAGCCTGCCTTCGCTGTTGAGCTGTAGGTTTTGTTTTCACGACCTCCCAATTTTCGTCTACCAGGAGATCGGGATGTACCCATATGGGTTGTCCGTCTGGTGTCGGGTAAGGAACCAGTTCCTCGGACGCTTGGATTGAGTTTATCACCTTGAAGGAAGTAGTGATCTTCTTCTTCGGTGATTTTGATGTTTTTCCACATGTCACCATGTTGACGGAGGCAGACCCATAGTTTTTGTCAAAGGTGATGACTCCATTTTTCCACATCTCGTTTATTTTCTCCCTCATAACGAAGCATTGATTGAGAGGATGCGAGATCATCTGGTGGTATGGACAGTAACGAGGATCGTTGGTTTTGCCAACATCACCCGGTCTTTTTGGTTCAGGCAAGGTGAGCTTGCCGTTTGCCACAAGAGCCCCGAAGATTTCATCAACATCTTCATCAAACGGGTATTTCTTCTCTACTCGTTCTTTGAAGGCATCTGAGAGTTCAGGTCTCTTACCCGTAGCTTTGTTTTCAGCTTTCTTTGGTGGCTGAGGAGTTGACTTGGTCTGCACATTGAGGACCTCTTTCTTCTTTGGTTTAGAGGTTGCAATGGCGGTTGGCTCTTTTCTTGATGATTTCCGACTGTTGAGGTCTTTAATCACCGTTTCAGCTTCCATGGAAGCTTCTAGGAGTTCTCTCAGGTTTTTTGATTTGTTGCCGATGATCATGGAGCGGATTCTGGCTCTCATGTTGTTTCAGCAGATGTCGACTAGCGACGCTTGTGGCAGTACATCAGAACATTTGTACGCCATTGCTTTCCACTTATAAATGAAGTCATATGTTGACTCATTCTCCCCCTGTTTTAGGCTGCACAGCTGAGCCATAGTAGCGGGATGATCCTCACCTTTGAAGTGAGTTAGGAGAGCGTGTCTCTAGCATGGCTCAGTTTTGGATCGAGTCCTCTGGCAGTGTGGAGTACCAATCGAAGGCCGTACCTTTTAGGGTACTTGCAAAGAGGCAGATCTTGAGTGCATCTTGATCCGCGATAGCTCCCGTCAGGTTCTTGAAGTGGATGACGTGCTGTCTAGCTGATCCTTTCCCCGTATATGTTTGGAGAGTAGGATGCTTGAATTTGGTGGGGAACGGGAACGAGTCCATCCATAAGGGATATGGTGGCTTGATCCCATGCTCCTTGAGTATATCCTCTTCTTTTGCTTTGGCGAGGATACTGTCTACGTCCTTTTTGGTGAGGGCGCGTGACTCATTTTCTTCTCCATTTACCTCATCGTCTGATGATTCGGAGGAGGTTCATTGTTCGCCTGATTTTGGAAGGCGAGGAGAAGGTTTTCCATCAGAGTTTCAATCCTCTGTTGGCCTTGTTCCAACTGCTGGATGCGGGTGATCGCATCATCTTGAGGTGGATTGCGGGGTGGTGGCTCATAATTTGTAGCCAGTTCATCCTTCGTGATTCGAACGAAGAAACTGTCCTGGTGACTGAGCTGGGGCTCATTCTTTTTGAAGAAGAGCTTGAGGAAGGATCACTCTGCCGTCCTTTGCTTGAAGGAGCAGGGGATTCTTCTGAATGTCTTCTTGTCCTGGAGATGTTGCGGGTCATCGGACGTCGGACATGGATTTTTGTTGCTGACTTTTGGCGCCTTCTGGTTTTTCCAACCATATGGACGGCAGCAACTTGGTTGGGTCTTTCTTTTTCGACCCATTTGGGAGAGACTTGAAGTGTAGGAGGCTGGGTCCTTTGCTTCTCTAGTCTCTTTTGCCGATACAACGCGTGGCGGCGTATACGACGAGCAACTTGAGCTTCGGTCAGCTCTGGCTGGGCTTTGACAATGAAGGATGTGCTCCCTCGGGTGCAGTAGCCGAGCCTGTCTTCTTTGTAGCTGGGCAAAGACAGGATGCGAACCCTGTCCTTCGCCTGTTGCAGCGAAGCTTTGAATTTTTGGAGTTCGGCCCCTGTAGAGATGAAGGGTCGAACTGCAGGTTTGTAGGCCTTAGCAGGTGCTTGCGGAGGCCTTGTGATGCATGACTTGATTTTGGGCTTGTAGGAACAAGCCGGCTCATGCTGGTTTGACTTGGGAGTCAGGTTGGAGATGGGTCTCTCCTCTTTCATGTAAGCAAGAGGGTAGAACTGGTTCTCCTTGAGTGGGGCCAGGAATGCTGGCTTGGTAGATGTTTGGGACCTTCTCTGTTTTGGTGAAGGTCTTGGGGACCAAGTCTTGGGATAGACCTGGTCGTTTGCTGGTCGAGGCTTCGTGGGGCTGCCACAGGCTTCGGGCCTTCTGGTGCTCGCCTTTGGTGTCACGGTAGTGACACGTTGAGAGGCAAGTTTCTGCTTCTTGGAGGGAGCAGTTTGTTCCTCGGGAAGTGGGAATGGTCCCAGCGTCCCAAAGACGATAGTCCGGGGAGTCGAGGTCGACCCGGAGCTTAGAGAGTTGCCGAGGGAGTTGACGCTTCGGCAGCTGATGGGGCGCTTGTAGGTGCGCGTAGTTTGCTTCTGTTGAAGCATGACTTGGTGCTTGCTTTCATCGAAAGTAATGGTTAGTGAAGCTGCCATTGTTAGTTTTCGAAAAGTTTCTGAAACAAGACCACATCCATTAGTAATCACAAGAACAATGATCATAAATGGGAAGTTCTATGGTTTCGTCTTTTCAAATTGCTCGAGGGAGATGACCTAAGCAATATGAGGAAGGCAAAATGCCATAGAGGGTACAATTGTTTTGATCGCAGGTATGGTAAGCCCAGAATGAGCTTCTCAGTGACTGCTAGAAGCAATTGTGAACTTAAATTCGACTTATCGAGAAGCAGAGCTTGCTCGAGGTTGGAGTTACAGTTGTGCCGGTCGCAATACAGTAGACCCTGAAAGGGCGTACTAGTACCGCTAGACACAAATGTTTTGAGACTGCATCCATGAGATGAGATTCTCTGTTTTGAAAGGTCAAGATTGGATTCATCAAAGAGAGCAGATGGTATTCCGATCTGAATACGGGCTCAGCGATTTCCGCGAGCGCCAGTGCTCAGAAAGAAATGAACCATAATTTCTCGGATCTAAATCCAAAAATGACGAGTTTTTTTTTTTTTGAAAGGCCAATATCGGGTTCATGAAAGAGAGCAAAAGGCACTCCAATCTGAACACGGGCTCAGCGATTTTCGCGAGCGCCAGTGCTCAGAAAGGAGAAGACCAAGATTTCTCTAATCTAAACCCAAAATGACGGAAGTTTTTTTTTTTTTGAAGATTTAAAAAAAAAAAATTTTTATTTATTTTTTTAAGACTTTTTTTTTTTGAATTTTTTTTTTAATTTTTTTTTAATTTTTTTTTTAAAAATTATTTAAAAGACGAGAGAGTACACATAGGCCTCCTAACCCGATCTTATGAAATCTCGATTGATAGAATTGCCCCCAGGTAAGGGTAGGATTACTTAATGAACCCGTTTGGAGGACCCTTGCGTAGAACAGTCAAGCTGTCTCCACACTCTGGACAAGGCTTTTCTTGAATCAACCATGATCAAAGAACGCAGTTGGTTTAACCTTAGTGGTCTATGTCTTTTTTTTATTTTTGTTTTTTTTTTATATTTTTTTTTATCTTTAATGAACTCATCGAAGAGAAACGATGGCCCAAAACCTTAGTCGAACAGGCTCAACATTTCTGCAAGCGCGATGAACGATAGGAATGGATCAAGGTTTCTCAATTTTGAATCCAAAATGAGAAATCTGATTTATATATATATATATTTAGATCTTTAATGAATTCATCGAAGAGAAACGATGGCCCAAAACCTTAGTCGAACAGGCTTAACATTTCTGCAAGCGCGATGAACGATAGGAACGGATCAAGGTTTCTCAATTTTGAATTCAAACTGAAAAATCTGATTTTTTTTTTTTTTTTTTTTTTTAGATCTTTAATGAACTCATCGAAGAGAAACGATGACCCAAAACCTTAGTCGAACAGGCTCAACATTTCTGCAAGCGCGATGAACGATAGGAAAGGATCAAGGTTTCTCAATTTTTAATCCAAACCGAAAAATCTGATTTTTTATTTTTTATTTTTTTGGAAAGAGAAAGAGTGGAAATAAATTCAAAGAATTAGAAATTCCCAAAAAATCTCATCTCATTTTTTTTAGATGCGGAATCCAACATAGGCCACCAATTAGAAGGTAGCCAAGGAATCAAGAAAAGAAATATAAGCATAGAGCAAAAGATATGATATGCAAATATTTCGTTTCTAGCATCGTGTTCTCAAATGAACGAGTCCCACCAGGTGTGCCAGCTTGATGGACCGCGCTCCTGCGCCTGGTCCTACCGAGGTCGGCGGACGTGGGAATCCGTTGGGTCTGACCCTTTCGTAACCGGGGGGCAAGGGCGTGCATCAACATTTCTTTTGTGTGGGTGTGCCAGATTTTCTATTTTACTTAGAATTGCAAGTGGTGATCCGGAGATCAACCTTCGCAAGTAAAAAGGAAATCAACTTCTTTCAAGTTTTCCATTGCACATATATTTAAGAAAAGAGACATTTTCTTGATTTGCCGTGAAAGGCGATTTTTTTTGGCGTTTATAGCCGATTTTGGCGTTTATAGCCAATTTACAATCCTTATCAATAATGAAAGACAAGAGTTGTGATTTTTGTCTCTTTTAAAAAATACAAACTACAATGAAAAGCAAGAAAAGGAGGATCTAACTTCTCAGGAGATTGTGGGGGACCCGTTCAGATTGACGGTTGCAAGCTATATGTGGACTTCGCCATCATCCATGCAGATGAGAATAGAGGATGCTATTGATTCGCTTGGCTTGGCTATAACCTCAGGATTTTAGAGAACAAAGACCAAAAGGAGGTCATATGTCCAATGAAAAGCCGAGTAGACGGGCTGAAAAGCCACGTCTAAGCCATTTGGAGGCAGAAGGAGAAGGCAAGGACCTTGGGGGGGGGGGGGTACCCCCCAAGGGACTTCTGTCACCTTGTAGCGGTGGTCGGTGTAGAACTTCCGCAGAGTTTTCTCTCTTTTCCTTCTCTGAATTTCTGTGCTTTTTTCTGATCTGGGATCTGTCTCGTTTTTCCGATCTGGAATTCTTTGGAATGCTCTCCTATTTATAGGCTTTTAGGTAGCCATTTAGGAGGGTTTATGAGCCTTAATTGTCATAAAGCTACATAAAGGGAGGAGTTACAAGATTGAATTCTTTATTTTGTAACTCCTTTTTCTTCGCTTCTGATTGGCCGGAGGAGATTGATGGCATTTAATCGCCTTTAATTGCCATGATGGGAGGAGTTTCATGGGTTAAATGCCATGAATCTCTTGACTTGTAACTCCCGGATGCTTGTTTCTGATTGGTCCGTCCAAAGAAATGGATTAATGACTGTAATAAAGCTAGTCAATTAATCGCATTAAGTGGTCGCCGAGCAGTTGAAGAGTCGCGGGCCGTGCCGCGTCTTTTGGGATTCTTCTGGCGATGATCATCGATGGATCTTTATGTAGATTGACATCGGATGACCATGTGACTTCAGGTGTTGGTTGCCAACAGCGGGTCGGTGCCATCTGTCCTGTCGATTTCTCGATCGGTCGGGTAGAAAACACACTTTTTTGGTTGACCGGGTGGCGATCAATGTTGTTTTCGATACTCTTGATGATTAACCCATGTTTTTGACGGATGTCAGAGGATTTGGTGCCTCAAAATTTGAATTTTGGAAAATACCAGAGGCCGGACGCTTCGAATCGCGAAAAAACGGCGAAAAACGGGGTTTTCAGGGCCCTCCGGGCGATCCTGGGCCCCAGGGTCACAGGGGTCGCTTTTCCCCCTTTTGTCCCGTTTTGTGTCCGTTTTTGCTGTTTTTCGATTCTTTTTTCTTCTGTATTTTTTCTTGACATTTTTGATCATTTATTGGCCTGATTTCCCTGTAGAAAACCTGATGAGAATCCTTGCATCTTGTTTTGCAAAGTTTCTAATTTTCTGAGGAAGCCGAAGACTTTGTCGCGCAGAGCTGCCGATTTTTCGTCAGAAGCTGAAACTGGGTCAAACGATGTCGCAATGACCTGAAATTTAGGGTGAAGCATGCTGAACAATAAACAAGACCAACCATAGACTTTTGTTTGAGTTTTGAAGCTGTTTGGGGTCCTATTACCAGTAGACTTGCTTTTGTCGCGATGAAGATGTCGCAGTTTGATGTGCGGTCAACCGATGTCCGATTGACTTGAAATTTGACAGGGAACCTGTTGGAGTCATTTTAAGATGATCCATAGGCTCTGTCTTGGAAACCATGGTCCCGGGGAGCTTCGCCGCCGAGAGGCCTGATTTGGCTTCCGAGCGTCAAAGTATGGTCAAATGTTGTCGAAATGACCTGAAATTTGACGTGTAGCCCTTTGTAAACATTTTGAAGCCGTCCATGTGCTCTATCTGATGAGTGATGGCCTCGGTGATTCTCGCCGCCGAGAGGCTTGATTTAGTTGTTCGAGGGTTGATGTAGGGTCAAACGTTGTTGGTTTGACTCGGAACTTGACGTGGAGCCTTTTGGATGTATTTTGAGACCATCCATCGGCTCCAATCGAAGATTTGGTGTCTCCGATGCTTTCGCCGCCGGGAGCTCCTTTTCAGTTGCCGGAGAAGCGAAGTTAGGCCAAATGATTTTGAAATGGCCCGAAACTTCTTGTGTACTCCTCTTTTGGCTGTCTTGAAGGATCTTGCAGTTTTTTGTTTGATTCTGATAAGATTTGATTTTTTGGAAGTAGCATTGCCTATTTATGGCAGGTTGCGACTTCATGTAGCTCTTTGGATCTTGAAGAGGCAAAGTGACATTTTTGGTGTCAACACCCCTCTTCCTTTATCTCTCTCTATTTCTAATCCCTTTTTTCCTCTCCCTCTTCCTCCCTCTTCCTCTCTTTATCTCACCGTCTATGCTCAGAGATCTTAACTCTCTCAATCTCACTGCCCATAGTAAATCATTATTTGCTTCCTTTTATTTGTTAGTTGGAGTACCTTTTAGTTTTTACTTCTCCTATTAATTTGTGCTTGCATGGTTCATCAATTTTTTACTCATTTAATGTTAGTACCCTTTTGATATATTTCAGTGAGTTGTTGTCCATACAAGTTCTAATCTTCATCTGTTAGTGTTGCACTATCACGACCCCCGCCCAGATTACCAAAAGCCATCCGAGTTGGGGTGTCTAATTTGACTTAAGGGGATCAAGTACATTTTTCCTAAGATCTTCCCGTATGAGGACATAAATATTCCCCCATCACTAGTAAGAATGTCTCGTGGAAGCTTATGTGGTGATGCTACCTGAAGTGCGTGGCCCTCGGAATTCGGATTACGACCTAACACTTAAACATATTCTTGTCATAACATGATATATCATCAGATTGGGATAAACCATAAATATAATGATACAGACCTAAGCAGGAACTTAGGATATTTCATTACCCAACATGTTCAAGTTACAATTATAAAAATGCATTAGTTATAACCCAAAAAACAGGCTAACAAAAGCCAATATCTCTACAACAAAACAAAGTACAACTAATTCCCCAAAATAATGACGAGAACTCTGGTGCCCAACTCAATGTCTATATTGCATTGTCTGCACAATAACCTCACGTTACCTGTGGCTCCACATCCGACTTCTCAAACTCTAACTCAGAGCTAAGATCGGTACCTACATGCACCAAAAATAGCAAAGTTGGGCATGACGGCCGAGCTTGTGAATGAAAATGAAAAGCATAATATGTTTGCAGAATTAAAGAACAAAAGGACAAGTAAATCTGACTGGATACAAGTAATGTCTACAACTAGGCACATGGGCATGAATAAAGTACTAACATCAATAAATAAAGGAACAATGAATGACAAGCTAATAACAGGTAAATCATAACAAAATAGAAGACCACATATAGTTATATTCTCCCAACGCTCTGACATAGCCGAAGAGAGAGCCAGCAAGCAAGTGAGCAAGATCAAGTATAATAGTACATAAATAAGCCACATTCCTATAAGTGAGTTTAATAGGTGGCCATCAAGCAAAATACAGGTGGGATATCCACTAATGTCAAGCAAGTAATTATCTACAAGCGAGCGAGATCAAATATAATAATACATAAATAAGCCACACTCCCATAGGGGAGTTTAATAGGTGGCCATCAAGTAGAATACACGTGGGACATCAACTAATGCCAAGCTAGTGATTATCTGCAGCTGATAATAATATCAAGTTAAACCCTATTAGGGCCATAGTCATATATGCCTACCCTTTAATTGCCAATTCCATGTCAAAGAGAACAAGACCTTGCCTCTAAGAGTCACTCAAAGGAAGATTAAGTTTGAAGTCATTTCTACAAATCTTGGAACGTCCAGGTTCATCAAGGAAGAACTCCATGTGTGTGTCAACCTATTTAGGTAAATTGGACTCCAAACCAACCAAGAAGTGGCCCCTAGAACCTTAGATTAATTGGTAAATTTAATAGGGTTTAACTAGTTAGATTGAGCCTTGAATTAGCTCTTGTTTAGTGTCTAGGGTTGGCTAACCGCTGGAATTTCAGTCACGTCGCGGTCGCTCTTTCAATACCTATGTTTTTACAGGGTGACTGAGTTCAGTGACCTTGCAGTTACCTTGCGGCTAACTGTAAATGCCCTACAGCTAGCCGAGAAGCAACTGCTAAACAAATGACCTATTTTGACCAAAAGTCAAACTAGCCATTGGAGGTTGCAGTTGATTGAAAATTGAAGGAGGCTAACCGCCAACTAGCCGTTGGAGAGCTGTTTATGTAGCTCATTCCAATGGCCACGATCTTTTGAATTTTTAAGACCTCTTTCCCACTCATCATGACCTCTTAGTAAAATCATTTAAGAGCTCCCATAATCCAATTCCATACACACTTAAGCTCCCGTTAGGCATACTTAAGAGCATTCAAAGCTCTATTAGAGTGTGATTAGTGGAGTCTCATCTAGGGAACCTTGAGCCCTTCAAGTCGAATCATCTCTTCCCTATTCCTAGACTCCTAAACCCCTTGGTTGTGCACATCATTGGAGCATCTATCTTCACCAAGGAGCATTACAAGGAGTCAAAGCTTGGAGTCTCATTTAAGCATCAAGGAACACTCTCAAGACCAAGTCAAGAAGCAGGTATCCTTATTTTCATTTGTAAAATTGGGTTGTAAAGTGGATTAGATCTCCGTGGTCGAACCGCTATAAAAAATAGAGTTGGTGGATTAGATCTGTGTGGTCGAACCACCGAATAAAAAACAAGGTGGTGTATGTGATTGGAGGTTTACCTGTGTGGTTTCCCTCTTTATAGTGGAATCAAGAGTGGAATCTCTTGAGAAGTGGATGTAGGTTAAGGGACCGAACCACTATAAATCCTTGTGTGCCCGTATCTCTCTTGCTTCATAACTACTTATCTATACCTTGATATACTCATGTTAGATTGTTCTATATATCTTGCTTTTGGCATGCTACACATACACTTGTATTAAAATTTGCAATGATCATATTGATGCACACTCTTAAGTTCTTAGCACACACCCCTCTGTTGAAATTCACTTGTGTAATTTAGCTTAATAGTTTTACATTTATGATTGCTCATTTCAAGTAAATTTATGGGTTTTGTTTAAACTTAATTGGCTTAAGTTAGGTAGAAGTTTAAATTAATCCTATTCACCCCCCCCCCCCCCCCCCGCCTCTCGGAATTGCACCTTGGTCTATCTTAGACTTTCAAATCCCACGTCGGTCGGATCCTACTGACATGAAACTAAAACTAAGTGGTGCCGACTTGAGGGTAGAACAAGACTAGATCGAACTGGTTAGACATAACCTCAAGATGATGGGTATAGACTACTCTAAGTCAAGCTAAACAAGCCAAGCCAAGGTACAGAAGGTGAGTAATCTCCTAAGTCCCAAAAATCACATAAATCAGGTGAATTAAGTCAAGACTAACAATCTGGCTCAAGTTTGAGTAATGACTGACAAGACTTGACAGGGCAAGTCCTAGGTCTGGAGTCCGTCGGACAGATTCTAGCATGGAATGGAGTGCCCGAAAGGGTAGAAAATAGTAGATTTCAAATCCAGCGCACTAAGAAGGACATGATGCATAATTGCACCTCCATTGACCTCATGACACCCTAAACCTAGGATCCTATTACCCCAGGGGATTAGATGACGACTGTAAGAGTACGTTATGCCCTCGACCATGACCTCCAAGTTCAACAGTTAATTCTAAGTTCGAGTGAGTCATCGGATACGTATCGGGTCACTAAACAACATATCTAGTGAATACATGCCTCCGTGCATGAGTATGATGAAAGTACTAGCCATGATGTAACATGATTGATAATTCAGTCAAGGAGACCATTCAAACATGCTAAAAAGGAGCCAAGAGATGCCATGTTCGTGTTTGTACGATGTAAATCGAATCCGAATGCAAACAAGGTCCCAATGTCCGACAATTCATAAATTTGGTGCTTAGTGAGTAATGGGCATTGTATACCTTACTTGGATATGAATTTGGCTTCACATTGTCTTAAACAAAATCATGAAACAGTCCTCGAGGTAGTGGAAGGCTCAACCACATGCCTACATAAATCTAAGGACAAGTCACGGTGAGTCCGGGTCGAGATTTGAGATGTTAATCCTAAGGTAATATGGTCCATGCCAGAAAACATGTCCAATTTAGTACCTTTTAAAATCCAATTGAGAGGCATAGTGTGGCTTGAAAAGTGGTGCATAAATCCCTCAAAATCAAACCCAAGAAATGGACGAAAGATGGGCTGAAAAACCCCTAAAAAAGGGCATAACCTTTATCTGGTCGGACATGAGATTGTTGATCATGATTTCAATCAACACTAAATACCGCAAGTGCACGGGTGTCTACGAATAGAAAGCGGCAAGTTCGCGTCAAGCCCACAGAGAGCGAATCAAGAAGAAAGATCTAAAGGTGTCATAAGTAATTAATAATGCATAAAACTAAGCAAATAGATAATGAAATAATCAATAATAATAAAATAGATCAAGGTTTTCAAAATCCATTAAGCAATCCAAAACAAACTTTTTTCATGAAAACACCTACTTCAGATCTGGACCCAATCAAGGCATCCAAATCTGGATAATCTAAATTTAAAATCAGTTTTTCTCAAAGAGATAATTTTTCTATGAAAATTAAGCAAAATACCCAAGACCTCCTTCCCTTTATCAAAGTATTAGAATTACTTAATTATTACCTATCAAGTATAAGCATAGACCATTAAAAAGAACATTTTCCGAAGCATGATCTATCAAAACCAAGCATAGATAATAAAAGGCTTAGGGGTCGTTTGTCTGTTACGTATGTTCTGTGTAAATGCCATTTACATATGTAGTTGTTGAATATGCAATAATTGAGTATGTAAGCTTTATGCATGTGTTTCTTTTTACAACGTTTGTCTACCATCATCATTTTTACGTCATTTATGCATGTTCTTTATTTTGCCACGTTTGTCCGAATGACATATGTAAATATAATAAACTCAATTTTTTTTATAAATTATGTTTAAATAAAATGGAATGAAGCTCAAGCCCACCATCTATGGATTGCATGCAATTCCTGGTTGTCAAAGTCACCTCTATTACATAAGCCTTGTTTGGATCTCAAACTTGGTTGCTTGGCTATCAGTTAACTTTACTAATTTAATTACCTGCAATTTTGTTTTCCTATAATTGATTAAGTCAAATAACAAAACATCTCTCACTTGGTGGTAACTTAGGTTATCCAAACACATGAACCCTCTCAATTTGCGTATAAATCATTGGCTTGGAAAGATCCAAACAAGCCCAAAGGTTAGTTATTTACCAAAACAATCACCAATAATTACAGGCCCAAAGTAATTATCCCTTCTCTTGGCATCTTAGACCTGTAACACCAGACCTCAAATGCCTTTGTTAGGTCTACATGTTGGGCATGCTCCCTACTCAAACAATTACAGATAAAAAAGTACTGTCACTCTCTCTATTTTCAACAAATATCAATGCTCTTGGTGCGGTGGAAAAATCAATGCTTGTAGGAATACACGTCATGAATGTTGATGTTGAATCCACATAGCCCCCTGCTCATTGCATTATGGCTGCTTTCTCACAGACCCATTAGAGGCCACGATCACTTCCCATCACTGCCACCAACCCACCAAACATTGTCCCAGGAGCCACATGTACCTTTCGATCCTTCGATGTACTTTTGCCCAGGTGGACCCTCCATGTAGAGCCGTGGAGGGGAAGAGCAAAGAGGGATCAGAGAGTGGTGTGGTCTAAGGTGGTAGGGGAAGGGGAGAGAGGTGTGCGGAGACAATGCCGAGCTGCTGAGACGATGCTCGACATCGAGTGTGAAAATGGCGAGTCGGGAGAGGAAGAAGAATCCCGGTTTGGTAGACTCCCAGGTTTTTTATTCTTTTCGTTTGAAAAAAAAATGAGGAAAACGGTGAGAGGAGATTCGAAACCTTCGAAACCAGGCATACTTGTGACACTAATTCACCGTCCGCCTTTTTTATATGCATTGGTTGAACATGAGAGTGGGGTGTTTTTTATTTGATCATCTCTTGAGGTAATCAAATTTGATGGCTTATTTTCACATCATTTACACACTTTTTTTTACGCACCACATTCATAAATGAGTGCATACAAACATGACAGATGTGTAGTTCACTAATTACATATGTAAATGAGTGCAAACAAACGACCCCTAAGCATTGAGAACTATAATAAGAAAGGCACCTACTGGTATGAAGACAAGCCTACTCAATCATTTAAGAACATAAATAACTAGATCAACAAGCATTCTCATAAAGAAAAGAAAAGTTAGGGACTACTTAACTTCATCTTGAAGCCCTGATCGCCAAGTAAACCGGCCATTGCATGTAAGAAAAGGATGATTTTCATTGATAGCATTCTTAAGTACAACTTCAGCTCCTTCCTAAAAACTATGTCATGCTTGGACAAGGCCCAAAGCTATCTTAAATTTTTTTTTGAAAAAGTGGAGAACTAGACTAGAAGACCTAGATCTAGAGGGGGAGATAGAAGAGAGAGGGGAGTGATTGATGTGAATTAAATCAATCCATTAAATTTACTGCAAGTGCACAATTATCTTGTTGAGATAGTGGTAATTACAGGTCGATCCCACAGGGAGCACTACTAAGTTAAAATTTAAAATCTGATTTTTTTAAATCAAAGATTAATAAATAATTGAGATCCAAGAAAAACTAGAAGAAATCAGAAACACAAACTAATCAAATATATAAAATAGATTAGAGCATCCCAGATCCACTAAGCAAGATAATCAATCCATCCATGCAGTTATTCTACTCTTTGACTCAAAATAACTCAGATCAGAAACAAATCAATGTTTCGGATCCGAAGGATTTGTCTTTCGCAAAAAAATAATTTTTAATAAAAAGAATAAGGTCACAACCCAAGACCTCCCTCACCTCATAAAAGAATGAAAAATCATAAGCATAACTCATCAAATTAAGCATAAACTATCAATGGATCTCAGTCCTATGCATAATCTATCAAAATAAGTATAAATCATCAAACTATTTTCATTAAAAATAAAAATAGAGGTTGCCTAAGGCATGAAGACAGATCTATTATTCTAATAAAACATGCACTTAAAGAGATAATAAAGTAATAGAAAAATAACATAGATTAAATCAAACATCTACTTAGCTTCATCCGTGTGCTCCAATCCAGAAATCTAGCCAGCCATTGAAAAGAACTCCATAAGTAATTTCATTGATAACATCTCCTTATACAATGGTCTCTCAGAAATATTTCTTCTAAAAATCCTAATTTCTGGAACAGGGCTTCAGAATATCCAAAAATAACTCTTAAATTCTATTAATTAGGGAAA
Organism: Litsea cubeba; assembly: GCA_012931725.1. Classification (NCBI taxonomy): domain Eukaryota; kingdom Viridiplantae; phylum Streptophyta; class Magnoliopsida; order Laurales; family Lauraceae; genus Litsea; species Litsea cubeba. The sequence goes on along the minus strand of CM022949.1, from coordinate 88,505,614 downwards.
GAAGAGAAAGAGGATAGAGAATAATGGTGGACTTCGAAGGGAGGGAGTGTCCCGTATGCTTTCTTTGGGTTCCTATTATAACTCTAGTTATCTTACAGATACATTGAAACTGGACACCTTCTTTGCAGATTTGATTCGTCAGATGGGGTCCCATAAGGGATGTGCAGCAATTGATTCTCAACGGTGTGGATTTAATTGCAATCCCATCTAAAAATGAATATGAAAATCTCTGGGCCCGTAACTTTGTCAATATAGCTTTGATTTGCACATTCTTGGGCTCTACGAATATCTACTTTGAATAAATTTTCCAACTGATAGGTAAACTTCATCGATCCAACGGTCGGATTGAAAGTTATGGCCATTTGAAGATAAGTTATTATGAGAAAAACGAGATTAACTTTTGAAATTTGATTTGCAATGGACTCTATCTCTGCACAACTTTCATTTTCGAAAGGATATCAGACGCGGGTGATTCAAACTCTTTTTCTTTTATTCCAATCAGAATTGTACTCTTTGAATTATCCATTGATAATGAAAGTCCAAGGGATCCTTAACCCTAGAGGGGGGAGGGGGGATGAATAAGGTGATCTACACTTAATGACTAATTAAGACCAATTTTAATTTCTTTACAAGTAACTAGTCACATGTGATGATTAACAAAGAAAATGCGGAAGCTTAAACAAACAATCACCGCAAATCAATCACCTCTACACAAAGATTTATAGTGGTTCGGCCTCAATGCCTACATCCACTACCGGCTTGTGACTCAACACCCCACCGGATTTCCACTAAGAATGCTTTTCAATAGGCTAAGCAATAACCTCTACAACTATGCTTTTCTAGGCTAAGCAATAACCTTTATACAATGCTTTTCTTAGGCTAAACAATAACCTTTACACAGAAGATTTTCTCTCAAGAAGGTGTCTTCACAAACACTCTAAGAGATTACAATTTAAGTTCAAATATATTGCCTCTAAATAGGTGGATATGAAATTGTAAAACAAACTCACACAACATACTAAGAAATGCAAAGATGAATGCTCATGAGGTGTGTGTGTGTGTGTGTAGAACTTCAATCAAGATAAAATTAAGTCCAATGAATTTTATGCTTAAAGCATTTCAAAGTTTAAAGTACATAAAAGATATGATTGAAGTCAAATGCAAATCACTTGAACAATTACAAACTTGTGAATGATATGAAAAATCTAAAGATCACAAGTTGTATGAAAATGATTAAGACTAATCAAGTGATGCATGTGCAATGTTTTTTTCAAAAACTAATTTAACTAAGATTTAAATGTATGAAAACAACAAAGAGATTTCAAACAAGCATATTGATCATGCTATCAAATAACTCAAATGTTTTGGCAATGCATGATTAATGTAACTTTAAAAGCAAAACTTGGTTTGAAATCAAAGTGAAGAATCCAACACAAATAAATCAAAGATTAAATGATGTAATGGATTCTACACATCATAGTTTATATGCTAAAATCATTTACCAAAGATTAACCAAAGCATAAAACATATGATTAACAAAAGGCAAAGCTTACTTGGTGGTGTAACTTCATTAATCCAAGCTTTAGCTTTTCCTAATGACTCATTAGCCTTCCTCAGCTCTTCCCCTTTCTTTGGCCTCAAAACTCCTCAAGAAGGGCTTAAAATTCATCAACATTGGCCAAAGGAATGAGCTTGCTAGTGAAAAAGGAATGAACCGACAGCTTGACTTCGGTTGACCGACAGCCTGAGACAAAAAATCCCAACTTTTGTATTTTTTAAAGTGATTCTTTGTGGGGATTTTTGGACCATTAAACCAAGCTTGGAAACATGATTTTAAATCAACTAAGTGCTTTTTAAAATCATGAAACATAAAAATCCAAATATAATTTGAAACTTTAAAACATAGGCTAGCTTGATTTGTAAAAATTCTTTTAAAAAACAAATGCATCCAAGATTTAAATCCAAAACATGCATGAAACATTATTTTTACAAGTCTTAAAACAATGCATGTGTAAATCAAGATTTCAAGATTTTCTAAATCAATGCATGTGTGAAAATTCAAATGATGATTAAAATATTAATGCATCCAACAAATTGCGATACACAAAATCCCTAACTGATAATTTCAAATTTACAACTACTGCGGACCCTGCCATGTGGGACATTTCATCGGCTTGAATAGTGGGCCCTACGAGAAGTATTCTACTATAGTTAGGACCCTTCAACTGACATGATGAGTGGACCCCTCCTTTGATTGATTTGCACAAGGCTTGTGTGTGGGGTCCACGTGGTGAATTCTTCAATTTACTTATTTTCAAGCTTCAATTCAGCAATGCAGGATCCAAGATGACTATGTGTGCTTGAAAGTGGGTTCCGTGGCAGAGGTTTGCAATTCTCATTTTCTGCACATTCTAATTCAACACATTAAATATTGAAGAGCCCATATTGAAGCGGGACCCATCCGGACAAAGTTCTACTCCAACTGGGACTCTTAGGAGAAAAATTACATTATATTCTAAGTTAATGTAGAAGATGTATGAAAAATATGAAGATTCAAGTTCCTAGGTGAAAATGCATGAAATGATGGAATTAAAGGAATAATGATGCAATTCACCTAATTAAACCCCTAATTCATCCTTAAATGATGCGTGAATGTGCAAATTCATGAACTCAACAGTGATGATGGTCATCTCACCCTATGGGGTTTGTTCCCCTTAAATAGTTTTTTAACACAAAGTTCTTGATCCTTTCTATTGCTTGCAATTATCTTTAAGAGAGGATGATCCCTTGGGCTCCAAGTTTGGATAAGATAAGAAGAGAGAGAGAGAGTTCCAATCTCCTAACCTTGCTGGAATTAATTTTAATTTTCAACAAAGATTGGGCCCACTTTTATTGTAACTAATTGTAATCCCGAGTATAAAATTCACAGCCAACTTCTCGGGGTCATAACTAGGTCATTTCAGGTCCGATTTGTTTGATCTTAGGACGCATGAACATCTACTTTAAATAAGCTATGGCCATTTTAAGATGGGCTATCATGAGAAAAATGGGGATGACTTTCTTCTTGCAATAAGACTCTTCCATAAATGAGGCCCTTTGGAGACTGTTGGACGTCCCATACATGTGTAAATTCCTCCTTGGACTCCGCTTCCTTGTTTCGTCTGCCTTCTTTCAGTTCGACCAACTCTATCTCTCTTTTGTTATAATTTCTGCAACTTTCAAACTTCTTGAGAAATAAGGATAGGGGAATAATCTGGAGGCTTCTAGAATCTTTCTGGATGAGGGGAGAGAGTGCGGGACGTCCCATAAGGATGTGGGTCCCATTCCTTTGGCAAATCCTACACAATAAAATAACTAAATCACAAGTAATGAAATAATTAATTATGCAATGCATGAGATGCATGGGCCCTACCCGATGCAAGATGAATTAATAATATGAATGCAATGGGGCCACAATGCTTTAGATCTAATTGGCAGGACCCAAGGGTGATGTAATATACTAATCTCATAAATTAATGCAAGATTAAGGGTTTTTAGCTAATTTTGACTACGAGTCCACATTTATGCTCAAATGCATAAATGTGCCTTTTATTTGGATTAAGGACCCCTGGAAAAATCAAAACAAATTATTATTAACATCATATTTCCTTAATAACTTACTCAAACAGATACTAATAAGCTAGACACCCACCAGGGGGGTGAAGAGCCGGATTAAGAATCGCATCTTGAAGCCCAGCAGGGGGATTAGGCATATTACCTTTAAAAATTAAAAAAAAAACATTAATTTATTATTTTAAAAAATCTGCATTGCAAGAGTACATTTCTAAAATCCAACCGGGGGGTGAAGAGCCGGTTGAAGATCTAGAAACACAGTGTTTGTAGGCACATTATTTGGATTAAGAACCCCTGGAAAAAAAAAAAAAAGAATGTTAATCATTATTTTTAATGAAATAAACAACATTAAAGTACCCGAATTAGAAACCCACCACTGGGGTGCTCATCTTGAAGCACAGGGTGATGAGTAGCTGGTAAATTTGAAGGCCTATTACCTGAAAAATAAAAAAATAAAAATTGAAATCAAATAGAGAAAAACTTTAGAATTTAAAAAACCCTCTCTCTTCATTTTGAGGAAGAAAAGACCCCATTAACAAATAAACCAAAAATCATGGGATTATGATGCAATTGGTTATAATTATGTCTATAAATGCACATGACATGACAGCTCTTTAACCCAATTTTTTAGACTCATCAGTTGTGTCCGACTAGGTTCTGGTCGGACATTACCCCATGTCCGAGCAAGACAGGGTCATGTCCGACCAGCCTGTCTTAGGCTGGTCCAGGGCAGATTTTTTCCACCTCCTTTTTTGGCCAATTCCAAGGGATTTTCCAAGCAATCTTTGAGGCCATTATAGCACCATTTAACCACCATAATCTGACATCAGATCCAGCCATATACTAAGGTAAAAAAAAACCCAAGCAAATCATCACATATTAGTCTATGAACAAGAAGAGTAGAACATGAACCAATTGAATGACAAGCATGCATACTAAGAATTCCATTTCAATCACTCGCCTCAGCCCCTAGAGCTGCAAAACTCACTTCCTAACTCGTCAATTAGCCCAAAAACCTAGCAATCAAAAACCCCCAAAAATGCTACCTTAGAACACCCAAAATTGAAGAAACCAAGAAGATGATGGAGATAGGCTTTGCATGTTGGGATTCTAGCTCAAAGAGGGTTGCTCTCCCGCATAATAAAAGATGAGAGGGACTCCATACCCGTAGGACCTCTAACCAGCCAGATCTGAACCAAGAGCGGGGCTGCCCTACAATTTCTTGGTCTATGGAGAGCTTAGAAAGTGACAAAAAAGGTAGTAAGATCAAATTTCCAAATGGTAGTAATTTGGTTTGGGTTTGAGAGAGAAGGAAGAAGGGAATAAGGAGGAGAAGCTCAATAGAGGTTTTGCTAAGTTTCAGCTGAATCCTTATGGAGAAATGAAGAGGATAGTTGATGGACCCGCTTTCGAAAGCGCGCTATCGCGGTGCTATCGGGGTCGACGGACGTGAGAGTCTGTCGGGTCCGACCCTTTCGCATCCGGATGGAGCGTGAAGGCGAGCATCAACATTTTTTTTGTATGGGTATGCTAAATTTTCTATTATACTTGGAATTGCAAGTGGTGGTCCGAAGATCCACCCTCGCAAGTAGAAGAAGAAATCAACTTTTCTCTAGTTTTATTTGCACATATATTTAAGAAAAGAGACATGGTTTTGTTTTGAATGCCGTGAAAGGCAATTTGATTTGTTTTGCCGTAAAAGGCGATTTTGCCGTGAAAGGCGGTTTTTGCCGTGAAAGGCGATTTTTGGCATTTATAGCCGATTTACAATTCTTATCAATAGTGAAAAACAAGAGTTGTGATTTTTTATGTTTCTTTAGAAAAATACAAACTACAATGAAAAGCAAGAAAAATGAGGATCTAACTTCTCAGGAGATTGTGGGGACTCGTTCAGATTGACGATAGCAAGCCATGTGTGGACATCGCTATCATCCATGCAGATGTGAACAGATGATGCTTCAGTTGGCTTGGATTAACCTCATATTTTTAGAGGAAAAGACCAAGAAGAGGTCCTATGTCCAATAAAAAGCGAAGTAGACGGGCTAAAAAGCCATGTCTAAGCCATGTAGACAGGAGGAGAAGGCCTTGGGGGCACCTCCCAAGAGACTTTTGTCACCTTGTAGTAGTGGTCGATGCAGAACTTCAGCAGAGTTTTCTCTTTTCTTTCTCTTGGATCCCAATCAATTTTTCTGGATCTGTGCTTGGATTTTCTGGACCGAATCTTCTTGGATTGCTCTCCTTTTATAGGCCTTTGGTAGCCATCTAGGAGAGTTTATAGGCTTTAAATGTAATAAAGCCGCATAAAGGGAGGAGTTACAAGCTTTAATTCATTTATTTTGTAAATCCTTTTCTTTGGCTTCTGATTGGCCGGCGGAGAGTTAATGGCGTTTAATCGCCTTTACGCTCCATGATGGGAGGAGTTACATGGGTTAATGTCGTGTTTTATGGCTAATCGATAACTCTTTTTTCCTTTATCCTGATTGGGCCGTCCAAAATAATGAGTTAATGACCACATTAAGTTATCATAAAATGGGTCAATTAACTACATTAAGTGGTCACCAGGGCAGCTGAAGCGTCGCAGGTCGTGCCACGTCTTTTGGGATTCTTCTTGCGATGATCGACGATGGATCTTCATGCTAATCGATGTCGGATGACCATGCAACTTCAGACATTGATTGCTACCAGTGGGCCGGTGCCACCTGTCTTGTCGATTTCTAGATCGATCGGGCATAAAGTGTGCTTTCTTGGTCGGCCGGTTGGCGATTTCGAAGTGATCAATGATGATTTGATGCTCTTGAAGATGGACCCGTGATGTTGACGAAGATCGACGGATTTGGTGCCTCAAAAGTCAAAACTTGGGAAAACCATAGGGACCTGACATCTCGAAACGCGAAAAAGGGACCAAAAAATGCCCTTTTGGAGGAAATCCGGCGACCAGGATTTCCATAGTCGCCAGTGGGCGACCATGGGGTTTTTTTCCCCTTTTGGTCTCTGGCTTTCGGCCGTTTTGTGGTTTTTTTTGCTTCTTTCTTCTTTGAACTTTTTTTTTGACATTTTTGTATACATTTTGGCCTGATTTCCCTATAGAAAACTTGACGAGAATCCTTGCATATTGGAATGCAAAGTTTCCAATTTTCCGGGAAAGCCGAAGACTGTTGCGCAAAGTTGCCGATTTGGCGTCAGAAACCAAAACTGGGTCAAACGATGTCGGAATGACCTGAAATTTGAGGTGAAGCCTCCTGAGCAATAAATAAGACTAATCATAGGCTTTTGTTTGAGTTTTGAAGCCGTGTGGGGTGATGTCGCCAGCAGACTTGATTCTGTCGCGAGGAAGATGTCGCGCTTTGATGTACAGTCAACCGATGTGCGATTGACCTGAATTTTGACAAGGAGCTTATTGGAGTCATTTTGAGACGATCCATTAGCTCCGATTTGGAAATCATGGTCCCAGGGTGCTTCGCCACCGGGAGGCCTGATGTGGCTTCCGAGAGTCAAAGTCTGGTCAAATGTTATCAAAATGACCTAAAACTTGACATGTAGCCCTTTGCAAGCATTTGGAAGTCACCTATGTGCTCTGTTTGATGAGTGATGGCCTCGGTGGTTCTCGCTGCCAAGAGGCTTGATTTTGCTGCTTGATGGTTGATGTAGGGTCAAACGTTGTCGGTTTGACCTGAAACTTGGCGTGGAGCCTTTTGGAGGTATTTTGAGACCATCCACAGACTCTGATCGAAGATCTGATGTCTTTAATGCTATCGCCGCTTGGAGCTCCTGTTCAGCTGCTGGAGGAGTGAAAGAAAATGATGTCTGTTTTTTTCTTTCTTTTTATTTCTTTTTTTTTGTTCAACATGTTTTTTTTTTCACGTGTTTCTTCTTTCTTTTTTTTTGCCGTACGGACATATTTGTACGGACCTGGCCGTACGGCCACATGGCCCATGGCCACGACCTATGGGCCAGTCCCTATTTTTTTTCTTTTATTCTTTTCCTATTTTTTTTCTTTTTTTCTTTTCCTATTTTTTTTTTTGCACACCATGATAATGCATTTTTTATGCAAATCAATTTGTTCATTCATTTTTTTTATGCATCAAATTAAAGGCTAGGATTTCTAGGTCAAGCCAACATGAGTTTTGGCTTAGATAAAGTTTGATTGGTTTTTATCAAGTTGGGTTGGAATTGGTCAAACTTTTGTCAAAGGTTTCCTAGCATCTAATACATGACAATTTACTTGCTATGCATGATATTTGTAAATTAAATTGGAAGCATGATATGATTGCGCATACCTGGAAATCTTTGCATTTTTGGAGTTTGGAGCTCGCAGCAATGTTGAGCCCTTCTTAATTTTGCGGAGACTTGATAGGCTTTGCAAGTTTGGAGTCTTGGAGCTCGTAAGAATGTTGAGCCCATCTTCAAGCTTCTTATTTCTTTCGGGGTGTTTCCCTTTCCTTCGGAATTGCCCCGGAACCATGCCAAAATCTCACCAGATTTTGTTTTAGCGAAATCCTGTCATTTTGATGATTGATCTTTTTCTTTTCCAACCTTCGCAGGTGGTTCCTCTAAAACGAACAAGGGTAAGGAGCCTGTTACAGGCACACCCCGCCGATCTGCTAGATCTTCCAATGCGGCTGTTCAGCAGGCCTGGGAGAAGGTCCAGTATGTTAAGAGAAACTTGGAAGAGTGTGACTCCCTCAACAAAGATGAGATGAGGTAGCGATTAACGCTCTCAAAGGTAAGGAGTTCTACAAGATCACGGTAAGCAATCGTCCTTGGGTCATGGACGATTAGAGCGTTGTGCCCAAGCCTACCTTTCTCTTTGGTGATGCATGTTAGGGATTTTGTGTTTAGCAATTTGATGGATGCATTATCATTTTAATCATCATTCAAATTTTCACACATGCACTGATTTACGCATGCATGTTTTTAAAACCTTCAGAACTTATGTTTCATGCATGTTTTGATTTTAAACCTTGGATGCATTTTATTTGAAAAAGAAGTTTTTATAAATCAAGCAAGCCAATGGTTTTAAAACTTTCTAATCATCTTAGGCTTTTTACGTTTCATGTTTTTATACCTTTTAGTTTGATTTAAATCATGATTCTAAGCTTGATTTTATTGGCCCAAAAATTCCCAAAGAAATACATTTATAATTTACAAAAAATGCGATTTTGGTCCCTGGGCCGGGGTCAACCCGCAGTGTGCTCAGTCGACCGAGCCTGTGGACCCGGTCGACTGAGCCCACTACGTGTCGACCGGGAAAAAAGCCGTTGGGGCATTTTTCAAACGGTCTGATTTTTTACCGTTAAGCCCAGGTCGGCTGGGGAAAGTGTAGGTCGACCGGGGACACGCAGAAACCCACTTTTTAAGTATAAATACTAGTTCATTCCAAAAAATGTGAGGAACAATAAGGAACTTTTTAGCCTTCCTTGAGGTGTTTAGAGACAAAGGAAAGGGAAATGAACTAAGAGAGACCAATGAGTCATTTGGAAAGCTAAAGCTTGGAATCATAAGGTTAAATCTCTAAGCAAGCTTTACTTTTGTAAATCATATATTTTATGCTTTGTTTAAATTATTGGTAAATGATTCTTTGCATAATAACTATGATGTGTTGAACCCATTTCTTCATTTAATCTTTGATCTAAGTTGGACTGGACTCTTCACTTTGATTCAAACCAAGTTTGTTTAAAGTTTCATTTAATTAGTTGAATCATTATTGTTGTTTTCAATCTTTTTAGAACTTTAGCTAAACGAGTATATTTTTTAAAACAACATTGCATATTAATCACATGTTTAGAATTAATTAGTTTCATACAACTTGTGAGCTTTTGATTTTCATATCATCAACAAGTTAGCATTTATATATGTGATTTGCATTTCACTTCAATCAAATCTCTTTATGTGTCTTAAACTTTTAAATGCTTTAAGCATAAATTGATTGAGCTTACTTTTTAAACTTGATTGAAGTTTCCACACACACACATCATGAGCATACATCTTTGCATTCATATAGTGTTTGTGTGAGTTAGATTTACAATTTAATTAATATCCTCCTAATTTAGAGGCTTTGTATTTGAGCTTAAATTGTATCTCTTAAAGTGTTTGTGTAGACACTACCTTGAAAGAAAATCTTCTTGTTGTAAAGGTTATTGCTTAGCCTAAGAAAAGCATAGTGTAAAGGTTATTGCTTAGCCTAGAAAAGCACATTGTAAGGTTATTGCTTAGCCTAGAAAAGCACATTGTTAAAGGTTATTGCTTAGCCTATTGAAAAGCATGGATAGTGGAAATCTAGTGGGGTGTTGGATCACAAGCCGGTAGTGGATGTAGGCGTTGAAGCCAAACCACTATAATTCTTTGTGTGATGGTGCTTGCTTTGTGGTGATTGATTTTGTTAGCTTCTGCATTTAGTTTGATAATCATCACTAGTGGCTAGTTATTTTAAAGAAATTAAAATTGGTCATTATTGGTCACTAATTAATAGCTCACCCTATTCAACCCAACCCCCCCCCCCCCCCCCCCCTCTATGGTAAGGATCCCGGACTTTCAATTGGTATCAGAGCCTTGTGCTCTATTTTAGTATCAAGTGTTTTGGAACTCTTGATTAGGTGTAAAAACCTAGAGTTAAAACCCTAGTGTTGTGTTTTCATGAAAATCATTAGAATGGATTCCACTATTTTAGATTGTGTAGATACTTGTATAGATTTTTCTAGACCCCTCCTTCCCACAATTGGAGATTTAAACTTTGAACTTAATGAATCTCAATTTGAATCAAAAGAAGAAGAAAATGATATTGAGCAAGCTTATGATGAATTGTATACACTATACTTAAAGCTTGTCAAGAAAAATGAAAAATTAAAAGAAGAATCTAAAAATCTAAACAAACAATTAGTTTCTTGATCAAAAGATGAACTTAGAGAGAAAGAAGAAGTAATAAATTGTGTAGACTCTAAGTTTCTGGTCTCTTTGCATAACCTATCTAATATTAAAGATGAACTAAATGAATTAAAGATAGGAAGTGATGAACTTAATAAGGAAAATTTAAAACTAAGAGATCAATTAAAAAGGCAAGACAAAGATACTAACAACTTAGAATCCAAGTTGACTATTTCTAAGGAAAACTTATCTAATGCCCAAAATAAGATAAAAACTCTAGAACTTGGATCTAATGTTATTAATGAACTTAAATTTGAATTAAAACTTACCCATGAAGAACTAAACAACTTTAAGGGAATTAAAAATGAACTAATAAAAGTTAAAAATGAAAGTTCAACCCTTAAAGAACAAGTCACTTAACTTGAAAGCTACAAACAAAAGTATGAGTGCAAATTTACCCAAGGTGAAGAGAAATTTGAACAATTATTTAGATTGGGTAAATCACAAAGAGATAGGACGGGTCTTGGATTTGATAGGCATATTTCACATGACCCTAAATTCACTAACACATTTGTGAAAGGTGAGTCCTCATTCACTAGTACTCATTCTTCCTTGCCCATGACTAAATGTAATTATTGTGGCATTGAAGGGCGTTTTAGGTTTGAGTGCAAACTAAGAAGAAGCCATGTGTCTAAACCCATCTATGAACCCAAGAAAGTAGAATCAAACTCTATGAAGGGTAAGACACTAAATATCAAGGAAGACTCCAAGAAGATTAAATAAGTTAAACCTATTAACAAGGAGTCCCCTAAAATAGATTCTAAAAAGTTTAAACAAGTTAAACTAAATATAAAAGAATCTATCAACAAAAAGCTTCTCAAACTATCTCCCTTAAATCAACACATGAAAGAACTTTTGAAGAAAGTTGCAAAGTTAAATCTAAAATTCAAAAGTCAAATAAATGGAGGAAGTAAGAAGAAAAGAAAAATGAATCAATCCCCTAAGAAACAAACTCACCAACCTCAAGAGACTAATCACCAACCTAAGCTTAAATTATTCAAATCTCACGGTGATAGGTCTAAATCTAAGATTTATCAAGTCAAATCTCCTAAAGTTGGTGGGGCTTATAAACTAGACCTCAAAGATCAACCCTATCAAGACCTTAGGTGGATTCCTAAAGTTAGATTCTTAGACAAACCTTAAGGCCTTGAACCTCATTGACCAACCTATCCATTTTATTTAAATCCTTTTGTTGGTCATGATACATTTGCATTTTGTTCTTTCATTAGTTACATTTCTGTAAATGCAATGTTTATTTGTGATCAATTGATTTTGTTTTCATGTACCTCTCTAGTTACATATCATGGTTTTCAAAAACATTTGATTATAACTTTCTCATGATAGATTTGCATTTTTACTCTCATATAGTTATATCACTTGTATTGCATTTCTATATATGATCAATTGATTATGATTTCAAAAGCTTTCATAGCTAGATCTTTCATATTTGATTGATGTTGAAAAATTATTTGTTTGGATGTCTTAGTAAGATGATTTGAAATAATTTGGATTTTCCATGGGTTTCTAAGTTATACTTTCATATGGAAAATTATTGTTTTGAAAAATCAACTTGTATGTGTTTCAAATAAGTTATATCATTTAAAATGCAAGTTGAGGATCGAAATTGATTTTCATTATATGCTAACAAAGTTAGAATTTTGACATGAAAAATTCAATTCTTTGTTATACTTGAGATTCAATTGGTTAGAACATTTTAGTTATACTTTTCATTTGAATATATTTTCCAGTTTTAAATCAATTTGTATGAGTCCTTGTAGTTGTATTCTTTAAAATACAAATTGAATATTGATTATGTGTTATCTTCAAAATCATCCTCTTTATGCTCATTGTTGGATTTTGTTTAGTTAAATGATTTGAAGATTGTATGAATGGAAATTCTCTTACACAGCTGATGGTGAGGAGATGATTGTTGTTACCCGGTCGACTTTTGATCGTACTATCTCGATCATGAGCCTTCCTCTCACATGCTCTGAGAGGGAAGATCCTCCAAGCTGGGTGAAGATGACCAATGTGATCAAGACTGAAATTTTTGTTGGCGGTCCTTCCGGATATACGGAGAAGTCACCTACCCGTATGGACGTGTTGACGCCGGCCAACGGCTACCAGGGCTCTGATTATCCGTCGGTCGATTTTAGACCGGTGGGCCTTGGCATTTTTAGTGTTGACGGCAGCAATTAGGTGAAGCCTTTTCGACTTCATGGCCATTTCAGTGCTGACTCTGATTTGGAGTCATGGACTGATCGCGTCCTGCTGATTGGTGGCGTCGTTCTGAAGGAAGCCAGGACTTTTGATGCGGTTCGTGCTTTTAGGGAGACCGTGATCTTTTCCGATGAGGCCTTCATGGCTATGTTTGAGTCATTCCTTCTACAAACCAATGCCTTCGTTGTCATGAATGATGATATTAGTTTCTTTTTAAGGAGCCGAGCGCCATTACTGGGTTGCCTATCCTTGGCAACTCTATGGGGAGTTCATGCCTATCGACAGCGTCCTTGAGGGGCAGTCTGAGGAGTTTCTTCACGAGCACAGACGCCATTTGTTCTGACATTGCACTATGGAGAGATCTTGTTGTTTACCTCACTTACTGGCTAGGTGAGGCTGGCTTTGCTGGTGGAGATGGAACGCACATCAGGCCACATTGTATTTATCCAGCTTGTTAGATGGCATTCGGAGTGCAGCTTGCTTTGGTGCTACTTTTTACTCCTATTTGTGTACCGAACTGCAGGCTGTTGCTTTCTTGGTTCGGCTTGGGCTCCCTATAAATGGGGTATTTTCAGCCTACATCTTTTATTCGTGGTATGTATACCATTGTCCTGGCTTCCACCGGCTGGGTGCTGCACAGGATGATGATCCTCTTATGATTCGATTGGCCAGGGGTAAAGCCGTATTCGAATCTCTTTTGTTTGCCCGCATGAGGATCCGACAGCTCAGGGACTTCTAGATGGGGCAATCTTCAGTGAAGCTTTCTCTGGAATTGCGGAAGAAGGCTTTTGATTTTGGTGCCCCCCGCGACTCCACCAGGGCAGGGTCGGAAAGGCATTGCTCATTGACTAATGTAGAGAAGGAGTGGCTTCTTTTTAGCATACGTGTCGGCACAATGGTGTACCGCAGACATCTTTTCGTCAACATCCAGCCGTATGTTCCTTCCCATTTTGCGCTGCAGTTGGGCTTTTCTCAAGGCGTTGTTTGAACGCCTTCGAGAATGGTGAAGCAGTTTGGAGGTTTGCAGGACGACAGAAATGCATGGGCTTTTTATAGTGCTGAAGACACTACTCCCATGATTTTTTATCCCAAGCTGTCGACTTTCCGATCTGCTGGCTTCACGAAGTGGTTCGTGGAGAGCTTTTTGGCATACCGGGGGCTTTCCAAGAAGGAGCTTAATGTTAAGCAATCTTCTTGAAAAGGCAACGGAAAGTCGGATGGCGTCCGGTTAGAGGAAGTTTTGGCCTTCCTTCTTGGAGAGAAACATAAGATAGGCTTTCTCGATGAGCAGGGCGTCATTGGATCTGTAGCTGTTCGTGAAGTACCTGACGAGGCCTTAGAGCAGCTGGAAAAGGAGGAAGTTGAGCTTGACGCTTGGATACAAGCGGCACAGAGGCGAGCTTCCGTGGAGTCTACTGGCAGGAGCAGACCATCCAGTGAGGGGTCAAGTGAGAGACTTGACTTTGATAGTGGGGCAGAATCTTCTGGAAAACCAACCCTCAGAGGTAGAGGATAAGGAGGCAGCGTCGCGGCATGGGACAATGCAAAGACTTTCCTGATTTGGAAGTCCCTCTCACCATCAATGAGGAGGTGTCCGGGAATGCTGACAAGCCTCTGTAAAAGAGGAGCTGAGAAGAAGAGACCATCAGTGAAGGTATGATTCTTCCTCTTTCTCCTTTTCTGTTTTTTTCATGGAGCTTTCCATGCTTTGATTTGCTCCCCCCCCCCCCATTTTTCTTAACAAAGGATGAAGACTTGATGATGCCTGAGATTCTGACCGATGAGGCAGTGACAGATCCGGTTGTGGCATTTGAAGAAGAGCCGAGGGACTCTGGAATGATTCCGAAATCTCCAACTGGTATGACTTTTTTTGCTTTTCCTTTTTATCTGTGTCGTTGTCTGCTAACATTTTTATTGTCAGCTGAATTGTCACGGATTCCGATGACTTTGAACCATCCATGGATGCAAATGTTGACGATGCTTCGGATGAGTTCATGGAGGAAGAGAGTATTCTGCTAGCCGTCGAAGAAGGTACTTTGTAGTGATAACCCTGATGATGATGTTTTTTTCAATATGATCGTATTCATACCTTTTTGTGTTTTGTTGGCAGGTTGCGAGGTGTCAGTAGAGATCCCATCGCTTTCTTCAGAACCAGAGCAAGGGGTGCCAAAGGTTGATCCGAAAGTAGGGACTTCTACAACCAGTTCTGACACGATAGACGTGAGACCCCGTGCTAATATTCCTTCCCAAGTGGCTCCGATTGGAAAGAGTTCTTTTATTACTCTTCTAACAGGGCATGGCATGAGCAGCCGATCAATGGAGTGGGGCGAATCTTCATCTGGGCCATCTATTCTATTTGCGAAGAAGGTGCTAGCGCGATTTTTGAGCTCTTAGATTGAGACTTTCCTTTCTGTACATTTGGATGCCAGATTCGGCATGGTCCAGCATGTGCAGGGTATTCTCAATGATACCAAAAAGGTTGGTCTGGATATCACAGGTGCCAGGGCAATTGTTGATAGGACCATTACACTGGGTAACAAGTGGTCCGAGACCACAGCTTTCCCTGATGGTGACTTCTTCAAGGAGATGTTCCTGGACCCTGCTAATAAAGCTTAGTCTGACATGGATGAGACTACACAGAGCAGGAAGCAGTTTGTGCGGGAGAGGAACTTAGAAGAGTAAGCCATCATTGAACTGAGGCATGACATTAACCGCCTTGATAAGGAAGTCGTCGAGGCTAGGCAATGACTTGAGCATTTGAAGGCGCAAGTCGCGGCCAAGTGGGCTGCTTTAACAGAGGCTCATGACAGGAAGAGGTCTCTGATTCGCCAGGTTACGGATGCCGATCGAGTTCCCAAAGAGAGGACTTGAGAAAAAGCACGATGGTAAACTGCTTGGGAAAAGCTTCCCGGTGTAGAAAAAGGATTACAGCATTCTCCAGCATCTCATGGCAGGTTCTTGAAGAAGTGTGCCTTGGAAGCTTTGATGGCCAAGGCCAGAAGTTTGCTTGAGGAGCAGAACCTTTGGCTGGAGGCCATGTTTGGCTGAGCTTAGAACTTCTTCTTTTTGTAACAAAACTTCTCTCTTTTTTTTTGGTACCACACATTTTTTTTGTACTCTTTTTTTCTTGTAATTCTTGTGAGCACTTCTCTTTTCTTTTGTATTCACTCCTTTCACTTAAATCTTTTTGTGATGAAACCAATAGTTAAATGAGAATGTTTATTTGAGAATTTGATCAAAAGTTTATCATTTTGTGAAAATCTTTTGTCAAATGATTGTTTTGGCATGGGAGCCAGATTTTATTTGTGGCATGGGAGCCAAATTTGGGTTTATGGCATGAGAGCCAAGATTTTTCTTTTGACGCGAAGGCCAAGGTTTGTTTGTGGCATGAGTGCCGATTTTGGGCATGAAAGCTAGGTTTTGTGGCATTTATAGCCGATTTTTTGGCTTGAAAGGCAGTTTTTTTTTTAAGCCAAGTTTTAGTTTGTTGGCGTGAAATCCAGGTTTTTTATGGCATTTATAGTCGATTTTTGAGGCATTGATAGCCGATTTTAGCGTGAGAGCCAGGTTGGTTTTCAAAAATGCAAGTATCGACTAAATATTGCC
Source organism: Litsea cubeba (assembly GCA_012931725.1). Taxonomy (NCBI): domain Eukaryota; kingdom Viridiplantae; phylum Streptophyta; class Magnoliopsida; order Laurales; family Lauraceae; genus Litsea; species Litsea cubeba. Next base: position 88,489,255 of record CM022949.1, on the reverse strand, counting down.
TCCCTGCTGGATGGTCTTGCAAGTATCGATGGCATGTCGCCTCCTTGCTCATTCGGTTGCGAGTATCGACGAAATGTCGCCTCCTCGCGGTTTGGGTGCAAGTATCGACTGAGCGTCGCTTCTTTGCATTTCAAAAATTTTATTTTGCGAGTACTTACTTGATGTCTTTTCCCCACAGTTTTTGAAATTTGAGGTTTTCTCGAACCTTTGAAATTTGGTTGTGAATATCAACTGGAATGTTGTGTCTCCACGATTTTAGGTTTTTTCGAACCTTTGAAATTTGGGTTGTGGATTTCAACTAGAATGTTGCGTCTCCACGATTTTTGGTTTTTTCGAACCTTTGAAACTTGGGTTGTGGATATCAATTGGAATGTTGTCTCCACGATTTTTGGATTTTGCAAGTATCAGCGAAATGTCGCTTTCCTGGGATTTTGGAAGTGTCGAATGTGGTTCGCATTCTTCCAATTTTTTGGGTTGTATGAGTATCGACTAAGCGTCGCTTCCCTGTGGTTTTTTAAAAAACCATAATTTTTTTTTGTTTAAAGACACGAGGCTCGTAAATTTTGACCTAAAATCATTTTGGCGGTAAAAGGCTGGGTGGACTAGGGTGGAAATCCCTGAATCCTGATTTTTGTTTCAAACCATGAATTTTTGGTTCTAGGGTCGGAAATTTTGGTCAAGTTAGGGAGAGGCTCCTAAACTTGGATATATAATTTTTTTAACAATGAAACTATGAAAGTAAGCATTGTTTTGAGTTTTTAGAAATTTCAACATTAGGATGAAAATTCTAAAAGGAGTGGGTTTGACGAGCAAGTACCTGGGAATAGGCTTTGGCCGTGCAGGCATTGCTCTGACCCAATTGGGCAAGTCTTCAAGGGCAATACCGCTTCAAGAACTTGTCGTTGATGGGCAACATACATCTATCACCCTCCATGTTTAGGAGAGCATATGCGCCATGGGAGATAACCTTGTCGATGACGTAGGGTCCCTCCCATTTTGGCTCAAATTGCCTTTGGACTTGGGAGCGAAAACCATTGGTCTTTTTACCGTAAGAACCAAGTCACCCTTTTTGTAGGCGCGTTGCCTGACCTTCTTATCAAAAGATCCTGCCATGCGTGCTTGGAAAGTTCAATGCTTTGTCGAGCTTCGAGCCGTCTCTCATCGAGATTGTCCAGCTCCTAGAGTCACAACTTCACATTGCTTTATTGAGTCATGTCATTTTGCAAAGATACCCTTAGGGAAGGAATTCTTACCTCCAAGGGCACGACAGATTCGTACCCATAGACTAAGGAGAATGGTGTGCTATGGGTTGGTCCTCGAACGGTGGTCCAATAGGCCCATAAAGCTTCAGACAGTTTGTCGCTCCAGTCTCTTTTGTGACTAGAGACCATTTTCTTGAGGATTTTACAGAGTGTCTTGTTGAAGGCTTCTGCTAATCCATTTGCTGCAGGATTGTATGGAGTCGAATGACAGCTTTGGATTTTGTATTTGTCATAGAACCTGTAGAATCGATGATCCCAGAATTATGGTCAGTTATCTTGGACGAATCTTTTAGGTATGCCGAAACGACAAACGATGTTGGTGCGCAGGAACTGAAGGACTGATGAGGTCTTCATTTCGTTAAGCGCAAATGCTTCTGACCACTTGATGAAATATTCTGTAACGGCGAAGATGAAGCGATGACCTTTGTTTGATGGGGGAGAAATATGACCTTTGATGTCCATACCCTAGGCTTCGAAGGCCATGAGATCACTGTAGGATGCAGCCATTCTAGATGCATGTGAACATAATCTCCATGAACTTGGCATTGTTGGCAATGCTTAGCAAATTGCATTGCGTCAGCTACCATGGCAGGCCAATAATAACCTAACCTTTTTATCTTATCGTAGAGCTTAGGACCAGCCTATTGAGCTCCATAGAGACTAGCATGAACTTCTTTGAGTATTTCTTTAGCCTCTTGTTGTGACAAGCAGCGTAAAAGTACTCCGTTGAAGGATTTCCTGTAAATGATTTTTGAAGGAATATCCAAATGAAAGTTTGGGGCTCGTCTTTGAATGCTTACCCGTTCTTTTGGATCTTTAGGTAGGATTCCGAACATATGTTATCAATGAGCAGATCCCTCCAGTCTCCGATTGAAGGTCTAAGGATAGAGATCTGACTTCCATCCACTTGGTGGCATTCAACAACTGCTTGGTGCGTGTTTGCATGATTTCCCCTTCCTGGATTGCCATAGATGCGGCAAGTCCGGCTAGGGCATCTGCACGAATATTTTCACTTATGCAGATGTGGGTGATGTGACAGATGTCAATTTTTTGTAGAAACGATCGTGCCTTGTTGTAGTAAGGCAGGCTAGGCAGCAGATCAGGCTTCTTGACTTCATATTTCTGATTCATCTGGTTGAGGATCATTTGAGAGTTTCCAAAGACTTCCAGCATGGTAATGCCGGATTCGATGGCGAGTTCCAATCCTACGATCAGAGCTTGGTATTCAGCTGCATTATTTGAACATGGTTCTAGTAGTGAGAAAGCATGTGGAATCATGTATTTATTGCGGATAACAAAGAGGATGCCAACTCCCAAGATCAACTTTCTTTTTTCATTTGTCCTGATTACACCGTCAAAGTACATGTCCCAAGAGGCATTTTGTGAGGAAGTCTCCATGTTGTAGACGGGTTCGTTTGGGAGGTCGTCTCAAAGTGGAGAATCTTTAGGTAATGGATGCTCTGTGAGAAAGTCCGCTAGATCTTGGTTTTGATTGCTTTTTGTGGTACATACCTAATATCAAATTATGACAAAAGGATGGACCATTTTGCCAGTCATGCATTGAGAGAACCTACTTTTGTAACAAGGAACTTCAAGAGGTTGATCATCGAAATCAAGTAGACTGTGTTAGAAAGCAGGTAGTGACGTAGCTTTTGTACGACGAACATCATTGCAAGGCATTCTTTTTCAACTAGAGAGTAGCGATGCTCTGCACCTACCAGCATTCGACTAAGGTAGTATAGAGCAGCTTCTTTTCTTTCATCATTTTTTTGTGCGAGTAGAGCGCCCAGAGAATGGTGGAGGGCTCTTGTGTACAAGATGAATGGTTTTCCAGTGGTAAGAGCAGCTAACACTGGATGTGTTTTTTTATTTAACAGGATATTCTGTTGGAAGGTTTGAAGGTGGTTCCTCCACAATATTTTCAGAGGCTTCCAACTCAACAAAGTCTTCTGGGGCTTCAAGGGCATTTTCAGACTAAGGCTTTGTTTCTTTCCACGGGTCTTCTTGATCAGGAATCTTCTCAAGGCTTGCTATGAGATGGTCCCAATCGCCTGTTGAAACAGGGTTGAAGTAAGGTACTTGTTTTGGAGATGAGGGTTCTTCTGGGTTAGAATACCACATGTCTGTGTTATCGGACAATTCATCTTCATCATAAGAGAAATCGTACCAATTGGATGAGCTTCCTGGATCTTTGTCAGGTGACTCTTCAAAGAGATATTTAGGGAGATCAAAATTTTCATGGACATGAGATGTTGAGGCTTGGTCGGCAAATCGACTTTTCAACCTTTATGTCAACTATCCTAGAGGAGTATCGGGATCATACCCTAACCCATGTGAAGACTTTTTTACATGGTCGTAGAGTCTCCAATCTTCTAGCTGGCTTTTGGTTAAGGCGGGCCCCAATGACGTGAGAATATCGCGACCTTTCCCAATCCGACTGGATTTTGAGCGTCATAGCCCATTTCCTTCATAATAGCTTGTGCCACATGACTATATAGAAATAGTTGAGGCATACCTTTGTTTTGGAAAGGTTCAAGCAGGGAGTCTGATGAAGAAGCTTTCAATCTGTGGAATAAGATTGGCTTATCCTTTGCTGAAGTTGCCGGAACAACGAAGGAAGCAGACGTAGGATCTTCTACATCAGCAGGCGTCTCCATTGGAGTAAGAGTAGGCTGAACTTGATGAGTAGCAGCTTGGCTTGACGATGTGTCATGTTCTGTCTCTGAGTCCGAATCCATGTCTTGCATGATTGACACAAAAGAGACAATAAAATTGCCCACAGACTTTTGCATTGCCTTCTTCACTTTAGTTGTGATGACCAAAGGGTTTGAAGGTTTATGGGCGATGATGAAGGGAGATTGGTTGCTCTCTTTGGATTTGCCAGAGGGTTTGCTTTCTTCCGGTGATTGTTGAGGAGCCTTGCCTTTATCTTTCTGGAGATTTTCAGTAAGGGTGTTATTTCCTTCTCCTCCTCTTCTTTTTCACCTTCATACATCTGGGAGTCTGCAAAGTGGACTTCTTTACATTTGAAGGGTTTTCTGTCTGCAAACACTCGATGTATCATGCTGTCATTGCCAACGAACTTGATGCACTGATGTAGAGTTGAAGGGGCAAAACCATTCTCGTGTATCCAAGGGCGTCCGAGAAGGATGTTGTAGCATGAAGGGGTTTTTATTGCATACATAGTGAACTCAGAGATAAGATCACCGATTTGCAACTTGAACCTGATTTTGCCGATAAGCCTTTGAGTACTCCCATCGTAACCAAAGATAGATACAGATGTGTTGCTCATGTTGTTTGGTGGAATGCCTAACTCTTCGAGAGCCGAAATGGAGATGAGGTTGGGTGCAGAACCTGGTTCGATCTAAACTCTGAGCATAGGCATTTCCTTGATGTACCCTATGAAATACTGGGGTCGGTTGTGCCTTGTTTCACCATGTAGGAGGTCTTCCTTTGTGAAGGCGATGGTTGCACTTGCTGTCTTTTGAACCGAGAGGCATTCAATGCATGATCCCTCAGTTTTCTTCTTTTCTCCTTTTGAGGAGGTATCCACGTTTTTTTACCCGGTAATCCATTTCAATTTGGAGGACTTGCGGGGCATGTTTGTCGACATCCTCATTCAGCATTTGTAATTCTGAAATGAGATTATCACGAGTGTGTGGAGATGTTCGTAATAAGTCTAGGATGTGCAGTTGTGCAGGTATGTGTTTGAAGTGCTCGATCAAGTCATACTTGAAACCCTCCTTGGGGCCTGCATGTTCATTATTGTTGCCTCTTGGAGCATTTACAACATCTTTTTCTGAAGGATTTACATAAGTAAAAGAAGATTAGTTGTAGTTTTTGTGGTAGTCCCGGCCAGAGCGGGTGCCTCTACCAACTTCAAGAGCTTCTTGAGAAGGGTATTCGTTCGAAAGATCGCCTTCTGGATCAAAAGCCTTTTGCTTCTCATTTGCTGGGGACGTGTTTGCAGCAGAGTTGCCGTCCAACAACTTTTCTTCTTTGTTAACCAATTCCTCGGTCCAAACATCAATAGCTGGGGCTTTTTCAATATGATCAGTCGGGAAGGGTGTGAGTTCTGAAGTCACAGTCTCAAGAGACGAAGCCTGAGAGGGTGATATCTCAATGAAAGTCACTTAAGAAAAGGTGACTCTAGAAAATATACTGCCAGGCGTAGTTGGAGAGTAAGTGGCCTCAGCAGACGAGGCTTCAGAGGAACTATCATCCCGAATATCACATTGCAGGCAGCTCCGATAGGAGATGTCACCAGAATGGACTGTTGGGAGTCAGACTCGCCTTTAGATGTAAGAGGATCATCAATCTAGCAGTCTCTCCATTTTCAGGAGTTAAGGGAGGAGGTCCCTGGAGGTCTTCAGGGACTTCCGGTTCTGGATTTTGGTTGCGACAAAGCTCGTTGATGCGATTGTTGACACCAAAAATGTCACTTTGCCTCTTCAAGATCCAAAGAGCTACATGAAGTCGCAACCTGCCATAAATAGGCAATGCTACTTCTAAAAATCAAATCTTGTCAGAATCAAACAAAAACTGCAAGATCCTTCAAGACAGCCAAAAGAGGAGTACACAAGAAGTTTCGGGCCATTTCAAAATCATTTGGCCTAACTTCGCTTCTCCGACAGCCGAAAAGGAGCTCTCTGCGGCAAAAGCATCGGAGACACCAAATCCTCGATCAGAGCCGATGGATGGTCTCAAAATACTTCCAAAAGGCTCCACGTCAAGTTCCGAGTCAAACCGACAACGTTTGACCCTACATCAACCCTCGAACAGCTAAATCAAGCCTCTCGGCGGCGAGAACCACCGAGGCCATTACTCATCAGATAGAGCACATGGACGGCTTCAAAATTCTTATAAAGGGCTACACGTCAAATTTCAGGTCATTTCAACAACATTTGACCATAGTTTGACGCTCGGAAGCCAAATCAGGCCTCTCGGCGGCAAAGCCCTCCGGGACCATGGTTTCCAAGACAGAGCCTATGGATCATCTTAAAATGACTCCAATAGGTTCCCTGTCAAATTCCAAGTCAATCGGACATCGGTTGACCACACATCAAACCGCGACATCTTCATCGCGATAAAAGCAAGTCTACTGGTGATAGGACCCCAAACGGCTTCAAAACTCAAACAAAAGCCTATGGTTGGTCTTATTTATTGCTCAGGAGGCTTCACACCAAATTTCAGGTCATTCCGACATCGTTTGACCCAGTTCCAGCTTCTGACGGAAAATCGGCAGCTCTGCGCGACAAAGTCTTCGGCTTTCTCAGGAAATTGGAAACTTTGCAAAATAAAATGCAAGGATTCTCATCAAATCTCCTACAAATAAATCAGGCCAATAAATGATCAAAATGTCAAGGAAAAATACAGGAGAAAAAAGAATCGAAAAACAGCAAAAACGGGACACAAAGGGGGGAAAACCCCCCCAGGGTCGCAGACCCCTGCGACCCTGGCCCAGGGTCGCCGGCGACCTTGGAGCCCGGGGTCGTCGGGAAGGCCCCGGAAACCCCGGTTTTCGCCATTTTTTCGCGATTCGAAGAGCCCAGCCTCTGGTACTTTCCAAAATTCATGCTTTTGAGACACCAAGTCCTCTGACATCCGTCCAAAACACGGGTTAATCATTAAGGGTATCGAAAACAATATTGATCGCCACCCGGTCAACCAAAAAAAGTGTGCTTTCTACCCGACCGATCAAGAAATCGACAGGACAGATGGCACCGACCCGCTGTTGGCAACAAACACCTGAAATTACATGGTCATCTGATGTCGATCTACATAAAGATCCATCGATGATCATCACCAGAAGAATCATAAAAGACGCGGCACGGCCCGCGACTCTTCAAATGCTCGGCGACCACTTAATGTGATTAATTGACTAGCTTTATTACAGTCATTAATCCATTTCTTTGGACGAACCAATCAGAAGCAAGCATCCGGGAGTTACAAGTTAAGAGATTCATGGCATTTAACTCATGAAACTCCTCCCATCATGGCGATTAAAGGCGATTAAATGCCCTAAATCTCTTCCGGCCAATCAGAAGCCAAGAAAAAGGAGTTACAAAATAAATAATTCAATTTGTAACTCCTCCCATTATGCAGCTTTATGACAATCAAGGCTCATAAACCCTCCTAAATGGCTACCTAAAAGCCTATAAATAGGAGAGCTCTCCAAGAAGAAAGGACAGAGAACGAAAATCACAGACAGAAGCACTGAAATTCAGAGAAGGAAAAGAGAGAAAACTCTACGGAAGTTCTACACCGGCCACCGCTACAAGGTGACAAAAGTCCCTTGGGGGGTATCCCCCCCCCAGGTCCTTGCCTTCTCCTCCTGCCTCCAATGGCTTAGATGTGGCTTTTCAGCCCGTCTACTCGGCTTTTTATTGGACATAGGACCTCCTTTTGGTCTTTGTCCTCTAAAAACCTGAGGTTATAGCCAAGCCAAGCGAATCAATAGCATCCTCTGTTCTCATCTGCATGGATGATGGCGAAGCCCACATATGGCTTGCGACCGTCAATCTAAACGAGTCCCCCACAATCTCCTGAGAAGTTAGATCCTCCTTTTCTTGCTTTTCATTGTAGTTTGTATTTTTTCAAAAGAGACAAAAATCACAACTCTTGTCTTTCATTATTGATAAGGATTGTAAATCGGCTATAAACGCTAAAATCGGCTATAAACGCCAAAAATCGGCTATAAACGCCAAAATCGGCTATAAATGCCAAAAAAAAAATCGCCTTTCACGGCAAACCAAGAAAAAATGTCTCTTTTCTTAAATATATGTGCAATGGAAAACTTGGAAGAAGTTGATTTCCTTTTTACTTGCGAAGGTTGATCTCCGGATCACCACTTGCAATTCCAAGTAAAATAGAAAATCTGGCACACCCACACAAAAAAAGAAATGTTGATGCACGCCCCTGCCCCCTGGTTACGAAAGGGTCGGAATCAAACGGACTCCCACGTCCGCCGACCTCGGTAGGAACCGAGCAGGAGCGCGGTCCATCAAGCTGGCTCCACCCGGTGGGACTCGTTTATTTGAGAACACGATGCTAGAAATGAAATATTTGCATATCATATATTTTGCTCTATGCTTATATTTCTTTTCTCGATTCCTTGGCTACTTTATAATTGGTGGCCTATGTTGGATTCCGCATCTAAAAAAAAATGAGATGAGATTTTTGTTTGGAAATTTCTAATTCTTTGAATTTATTTCCACTCTTTCTCTTTTCAAAAAAAAAAATCAGATTTTTCAGTTTGGATTCAAAATTGAGAAACTTTGATCCTCTCCCTTCTGGGCACTGGCGCTCACGGAATTCGCTGAGACCGTGTTCGGATCGGGATTGGGCCATTGTTTCTCTTCGTTGAGTTCATTAAAGATCTAAAAAAAAAATGAGATGAGATTTTTTGTTTGGAAATTTCTAATTCTTTGAATTTATTTCCACTCTTTCTCTTTTCAAAAAAAAAAAAAAACAAAAAAAAATCAGATTTTTCAGTTTGGATTCAAAATTGAGAAACTTTGATCCTCTCCCTTCTGGGCACTGGTGCTCACGGAAATCAGTGAGACCGTGTTCGGATCGGGGATTGGGCCATTGTTTCTCTTCGATGAGTTCATTAAAGATCTAAAAAAAAATATAAATAAAAAAAATAAAAAAATTTAGATTTCTCATTTTGGATTCAAAATTGAGAAACCTTGATCCGCTCCTATCGTTCATCGCGCTTGCAGAAATGTTGAACCTGTTCGACTAAGGTTTTGGGCCATTGTTTCTCTTCGATGAGTTCATTAAAAAAAATATAAAAATAATTAAAAAAAAGACATAGACCACTAAGGTTAAACCAACTGTGTTCTTTGATCATGGTTGATTCAAAGAAAAGCCTTGTCCAGAGTGTGGAGACAGCTTGACTGTTCTAGGCAAGGGTCCTCCAAACGGGTTCATTAAGTAATCCTACCCTTACCTGGGGGCAATTCTATCAATTAAGATTTCATAAGACCGGGTTAGGAGGCCTATTTGTACTCTCCCGTCTTTTAAACAAATTTTTTTTTAAAAAATAAATTTTTTTAAAAAAATTAAAATTTTAAAATAAAAAATAAAAAATAAAAAAAATTTCAAAAAAAAAATCTTAAAAAAAAATTGCTTCTTATATTCTTCTTAAAAAAATTTCAGGGTCTACTGTATTGCGACCGGCACATCTGTAACTCCAACTTTATATTCTTCTTACCTCGAGCAAGCTCTGCTTCTCGATAAGTCGAATTTAAGTTCACAATTGCTTCTAGCAGTCACTGGGATGCCCATTCTGGGCTTACCATACCTGCGATCAGAACAATTGTACCCTCTATGGCATTTTGCCTTTTCATGTTGTTTGGGCTATCTTCCTCTAGCAATTTGAAAGACGAAACCATAGAACTTCCCATTTATGATCATTATGTTCTTGTGATTACTAATGGATGTGGTCTTGTTTCAGAAATTTTCGAAAAACTAACAATGGCAGCTTCACTAACCATTACTTTCGATGAAAACAAGTACCAACTCATGCTTCAACAGAAGCAAACCGCGCGCACTTACAAGCGCCCCATCAGTTGCCGAAGCATCAACTCCCTCGGCAACTCTCTGAACTCCGGGTCGACCTCGACTCCCCGGACTATTGTCTTTGGGACGCTGGGACCATTCCCACTTCCCGAGGAACAAACTGCTCCCTCTAAGAAGCAGAAACTCGCCTCTCAACGTGTCACTACCGTGACACCAAAGGCGAGCACCAGAAGGCCTGAAGCCCGTGGCAGCCCCACGAAGCCTCGACCTGCAAGCGATCAGGTCTATCCCAAGACTTGGTCCCCAAGACCTTCACCAAAACAAAGAAGGTCCCAAACATCTACCAAGCCAGCATTCCTGGCCCCACTCAAGGAGAACCAGTTCTACCCTCTTACTTACATGAAAGAGGAGAGACCCATCTCCAACCTGACTCCCAAGTCAAACCAGCATGAGCCGGCTTGTTCCTACAAGCCCAAAATCAAGTCATGCATCACAAGGCCTCTGCAAGCACCTGCTAAGGCCTACAAACCTGCAGTTCGACCCTTCATCTCTACAGGGGCCGAACTCCAAAAATTCAAAGCTTCGCTGCAACAAGCGAAGGACAGGGTTCGCATCCTGTCCTTGCCCAGCTGCAAAGAAGACAGGCTCGGCTGCTGCGCCCGAGGGAGCACATCCTTCATCGTCAAAGCCCAGCCAGAGCTGACCGAAGCTCAAATTGCTCGTCGTATACGCCGCCGCGCGTCATATCGACAAAAGAGACTAGAGAAACAAAGGACCCAGCCTCCTACACTTCAAGTCTCTCCCAAATGGGTCGAAAAAGAAAGACCCAACCAAGTTGCTGCCGTCCATATGGTTGGAAAAACCAGAAGGCGCCAAAAATCAGCAACAAAAATCCATGTCCGACGTCCGATGACCCGCAGCGTCTCCAGGACAAGAAGACATTCAGAAGAATCCCCTGCTCCTTCAAGCAAAGGACAGCAGAGTGATCCTTCCTCAAGCACTTCTTCAAAAAGAATGAGCCCCAGCTCAGTCACCAGGACAGTTTCTTCATTCGAATCACGAAGGATGAATGTCTTGGCTACAAATTCTGAGCCACCACCCCGCAATCCACCTCCAGATCGAAGATGCGATCACCCGCATCCAGCAGTTGGAATAGGGCCAGCAGAGGATTGAAACTCTGATGGAAAACCTTCTCCTCGCCTTCCAAAATCAGGCGAACAATGAACCTCCTCCGAATCATCAAGACGACGAGGTAAATAGAGAAGAAAATGAGTCACGCGCCCTTACCAAAAAGGACGTAGACGGTATCCTCGCCAAAGCAAAAGAAGAGGATATACTCAAGGAGCATGGGATCAAGCCACCATATCCCTTATGGATGGACTCAGTCCCGTTCCCCACCAAATTCAAGCATCCTACTCTCCAAACATATACGAGGAAAGGATCAGCCAGACAGCACGTCATCCACTTCAAGATCCTAACGGGAGCTATCGCGAATCAAGATGCACTCAAGATCCGCCTCTTTGCAAGTACCCTAAAAGGTACGGCCTTCGATTGGTACTCCACTCTGCCGGAGGACTCAATCCAAAACTGGGCCATGCTAGAGACACGCTTCCTGACTCACTTCAAAGGTGAAGATCATCCCGCTACTATGGCTCAGCTGTGCAGCCTAAAACAGGGGGAGAATGAATCAACATATGACTTCATTCACAAGTGGAAAGCAATGGCATACAAATGCTCTGATGTATTGCCACAAGCGTCGCTAGTCGACATCTGCCGAAACAACATGAGAGCCAGAATCCGCTCCATGATCATCGGCAACAAATCAAAAAACCTGGGAGAACTCCTAGAAGCTTCCATGGAAGCTGAAACGGTGATTAAAGACCTCAACAGTCAGAAATCATCAAGAAAAGAGCCGACCGCCATTGCAACCTCTAAACCAAAGAAAAAAGAGGTCCTCAATGTGCAGACCAAGTCAGCTCCTCAGCCACCAAAGAAAGCTGAAAACAAAACTGCTGGTAAGAGACCTGAACTCTCAGATGCCTTCAAAGAACGAGTAGAGAAGAAATACCCGTTCGATGTAGATGTTGATGAAGTCTTCGGGGCTCTTGTGGCAAACGGCAAGCTCACCTTGCCTGAACCAAAAAGACCGGGTGATGTTGGCAAAACCAACGATCCTCAATACTGTCCATACCACCAGATGATCTCGCATCCTCTCAATCAATGCTTCGTTGTGAGAGAGAAAATAAACGAGATGTGGAAAAACGGAGTCATCACCTTTGACAAAAACTATGGGTCTGCCTCCGTCAACATGGTGACATGTGGACAAACATCAAAATCACCGAAGAAGAAGATCACTACTTCCTTCAAGGTGATAAACTCAATACAAGCGTCCGAGCAACTGGTTCCTTACCCGACACCAGACAGACAACCGATATGGGTACATCCCAATCTCCTGGAAGATGAAAATTGGGAGGTCGTGAAAACAAAGCCTACAGCTCAACAGCGAAGGCAGGCTAGGAAACATCTCCTCGAGCTTAAACGGCAAGAGAAGACCCAGCCAAAACTAAAGGTCAAAGAAAAGGCAAAGGCTTCCTCTACCGCTTCACTGGAGGTAACAAAAACATCCCTTCCAGAGACTTCAAAGGGGGTAAGGAAATTCACTCTCAGTGATTTCATGCCACCTCAATTCAAAGAAGCCATGCAGGAGGCATCATACTCTTGCAATTCGGTAGTTGGATTCTCCATTGATGGATACGAATCCAGTGATACCGATGATGGATTCGAATCCAACTACACAGATGAGTGGGAGGAGTCCCTTGAAACAGGAGAATATCTCTCCGATGAAGAATGGGTTCCTGAGTCTCATCTTATGCCAGTAATCTGGTATAACCCCCTACAGCCACAAGGATCCTGGTCTGATGATGAAGAAGACCAAGGGGCTGTACAAGAAAATGCTGCCGAACCAGCACCTCTCATTACTCCAGTGGAAATCAACAATGTTGAGCCACAAAGAGATGATGAAGAAGAAGATCCGGCTCCCATACCTGATCTTGAAGAATATGCAAGGATCTTGCAGCGACTCGCTCTAGAACAAGAGCAAGAACGCGTCAACGAGCCTCCTCGCAATCCAGAGCCTGAAGACCATCAGGTACATCCTCCCTTAACTCCTGAAAATAGAGAAAATTGCTGGATAGACGATCCTCTTACATCCGAGGATGAGTCTGACTCCGATCAGGCAACGTCTCCCGTCAGAGCTTCCTGTAATGTGATAATTCGGGATTATAGCTGTTCCGAAGCATTGTCTGATGAGAGCACTTACACTCCGGCGACGCCTAGCAATGTATCTTCTGAAGCCACCTCGTCTCACGTGACTTTCACTGAGATGACACCCTCTCAGGTTTCTTCTCCTGAGACTGTGACTTCAAAGTTCACACCCTTCATGACTGAAGAATTCCCAGCCATTGATGCTTGGGACGATGAATTAGTCAACGAAGAAGAAAGGTTGCTGGATGCTGTTCAGGACTTGTTCCCGGAAAATGCTCCATGCAACACAATCACTGAGGATGGTAATTCTGCTGCTGATGCATCCGATGATGGATTCGAATCCAACGACACCGATGATGGATTCGAATCCAACTACACAGATGAGTGGGAGGAGTCCCTTGAAACAGGAGAATATCTCTCCGATGAAGAATGGGTTCCTGAGTCTCATCTTATGCCAGTAATCTGGTATAACCCCCTCAGCCACAAGGGTCCTGGTCTGATGATGAAGAAGACCAAGAAGCTGTACAAGAAAATGCAGCTGACCCAGCACCTCTCATTACTCCAGTGGAAATCAACCATGTTGAGCCACAAAGAGTTGATGAAGAAGAAGATCCGGCTCCCATGCCTGATCTTGAAGAATATGCAAGGATCTTGCAGCGACTCGCTCTAGAACAAGAGCAAGAATGCATCAATGAGCCTCCTCGCAATCCAGAGCCTGAAGTCCCTGAAGACCACCAGGTACATCCTCCCTTAACTCCTGAAAATAGAGAAAATTGCTGGATAGACGATCCTCTTACATCCGAGGATGAGTCTGACTCCGATCAGGCAACGTCTCCCGTCAGAGCTTCCTGTAATGTGATAATTCGGGATTATAGCTGTTCCGAAGCATTGTCTGATGAGAGCACTTACACTCCGGCGACGCCTAGCAATGTATCTTCTGAAGCCACCTCGTCTCACGTGACTTTCACTGAGATGACACCCTCTCAGGTTTCTTCTCCTGAGACTGTGACTTCAAAGTTCACACCCTTCATGACTGAAGAATTCCCAGCCATTGATGCTTGGGACGATGAATTAGTCAACGAAGAAGAAAGGTTGCTGGATGCTGTTCAGGACTTGTTCCCGAAAAATGCTCCGTGCAACACGATCACTGAGGATGGCAACTCTGCTGCTGATTCATCCTCAGCAAATGAAAAACGACAGCCTCTTGATCTTGAAGACAATCTTCCAAACGAAGACCCTTCTCAAGAAGCTCTCGAAGTTGGTAGAGGCACCCGCTCTGGCCGGGACTACCACAAAAATTACAACCAATCTTCCTTTACATATGTAAATCCTTCGGGAAAAGATGTTGTAAGCGCCCCTAGTGGCAACAATGATGAACATGCAGGCCCTAAGGAGGCTTTCAAGTATGACTTGATTGAACACTTCAAGCACATACCTGCACGTCTGCACATTCTAGATTTGTTGCGAATGTCTCCGCACACTCGTGATAATCTCATTTCGGAATTACAAAAGCTGAATGAGGATGTCGACAAACATGCCCCGCAAGTCCTCCAAATTGAAATGGATTACCGGGTCAAAAACTCAGAAGCCTCCTCAAAGGGAGAAAAGAAGAAAACTGAGGGATCATGCATTGAATGCCTCTCGGTTAAAAAAGCAGCCAGTGCAACCATCGCCTTCACAAACGACGACCTCCTACTTGGCAAAAACCAGGCATAACCGACCCCTATACTTCACAGGGTATATCAAGGAAATGCCTATACACAGAGTTCAGATCGACCCAGGTTCTGCACTCAACCTCATCTCCACATCAGCTCTTGAAGAGTTGGGCATCCCACCCAGCAAGCTGAGCCACACATCTGTATCTATCTTTGGATACGATGGGAGTACTCTAAGGCCTATCGGCAAAATCAGGTTCAAATTGCAGATCGGTGATCTTATCTCTGAGGTCACAGTGTATGCAATAAAAACCCCTTCATGCTACAACATCCTTCTCGGACGCCCTTGGATCCACGAGAATGGTGTTGTCCTTTCAACTCTACATCAATATATCAAGTTTGTTGGCGACGACGGCATGATACATCGAGTCTTTGCGGACAGAAAACCCTTCAAAGGTAAAGAAGTCCACTTCGCAGACTCACAGATGTATGAATGTGAAAAAGAAGAAGAGGAGAAGCACACAGCATCCTTTGCCGAAAATCTCCAGAAAGATAAAGGCAAAGTTCCTCAACAATCACCGGAAGAAAACAAACCATCCGGTAAATCTGAAGAGAGCATTCAAACTCCCTTCATCATCTCCCTCAAACCTTCAAAGCCTTTGGTCATCACAACTAAAGTGAAGAAGGCAAAACAAAAGCCTGGGGGCAAATTTGTTGTCTCTTTCGTGTCTATCATGCAAGACACGGACTCGGATTCAGAGCCAGAAGACGACAAATCGTCAAGCCAAGCTGACACTCAGCAAGTTCAGCCTGCTCTCACTCCAATGGAGATAACTTCTGACATAGAAGATCCTACGTCAGCTTCCTTCGTTGTTCCAGCAACTTCAGCAAAGGAAAAGCCGATCTTCTTCCATAGATCGGATACTTCTTCATCAAACTCCATGCTTGAACCTTTCCAAAATAAAGGTATGCCTCAACTATCCTGATACAGTTCTGTGGCACAAGCTATTATGAAGAAAATGGGCTATGACGCTCAAAACCCAGTCGGTTTGGGAGAAGGACGCGGTATTCTCACGCCATTGGGGCCCGTCTTGACCAAAAGCCAGCTGGAAGATTGGAGACTCTACGGCTATGTAGAAAAGTCTTCACACGGGTTAGGGTATGATCCTGACACTCCCTTGAGACAGTTGACACAAAGGCTTAAAAGTCAATATACTGACCAAGCCTCAACTTCTCAAGTCCATGAAGACATCGATCTCCCTGGATATCTCTTTGATGAGTCACCTGACAAAGATCCACGAAGCTCATCCAATTGGCACGATTTCTCCGAAAATGAAGAGGAGTTGTCCGATGGCACAGAGTGTGGACTTCTGACCCAGAAGAACCCTCATCTCCAAAAGAAGTAGCCTACTTCGACCCGGTTTCAACAGGCGATTGGGATCATCTCATAGCAAGCCTTGGGAAAATTACCGATCAAGAAGACCCGTGGAAAGGAACAAAACCTTGGTCTGGAAATGCCTTTGAAAACCCAGAAGGTTTCGTTGAGCTGGAAGCCTCCGAAAATATTGTGGAGGAACCACCTTCGAACCTTCCAACAGAAGATCCTGTTCAAAAGATAGACTTGGGAACACCAGATAACCCACGTCCTATATTCATAAGCAAGAATATAAAGGATGATGAGTTACCCGAGTATATCGCCTTTCTTCGTATGTTCTTGATTGCTTTGCATGGTCTTACGCTGAAATGCCAGGCTTAGACCCCAAAATAGCAGTTCACAAACTCAATCTTCAAGAAGACATCAAGCCTGTCAAGCAAGGCCAAAGAAGATTCCGTCCAGATGTGATGGATAAAATTGAATAAGAAGTTCAAAAAATCAAAAGCGTCGGCTTCATCCGTGAGGAACAACATCCTGAATGGTTGGCCAACATTGTCCCCGTGACAAAGAAGAACGGGCAGATCAGGGTCTGTATTGACTATAGAGACCTGAATGGCGCATGCCCTAAAGATGAATTTCCGCTCCCCATACCAGAGGTAATGATTGATAACACCTGTGGATTCGAGCGAATGACATTCATGGATGGTTTCTCTGGCTACAATCAGATAAAGATGCATCCTGAGGATGAAAAACATACATCCTTGTTACACTGTCATGCCATTTGGTCTGAAAAATGCTGGTGCCACATATCAGAGGGCTATGATGAAAATATTCCAAGATATGCAGCACAAGACGGTTGAATGTTATGTTGATGACCTCGCCGTCAAAAGCAAAAGAAAAGAAGATCATCTCAAAGACCTTCGAGAAGTCTTCCTCCGGCTTCGCAAACACAAACTGCGAATGAATCCTTTGAAATGCTTCTTCAGCGTCTCGTCGGGTAAGTTCCTCGGATTCCTAGTTCGGAAAGCTGGAATAGAGCTTGACCCCACAAAAGTCAAAGCCATTCTAGAAATGCCCTCTCCAAGAACCTTGAGAGAACTCAAAGGGCTTCAAGGGAGATTGGCCTACATCAGACGGTTCATCTCCAATCTTTCGGGGGAAATGCCATCCATTCTCCCGATTGATGAAAAAAGGTGTAAACTTTGTCTGGGATGCTGACTGTGAAGCTGCTTTCCAAGACATCAAGTCATACCTGACAAAGCCTCCAGTGTTAGCTGCTCCTACCACTGGAAAACCATTCATCTTGTACACAAGAGCCCTTGATCACTCTTTGGGAGCTCTGCTTGCGCAAGAAAATGATCAAAGAAAAGAAGCTGCTCTATATTACCTCAGCCGCATGCTAGTAGGTGCAGAGCATCGCTACTCTCCAGTCGAAAAAGAATGCCTTGCAGTGATGTTCGCCGTACAAAAGTTGCGTTACTACTTGCTTTCCAACACAGTATACCTGGTCTCGAGGGTCAACCTCTTGAAGGTCCTTGTCACAAAGGCAGGTTCTCTCAATGCTCGACTGGCAAAATGGTCCATCCTTCTGTCACAATTTGATATTAGGTATGTACCACAAAAAGCAATCAAAGGGCAAGCTCTAGCGGACTTCCTCGCAGAGCATCCATTGCCTAAAGATTCTCTGCTTAGAGATGATCTCCCAGACGAACCAGTCTACAATGTGGAGACTTTCTCACAAAGTGCCTCCTGGGACATGTACTTTGACGGTGCAACCAGGACAAATGAAAAAAGACAGCTGATCTCGGGAGTTGGCATCCTCTTTGTTAGCCCCGACAAATACATGATTCCACACGCTTTCTCGCTACTGGAACCATGCACAAACAATGCAGCTGAATATCAAGCTCTGATCTTAGGATTAGAACTCGCCATCGAATCCGGTATCACCATGCTGGAAGTCTTTGGAGACTCTCAACTGATCGTCAACCAGATGAATCAGAAATTTGAAGTCAAGAAGCCAGATTTGCTGCCTTACTACAACAAGGCACAATCACTTCTGCAAAAGTTTGACATCTGTCACATCACCCACATTCGTAGAGGTGAAAACATACGTGCAGATGTTGGAAATAGGGTGGGCCTCTAGGATAGGTTTCAAAAACTTTTGATCCACTTGATACAGAGATCAACTATCCAGAAGGCTACCAATGTGTCCAAGATGCAAACCCTCTATCTCATCTATCATGATCAGTAATTCAATCTATCTAGGAGATAGAAAATCAGTAACACACATGCAACAAATAAATCTACAACATACAAGGAAGTAGATTATACCTTTGGAGCTCGGTTGGGCTCTAATGGAGAAGTTGCTACTTTCTTTGAAGACGAAACGCTTTCACTTAATCAAAGTAAGATCTCCAACACCTTGTGATCTTCCACGCTATATCCCGTTATCAAATTCTCTTCTCAAGGAGATGGGTGGGATCTCCTAAAGAAAACTACTAGAAAACTCTAAGCAACTAGAAGGAGAACTAGAAGGAGAAGAGTTTGTTGTGCAACACTTGCACAAGGAGAGATGGGCGTGAATTCCAATGAGGGAGATGAGTATGGACGTCCAGCCCATAAGCCTTCCCTTTTATAACCCATAACACCCTCTCCTACTAATTATTAATTAGAAGTTATACTTCCATTATAATTAGTAACTATCTTCTTTTACTATTACCACTATTAGAAGTCTCACTTCAAATAGAAATAGTATCTTTCTAATTCCTTCCTTTTAGAGTTTAAGTAGAATTAGTAACTTGGGCTAGCGTGGGGACCACTAGGGATTCCTTAGAAAGCTGGCTCCAACTGGGATACGTGACCCCACATCTCATGTGCAATCCGGGCCCACAGTTAATTGCAAATAACTCCACTATATAAATGCAATTGCACTCCAGTCTTAGGAATAAATTACATAGAAGACCCTAAACTTCCCTATTACCACAAGTAGGCCCCTCCATCAATATCCATGGATCAATTGGACCTGTCTTCCAAACTAGATCCATATCTTATTATCCTTGAGTCCCAATTAATTATAATGATCAATGGTACCTTTCCAATTAACTCTTAATCGGAATGGGTGTACACTTACCAATGATAAATCCATTAATTGGCATGAGGGGACATTAGAGATAGATTCCATCTTGACCATTAAATGTTCCCACAGATCTACTACCATATACCCAAATCACTAAGGTGTTGACCTATAGTTGGCCTCACTCATTGGTGACTCAAAGCAAATGAATAGATAGAAACTTGAGTCCATTAATGTCTCAGGATTGAGAGCTTACTGATAGGGAATTATGAGAGCAGACCTTAATATAAAGACAGTGTTTATAAGGTGCTTCTCATGGTCCTTCAATACATCCAATGTACCAGCACTATGATCCAGAATCTTTCATTCGGATGATCGAGACAAATCACACTATCGCATAGTGATCAAAATGCTGCAACCTTGTCAGTATGAGATGTCCAGTCTCATCACTGGTTGTGAAGATATTCAAGTATAAGATTTATTATACATGTCTCCCGTATGTGGATCTCATCCATACACATGTATTATATCTAGTATACTTATGGACTCCGGTTCATCTCATGAACCATTATGTCATTCGTATTGGTTATGTGCAAGTATATAATTAAACACCATTCATCTCATGAAATGGAAAGCATGAATATATTGATTAATAAAGAAATGAATCAATTTATTACATCATATGCTGGTATTGAGGCCATAAAACTAACAATCTCCCACTTGGGCTCAATGCCAGTCTGGTTGACATCTCATGCCCATCCTGTCTACATGCTGCTCAAAGACTTTGGTAGTCAAAGGCTTAGTAAAGGGATCTGCCAAATTGTCTGCAGAGGCTATCTTGGTGATAGCAATATCACCTCTCTGCACAATCTCTCTGACCAAGTGATACTTCCTCTGTACATGTTTTTGGCTCTTATGGCTCCTGGGTTCCTTGGACTGTGCGACTGCCCCGCTGCTGTCACAGTAAACTGTGAGCGGCTGTCGTGCCAAAGGTACCACTCCAAGTTTCAAAATGAATCTTTTGAGCCATATTGCTTCCTTAGCTGCTTCACATGCCACTACATATTCAGCCTCCGAGGTGGAATCAGCGGTACATTCCTGTTTAATACTCCTCCAGCTAATAGCTCCGCCACCAAGCATAAACACATATCCAGAAGTTGATTTCCTGGAATCCTTATCTGACATAAAGTCAGAATCCGTGTATCCGACTGGAATCAACTCATCACTGCCATAAATCAACATGTAATCTCTAGTCCTTCTCAAGTATTTGAGAATACATTTTACAGCAGTCCAGTGATCAGGCCCTGGGTTAGACTGATATCTACTGACTAGGCCCACTGCATGACAGATATCCGATCTAGTACATAGCATAGCATACATGAGGCTACCCACAGCCGAAGCATATGGTATTGCTCTCATTTGTTCCTTTTCCTCAGGTGTCTTGGGACACTGATCCTTGGAAAGGTTCATTCCATGCCTGAAAGGTGTGATACCTTTCTTGGAATCTTGCATAGCAAACCGTACCAGTACCTTATCTATGTACGCAGCTTGGGATAAGCCTATCATCCTATTTTTCCGGTCTCGATGGAGTTTAATCCCTAGGATGTAGCTTGCTTCTCCCAAGTCCTTCATATCAAAAGTCTTAGCCAGCCAAACTTTCACTGTTGACAACAGTCCTATGTCACTCCCTAGGAGTAGGATGTCATCGACATATAATATCAGAAAAACTACCCTGCCTCCTTCAGTTTTCATGTACACACATGACTCATCCGGATTTTGACAAAAACCAAAAGACTTGATTGCCTCGTCAAAACGGATGTTCTAACTTCGGGATGCCTGCTTCAGTCCATAAATAGACTTCTGCAACTTGCAAACTCTTTGCGCTTGGTTTCTAGCTACAAAACCGTCTGGTTGCATCATATAGATGTCTTCCTCAAGATGGCCGTTGAGAAACGCCGTCTTGACATCCATTTGCCAAATCTCGTAATCAAGATGAGCTGCAATGGATAAGAGTATCCTGATGGATTTGAGCATGGCTACCGGCGAGAAGGTTTCCTCATAATCGATGCCTTCTTTCTGAGTATAACCTTTCGCAACAAGCCTGGCCTTAAAGGTCTCCACTCTTCCATCCGGTCCTCTCTTTCTCTTGTAGACCCACTTGCACCCAATAGGTTTAATATTGGCAGGCAAGTCCACAAGTGTCCAGACCTGATTAGAGTACATCGACTCCATCTCAGCTTTCATAGCTTCCTGCCAACGTCCCGAGTCTATGTCATTGATTGCTTCATCATAGTTACAGGGATCTTGTCAGACCCCGACCCAGGTTTGGAATATTTAATTATATTTTAACCGTGATTAGTGGATAAGTGGGGTTAGTGGACGATTAGCTTATTTTATTAAGCTAGATTAGAAGGTTCGATTAGCTTTGAGAGCCATTGTTAGCCTTCGACTTAAGTTGACACGGGCCGGGGCGCCCGTGGATTGTGTGTGAAATTATTGAGTTTACTCATGATGCTTGTAAAATCCCAATTTATGTGTATTTCGACTTATTTCATCTAGATCGTCAACTTTCATGTTTTGGCCAACTTGATTTTGTGATCAGAAATCGCGTTTTTTCGAGAAAAAGGGCAAAATTGACATTTCACACAAAACCTGTACCCAAATTTCGAAAATTCCAGAAATTGTCAAAAATATATTTTTTGGAAAGTAGAAATTTCGCCGATCATTTTTGTCTTCTTCGTCGTTTTCGTTCGGGGCCCGCAAGTACCGTTTCTACCGCTGCTGAGGTGCCCACAATGGCTTGTCTCTTAAGAAGGGGACTCTTCCTCCTCTTTTTTCATTCCATTCCAGCAACTCTATGTGCTAGGGCTTTTCCTCTTCTCCCTTCTCACTCTCTCTCATCTGAAACTCTCACTTGGTGAGGTGCTCTTGGAGGATTGATCTCCTCAAACTCTTCCTCCCTCTTCAAGCTTCCCAAAGATACCATTCTTGAGGAGTTTGAGCTAAGAGAAGCCCCTTGTTCAAGCCTCTCTTCCTTGTTTGGGTTCCTCAAGGTTAGCAATAGCTTTCTAAACTCAAGATCCTTGCTTTCCTCTCCATTTGGAGTGTTTTAATCCCATTTGCTAAGGTTTTCATTGAGGATTCACAAATGTTGACATTTTAGGGTTTCTTGGGAAAATTTTGGGGTTTTTGTAGATTTGGAGCTTGAAGCTCTAAGGCTTGGTTTAAGGAGTGATTTTGATCTCATCTTGGCTAGAGGCAAGTATATTGCAGCAATTATGTGATGATTTCTCTCATTGGTTCTATTTCTTGATTTTCTTTTTTATGTTAATCTTCTTTAGTTTATGGTTTGTTTTGATTTAATGGACCATCTTAATAGTTATCTTAATTTATGTTATTGCTCTAGTATGCATTGGAAGTTGGTTCTCTTTATGGCTTCTTGGAGAGTTTGTTTCATTTGTTCAAATGGGTGTTCAAAGAAATGGATTCTTTTAAAAAGTGCTAAGTTTGTGTTAATTAGATAATTATGGATGATGGTTTAATGAATTGTGGAGGTTGAGAAGAGGCCCATTATGTTGTAGAATTGTGTATGGAAGAAAGGATTGGAAGGGAATGGAAATGAGTAAGAAAGGAGGAAGAAAAACAAAAAAAAAAGGAGTGATTTTCTGCACTCGGGCTGGACTGGGCAGGCCCAGTCCGCTCGAGCGACCCATTGGGTCGCTCGAGCGGACCAGGCACTGTCTGGGTCCGCTCGAGCGACCCACTGGGCCGCTCGAGCGACCCAGCTTCTGTCTGGGTCCGCTCGAGCGAGCCCAGCTCAGTCTGGGCTCGGGTCTGGGCCTGATTAAGGGACTAATTAAGGGTTGTTTGATGGCCCAATTGGAGATTTGATGAGCCCATTTTCTAGGTGTCTTTTGGGCCTGTTTTAAGGTCAATTCTCGGGCTGTTTTTGAGTCCTAATGTTGGGCTATTTATGACATGAATTGTGGGCTACTTTAGGGATTGTTTGGGCTTGTTTTCAATGGACTGTTTGAGCTTGGATATGGCCAGCTGTGGGCCTGATTAAAAGGGATTTAAATCTACTTCTAAGGAAGACTTATTCTATATAATTTCAAGTCCACTTCGGGCCTATGTCCAAGCTCAAGTCAGCCCCAAACTCTCTCCTATAAGTGAAGCCCATTCAACCTTTTACAAGCCTGGAATTCATGGTGAGAAGTGTCTTGGACTATGGCCCATACCATTTGAAAAACCCTCACGTCTAAATGTACACTTAATCCCTTATGATTGTCAATGATCTTCGGTGGCACCAAATCACTTTCTTGTAATGACAATAAAGGGGTCAAATGTATATCGAGACTACCCGCTTAGTTGACCGAACCATCATACATTCTTTTGTATAAAAAGACTTTTGTTTTAGTTCTTTCTCCAATTCTTTTATTGTTTTGAAGTGGGTTACCCCCATATTTTAGAAATGATGAAACTACTCACTTGTTTTGTTTGGCTTTGCCCCTATGCATTTGTTTGGAGTAGTTCTCTATCGACTTTGGAAATGTATCTTATAAATAGAATTGCATTTCTTCGAGGTTTCGGATTTTCACTAAAATGGCACCACTAGGCTTAGGTCACCTTGTCGGACTGATCATCCGGCTTGGGGTCTTTATTTTGTTTGCCAGCTGCAGTTTGGATTCCGTCTGTACCGACCATGGCAACGGTAATTATCCGGTCCCACGAGTAGTGGCTACGGTTCTGTTTGATGACGACTATGTCGTTCCGGTCCCACGATTAGTGGCTACGGTTTGTTTGCTCCGGTTACTTCGGTAACAGGAGAATATAGCTTTATGTGGGTTGCCATTGTTTTTATGCATTGATATTCATCTCATGGCATTTATTTATGTTACTCATCATGACATTGGATTTGTAAACCATCGAGATGTATCTTTTATCTTTACTTCGATATTGTTATTAATCGTGATTTCATCGTAGCTCTTACTTATCATGTTTTGTTTTACTTTCATCCTATTATTGTTGTAATTGCTTGCCAGACCGTCGTGTCTGACTCTCTCTTGTTTGGTGCCAGATGTCGAGCCCCTCGCGGTTGAGGCGCATTTCGAGGCGGAACCTATAGTTCCAGCGGAGGGCGAGTGGCGGCCCGATGACGTCGTTTAGACGTCGGGTTGCCCTGGAGCTGCGATCACATTTTTGGGGATTTCATGATATACATTTTGGGTTTTTGTCATGGCCATTGTTGGCTTATTTTCTTTTGGGAAATTTGTAATTAATGACTAACTTACTTTTGTATCAACGTTAAACTAACTTTGGGGCCTACAGTAAATGTTTCTCTTTTGATGCTAGTCTCTTGCGTTCTCATCTTATACCCGTTTGTGAGACTTTTATGTTTGCTACAATGCTTCCGCGTAAGTCATTTGTATGGAAGTGATTCTTATACATCACTATTGGATCGGATTCCGTGAATCCTTACCGCGGAAACCTGTGGAAACTAGCGTGTGCGGGCGGAATTTTCCGGCCCGTCGCGCCGCGTCCCCGGATTAAGGCCTCGTTTAGCGGGACCTCGGTCCGGGGGCGTGACAGGCTTGGTATCAGAGCGAGAAATATTTGAGGCAATTAAAATTGGATTAGAAACATAAGGACGTGGCAAGGATTCGTTAGCATTACCGTTAGTTAGCATCGATTTGGGATTGGGAACGCTTTATTATTATATCTTGTTGTACTAACAAGTTGTTTTGCAGCACTATGCCTCTGCGTCGACCTCCGGCAGGTGCGAATGCATCAGGTAGCAATCATGACAGCGAGATTGAAACCCGGTAACGGGTCAATTCCAACAACTCATGCAAATGTTAGTCGAACAACAGCAGCGAGCCAATGAAATCAAGCTCGATTTCAAGAACAAATGGCCAAGAAGGATGAGGAATTGACTCAAGTGCAAAGGCAACTGCTTGAAGTGTTGGGTAGAAGGCCGGAACCAGTAGCTAATGTGGAAGCGGTGCAGAATAGGGACCGAGATCCTAATATCCTATTTGAAAAGTTTAGAAAAAAGGGGTCCTAAAGAATTTACGGGTCAGGAAGACCCTTTGACAGCGGATGATTGGTTGGCTCATACCGAGAACATCTTCGACATTTTTGTATGTACAGGCAGACAGCGGGTTCACTTAGCAGCATCCATGTTTACTGGGTTGGCAGACATTTGGTGGAAGACTGTCAAGGAAGGCTATCAGAATATTGAAGATGGGATTGCTTGGGCCACTTTCAAGCAGCAGTTTAGTGAGAAATATGTCCCAGCACATATTAAGAGGCAAAAGGCCGCGGAGTTCCAGTTGCTTAAGCAAGAAGATATGACTGTCCTGGAATATCTTACAAAGTTTGAAAAGTTATCTCGCTATGCTCCAGAGTTGGTGGACACCGAGGAGAAAAAGATCACTAAGTTTATGGATGGGCTCAACCCCATTATTTTGAGAGATGCTTTGGGCGTGGTACCACCAACCACCTTTCAAGAGGCTATCAAAAGGGCCTACAGGTTCGAGGATATAAACAATCAGATTATTAAGGACAACCAAAGGAAGAGGCAGCAGTTTCAGAGTGGGCAGAAATCATACCAAGGAAAGAAGCAAAAGAAACAGCAGAATGCTCCAACTCAAGGCGGGTGTGAGCATTGTGGCAAGAATCACCCTTCTCAGCAGTGTTATCGGATTTCAGGTGCATGCTTTAAGTGTGGTAGCTCAGACCACCAAGTGAAGGATTGCCCGAACAATAGGAACCAGGGCAATAGGGCACCTCAGCAGCCGCCAAGGCAAGCCCCTCAACAAAATCAACAAGTAGTTCAGAATCCACCAAGGCAGCAGCAGAACCAGCAGCCCCGTCAACAGCCACAGAACCAGAATGCCCGTCCACAGCAGCAACATAGGAATATGCAGCTTGGGAGGCCAAATCAGAATCAGAATAGACCTCGTCAGCAAGGCCGTCTCAATCATATCAATCAAGTGGATGCAGAAGCGGCGGGTGATGTTGTGGAAGGTAAACTCCTAATTTGTGATGTAGAAGCTAAAGTGTTGTTTGACCCGGGATCTACCCATTCTTTCTTATCCCTTGTGTTTGCTAAGAAGATTAGTGTACCTGTTAGAGAGTTAGAGTTTGTTTTGACTGTTACTACTCCGGTAGGGAAGCAAGTGGTGTGTAGTACTTTTTACACTGGCTGTCCAGTGAAGATAGGAGAAGTCATTTTCCCTGCAGATCTTATTACCTTAGTTATGCATGACTTCGATGTTATTCTAGGCATGGATTGGCTAGCAGGTCATCATGCCTCCATGGATTGCTATAGTAAGACCATCATGTTTAGGTTGGATGGGTCGTCCTCCGGAGTGAAGTTTCAGGGAGAGAAAAGGATTTCCCCAGTTAGGTTCATTTCAGCTCTCTTTGCAGCTAAGTTGTTGAGGTCAGGTTGTGAGGGATTTATTGCTTTTGTTTCCAAGGACGAACAGTCCCTAGGGGTGGAGAATATTCCGATAGTGTGTGAGTTTCCCGATGTTTTTCCAGAAGAGATTCCAGGGTTACTACCTGTCAGAGAAGTTGAGTTTACAATAGAGTTGGTGCCAGGAACTGCTCCGATTTCCATTGCTCCTTATAGGATGGCTCCAGCGGAGTTAGGTGAATTGAAGTTGTAATTGCAAGAGTTGCTAGATAAAGGCTTTGTTAGGCCAAGTGTTTCCCCATGGGAAGCCCCAGTACTTTTTGTCAAGAAGAAAGATGGAAGTTTGAGGATGTGTATAGACTATAGGAAGTTGAATCAAGTGACCATTAAGAACAAGTACCCTTTGCCTAGGATAGACGAGTTGTTTGATCAGTTGCAAGGTGCAAAGTTTTTCTCGAAGATAGATTTGAGGTCCGGATACCATCAGTTGAGGGTTAGAGAATCAGACATCCCGAAGACAGCTTTTTCGAACTAGATATGGGCACTATGAGTTTTTGGTGATGCCCTTTGGACTGACGAATGCGCCAGCGGTATTCATGGCTCTCATGAACAAGATTTTCGCACCCTATCTAGATCTGTTCACCGTCGTTTTCATTGATGATATTCTAGTGTATTCCAAGTCAAGAGAAGATCATGAGCAGCATTTGAGGACTTCTTTGCAGTTGTTGAGAGATAACCAGTTGTACGCGAAGCTTGGGAAGTGTGAGTTTTGGTTAGAACAAGTCTCTTTTCTTGGTCACATTATTTCTGAAGAAGGGCTAGCAGTTGACCCATCAAAGATTGAAGTAGTTATCAATTGGGAGAGACCGAAAAATGTGACAGAGATTAGAAGTTTTCTGGGTTTGGCAGGCTATTATAGGAGATTTGTTCAAGGCTTTTCGTCTATTGCAGCACCATTGACTAAGTTAACCCGAAAGAATGTGCCATTTGTATGGTCAGAGAAGTGTGAAGCTAGTTTTGAAGAGTTAAAGAAGAGGTTGACTTCAGCGCCTGTCCTCACCTTACCTTCGGGGAGTGGTGGTTTTGTTATCTTTACGGATGCTTCAGGAGTTGGACTCGGTTGTGTGTTGATGCAAAATGGAAATGTGATTGCATATGGCTCGAGGCAATTAAAGGAACATGAAAAGAAATATGCAACGCACGATTTGGAGTTAGCGGTCATAGTTTTCGCGTTGAAGATGTGGAGACACTACTTGTACGGAGAAAAGTTTGAAGTTCATTCGGATCACCGTAGTCTCCAGTACTTATTCTCTCAGAAGGAATTAAATATGAGGCAAAGAAGGTGGATGGAGTACATCAAGGACTACGATTTTCCGATCATCTATCATCCGGGGAAAGTGAACGTAGCGGCTGATGCGTTGAGCAGGAAATCAGTTTGTTTGGCTAGTTTGCATGGGTTTTACAATTTTAGCAATTTGAGGATTTGGGAGTAGAGTTCCAACCTTTGAGAGAAGGAGTTGTGTTAGCAAATATGATAGTGTCCGAACCAGTCTTCATTCAGAAAATTAAGGACAATCAGATGCAAGATCCAGACTTGGCTAAAATTGTGGAGCATATCTCGGAAAGGCCAGATTTTCAGATGTTGGATGGAGTTTTGTACTTCCGTGGCAGACTTTGTGTTCCTAAAGTAGACAATTTGAAAGATGACATTATGGTAGAGGCTCATAATACGAGGTATTCAGTGCACCCAGGGAGTACGAAGATGTACCAAAATTTGAAGAGTCGTTTTTGGTGGAACAATATGAAGAGAGAGATAGCAGCCTTTGTGTCTAGATGTATGACTTGTCAATTAGTGAAGGCAGAACATCAGAAACCACTTGGTCTTTTGCAACCGTTAGAAATCCCAGAGTGGAAATGGGAGCACCTGACAATGGATTTTGTATCAGGTTTACCGAATACAAGCAAGGGGAACAATGCCATTTGGATCATAGTGGATCGGTTAACGAAGTCGGCACACTTTATTCCTTTGAAGACCGGTAAGAAGATGCACATGTTGGCTTTAGCGCAAGCTTTTGTTAAGAGATCGTTAGTCATCATGGTCAGCCGGTTTCCATCACTTCAGATCGGGATAGTAGATTTGTTTCGAGGTTTTGGAAGACTTTGCATGAATCGATGGGAACGAAGCTTCAATTCAGTACAGCGTACCACCCGCAGACGGTATGGTCAGTCGGAAAGGACTATTCAGACCCTTGAGGATATGCTTAGGGCTTGTGTCCTTGATTTCAAGAATCAGTGGGACGAGAATCTACCGCTTTGTGAATTTGCCTACAATAATAGTTACCATTCAAGCATAGGAATGGCCCCTTTTGAAGCGCTATATGGCAGGAAGTGTAGAACCCCCGTGTGTTGGGAAGAAGTCGGAGAACGCAGTTTTCATGGTCCATCTTTAGTTGAGGAAACAAGTGATAAAGTCAGAATTATCCATGAGAGATTGAAGATTGCGAGGAGCCGACAGAAGAGCTATGCCGATGTTCGAAGAAAGGATCTCCAATTCCAAGTTGGAGACAAAGTATTCTTAAAGGTATCTCCGGTCAGAGGGACATTGAGATTTGGGCAGAAAGGCAAATTGTCTAAGGGATTTATTGGACCGTATGAGATCTTGAGTCGAATCGGGGAAGTGGCATACAGATTAGCTTTGCCTCCAGAACTGTCGGGTGTGCATAACGTGTTTCACGTATCAATGCTAAGGAAGTATGTTTCAGACCCTTCGCACGTGCTACAACATGAGCCGTTGGATGTCAGAGAGGATGCCACCTACATCGAAAAACCGGCAGAGATTATTGACACCAAAGAGCAAGAACTGAGGAATAGGACAATTCAGTGGGTAAAAATTCGTTGGGAGAATCATGGACCAGAAGAAGCCACTTGGGAGCTTCGTGAGCAAGTTCAAAAGAAGTACCCTCAGCTATTCCCAGAGGTTAGTGATCATTTGGAGGACCAAATGTGATTCTTAGGGGTGGAGGATGTCAGACCCCGACCCAGGTTTGGAATATTTAATTATATTTTAACCGTGATTAGTAGATAAGTGGGGTTAGTGGACGATTAGCTTATTTTATTAAGCTAGATTAGAAGGTTTGATTAGCTTTGAGAACCATTGTTAGCCTTCGACTTAAGTTGACACGGGCCGGGGCACCCGTGGATTGTGTGTGAAATTATTGAGTTTACTCATGATGCTTGTAAAATCCCAATTTATGTGTATTTCGACTTATTTCATCTAGATCGTCAATTTTCATGTTTTGGCCAACTTGATTTTGTGATCAGAAATCGCGTTTTTCGAGAAAAAGGGCAAAATTGACATTTCACACAAAACCTGTACCCAAATTTCGAAAATTCCAGAAATTGTCAAAAATATACTTTTTGGAAAGAAGAAATTTCGCCGATCATTTTTGTCTTCTTCGTCGTTTTCGTTCGGGGCCCGCAAGTACCGTTTCTAGGCTTGTGAAGATCGGGGCCCACAATGGCTTGTCTCTTAAGAAGGGGACTCTTCCTCCTCTTTTTTCATTCCATTCCAGCAACTCTATGTGCTAGGGCTTTTCCTCTTCTCCCTTCTCACTCTCTCTCATCTGAAACTCTCACTTGGTGAGGTGCTCTTGGAGGATTGATCTCCTCAAACTCTTCCTCCCTCTTCAAGCTTCCCAAAGATACCATTCTTGAGGAGTTTGAGCTAAGAGAAGCCCCTTGTTCAAGCCTCTCTTCCTTGTTTGGGTTCCTCAAGGTTAGCAATAGCTTTCTAAACTCAAGATCCTTGCTTTCCTCTCCATTTGGAGTGTTTTAATCCCATTTGCTAAGGTTTTCATTGAGGATTCACAAATGTTGACATTTTAGGGTTTCTTGGGAAAATTTTTGGGGTTTTTTGTAGATTTGGAGCTTGAAGCTCTAAGGCTTGGTTTAAGGAGTGATTTTGATCTCATCTTGGCTAGAGGCAAGTATATTGCAGCAATTATGTGATGATTTCTCTCATTGGTTCTATTTCTTGATTTTCCTTTTTATGTTAATCTTTTTTAGTTTATGGTTTGTTTTGATTTAATGGACCATCTTAATAGTTATCTTAATTTATGTTATTGCTCTAGTATGCATTGGAAGTTGGTTCTCTTTATGGCTTCTTGGAGAGTTTGTTTCATTTGTTCAAATGGGTGTTCAAAGAAATGGATTCTTTTAAAAAGTGCTAAGTTTGTGTTAATTAGATAATTATGGATGATGGTTTAATGAATTGTGGAGGTTGAGAAGAGGCCCATTATGTTGTAGAATTGTGTATGGAAGAAAGGATTGGAAGGGAATGGAAATGAGTAAGAAAGGAGGAAGAAAAACAAAAAAAAAAGGAGTGATTTTCTGCACTCGGGCTGGACTGGGCAGGCCCAGTCCGCTCGAGCGACCCACTGGGTCGCTCGAGCGGACCAGGCACTGTCTGGGTCCGCTCGAGCGACCCACTGGGCCGCTCGAGCGACCCAGCTACTGTCTGGGTCCGCTCGAGCGAGCCCAGCTCAGTCTGGGCTCGGGTCTGGGCCTGATTAAGGGACTAATTAAGGGCTGTTTGATGGCCCAATTGAAGATTTGATGAGCCCATTTTCTAGGTGTCTTTTGGGCCTGTTTTAAGGTCAATTCTCGGGCTGTTTTTGAGTCCTAATGTTGGGCTATGTATGACATGAATTGTGGGCTACTTTAGGGATTGTTTGTGCTTGTTTTCAATGGACTGTTTGAGCTTGGATAAGTCCAGCTGTGGGCCTGATTAAAAAGGGATTTAAATCTACTTCTAAGGAAGACTTATTCTATATAATTTCAAGTCCACTTCGGGCCTATGTCCAAGCTCAATTCAGCCCCAAACTCTCTCCTATAAGTGAAGCCCATTCAACCTTTTACAAGCCTAGAATTCATGGTGAGAAGTGTCTTGGACTATGGCCCATACCATTTGAAAAACCCTCACGTCTAAATGTACGTTTAATCCCTTATGATTGTCAATGATCTTCGGTGGCACCAAATCACTTTCTTGTAATGACAATAAAGGGGTCAAATGTATATCGAGACTACCCGCTTAGTTGACCGAACCATCATACATTCTTTTGTATAAAAAGACTTTTGTTTTAGTTCTTTCTCCAATTCTTTTATTGTTTTGAAGTGGGTTACCCCCATATTTTAGAAATGATGAAACTACTCACTTGTTTTGTTTGGCTTTGCCCCTATGCATTTGTTTGGAGTAGTTCTCTATCGACTTTGGAAATGTATCTTATAAATAGAATTGCATTTCTTCGAGGTTTCGGATTTTCACTAAAATGGCACCACTAGGCTTAGGTCACCTTGTCGGACTGATCATCCGGCTTGGGGTCTTTATTTTGTTTGCCAGCTGCAGTTTGGATTCCGTCTGTACCGACCATGGCAACGGTAATTATCCGGTCCCACGAGTAGTGGCTACGGTTCTGTTTGATGACGACTATGTCGTTCCGGTCCCACGATTAGTGGCTACGGTTTGTTTGCTCCGGTTACTTCGGTAACAGGAGAATATAGCTTTATGTGGGTTGCCATTGTTTTTATGCATTGATATTCTTCTCATGGCATTTATTTATGTTACTCATCATGACATTGGATTTGTAAACCATCGAGATGTATCTTTTATCTTTACTTCGATATTGTTATTAATCGTGATTTCATCGTAGCTCTTACTTATCATGTTTTGTTTTACTTTCATCCTATTATTGTTGTAATTGCTTGCCAGACCGTCGTGTCTGACTCTCTCTTGTTTGGTGCCAGATGTCGAGCCCCTCGCGGTTGAGGCGCATTTCGAGGCGGAACCTATAGTTCCATCGGAGGGCGAGTGGCGGCCCGATGACGTCGTTTAGACGTCGGGTTGCCCTGGAGCTGCGATCACATTTTTGGGGATTTCATGATATACATTTTGGGTTTTTGTCATGGCCATTGTTGGCTTATTTTCTTTTGGGAAATTTGTAATTAATGACTAACTTACTTTTGTATCAACGTTAAACTAACTTTGGGGCCTACAGTAAATGTTTCTCTTTTGATGCTAGTCTCTTGCGTTCTCATCTTATACCCGTTTGTGAGACTTTTATGTTTGCTACAATGCTTCCGCGTAAGTCATTTGTATGAAAGTGATTCTTATACATCACTATTGGATCGGATTCCGTGAATCCTTACCGCGGAAACCTGTGGGGAACTAGCGTGTGCGGGCGGAATTTTCCGGCCCGTCGCGCCGCGTCCCCGGATTAAGTCCTCGTTTAGCGGGACCTCGGTCCGGGGGCGTGACAGATCTTGTTCTTGCTCTTCCGGGATTGCCTCGTAAGACTCTCCCAAAAGAGAGAACCTCACAGGGGGTCTGATAATTCTCCCACTACGACGAGGCACTGGTGTAACTACTGGGTCAGGAGAGGGTGGATTCTCTTCAAGTTCGGTTATTTTTGGATTTGGAATTGTTTGTTCTTGAATTTCTTCCAAGATAACCTTTTCTAAAGATTTCCGGTCATTCATATAATCTTCCTCCAGAAAAACCGCATTGGTGCTGACAAGCACCTTTTGCTCTCTGGGATTATAGAATAACCAACCTTTAGTTCCTTTGGGATATCCTATAAAAGTGCATACTTCCGACCTTGTTTCCAACTTATCCGTCTTAACTTTTAGCACGTGTGCCGGACAACCCCAAATGTGTAAATGTTGTAGACTAGGCTTTCGCCCAGACCACAACTCCCGGGGAGTCATAGGTGTTGGAATTTGAAATGACTTGAGAAGTCTTGAAGAAGATAATCTCAAGTATTGATTTGAGTTGGAATTATTGTCAACACATTGTCACAAGCATGATGATAGTAGGCTAAGTGTTGATAGAGCTTAAAAGAAGAATCAGAGTTGAAACAGTCAGGAATTCAGAATTCCTGAAGCAGAGCATTCGGTCGACCGAGCACCCCATACGGTCGACCGAGCAAAGAGAAACCTGCAGAAACAGATTCAGGTAGTTCCCAGTTATTTTCGTGACACAGTGTGTCTTCGGTCGACCGGGACCCCAGGATGTCGACCGAGCATGAAAGTTGTCTGATTCCAGACAGTGTATGATGTCGACCGAGCAACACAGGATGTCGACCGAGCACGGGAACCAGAGTTGCGCAGAATTAGAAGTTGTGCACGAAAATTCAGCATTCTTTATTATTTCGTTTGGGACTCTTTCTAAGCAAATTGTAGCCGAATTTGGAGACTTGCTAGGGTTATTAAGACCTATAAAAAGGCATGTATGGGTCGTTCATAAACACACCAGAAGAGAGAAAGAAGAGAAGAGAAAAGAGAGAGAGTTTTTGAGAGAATAGAGTGCTGTTGCTGTGTGCTGTTGTGCTGCATCTT
Source organism: Litsea cubeba (assembly GCA_012931725.1). NCBI lineage: Eukaryota > Viridiplantae > Streptophyta > Magnoliopsida > Laurales > Lauraceae > Litsea > Litsea cubeba. Next base: position 88,455,285 of record CM022949.1, on the reverse strand, counting down.
TCTACAGCAAGTAAGGACGAGGATGTGCTCTTGAAGATGGTGTTTCGTCCATAAGATAAGTGTCTCTCTGTTTATGTTTAATTTTTAATTTGTAAGGGATTGAGAGAGAGAGAATTGTAGAGGGGAAGGGCTGTAGACAGAGTTAATCTTCTATTCTGTTTTTACATCAAGTTGGTGCTTGGTGTTTGGGGTTTGGTGATCCTATCTGTGGGTGCAGATAAATTGTAAAGGGAGTCGGTGCTTCCTAGATAGTTGGTGCTATCTGAAACTAAGGGTTGGTGCTCTTTGTCGTTGGTGCGACTAAATAAGATTCAGATCTGTCCCGGATTGGTGTTCGGACAGTCTTTGAACCGTGGACGTAGCCTTTCGGTGAACCACGTTAAATCTGGTGTCATTGTGTGGTTTGACTTTTTTTGTTGTTGAATTGGACCTGTTTTTAGAGATCACTGATTCACCCCCCCCTCTCAGTGATCGCGATATCCAACAATTGGTATCAGAGCGAGGCTCCCTTGATCAGTTTAATACGCTAAGGGTGATCTCTTGTCAAATCACATGGCAGTCAATACAGGGAATTTGAAAGCACCTCTGTTTGATGGTTCTAATTACTCGTTTTGGAAGATTAGGATGCAAGCCTTCATCAAATCTCTTGGCTATGATGTTTGGGAGGCTGTCAGAGCCGGTTACAATGCTGCCACCGTACCCAATGATACTGCATCGAAGAAGTTGGCAGACAATGACTCCAAGGCGCAGAATGCACTCTTTAGTGGCCTTGTGGACAGCGAGCTTGTCAAAGTAATTGCATGCAAAACAGCCAAGGAAATTTGGGACAAGTTGCAAAGCATACATGAAGGTGATGAGAAGATTAAAGAAGCCAAATTGCAAACTCATCGCTCTCAATTCGAGTCTCTTCGCATGGAGGAAAGCGAGAATGTTGACTCGTATATGCAACGAGTGAATGAAGTCACGAATGACATTCGTGGACTAGGGGAGGAGATTAAAGAGCCGGTCATCGTCAAAAAGGTTCTAAGATCTCTTCTTCCCCGGTTTGATTCAAAAGTCTCAGCCATCGAAGAAGCCAAAGATCTGAATGCATTTTCCATGGATGAATTACATGGTTCTCTAACTGCCTATGAGATGCGCATAGGAAAGACGTCTTCATCTGATAAAGAAGCGGCCTTCAAAGTTCAGAAAAAGGCAAAAGAGACTGCTGGTCATGATGTTGATTCTGATGATGATGAGCTTGAGGCTCAATTTGTTAGAAAGTTGAAGAAAGGAAGCAATGGCAAGTACAAAGGGAAGCTACCCTTTAAATGCTTCAATTGTGGAGGTGTTGGTCACTTTGCTGCGAAGTGTCCGCTAAAAGAAGACAATGATAATGACTCTTATGCTGAAAAGAGTAAAGGAAAGAGAAATTTCAGAAAAAGGGGCAAAGCTAAAAACTTTCTATGTCAACAAGATGACAGCACGTCTGAAACTTCAGACGATGATGAATCAACCGAAGCTCTCTTCATGGTCACTGTTGAAGAAGAAGAAGAGCTAGATCCGGAAGAGGAAGAGGAGGCTGAAGTCAATCTCGAAGAGGAACTCATAGCCGCACTTGAGGAGCTTAGCATGGAACGCAAATCAAGTAAGAAAAATCTAAAACTTCTCCATGAATCCGAAAGTTCTATTATTGCTTTGAAAACTCAAGTAGAAGAATATAAAAGAATGGTAGAAGTCCTTGAAAACCAAATAAGTATCAAAAAGGAAGAGGCTATGAAACTTGAAACTGAGATCGCTAGAGCAAAGGCTGAAAATTTGGAAAATAGCAAAAAACTCAAAGCGCTCCAAGCGATTGAAGGGACTATGAAACTCGATGAACTACTGAAAGTTCAAAGACCAGCCCACTTCAGATTTGCTCTAGGATTTGAGAAAGGTGAATCCTCTAAGATTGCACCTCCTGAAAAGAAAAAGTTTGTGAAGCAAGTCACTGCACCTTCTAACTCTATGAAGCCCACTCAACCTAGAAAGGAGTCCATTCCTGTTAGAAAGGTAATGAAGACTAACCAGCCACAAAGAAGATACAAATTCTATGGTTATTGCTTTCATTGTAATATGTTTGGACATAAAAGAGCTGATTGTAGATTCTATGTTAGAAACAGCCCACTTGTGACTAGGAACCCTTTTTCAATCCTAAATAGCCACAAAATTAAGTGCCATAAGTGCTATAATTATGGACACTTGGCTAGAGATTGTAGGTTGCATATTGCTAACAAATTTCAGGTTGAAAAGAAACCCAAGTTAGTCAAGGCTTGGAGAGCAAAGCAAAGTGCAGAAAGTCCCAAAGAATCTCTCATTGTGCAAACGGCATTCAATGCACAAAAGAAGGCAGCACCATGGGTCCTTGATAGTGGTTGTTCAAGCCATATGACTGGTGATAAAGAGAAATTCATCAAATTACAGCACTATGAAGGCGGTTCAGTGAAGTTTGGCAACAATGATGGTGCCAAAATCTGCGGAAAAGGTGTTATTCAGCTTATGGCAAACAAGATCAGATCGGAAGAAGTCTTATATGTGTCTGGATTGAGACACAACCTGCTTAGTGTGAGCCAGATCTGTGACAAGGGTCACGAAGTTATCTTCACAAAGAATGGGTTTGCCATCAAGAAGAGTAGCAACGGCAAAACAGTGGCAACTGGATCAAGAACTGCTGGAAATCTCTATACATTGTCAGATGGAGCTGAAAAGACCTGCTTGATGAGTCGAACAGAGGAAAGTTGGTTGTGGCACAAACGCCTTGGGCATCTAAGCTTTGATAACATGTCAAAGATTTGCAATTCAAAGGCTGTAAGAGGCATGTCTACAGTTGAAAAACCTTCCAATCCCATTTGCGACTCTTGCCAAAAGGGAAAGCAAACGAGGGTTATGTTCAAGTCAAAGGAGCATCATTCCAAGAAACCTCTTGAGCTAGTGCACACTGATCTCTGTGGACCGATGCGAACTCAAAGCACCAATGGAGATAAGTATTTCATGTTATGCATTGATGATTATACTCGTATGACATGGGTATTGTTTCTTAAGCATAAGCATCAAGCACTTGATTGTTTTAAAGTGTTTAAAGCACAGGTTGAAAATCAATTGGAAAAAACGTATCAAGATTTTAAGGTCTGATCGTGGAGGCGAGTTCACATCTGAAGAGTTCACTAAATATTGTGAACATCATGGCATTCAAAGACAGTACTCAGCCCCTAGAACTCCACAGCAAAATGGAGTTGTGGAACGGAAGAATCGCACCGTACAAGAGATGGCTCGTACGATGCTAAGTGAAAGCAAGATGGCTGACAAGTATTGGAAAGAGGCAATTCACACGGCTGTATATATTCAAAATCGATGCTTGATCAGGCCACATGATGTCAAAACTCCCTATGAGCTATGGTTTGGAAGAAAAGCAACAGTCAAGCACTTCAGAGTCTTCAGCAGCAAGTGTTACATCAAGCGGCTCGAACAAAATCCGGGCAAATTTGAAGAAAGAGCTGACGAAGGTATATTTCTGGGTTACTCCTCTACTAGCAAGGCATATAGGTGTCTTAATAAAAGAACCAGAAAAATCATAGAAAGTGCTGATGTGAGAATAGATGAGAATGTTGAACCAAAGAATGCAACTCATAATGACAGTCCAGTTTATGAGGACTCGAGTGAGATTGATGATGAGATGGCTGAATCTAATGATTCTGAGAAATCAAAGGATGACTCAGAAGATACTTCACCTAAGAAGCACAGCACTTGGGTAGAGCAACACCCTAAGGATCAAATCATTGGAGATCCTAAGGCAGGCGTTCAAACTAGACAAAGTGTAGTTAGCAATTACTCACTTGTGTCCACCATTGAACCCAAGACTGTGGCTGAAGCCAGTCTCGATGAAAGTTGGTTGAAATCTATGCATGAGGAGTTGGAGCAAATTGAGAAGAACTCCACATGGGAACTTGTTCCTAGACCTACTGATAAGAATGTTATTGGTACTAAATGGGTCTTTCGGAATAAGCTGAATGAAGATGGTCAAGTCATTAGAAACAAAGCAAGGTTGGTTTGTAAAGGCTATGCTCAAGTTGAAGGCATAGATTTTGAAGAGACCTTTGCACCGGTGGCTCGTCTGGAAGCTATTCGTATGTTTCTTGCATTGGCAGCATACAAAACCTTCAAGGTATTTCAGATGGACGTAAAGTCAGCTTTCTTGAATGGTTTACTTGAAGAAGAGGTCTACATTGAGCAACCTGATGGTTTTCTCATCAGCAAAAATTCAGATCTAGTGTGCAAGTTGAAAAAGGCTCTTTATGGACTGAAACAAGCGCCAAGGGCATGGTATGCAAGGCTGGATCTCTATCTCCGCAAGATCGGTTTTGGAAAAGGAATGGTTGACAGCAATCTGTATGTCAAAACTGAGTTAAGCAAACAGCTGGTTGTCATTGTTTATGTTGATGACATAATCTTTGGTGGCAATGATGAGGAGATGTGCAGGAATTTTGCTGAAGAGATGAAGAAAGAATTTGAAATGTCGATGCTTGGAGAACTAAAGTTCTTTCTTGGTTTACAAGTTCAGCAGCTGAAACATGGAATCTTCATATCACAAATGAAGTACATTAAGGAAATGCTGAAACGGTTCAATATGGAAGACAGCAAGCCAGTGAGCACACCAATGTCAACGAACACGAAGCTTAGCAAAGATGATAAGGCCTCGTCCGTTGATCATACCACCTATCGCTCTATGATAGGAAGCTTGCTCTACTTGACTGCTACAAGACCAGATCTTCTACAAGCAGTATGTATGGTTGCACGTTTTCAAGCAGCACCAACTGAAACGCACCTTACAGCAGTGAAAAGAATCTTTCGATATCTGAAAGGTACTATGGAGCTTGGTATCTGGTATCCCAAAGGAAAATCCTTCACTCTTGTTGCATATTCTGATGCCGATTGGGCTGGATGCGTAGATGATCGCAAGAGTACTAGCGGCGGCGCATTTTATCTTGGAGAAAGATTAGTTGCTTGGCATAGTAAGAAGCAAGACTCAGTATCCCTTTCGACAGCGGAAGCGGAATATATTGCAGCGGCAACTTGTTGTACGCAAGTGTTATGGATGCGGCAAATGCTCTCTGTTCTAGGAGTTCCTACAACGGATCCTACGCCGATCCTATGTGACAACACGAGTGCAATTCATATATCTAAGAATCCTGTTCAGCACTCTCGAACAAAACATGTAACAATTCGTTATCATTTTCTTAAAGATAAAGTTGCTGATGGAGAGGTCAAGTTGGAATATGTTCCAACAACTGAGCAAGTGGCTGATATTTTCACGAAACCTCTGCCAAAGGAAGTCTTCGAGTATCTCCGGAAAAAGTTAGGAGTTACTCACTCTCCTAAACCGTAGGAGTTGTGCTTGAAAGGGGGAGCAATGCATTCATTGAATATCCTATTCGCTCCTCGGTTTGGTCCCTTTGGACTTGTTGTCAAAGGGGGAGAGATGTTATGCTATGATAGCAAGGAGAGATGTTATGCTATGAAAGCTAGGGGGAGATTGTTGACAGTGCATGGTTGTTATTTCAGAATTTCAGAATTGGTTCCAAGTAAGTGTTGAAAAGAACTTGGAAGAGATGCAAGCTGGAGTTAAAAGTGTTGAAGTTCCAATAGTGTTGCCAACAATTCCAAAGGGGGAGATTGTTGGAATTTGAAATGACTTGAGAAGTCTTGAAGAAGATAGTATCTCAAGTATTGATTTGAGTTGGAATTATTGTCAACACATTGTCACAAGCATGATGATAGTAGGCTAGTGTTGATAGAGCTTAAAAGAAGAATCAGAGTTGAAACAGTCAGGAATTCAGAATTCCTGAAGCAGAGCATGCGGTCGACCGAGCACCCCATGCGGTCGACCGAGCAAAGAGAAACCTGCAGAAACAGATTCAGGTAGCTCCCAGTTATTTTCGTGACACAGTGTGTCTTCGGTCGACCGGGACCCCAGGATGTCGACCGAGCACGAAAGTTGTCTGATTCTAGACAGTGTATGATGTCGACCGAGCAACACAGGATGTCGACCGAGCACGGGAACCAGAGTTGCGCAGAATTAGAAGTTGTGCACGAAAATTCAGCATTCTTTATTATTTCGTTTGGGACTCTTTCTAAGCAAATTGTAGCCGAATTTGGAGACTTGCTAGGGTTATTAAGACCTATAAAAAGGCATGTATGGGTCGTTCATAAACACACCAGAAGAGAGAAAGAAGAGAAGAGAAAAGAGAGAGAGTTTTTGAGAGAATAGAGTGCTGTTGCTGTGTGCTGTTGTGCTGCATCTTTCTACAGCAAGTAAGGACGAGGATGTGCTCTTGAAGATGGTGATTCGTCCATGAGTTAAGTGTCTCTCTGTTTATGTTTAGATTTCAATTTGTAAGGGATTGAGAGAGAGAGAATTGTAGAGGGGAAGGGCTGTAGACAGAGTTAATCTTCTATTCTGTTTTTACATCAAGTTGGTGCTTGGTGTTTGGGGTTTGGTGATCCTATCTGTGGGTGCAGATAAATTGTAAAGGGAGTCGGTGCTTCCTAGATAGTTGGTGCTATCTGAAACTAAGGGTTGGTGCTCTTTGTCGTTGGTGCGACTAAATAAGATTCAGATCTGTCCCGGATTGGTGTTCGGACAGTCTTTGAACCGTGGACGTAGCCTTTCGGTGAACCACGTTAAATCTGGTGTCATTGTGTGGTTTGACTTGTTTTGTTGTTGAATTGGACCTGTTTTTAGAGATCACTGATTCACCCCCCCCCCCCCCTCTCAGTGATCGCGATATCCAACAATAGGTACAGACTTAGATGGTACGAGGTTTAGTATGTACATTGCAGTGTCTAAGGCAAAACCCCAAAAGAAAATAGGTAATCCTGAGAAACTCATCATAGACCTGATCATATCTAAAAGAGTCCGGTTCCTTCTTTCTGCTACTCCATTCTGTTGAGGCATACCAGGAGCAGACAACTGGGATAGAATCCCATTCTCTGATAAGTATCCCATAAATTCAGCAGAGAGATATTCTCCTCCTCGATCTGATCGAAGAGTCTTGATACTTTTACCTAATTGCTTTTCCGCTTCCGCTCGAAACTCTTTGAACTTTTCAAAAGCCTCGGACTTGCGGTGCATAAGGTATATGTATCCATATCTTGAGTAATCATCGGTGAAAGTGATGAAGTACTCATATCCTCCTCTGGCTCTAATGTTTATGGGTCCACACACATCAGTATGAACTAATTCCAATAAATCTTTGGCCCTATTGCCTTTAGATGAAAAAGGTCTTTTGGTCATTTTGCCTTCCAAACAGGACTCGCATACAGGCATTGGTTCTACCACCAATGAAGGCAAGATACCATCTTTCACTAGCCTGTCAATTCCTGTTTAGGTTTATATGACCTAGCCTCAGGTGCCAAAGTTTTGTTGGATTAGATGAAGGTGATTTCCTCTTTAATGATGGTCTATTAATTGTTTCGGTATCATGTATCTCATACATTGTGGGAGTTAACAGATAAAGTCCATTGATTACCTTGCCAGAACAAATAAAAGTACCGTTCCTCTTTATGACAACTTCAGTACCAAAAGTAATAGAATAACTTTTATTCACCAAACTAGAAACTGAAATTAAATTCCGTCGTAAAGACGGTACATATAGAGTGTCTGACAAAACCAATTTATTATCTGAAAAACATAAAGCAATAACTCCTACTGAAACCGCTCCTGCCTTAGCATCAGATCCTAGGTTGAGAATGATCTCCCCATCACTTAGCCTCCTGGTTTCCTTGAACCCCTGCAACGAGTTACATATGTGATTAGTTGCACCGGAGTCAACACACCAGGATTCTGAAGTACTAGTTGCAAAACTAACTTCAGAAACAAGTGACTCAATCATACCTGGAGTCTTCTTCTTAGACAGATAATCAGGACAATTCCTCTTCCAATGTCCTGTCATACCACAATGGAAACACTTTCCTTTTGTACCTGCACCCTTAGCCTTTGCCACACCACCAGTAGGACCATTCTCTGCTTTAGGACCTTTGGGAACTGATTTCTTCTTGCCTTTCCGCCCTTTGCCTTTTGGCTTGGACTTGGCATGTGACTTTTCTTTCATCAGGGCAGTTGGCTTTTTCATGATCCCTTCAGTTGCTACCAGCTGGCTAGACGGCTCAGCCAGAGTCAGATTCATTTTGTTCATATTATAATTAACCTTAAAATTATTGAATGAATCTGGTAGCGACTCAAGGATTATGTCAATCTGCGATTCTACATCAATCGCGGCACCCAGTATATCCAACTCATTCAATGAGTCCATCATCTTAAGCATGTGGTCCTGTACTGGTGTACCCTCAGCCATCTTGGTGCTTATAAGCACCCTCATAGCTGCCTGCCTAGCAGGCCTGCCCTGTTCCGCAAACATCTCCTTTAAGTTCGATATCATATCGTATGCAGTCTTAAAGGATTGATGTTGGTGTTGCAAAACACTAGACATGGATGCCTGAATATAACATCTGGCCATCTCATCATCTTTGGTCCACTTAGCATAAAGATCTTTCTGTTCCTGTGATGCATCTGGCATAGGCTCATCAAGGGGGGTTGTGGTAAGGACATATTTGTATCCTGAAGCAGTTAGGACAATATCCAGATTTCTTTTCCAGTCCACGTAGTTGGATCCCACCAACTTGTTCTGGTTGAGGATGGTCGCAAGTGGATTGAAAATATTCGAATGCATGCTGTATAAATTAAAGCACATAACCATATATTCAATAAAAGAATATGAATGACATTAAGATTTAGTATTCTACCAAATTTATGTGGGAATCCTCATAACCACTAAATTTAGAATACATCGGAATCCCAATCCCCTAGGGCATGCCTCCTTGGGGAGTGCAAATGTCCTTGGATTGGTGCGGATCAAAGTTTGTCAAAATTGAAATTAAGACTAACTATCCATGATCCCCATCATTCATTATCAACTAGGTATCTCATGCCAAATAATGTATGACTCCCGATTAGCTTTGGTTTCTAAAATACATGAGGCAAATCCTTGGGGATACTACATCATTATTTTAGTTAAGTGTGACCCACCAACTAATATTGCATGACAACCGCAATGGGCAGCTCCTCCTTGGGGAGTGAACCCCCACCACGTCTCACCAATACTATCCAAAGGAGATCCATATCTAGTAACCAGACAAATAGAAGCCCTCCGTGGGGAATGGCCATTCTAAAGATGGCGCGAGGCTAATACTTTCCTTACAATGGACCTATGGCGGAAAACCATGGGGATTTCTAAAATTAAATGCCCCACTCCCACTTAATATTTTAGAATTGAGGATTTCCTTTTTAAGGTATTAAGGCCCACATATAAATATAAACATCAAATCATCTCATGATATGATCTAAGATTGGTTCCAAGTCAAGTTATTATAAGGAAAGTCTAGTTTCTAAAATTAGTGTTACCAATGTGTCCATCTCATGAGTCATCAACACTAATTAGAACTCTTTCCAAAAATAATTTGATTTGACCAATTTTAGTAACTTGCTATGTTTGGATCAGATTTGGAAACATTCTAAATAAAGCATTCAACTATAAATAGAAAACGCTAAAATTAGAAACTAGTCCTCTCCTCCACATGGCCCATGCGGAATAGACTTCTTGGACTTCTAGACTTTCCAAAAACTTGGAATTCCTCAAAATCTTTTGGAAACTCCAAAACACCTTTGGTAATCTTCAAACTCTTTGATTAGGAGCCCAACTTCACTTTCCTTCTTTAGTCTCGGACATCGCCAGAATTTACAAATTTAGAAATTACATAAATTCCTATGTCTCTACGATGAGACTTACATGATAATCTATTAATGGAAATAAAAAGCTCATAGAGAATTTCACCATGCCTTGCCCCAAACCGGGAAAACAAGGAAACCATGATGCCCTTTACAACTTGCCAAAAATAAACATTCAACCATAAAAGAAAGTAAAAGACTTGTGGGCCATATGGAGAGGACATGATAACCTGCATGTTAGTATCTCATACTAGTAAAGCAACTCACAAAGTCGGGTTACCAAACAATAATGGAAAGACAGGATGCCAAATATTGCCACTACTATGATTCATGCCCCCTACGCAGAGGGGGTCCGGGGGTGTCCCCCGGCGGGGGTCGAGCTGCCCGGTCAGCTCGCGGGGGCCCAGGGGGCTCGGGGGCAGTGCCCCCGAAACAAAAACGAAAACTCAGATCTCATATGTCAGTCTGTTCGGTCGACCTACTAGAGGGTTCGGTCGACCGGCCTCAGTGTCTTCAGTCGACCTGCCAGAGGGCTCGGTCGACCTGCCTGACGGAAATCTGCAAGTTGGGTTTTTGTATTTCGTGTCCAACCATCTCCAAAACTCTTCTGAAGATTCCCAATGGCTTCCTACCATCATTCCATCATTGTTAGACCCTTTTGTGACTATCCAAACATGGACTTACTAATTATCCAAGCAAAACCATCAAAACTGATCCGTACATAGCCCTTGATCTATCCTCTTCGCATCTCATGTAAAGAATAGATCAAGCTTACTGATCTAACATGATAAGAGATGAGGTAAGGCTCTGATACCAATTGTTGGAAATAGGGTGGGCCTCTAGGATAGGTTTCAAAAACTTTTGATCCACTTGATACAGAGATCAACTATCCAGAAGGCTACCAATGTGTCCAAGATGCAAACCCTCTATCTCATCTATCATGATCAGTAATTCAATCTATCTAGGAGATAGAAAATCAGTAACACACATGCAACAAATAAATCTACAACATACAAGGAAGTAGATTATACCTTTGGAGCTCGGTTGGGCTCTAATGGAGAAGTTGCTACTTTCTTTGAAGACGAAACGCTTTCACTTAATCAAAGTAAGATCTCCAACACCTTGTGATCTTCCACGCTATATCCCGTTATCAAATTCTCTTCTCAAGGAGATGGGTGGGATCTCCTAAAGAAAACTACTAGAAAACTCTAAGCAACTAGAAGGAGAACTAGAAGGAGAAGAGGTTGTTGTGCAACACTTGCACAAGGAGAGATGGGCGTGAATTCCAATGAGGGAGATGAGTATGGACGTCCAGCCCATAAGCCTTCCCTTTTATAACCCATAACACCCTCTCCTACTAATTATTAATTAGAAGTTATACTTCCATTATAATTAGTAACTATCTTCTTTTACTATTACCACTATTAGAAGTCTCACTTCAAATAGAAATAGTATCTTTCTAATTCCTTCCTTTTAGAGTTTAAGTAGAATTAGTAACTTGGGCTAGCGTGGGGACCACTAGGGATTCCTTAGAAAGCTGGCTCCAACTGGGATACGTGACCCCACATCTCATGTGCAATCCGGGCCCACAGTTAATTGCAAATAACTCCACTATATAAATGCAATTGCACTCCAGTCTTAGGAATAAATTACATAGAAGACCCTAAACTTCCCTATTACCACAAGTAGGCCCCTCCATCAATATCCATGGATCAATTGGACCTGTCTTCCAAACTAGATCCATATCTTATTATCCTTGAGTCCCAATTAATTATAATGATCAATGGTACCTTTCCAATTAACTCTTAATCGGAATGAGTGTACACTTACCAACGATAAATCCATTAATTGGCACGAGGGGACATTAGAGATAGATTCCATCTTGACCATTAAATGTTCCCACAGATCTACTACCATATACCCAAATCACTGAGGTGTTGACCTATAGTTGGCCTCACTCATTGGTGACTCAAAGCAAATGAATAGATAGAAACTTGAGTCCATTAATGTCTCAGGATTGAGAGCTTACTGATAGGGAATTATGAGAGCAGACCTTAATATAAAGACAGTGTTTATAAGGTGCTTCTCATGGTCCTTCAATACATCCAATGTACCAGCACTATGATCCAGAATCTTTCATTCTGATGATCGAGACAAATCACACTATCGCATAGTGATCAAAATGCTGCAACCTTGTCAGTATGAGATGTCCAGTCTCATCACTGGTTGTGAAGATATTCAAGTATAAGATTTATTATACATGTCTCCCGTATGTGGATCTCATCCATACACATGTATTATATCTAGTATACTTATGGACTCCGGTTCATCTCATGAACCATTATGTCATTCGTATTGGTTATGTGCAAGTATATAATTAAACACCATTCATCTCATGAAATGGAAAGCACGAATATATTGATTAATAAAGAAATGAATCAATTTATTACATCATATGCTGGTATTGAGACCATAAAACTAACAGCAGATGCCCTAGCTGGACTTGCCGCATCCATGGCAATCCAGGAAGGGGAAAACATGCAAATCACAGTGTGCGAAAGAAGAATCCTTCCTCCTCTTAACACACACCAAGCAGTTGCTGAATGCCACCAAGTGGTCGGAAGTCGGATTTCAATCCTTCAAACTTCAATCGGCGACTGGAGGGATCCGTTCATTGATTACATTATGTTCGGAATCCTACCTGAAGATCCAAAAGTACGGGTAAGCATCTAAAGGCGAACCCCAAGCTTTCATTTGGATATTTCTTCAAAAATCCTTTACAGGAAATCCTTCAACGGAGTACTTCTACGCTGCTTGTCACAACAAGAGGCTGAAGAAACACTCAAAGAAGTTCATGCTGGTCTTTGCGGAGCTCATCAGGCTGGACCTAAGCTCTATGATCAGATAAAAAGGTTAGGATATTACTGGCCTACCATGGTGTCTGACGCAATGCAATTTGCTAAGCGCTGCCAACAATGCCAAGTTCATGGAGATTACATTCACATGCCTCCAGAATGGCTGCATCCTACAGCGATCTCATGGCCTTTCGAAGCCTGGGGTATGGACATCATAGGTTCTATTTCTCCCCCTTCGAGCAAAGGTCATCGCTTCATCTCCGCCGCTACGGATTATTTCTCCAAGTGGTCAGAAGCATTTACGTTCAACGAAATGAAGACCTCATCAGTCCTTCAGTTCTTGCGCACCAACATCATTTGTCGTTTCGGCATACCCTAAAGATTCGTCCATGATAACGGACCACAATTCCGGGATCATCGATTCTACAGGTTCTGCGACAAATACAAAATCCAAAGCTGTCCTTCGACTCCATACAATCCGGCAGCAAACGGGTTAGCAGAAGTTTTCAACAAGACACTCTGCAAAATCCTCAAAAAAATGGTCTCTAGTCACAAAAGAGACTGGAGCGACAAAATGTCTGAAGCTTTGTGGGCCTATCGAACCACCGTTCGAGGACCAACCCATAGCACACCATTCTCCTTGGTCTATGGATGCGAAGCTGTCGTGCCCTTGGAAGTACAAATTCCTTCCTTGAGGGTATCCTTGCAAAATGACATGACTCAAGAAAGCAATATCAAATTGTGACTCCATGAGCTGGACAATCTCGATGAGAGACGGCTCGAAGCTCAACAAAGCATTGAACTTTACCAAGCACGCATGGTAGGATCTTTCGATAAAAAGGTCAGGCAACGCGCCTACAAAAAGAGTGACTTGGTTCTTGCGGTAAAAAGACCAATGGTCTTCGCTCACAAGTCCAAAGGCAAATTTGAGCCAAAATGGGAGGGACCCTACGTCATCGACAAAGTTTTCTCCAACGGCGCATACGCACTCCTAAACATGGAAGGTGACAGATGTATGCTGCCCATCAACGACAAGTTCTTAAAGCGGTACTACCCTTGAAGACTTACCCAACTGGGTAAGAGCAATGCCTGTACGGCCAAAATCGGTTTCCAGGTACACGCTCGCTAAACCCACCCTTTTTTTAGAATTTTCATATCAAATGTTGAAATTTCGAGAAATTTAAAACAATGCTTACTTTCATCGTTTCATTGTTCAAAAAAAAAATATATCCAAGTTTAGGAACCTTTCCCTAACTTGACCAAAATTTTCAACCCTTGAACCCAAAATTCATGGTTTGAAAACAAAATCCGGATTCAGGGATTTCCACCCTAGTCCACCCTGCCTTTTACCGCCAAAATGGTTTTAGGTCAAAACTTATGACCCTCGTGTCTTTAAACAAAAAAGATTGGTTTTTCAAAAAAAAAAAAACCGCGAGGAAGCGACGCTTAGTCGATACTTGCACAAATCGGAAGCATATGAACCATGTTCGACACTTCCAAAATTGCAGGGAGGCGACATTTCGTCGATACTTGCAAAATCCAAAACTGTGGAGACGCAACATTTCAGTTGATATCCACAACCCAAATTTCAAAGGTTCGAAAAAACCTAAAAAACTGTGGAGACGCAACATTTCAGTTGATATCCACAACTCAAATTTCAAAGGTTCGAAAAAAAACCTAAAAAACCATGGAGACGCAACATTTCAGTTGATATCCATAACTCAAAGGTTCGAAAAAACCACAAATTTCAAAATCGTGGGGAAACAACATCAAGTCAGTACCCGTAAAACCAAAATTTTTGAAAAGCAAGGATGCGATATTCCATCGATACTTGCACCCAAATCCGCGAGGATGCGACATTCCATCGATACTCGCAACCGAATGAGCAAGGATGCGACATTCCATCATACTTGCAAGAACATTCAGCAGGGAGGCGACTTTTAGTCGATACTTGCATTTTTGAAAACCAAACCGGCTATAAAATGCCATCAAAACAGGCTATAAATGCCACAAACTGGCTATCAATGCCACCAAAACAAAACCGGCTATCAATGCCACAAACAAAAACTTGGATTTCAAAAAAAAACTGGCTATCAATGCCACCAAAAACCGGCTATAGATGCCACAAAAAAATCGGCTTCCATGCCATAAACAAAATCTGGCTCCCATGCCAAAACAATCATTTGACAAAAGATTTTCACAAAATGACAACCTTTTGATCAAATCCCATTTAGCAATTACTTTTATCACAAAAAGATTCAAGTGAGCGTAGGGATAACAAAAAAAAAAGCATCCCATTTAGCAATTACTTTTATCACAAAAAGATTCAAGTAAGCGTAGGGATAACAAAAAAAGAAAGTGATCACAAGCACTACAAAAAAGAGTACCAAAAAAATACAAGTGGTACCAAAAAAAGAGAGAAGGATGGTTTCTGTAAAAAAAAAAAAATACAGGAGCTCAATAAAAAATGGTCTCCAGCCAAGAGTTCAGCTCCTTAAGCAAGCTTTTGGCCTCATCCGTCAAGGATTCCAAGGCACGCTTCTTCAGGAACCTGCCATGAGATGCTGGGGTGGGCTGTAACCCTTCTTTCGCACTGGGAAGCTTCCCTCGAGCGGTTTTCCATTGTTTGTTCTCATTAAACTTCCTTTTGAGAACTCGATCGGCATCCGCAACTCAGTGAATCAGAGCAGTCTCCCTTTCACGAGCCTCTGTTATTTCAGTCCACTTGGCAGCAACTTGTGCCTGCAATTGCTCAAGATGTTTCCTGGCCTCATCGACCTCCCTATCAAGGATGTTAAGGTCATGTGTCAGCCCAATGATGGTTAACTCTTCTAAGTTCCTCTCTCGGACTGCCTGCTTCCTGCTTTCTGTAGCCTCATCCAGGTTAGATTGAGCCTTATCCGCAGGGTCCAAGAACATCTCCTTGAAGAACTGATCGTCAGGAAAACCCATGGTCTCAAACCACTTGTCACCCAGCTCAATGATCCTATCAATGATCGCCCTGGCACTTGTGACATCCAGACCAGCTTCTTCGGCATCACCGAGAATCTCACGCACATGCTGGATCATCCCATCTAAGTGCCCAGAAAGCAGAGTCTCAATCCAAGAGCTCAGAACCCGCACCACCACCTTCTTCGCAAAAAGAAGAGATGGCCCAGCTGAAGATTCGCCCAACTCCGTTGGTCGGCTGCTCATGTCATCATCTGTTGAAAGAGTAACAAAAGAACTCTTTCCAGTTGAAGCTGCTCCTGCTCGGGAAGGAATCTCAGCACGAGGAATCTCCTCAACATTGTCAGAACTGGTCCCAGGAGTCTCTACCTCTGGATTAACCTCTGGCATCCCTTGCTCTGGAGGCGACGGATCCTCCTCTGTCACTTTAAAACCTGCCAAAAGAAACACAAAAAGGTATGAATATAATCCTCTTTGAAAATCATTATCAGGGTTATAACTACAAAATACCTTCTTCGACGACTGGCGGAACACTTTCTTCCTCCATGAACTCATCGGAAGCATCATCAACATTTGCGTCCATCGATGGTTCAAAGTCATCGGAATCCTGTGGCAAGTCAGCTGGCAAGAAATATGTTAGCAAACCGAGTCACAGACAAAAAAAAAAAAAAAGAAGAGAAGTCATACCAATTGGAGACTCTGGAATCACTCCAGAGTCCATCGGTTCTTCTTCAGGTGCCCCGATAGGATCCGTCACCACCTCATCAACTGGAACCTCAGGCATCACCAAGTCTTCCTCTGTTAAAAAAAAAAAAAAGCAGAAACAAGAAGCAAATCAGAACATGGAAAAATCCCATGAAAACAAATGGAAAGAGAAAAAGGAAGAATCATACCTTCACCGACGGTCTCTTCTTCTCGGCTTCTCTTCTCTGGAGGCTCGTCAGCATCCACTGGCACATCCTCATTGATAGTAAGAGGAACTTCCAAGTCAGGAGAGTCCTCATGCTGCCCCTTGCTGCGATGATGACTCCTCCCCCTCTTACCCCGGCGGGCTCGCTTCTTAGAGGAACCTGCCCCCCTGTCAGAGTCAGGTTTCCCACTTGACTCCTCACTGGATGGTCTACTCTTGCCAGTAGACTCCACGGAAGCTTGCCTCTGTGCCGCTTGCATCCAAGCGCCAAGTTCGGCTTCCTCCTGTTCTAGCTGCTCTAAAGCCTCATCAGGTATTTCTCGAACAGCTTCGGAACCGATGACGCCCTGGTCACCGAGAAAGCCTATCTTGTGCTTCTCTCGAGAAAGGAAGGCCCAAACTTCCTCTCGCCGGACGCCATCCGACTTTCCAAGGCCCTTTCTAGATGCCAGCTTCACATCAAGCTCCTTCTTGGAAAGCCCCCGCTATGCCGAAAAGCTCTCCGCGAACCACTTCGCAAAACCGGCAGTCCGGGAAGTCAGCAACACAGGATAAGAAATCATGGCTATAGTGTCTTCAGCACTATAGAAAGCCCATGCATTTCTCCCGTCCTGTAAGCCTCCAAAGCGCTTCACCATGCTTGAAGGCGCTCCAACAACGCCTTGAGAAAAGCCCAGCTGCAAAGCAAAGCGAGAGGGTACATACGGCTGGATGTCGACGAAAAGATGTCTACGGTACACCATCGTGCCGACACGTATGCTGAAAAGCCACTCTCTCTCCGCATTCGTCAAGGAATAATGCCTTCCCGACCCCGCCCTGGTAGAGTCTCGGGAGGCACCAAAATCAAAAGCCTTCTTCCGCAACTCCGGAGAAAGCTTCACTGAAGACTGCCCCATCTCGACGTCCCTGAACCGTCGGATCCTCATGCGGGCAAACAAAAGTGATTCGGACACGGGTTTGCCCTTAGCCAGTTGAATCATCAGAGGATCATCATCCTGTGCAGCACCCAGCCGGTGGAAGCCTGGACAGTGGTACACGTACCACGAATAAAAGATATGGGTTTGAAAATACCCTATTCATGGGAAGCCCAAGCCGAACCAAAAAAGCAGTAGCCTGCAGTTCGGTACACAGGTAGGAGTAAAGAGCTGGCACCAAAGCAAGCTGCTCTCCAAACGCCATCTGACAAGCCGGAAAAATACAATGCGGCCTGATGTGCATTCCATCTCCTCCAGCAAAAATAGCCTCACCGAGCCAATAAGTGAGGTAAACAGCGAGATCTCTCCGCAGTGCAATGTCAGGACATATGGCGTTTGTACTTGCACAGAAATCTCTCAACTCTTCTTGCATGGCCAAGATCTTCTTTGAACTTGGATCCTGAGCTCCGGCTTCCTGGGTCACGCTATCAGAAGACTCCCTGCTATCAAAAAAGTCGGGGAATGAAGAGCTAAAACTCTTCCAACTGCTGGATCTAACTTTCAAACCCTTCTTCTCCTTCAAAAAATCATAGAAGGCGACGAGCTGAAAGTACAGAAGCCTGAGCTCCTCAGACTACCCCTCGAGGACGCTGTCAATCGGCATAAACTCCTCATAGAGTTTGCCGAGGATGGGCAATCCAGTAATGGCGCTCAGCTCCTTCAAAGAAAAACCAATCTCACTATTCGTCACAACGAAGGTATTGGTTTGTGGGAGGAATGATTCCAGCATAGCCATGAAGGCTTCGTCGGAAAAGATCACGGTCTCCCTAAAGGCGCGGACCGCATCAAAAATCCCGGCTTCCTTCAAAACGGCACCACCAATCAGCAGGACGCGATCAATCCACGACTTCCACTCAGAGTCAGCATTGAAACGGCCACGAAGTCGAAAAGGCTTGATCCAATTGCTGCCGTCACCGCTGAAAATACCAAGGCCCACCGGTCTCAAATCGACCGACGGATAATCAAAGCCCTGGTAGCCGCTGGATGGCATCAAAAGGTCCATGTCAACAGGCGACCTCTCCGTATATCCAGGAGAACCGCCAACAAAAACCCCGGTCTTGATTACATTTGTCCTTCTCACCCAGCTTGGAGGATCTTCCCTCTTAGGGCACGTGGGGGCAAGGCTCAAAATCGATACGGTGCGATTCAAACGTCGACCGGGGTAGCAACAGTCTTCTTCTCACCATCTGCTGTGAAAGAAAACTGAAAACATCTCCTCTGGTATGTCATGTCATCAGGGACTGCATCACCAAAGAAGAAGGTAGGCTTGGGCAAAACGCTCTGATCTTCCATCACCCATGGACGACTGCTTACCATGATCTTATAGAATTCCTCTCCCTTGAGAGCGATCAGTCGCTGCCTCATCTCATCTCTGTTGAGGGAGTCGCACTCTTCCAGATTTCTCTCAACATACTGGACCTTCTCAAAAGCCTGCTGAACGGCCGGATTAGAAGATCTAGAAGATCGACGAGGTACGCTTGTAGCAGGCTCTTTACCCTTGTTCGTTCTGGAGGAACCACCTGAAAAGGATGGAAAAGAAAAAGATCAAACATCAAAATGACAGAATCTCGCTAAAAAAAATTTGGCGAAATTTTGACATGATGACGGGGCAATTCCGAAGAAAAGGAACTATCCCGAAAGAAATAAAAAAGCTTGAAGATGGGCTCAACATCGCTGCGAGCTCCGAAACTCCAAACTTTCGAAACCTCAAAGTCTCCGCAAAATCAGGAAGGGCTCAACATCGCTGCGAGCTCCAAATTCCCAAAATTGCGAAAACTTTCAGGTATGCTATCACATCATGCTACAAATTTAATTTACAATTGAATGCATGCATGAACATCTAGGTTTGCCAAAAAAAAAAAGGGGGCATTATCATGATGAGCAAAAAAAAAAAAAAGAAGAAAAGAAACTTTCTCAAAAGAAAAAGAAAAAAAAAAAGAAAAGAAGCTTTCTCAAAAAAAAGAGGGGAAAGAAAACAAAAAAAAAAGAAGAGAAAAAAAAAGGGGCTGGCCCACAGGCCGTGGCCCACTGGTCACGTGGCCGTACGGCCAGATCCGTACGGATTTGTCCGTATGGCCCACAAAAAAAAAAAAAAAACATGAAAAAAAAAAAAGAAGAAAAAAAAAACGTGTGAAAAAAAAAGAGGAAAACACGTGGAAAAAAAAAAGAAAAGAAAAAGAAAGAAACAACAACAAAAAAAAAAAGAAAAGAAAGAACTTTTTTTTCCTACAATGGAGTTTTCTTGAAAAAGGGAACTTACTTGAAGCCATTGATGGAGAAGAAGAAGAAAAGTCTTGAAGATCTTGAAGAAGAAGAACTCTTGGTCTTGAAGCCCTCTTGAGATTATTGCAAAAGAAAGTAATAAGAGCAAGAGATCCAACCTCCTCCTTGCTTTTATAGAAGAGAGCAAACCAATTAAAGAAGGAAAGAAGAAAGAGGTAAGTGTTACTAATTCGTAACCTTACCAAAAGAAAGAGATTAGAAAGATTCTTTCCCAAAGAAAGATATCTTGAGGGATTTTCTCCCAAAAAGAAATTAATGAGAGATTTTCTCCCAATAGATAGGATCAATGACGGATTCTTTCCCAAAAGAAAGATATCTTGAGATATCCTATCCCAAAATAAAGGGAATATGAGAGATTCTCTCCAAGTAAAGATATTCTTAGATATTCTCTATCCAAATGAGATATTTTTGGATATTCTTTACAAAAATGACACCATATGAGATCTAAGCCATTTCAAAAGCTTAAGGTCCCATGGGTTAGCCCATATGAGCCAGGTTTGACCACCTAGGCACTTAAAAAAAAAAAATTTGGGCTTTTAGTCAAAGAGAAATCCTTCTTACCAAGAGCATACAAAAATGGTTCCATGCCTCTTTCGAGTTGATTCAACCATACAAAGAGAATTTCAAGCCCCATGAGCTTCCAAAAATCAAAACCATCCAGCCAAATATACCAAATTGAGCCAAAATCTTGAAATTGACATTCCACAAAAATCAAACCAAATCCTGGTCCCTTAACTTGCCACATACAGCCTGTTAGGTCACAAGACCAAAACCAAAAACCAAAACCTGATCCCCTAACTTGCCACATACAGCCTGTTAGGTCACAAGATCAAAACCAAAATTGATCCCCCAACATTCCACATACAGCTTGTTGGGTCACACGATCAAAACCAAACCTGATCCCCTAACCTGCCACATATAGCCTGTTAGGTCACAAGGTCAAAACCCAAATCCACATCCCTGATGTCATCTTCAAAACTTTACCTCGAGATGGTACGTGATCCCTTTCACTACCATAAAATTCCCCTGGAAGCTCAAAAGGCTACAAATACCAAAAAGAAAAATTGCTCAAAGACTCTTGGTCAAGTCACAGGCTCTCCTTCAAATCTCTTCGAGGCACATCGACTACAAAAGTTAAGCAACTCGTCGCTGTACCTCGAGGGGGCATTTGTTGACACCAAAAATGTCACTTTTGCCTCTTCAAGATCCAAAGAGCTACATGAAGTCGCAACCTGCCATAAATAGGCAATGCTACTTCCAAAAATCAAATCTTGTCAGAATCAAACAAAAACTGCAAGATCCTTCAAGACAGCCAAAAGAGGAGTACACAAGAAGTTTCGGGCCATTTCAAAATCGTTTGGCCTAACTTCGCTTCTCCGACAGCCGAAAAGGAGCTCTCGGCGGCAAAAAACATCGGAGACACCAAATCTTCGATCAGAGCCGATGGATGGTCTCAAAATACTTCCAAAAGGCTCCATGTCAAGTTCCGAGTCAAACCGACAACGTTTGACCCTACATCAACCCTCGAACAGCTAAATCAAGCCTCTCGGCGGCGAGAACCACCGAGGCCATTACTCATCAGATAGAGCACATGGACGGCTTCAAAATGCTTATAAAGGGCTACACGTCAAATTTCAGGTCATTTCAACAGCATTTGACCATAGTTTGACGCTCGGAAGCCAAATCAGGCTTCTCGGCGGCAAAGCCCTCCGGGACCATGGTTTCCAAGACAGAGCCTATGGATCATCTTAAAATGACTCCAATAGTTCCCTGTCAAATTTCAAGTCAATCGGACATCGGTTGACCGCACATCAAACCGCGACATCTTCATCGCGACAAAAGCAAGTCTACTGGTGATAGGACCCCAAAACGGCTTCAAAACTCAAACAAAGCCTATGGTTGGTCTTATTTATTGCTCAGGGTTCTTCACAACCAAATTTCAGGTCATTCCGACATCATTTGACCCAGTTCCAGCTTCTGACGGAAAATCGGCAGCTCTGCGCGACAAAGTCTTCGGCTTTCTCAGGAAATTGGAAACTTTGCAAAATAAAATGCAAGGATTCTCATCAAGTTTCCTACAAATAAATCAGGCCAATAAATGGTCAAAATGTCAAGGAAAAATATAGGAGAAAAAAGAATCGAAAAACGGCAAAAATAGGACACAAAAGGGGGAAAACCCCCCAAGGTCGCCGGCGACCTTGGAGCCCGGGGTCGCCGGGAAGGCCCCGGAAACCCCGGTTTTCGCCGTTTTTTCGCGATTCGAAGAGCCCAGCCTCTGGTACTTTCCAAAATTCATGCTTTTGAGACACCAAGTCCTCTGACATCTGTCCAAAACACGGGTTAATCATTAAGAGTATCGAAAACAATATTGATCGCCACCCGGTCAACCAAAAAAAGTGTGCTTTCTAACCGACCGATCAAGAAATCGACAGGACAGATGGCACCGACCCGCTGTTGGCAACAAACACCTGAAATTACATGGTCATCTGATGTCGATCTACATGAAGATCCATCGATGATCATCACCAGAAGAATCATAAAGACGCGGCACGGCCCGCGACTCTTCAGATGCTCGGCGACCACTTAATGTGATTAATTGACTAGCTTTATTACAGTCATTAATCCATTTCTTTGGACGGACCAATCAGAAGCAAGCATCCGGGAGTTACAAGTCAAGAGATTCATGGTATTTAACTCATAAAACTCCTCCCATCATGGCGATTAAAGGCGATTAAATGCCCTCAATCTCCTCCGGCCAATCAGAAGCCAAGAAAAAGGAGTTACAAAATAAACAATTCAATTTTGTAACTCCTCCCATTATGCAGCTTTATGACAATCAAGGCTCATAAACCCTCCTAAATGGCTACCTAAAAGCCTATAAATAGGAGAGCTCTCCAAGAAGAAAGGACAGATAACGAAAATCACAGACAGAAGCACATAAATTCAGAGAAGGAAAAGAGAGAAAACTCTGCGGAAGTTCTACACCGGCCACCGCTACAAGGTGACAAAAGTCCCTTGGGGGTACCCCCCCCCCCCCCCAAGGTCCTTGCCTTCTCCTCCTGCCTCCAATGGCTTAGATGTGGCTTTTCAGCCCGTCTACTCGGCTTTTTATTGGACATAGGACCTCCTTTTGGTCTTTGTCCTCTAAAAACCTGAGGTTATAGCTAAGCCAGGCGAATCAATAGCACCCTCTGTTCTCATCTGCATGGATGATGGCGAAGCCCACATATGGCTTGCGACCGTCAATCTAAACGAGTCCCCCACAATCTCCTGAGAAGTTAGATCCTCCTTTTCTTGCTTTTCATTATAGTTTGTATTTTTTCAAAAGAGACAAAAATCACAACTCTTGTCTTTCATTATTGATAAGAATTGTAAATCGGCTATAATCGCCAAAATCGGCTATAAACGCCAAAATCGGCTATAAACGGCAAAAATCGGCTATAAACGCCAAAATCGGCTATAAATGCCAAAAAAAAAATCGCCTTTCACGGCAAACCAAGAAAAATGTCTCTTTTCTTAAATATATGTGCAATGGAAAACTTGAAAGAAGTTGATTTCCTTTTTACTTGCGAAGGTTGATCTCCGGATCACCACTTGCAATTCCAAGTAAAATAGAAAATCTGGCACACCCACACAAAAAAAGAAATGTTGATGCACGCCCCTGCCCCCTGGTTACGAAAGGGTCGGAACCAAACGGGCTCCCACGTCCGCCGACCTCGGTAGGAACCGAGCAGGAGCGCGGTCCATCAGCGATCTTGCTCTTGTTCTAGGGCAAGAAGCTGTAAGATCCTCACATATTCTTTAAGATCAGGCATAGGAGCCAAATTCTCTTCTTCGTCCGTTCTTTGTGGTTCAACATGGTTGGGTTCCATTGGAGCAATGGCGGGTGCTGGGTCAACAACATTTTCTTGAACAACATCTTTGTCTCTTTATCATCAGACCAGGATCCTTGTGGCTGTAAGGGGTCATACCAAATTACTGGCATAAGGTGAGTTTTGGGAACCCATTCTTCGTCGGAGAGGTATTCTCCTGTTTCAAGGGATTCCTCTCACTCGTTGGTGTCACTGGACTTTTATCCATTCATGGAGAATCCAACTACCGAATTGCAAGAGTATGATGCCCCCTGCGTGGTATCATTTTTGAATTGTAGCAGCATGAAATCACTGAGAATGAATTTTCTTACCCCCTTTGAAATCTCTGGAAGGAACTTTTTTGTTGCCCCAATGAAGCAGTAGAGGAGGTCACTGCCTTTTCTTGGACTTCTCAATTTGGCTGGGTCTACTCTTGCTGTTTGAGATTGAGGAGATGTTTTCTAGCTTGCCTTCGCTGTTGAGTTGTTGGCTTTATTGTCACAACCTCCCAATTTTCATTTTCTAGGAGATCGGAATGTACTTATATGGGTTGTCCGTCTGGTGTCGGGTAAAGAACCAGCTCTTGGGATGCTTGAATTCTTTTTATCACCTTGAAGGAAGTAGTGATCTTCTTCTTTGGCGATTTTGGTGTTTGTCCACATGACACCATGCTGATGGAGTCAGACCCATGGTTTTTGTCGCAGGTGACGACTCCATTTTTCCATATCTTGTTTATCTTCTCTTTCACAACGAAGCATTGATTGAGAGGATACGAGATCATCAGGTGGTATGGACAGTACCGAGGATCGTTGGTTTTTGCCAACATCTCCCGATCTTTTGGGATCAGGCAAGGTGAGCTTGCCATTTGCCACTAGAGCCCCGAAGATTTCATCAACATCTCCATCGAATGAGTATTTCACTTCTACTCGCTCTTTGAAGGCATCAGAGAGTTTAGGTCTCTTACCTGCAGCTTTGTTTTCAGCTTTCTTTAGTGGCTGAGGAGCTGACTTGGTTTGCACATTGAGGACCTCTTTTTTCTTTGGTTTTAGTGTTGCAATGGCGGTTGGTTCCTTCCTTGTTGATTTCTAACTATTGAGGTCTTTGATCACTATTTCAGCCTTCATAAAAGCTTCCAGGAGTTCTCCCAGGCTTTTTGATTTGTTGCCAATAATCATGGAGCGGGTCCTTGCTGCTCTCATGTTATTTCGGCAGATGTCGACCAGCGACGCTTGTGGCAGTACATCTGAGCATTTGTACGCCATTTCTTTCCACTTATGAATGAAGTCGTATGTCGACTCATTCTCCCATTGTTTTAGGCTACATAGCTGAGCCATAGTAGCGTGATGGTCCTCACCTTTGAAGTGATTCAGGAAGCGTGTCTCTAGCATGGCTCAGTTTTGGATGGAGTCCTCTGGCAGAGTGGAGTACTAATCAAAGGTCGTACCTTTTAGGGTACTTACAAAGAGACGGATCTTGAGTGCATCTCGATCCGCGATAACTGTCGTTAGGATTTTGAAGTGGATGACGTGCTGTCTGGCTGATCCTTTCCCCGTGTATGTTTGGAGAGTATGATGCTTGAATTTTGTCGGGAACTGGACCGAGTCCATCCATAAGGGATATGGCGGTTTGATCCCATATTCCTTAAGTATATCCTTTCCTTTTGCTTTGGCAATGATGTCGTCCACGCCCTTTTTGGTTAGGGCGCATGACTCATTTTCCTTTGCATTTTCCTTGTCATCTTGAAGATTCAGAGGAGGTTCATTGTTCGCCTGACGCTGAAAGGCGAAAAGAAGATTTTCCATCAGAGTCTCAATCCTCTGCTGACCTTGTTCCAACTACTGGATGCGTGTACGATCGCGTCATCTTGTGGTGGATTATGAGGTGGCTCAGAATTTGTAGCCAGCTACAACACCAAAAACAGGAAATTGGAACGGATTACCGTTCCTAATCCGTCTGTTCCTAATCCGTTAATCCGTTCCAATTTCCTATTTTGGAACGGATTAACGGATTAGGAACGGTTTAGAAATGGATTTACGGACTAGGAACGGTAATCCATTCAAATTTCCTGTTTTTGGTGTTGTTACGTTCATCCCTCGGGATTCAAATGAAAAAAATGTCCTGGTGATTGAGCTGGGGCTCATTTTTTTTATAAAGAGCTTGAGGAAGGATTACTCTGTTGTCCTTGGCTTGAAGGAGCAAGGGATTCTTCTGGATGTCTTCGTGTTTGGGAGACGCTGCGAGTCAACGGACGTCGGATATGGATTTTGGTTGCTGACTTTTGGCGTCTTCTGGTTTTTCCAACCATATGGGCAGCAGCAACTTGATTGGGTTTTTCTTTTTCGACCCATTCATGAGAGACTTGAAGTGTGGAATGCTGGATCCTCTGCTTTTCTAGTATCTTTTATCGATACGACATGCGGCGGCGTACAAGACTAACAATTTGAGCTTCGGTCAGCTCTGGCTTGGCTTTAGCAATGAAAGATGTGCTCCCTCGGGCGTTGTAACCGAGGCATTGACAGGATCCAGACCCGGTCCTTTGTCTGTGCAGTGAAGCTTTGAGTTTTTCGAGTTCAGCCCTTGTAGAGATGAAGGGTCGAGTCGATGGTTTGTAGGCCTTGGCGGATTTTTGCAAAGGCCTTGTGATGCATGATTTGATTTTGGGCTTGTAGGAACAACCTAGTTCATGCTGGGATGACTTATTCTTTGTCAAGTGGGAGACGGGTCTCTCCTCTTTCATCTAGGCAAGAGGGAAGAGCTGTAACTCCTTGAGTGGGGCTAAGTATGCTGGCTTTGTGGATGCTTAGGACCCTTTTAGTTTTGGCGAAGGTTTTGGGGACCAAGTCTTGGGATAGATCGGGTTGTTTGTGGGTTGAGGCTTCACGGGGGTGCCGCGGGCTTCGGGTTTCTTGACGCTAGCCTTTGGTGTCATGCTAGTGACACGTTGAGAGGCGATTTTCTACTTTTTGGCAGGCACGGTTTCTTCTTCGGGAAGTGGGAATGGTCCCAGTGTCCCAAAGACGATAGTCCGAGGAGTCGAGGTCGACCCAGTGTTCAGAGAGTTGTCGAGAGAGATGATGCTTCGGCAGCTGACATGGCGCTTGTGAGTGCGCGTGTTTTGCTTCTGTTGAAGCATGAGTTGGTACTTGCTTTCATTAAAAGTAATGGTCAAAGAAGCTGCCATTGTTAGTTTCGAAAAATTTCTTAAACAAGACCACATCCATTAGTAATCACAAAAATATAATGATCATAAATAGGAAAAACTATGTTTTGTTTTTTCAAATCGCTCGAGGGACATGGTCTAACTTAAGTGAAGTGAAGAAGGCAAAAAAGCCATAGAAGGTACAATTATTCTGATCGCAAGTTTGGTGGGCCCAGAATGAGCGGTCCAGTCACTGCTAGAAGCAATTGTAAACCTTAATTCAACTTATCGAGAAACAAGGCTTGCTCGAGATAAGACGAATATAAGGTTGGATTTACAAATTTGTTGGTCGCAAATACAGTAGACCCGAAAGGGCGTACTAGTACTGCTAAGCACAAATGTTGAAGAGAACATGAGTGTCGGTCGCGAATACAATAGACCCAAAAAGGGCGTACTAGTATCGTTAGGCACAAATTTTGGAAATCGCATCCATAAGATAAGATTCTCTTTTTTTGAAAGGTAAAGATCTGATCTATCAAAGAGAGCAAATGGTATTCCAATCAGAACATAGGCTCAACATTTCTGCAAGCACCAATATCCAGAAAGGAAGGAACCATAATTTCTCGAATATGAATCCAAAAGTGACGGGATTTTTTTTTTTTGAAATTAAGGTCAAGATTGGATTCGTCAAAGAGAGCAAATGGTATCCCGATCTGAACATAGGCTTAACATTTCTGCGGGCACCGATATCCGAAAAAGAATGACCTAGAATTTCTCGAATCTGAATCCAAAAGTGACGGAAATTTTTTTGAAGATTTTTTTTCTTGTTTGGGAAAAAAAATCTAAAGATGGAAGAGTACTCCTAGGACTCCTAATCCAGTCTTATGAAACCTCAATCGATAGATTAGCCCCCATGTAAGGTTAGGATTACTTTATGAACCCATTTGGAGGACCCTTGCCTAGAACTGTCAAGCTATCTCCACACTCTGGACAAGGCTTTTCTTGAATCAATCATGGTCAAAGAACGCAGTTGGTGCAACCTCAGTATTCTTCGTCGCTCTTTCTTTTTTTTTTATTTTTTTTAAGATCCCTAATGGACTCATCGAAGAGAAACGATGACCCATTCCACAATTCGAACCGGCTCAATATTTTTGCAAGCAAATGGACGAAAGGGAAAGGATCAAGGTTTCTCAAGTTTGAATCCAACATGAAAAATCTGATTTTTTTTTTTTTAAGATCCCTAATGGACTCATCGAAGAGAAACGATGGCCCTTTCTACAATCCGAACCGGCTTAACATTTGTGCAAGCACATGGACGAAATGGAAAAGATCAAAGTTTCTCAAGTTCAATTTAAGATGAGGAATCTGGTTTTTTTTCAAGATCTCTAATGATCTCATCGAAGAGAAACGATGGCCCATTCCACAATCCGAACCGGCTCAACATTTTTGCAAGCGCATGGACGAAAGGAGAGGATCAAAGTTTCTCAAGTTTGAATCCAACTTGAGAAATCTGGTTTTTTTTTTTGTTTTTTTTTTGAATGATCTCTAATGGACTCATCAAAGAGAAAGAGTGGCCCAATTCCCAATCCAAACCGATTTAACATTTCTGCAAGCACATGGACGAAAGGAGAGGGTCAAAGTTTCTCAAGTTTGAATTCTAAATGAGATATCTGATTTTTTTTGTTTTGAAAGAGAAAGAGTGGAAATATACTCAAAGATAGAATTAGAAATTTCCAAAAAATCCCTTCTCATTTTTTAGATGCGAAATTCAACATAGGCCACCAACTAGAAAGTAGTCAAAGAATTTAGAAAAGAAGTATAAGCATAGAACAAAAATATGATATGCAAATATTTTATTTCCAAGCATCGTGTTCTGAAATGAACGAGTCCCACCGGGTGTGCCAGCTTGATGGTCCCGCTTTCGAACACGTGCTATTGCGGTGCTACCGGGGTCGGCGGACGTGAGAGTCCGTCGAGTCCAACCCTTTCATGTCCGGATCGCACTTGAAGGCGAGCATCAACATTTTTTTTGTATCGGTGTGCCGGATTTTCTATTCTACTTGGAATTACAAGTGGTGGTCTGGAGATCTACCCTCGCAAGTAAAAGGAAAATCAACTTTTTTCTAGCTTTCATTGCAATATGAAAAGATACATGGTTTTGTTTTGAATGCCGTGAAAGGCGATTTCATTTATTTTGCCATAAAAGGCAGTTTTTGCCGTGAAAGGCGATTTTTGGCATTTATAGCCGATGCATTTATAGCCGATTTACAATTCTTATAAATAGTGAAAGACAAGAGTTGTGATTTTTTATTTCTCTTTAGAAAAATACAAACTACAATGAAAAATAAGAAAAGGAGGATCTAACTTCTCAGGAGATTGTGGGGACTCGTTCAGATTGACGGTCGCAAGCCATGTGTGGACTTCGACATCATCCATGCAGATGAGAACAGAAGATGCTTTTGATTCGCTTGGCTTGGCTTCACCCTAGATTTTTAGACAACAAAGATCAAGAAGAGGTCATATGTCCAATAAAAAGCTAAGTAGACGGGCTGAAAAGCCACGTCTAAGCCATGTAGACAAGAGGAGAATGCCTTGGGGGGGTGCCCCACAAGAGACTTTTGTCACCTTGTAGCAGTGGTCGATGCAGAACTTGAGCAGAGTTTTTTATTTTCTTTCTCTTGGACTCCAATCGATTTTTCTGGATCCATGCTTGGATTTTCTGGACCGATTCTTCTTGGATTGCTCTCCCTTTATAGGCCTTTGGTAGCCATCTAGGAGAGTTTATGGGTTTTAAATGCAATAAAGCCACATAAAGGGAGGAGTTACAAGTTTTAATTCATTAATTTGTTAACTCCTTTTCTTTAGCTTCTGGAGATTTAAAAGTCTTTAATTGCCTTTAAGCTCCATGATGAGAGGATTTACATGGGTTAATGTCGTGTTTATGGCTAACCTGTAACTCCTTTTTCCTTGATTCTGATTGGGCCGTCAAAAATAATGAGTTAATGACCGCATTAAGTTTCCATAAAACAGGTCAATTAACTGCATTAAGTGGTCGCCGGGGCAGTTGAAGAGTCGCGGGCCGTGCCGCGTCTTTTGGGATTCTTCTTGCTATTATCGATGATGGATCTTCATGCTGATCGATATAGGATGACCATACAACTTCAGACATTGATTGCGACCAGTGGGCCGGTGCCACCTGTCCTGTCGATTTCTTGATCGATCAGGCAGAAAGTGTGCTTTCTTGGTCGGTCGTTGGCGATTTCAAAGCGATCAATGATGATTTGATGCTCTTGAAGACGGACCCGTGATGTTGACGAAGATCGACGGATTTGGTGCCTCAAAAGTCAGGATTTTGGAAAACCACAAGGATCGGACATCTCGAAACGCGAAAAGGGACCAAAAAAATGCCCTTTCGGCGGAAATCCGGCGACCATGCACCCATGGTTGCCTCGACCATGGGGGTTTTTCCCCTTTTGGTCTCCGATTTTCTGTCATTTCGTGGTTTTTTTGCTTCTTTCTTCTCTGAAATTTTTTCTGACATATTTGTACACATTTTGGCTTGATTTCCCTGTAGAAAACTTGACGAGAATCCTTGCATATTGGAGTGCAAAGCTTCCAATTTTCCGGGAAAGTTGAAGATTTGCCGTCAGAAGCCAAAACTGGGTCAAACGATGTCGGAATGACCTGAAATTTGAGCTGAAGCCTCCTGAGCAATAAATAAGACCAATCATAGGCTTTTGTTTGAGTATTGAAGCCGTGTGGGGTCCTGTCGCTGGTAGACTTGATTCTATCGCGATGATGATGTCGTGTTTTGATGTGCGGTCAACCGATATCCGATTGACCTGAAATTTGAGAGGAAGCCTATTGGAGTCATTTTGAGACGATCCATTAGCGCCGATTTGGAAACCATGGTCCCGGGGAGTTTCGCCGCCGAGATGCCTGATTTGGCTTCCGAGATTCAAAGTCTGGTCAAATGCTGTCAAAATGACCTGAAACTTGACATGTGGCCCTTTACAAGCATTTGCAAGTCACCTATGTGCTCTGTTTGATGAGTGATGGCCTCGGTGGTTCTCTCCGCCAAGAGGCTTGATTTTGTTGCTTGAGGGTTGATGTAGGGTCAAACGTTGTCGGTTTGACCAGAAACTTGGCGTGAAGCCTTTTGGAGGTATTTTGAGACCATCCACAGGCTCTGATCGAAGATCTGATGCCTTTGATGTTGTCGCCGCCAGGAGCTCCTGTTCAGCTGCTGGAAAAATGAAAGACAATGATGTCTTTTTTTTTTCTTTCCTTTTTCTTTCTTTTTTGTTCAGCGTGTTTTTGTTTTCTTCTTTTCTTTCACTTGTTTCTTTTTTTTTTTTGGCCATTTGGACAGATCCGTACTGATCTGGCCATACAGCCACGTGGCCATGGGCCACGGCCTATGGGCCAGTCCCTTTTTTTCTTTTTTTTCTTTTCCTCCCTTTTTTTGGAGGTTTCTTTCTATTTTTTCGCTCACCATGATAATGCATTTTTTTATGCAAATCAAGATGCTCATGCATTTTTCTTATGCATCAAATAAAAGGCTATGGTTTCTAGGTCAAGCCAACATGAGTATTGGCTTAGACAAAGTTTGATTGGTTTTTACCAAGTTGGGTTGGAATTGGTCAAACTTTTGTCAAAGGTTTCCTAGCATCTAATGCATGACAATTTACTTTCTATGCATGATATTTGTAAATTGAATTGGAAGTACGATATGATAGCGCATACCTGGAAATCTTTGCAATTTTTTGGAGTTTGGAGCTCACAGCAATGTTTCGCCCTTCATAATTTTGCAGAGATTTGATAGGCTTTGCAAGTTTGGAGTTTTGGAGCTCGCAGCAATGTTGAGCCCATCTTCAAGCTTCCTATTTCTTTCGAGGTGTTTCCCTTTGCTTCAGAATTGCCGCAGAATCATGCCAAAATTTCACCAGATTTTGCTTTAGCAAAATCCTGTCATTTTGATGATTGATCTTTTTCTTTTCCAACCTTCGCAAGTGGTTCCTCCAGAACGAATAAGGGTAAGGAGCATGTTACTAGCTCACCCTGCCGATCTGCTATATCTTCCAATGCGGCCGTTCAGCAGGGCTGGGAGAAGGTCCAGTATGTTTAGAGAAACTTGAAAGAGTGTCACTCCCTCAACAAAGATGAGATGAGGCAGCGATTGAACGCTTTCAAGGATAAGGAGTTCTACAAGGTCATGGTAAGCAATCGTCCTTGGGTCATGGACGATTAGAGTGTTGTGCCCAAGCCTAGTTTTCTCTTTGGTGATGCAGTCCCTGAGGAGATGTTTTTCAGTTCTCTTACACAGCTTATGATGAGGAGAGGACTGTTGTTACCCGGTCGACTTTTGATCGTACTATCTTGATCATGAGCCTTTCTCTTACATGCTCTAAGAGGGAAGATCTTCCAAGCTGGGTGAAGTTGACCAATGTGATCAAGACCGGAATTTTTATTGGCGGTCCTTCTGGATATACGGAGAAGTCGTTGCCCGTATGGACATGCCAATGGTGGACGCGCCGCAAGAGACAAAAGTTTTTAGTTTTAAATTATCTTTCTCACATGTCAAGGAATGCCAATTTCGAGAACTTTGGGAAAATGACAGTTTTTGGGGAAAATGCGATTATATCTGGTATGGTGAAAATGGCAAAACGTAGGGTGTCTGGGTTTTGAATAGCAACAGACAAAACACGAAAGTAGTTGGGCGCAATGTAATTAGTCAAATGATGCCGAAACTTGAATTTTTATGAATTTACAAATAGCCCCCTGACCTTATCCAAAATTCAAAATAGGATCCTAAAGCCACTAAACTAAGTCCAAAAGCACTCAAAACTTTCTAAAGCTATGAAAAAACTATTCTAACCCTCAAAGCAAGACAATTGGCATCTAATCCTAGTTAGCCAAGTAATAAAGTAATTAATTAGTACTAATCACGGATATTAAGGGTCAGGGTCTGACACTCTTTCTTCTTCTGTAGCTTATGTTTGTGATTTAGATAATTGTATGGGAAGATGTGAATGGTACCATCTTTCTTCTTGGATAATTTGGTCTTGTTTATGGTATTCATGGTTTTCGATTTCAAATCTTCTTGATTGATTCTCATTCCCTTCTGTTTGCTGTGTCATGGCCAGTAAAGTTGTTATTTATGCCTTTGTTGTAGAGTTGTCTAACCAGTCGAAAAGAAAACTATGGATCTTGTTCTATTTAGGGATCCAGATCGGTATCCGATTCTCCGATTACCCGAAAGTTTCGACCTGCAAAAAATGGGGTCTGGAACCTATTTTAGGTTCCGATTCACAAACGGGTTTGGGTCCGAATCCCAATTTAGGTTCCGATTGATAAACGAGTCCGATTCCGGATCCATATGTTAGGAATTTTGTGTTTTGCAATTTGATGGATGCATTATTAGGGATCGGGGACGGAATTGGGGTTCCCCGCCCCTCTTTTACCCCGCCCCGAACCCACCCCGTCCCGCTTGATATGCCCCTTTCCTCGCCCCGCCTCGCCCCTCAATTATAAAATTTTTAAATGTGCAAGACTTAGGATTTGAACTTGGGTGGCGGAGTAACTAGAGGTTTACCTTACCTCTAGACCAAACTTCATTTCTTGTAATGTTTTACCCTATTTAATATTCAAGATTGTTACACACATATACATAAATATATATACACACATACATATACATATATATACACATATATATACGTTTGTATATATATAAACATAACCTTCTATATATTATATATATAAACTTATTTCATGGCGGGGCGGGGTAAGGGGTGGGACACGGGGCGGGGCAGGGCGGGAAAAAGAGCAAACCCATCCCTGCCCCACCCCGGCTTCGGGGCACAGTTTTATTCCCTGTCGCCGCCCCACCTAAGGATCGGGGCGGGGAAAACCCGTGCAGGGCGGAGAGGGCAAGCCGGGGCGGAGCAAAATTGCTACCCCAATGCATTATCATCTTAATCATCATTTGAATTTTCACAAGAGCATTAATTTAGAAAATCTTGAAATCTTGATTTTCACATGCATTGGTTTTTAAGACTTTTAAGAATCATGTTTCATGCATGTTTTAGTTTTTAAACTTGAATGCATTAAATTATTAAAAGAAGTTTTTCTTAATCAAGCAAGCCTATGGTTTTAAAACTTTCAAATCATCTAAGACATTTTAGGTTTCATGTTTTTAAAACTCTTAGAAAGATTTAAAACATGTTTCCAAGCTTGATTCCATAGCCCAAATCCCCCTCAAGAAAATCTCTTTGAAATATACATTTTTTAGAAAACTGGACTTATACCGGCGGCCAAAACATTTTTACCGGCGGTCTCTGGCCCTCGCTAAAAGCAGTTTTTGAAACGGCTATATTTTGTACTGTTTAGTACCCGGTCGACAGGGTAAGGGTCCAGGTCACCTGAGGACTAGTCATTGGTCATTTTTTGGTATAAAAAGAAGCTCATTCCATGGCAAAAATTGAGGAACTAAGAGGCCCTCCTTGAGGTGTTTTGAGGCCAATCAAAGGGGAATGAGCTAAGGGATGCTAGAGGTCATTTGGAAAGCTAAAGCTTGGTTCCATTGAGTTAAATCACTAAGTAAGCTTTACTTTTCTTAATCATATGTTTTCATGCTTTGCTTTAATTATTGGTAAATCTTTTGTAGCGTGTTAAACTATGATTTGTTGTGTCCTTAACATATATATGTTTTGAATTGATTTATTGTTTTGGATGCACCACCTTGATTCAAACCAAGTAGAACTCAAATTGGTATATCTTAATGAATCATGTTTTGGAATCATCTTTGAAATTATATGTAATATGATTCCTATACTTGATTGAATCTTTGGTTGTTGTTTTTTCATCATAAGAAAATCACTTTCAAATCTATCTTATGTTTTGGATTCAACAACACTCTCAAATCACATGTACTTTGGTTTTAAAGTTTCACACAACTTGCTTAGCATTGATAGGTATATCTTTTTCAAGTTGAATTTTAAATTACATGTGATTTGTCCCTTAACTTCAATCAAATCTATTTTAGTATTTTATACTTTCAAATGCTTTAAGCATACATTCATTGAGCTTCATTTTTAAATTGATTGAAGTCCTTATGCATTACATGTTTTGTTCTTAGAATTTCACAACTTGTTTGGAATAGATAGGTATATCTTATACAATTTGTTTTTAACATGTGATTAGCATTCTTTCCTCAATCATAAATGTTTTTATGAGCTAAAACTTTTAAAGGCCATTGGCATACATTTATGAGCTTTTATTTTCAAATTGATTGAGGACATCATAAATACACATTGTTCATTCATCTCTGCATTCATTTTGTGTGTGTGTAAATTAAATTTTCACTTTTATATCTGCCTATAAGAGGCATTGTATTGAGCTATAATTGTATCTCCATCAAGTGTATTCTAGACACTACTTAGAGAGAGAACCAACTTTTTGGTTGCATAGGTTATTGCTTAGCCTAAAGAAAAGTATAGTGTAGAGGTTATTGCTTAGCCTTGGAAAAGCATCTTGTAAAGGTTATTGCTTAGCCTAGAAAAGCATATTGTTAAAGGTTATTGCTTAGCCTATTGAAAAGCATGCATAGTGGAAATCCGGTGGGGTGTAGGAACACAAGCCGGTAGTGGATGTAGGCATTGAGGCCGAACCACTATAAATCATTGTGTTATGGTGTGTGCTTTGTGGTAATTCTTTTTATTAGCTTCCGCACTTAGTTTTATATCATCACTTGTGACTAGTTGTTTTAAAGAAGTTAAAATTTGTCATAATTGGTCACTAATTCATAGCTCACCCTATTCACCCCCCTCCCCTCTAGGGTTTGGATCCAGGACTTTCACCATATAGGTTCCGACCCGTGGACCCGGGACCTGGTATATGAGCCTTTGATAGTGCAACTTGTACCTCAAATCCAACTTTTTTTTGGATATTTTTATGTATAATGCTGGAGGTAGTAGACTTGATGCACTGTTATAAGTTGAATGATTTGCTTATTTTAAGAAAAATGAAGAATGAAAAGAAATTGGAATCGATTTTGGAACTAGGTTCCTATCCTCTAGGTGGACCCGGTTCCGGAATCGGATCCGGGTTTTCTTATCAGAACTAGGTCTGGAACCAACAAAACAGGTTCCGAGTCAATACCGGAATCATTATTTAGAAACGGGTCTGGGTCCGGGTCCACTATGGTTGATCCAGAACTGTCCCGTTTGGAACCCTAGTTTTATTGCTTTCTATTTGGTTTGCAGTTTCGTTTAGAGGACTTGTTAATGTCTCTGGAATTTTGTGAATGGGAGTACGCTATGTTGAATGCTAGTTTCAAGTTGATGTTATTTCATACTTCTTTGAGTATTTAGAATTAGACTTATATTCAGAAATTGAGAAATGCAGAGTAGTTCATTGAATACATGTCATTAGCTGAAATGAAATTGTTATGGTAGGTACTTAGAGCTGGGGAGAAAGAAGGCGGAGGGCGGCACATGTAGTTTGATGGACCGCGCTTTTACCGCTCGGCGCTTACTGAGGTCGGCGGACGTGAGAGTCTGTAGGGTGCGACCCTTTCGCGCCCGGGAGGGCAAAGCGAGCATCAACATTTTTTCTTTTTCGGTGGGTGTGCCAGATTTTCTACTCTACTTGGGATTGCAGATGGTGATCCGGAGATCGACCTTCACAAGTAGAAAAGGAAATCAACTTCTTTTGAGTTTTTCATTGCACATATATTTAAGAAAAGAGACATGGTTTTGAAATGCCGCAAGAGGCAATTTCATTTGTTTTGCCATTAAAGGCGATGTTTGCTGTAAAAGGAGATTTTTGACATTTATAGCCTATTTACAATTCTTATCAATAGTGAAAGACAAGAGTTGTGATTTTTTTTTCTCTTTAGAAAAATATAAACTACAATGAAAAGCAAGAAAAAGATGATCTAACTTCTCAGGAGATTGTGGGGGAATCGTTCAGATTGACGGTCGCAAGTCGTATGTGGACTTCGCCATCATCCATGCAGATGAGAACATGTGATGCTCTTGATTCGCTCGGCTCTCCTATAACCTCAGATTTTTAGAGGACACAAAGACTAAGAAGAGGTCCTATGTCTAATTAAAAGCTAAGTAGATAGGTTGAAAATCCACGTCTAAGCCATTGGAAGCAGAAGGAGAAGACAAGGACCTTGGGGGCGGTGCCCCCAAGTGACTTTTGTCACCATGTAGCGGTGGTCGGCGCAGAATTTCAATAGAGTTTTCTCTCTTTTTTCTAGATTTTGTTTGTCTAGATTTTAGGATTTTCTGTG
Source organism: Litsea cubeba (assembly GCA_012931725.1). Classification (NCBI taxonomy): domain Eukaryota; kingdom Viridiplantae; phylum Streptophyta; class Magnoliopsida; order Laurales; family Lauraceae; genus Litsea; species Litsea cubeba. Next base: position 88,418,222 of record CM022949.1, on the reverse strand, counting down.
CTTTTTCTGGCGATGATCTGGATTTCTTGGAATGACTCCTTTTTATAGGCCTTTGGTAGCCATTTAGGAGAGTTTATGGGATTTAAATGTAATAAAGCCACATAATGGGAGGAGTTACAAGTTTTAATTCATTTATTTTGTAACTCCTTTTCCTTGGCTTCTGATTGGCCATTGGAGAATTTAGAGCATTTAATCGCCTTTAATCTCCATGATGGGAGGAGTTGCATGGGTTAATGCTAGCTAACCAGTAACTCCTTTTTTGTTGCTTCTGATTGGGCCGTCCAAAATAACGAGTTAATGACCGCATTAAATTACCATAAACGGGTCAATTAACGGCATTAAGTGGTTGCCTGAGCAATCGAAGAGTCGCGGGTCGGGCCGCGTCTTTTGGAATTCTTCTGGCTATGATCATCGATCGATCTTCATGCTGATCGACATCGGATGACCATGCAACGTCAGACATTGATTGCTAACAGCAGGCCGGTGCCACCTGTCTTATCGATTTCTCGATCGATCGGACCGAAAGTGCACTTTCTTTGTTTACCGGTTGGCGATCAATGATGATTTGATACTCTCAGAAATGGACCCGTGATGTTGACAAAGATCGACGGATTTGGTGCCTCGAAAGTCAGAATTTTGAAAAACCACAAGGGCCAAAAATCTCGAAACGCGAAAAGGGGTCGAAAAATGCCATTTTGGCGAAAATCCGACGACCCGGATTTCCAGGGTCGCCGTCGACCATGCACCCAGGATTGCCAGTGACCATGGGGTTTGGACCCTTTTGGTCGCCGATTTGCGGCCGTTTTGTTCCGTCTTTTCCGATTCTTTTTCTCTTTGGTCTTTTTCCTGACATTTTATCACATTTATTGGCCTGGTTTTCCTGTAGAAAACTTGATAAGAATCCTTGCATTTTGGGGTGCAAAGTTTCTGATTTTCTTGGAAAGTCGAAGACTTTGTCGTGCAGAGCTGCCGATTTGCCGTCAGAAGCCAAAAGTGGGTCAAACGATGTCGGAAAGACCTGAAATTTGAGGTGAAGCCTCCTGAGCAATAAATAAGACCAACCATAGGCTTTTGTTTGAGTTTTGAAGCCATGTGGGGTCCTGTCGCCAATAGACTTGATTCTATAGCGAGGAAGATGTCGCGTTTTGATGTGCGGTCAACCGATGTCCGATTGACTTGAAATTTGAGAGAGAGCCTATTGGAGTCATTTTGAGACGATCCATTAGCTCCGATTTAGGAACCACGGTCCTGGGGAGCTTCACCGCCGGGAGGCCTTATTTGGCTTCCCAGAGTCTAAGTCTAGTCAAATGTTGTCAAAATAACCTGAAACTTGACGTGTAGCCCTTTGTAAGCTTTTTGTAGCTAGCCATGTGCTCTGTCTAATGAGTAATTATAAATGCTTGTTTGTAAGATTTGATTTTTGAAGTGTCATTGCCTGTTGTAGTAGGTTGCTGCTTCATATAGCTTCTTTGATCTTGAAGAGGCAAAGTGACATTTTTAGTGTCTACAAATGCCCCCCTCGAGGTACAGTAACGAGTTGCTTTAACTTTTGTAGTGATGTGCCTCGAAGAGAACTCTGAAATAGAGCTTCTGACTTGACCAAGAGTCTTAAGTACTTTTCTTCTGGTAGAGTAGCCTTATGAGTTTACAATGGAATTTTATGGTAATGAAAGGGTCACGTACCATCTCAAGACAAAGTTTTGAAAATGACATAAGGGATTTGGCTTTGGGTTTTTGTTTTTGACCTTGTGACCTAACAAGAAGTATGTGGCAGGTTAGGGGTCGGGTTTGGTTTTGACCTTGTGACCCAACAAGCTGTATGTGGCAAGTTGGGGGGTCGGTTTTGATTTTTGGTTTTAGTCTGGTGACCTAACAAACTATATGTGGCAGGTTAGGGGACCATGACTTGGTTTTTGACTTTTAGCCTTGTGACCTAACAAGTTGTATGTGGCAAGTTAGGGGATTAGGATTTGGTTTTTTGTGAAATGTCAATTTCAAGATTTTGGCTTAATTTGGTTCATGAGGTTGGATGGTTTAGATCTTGAAACTCAAAAGAGGCATGGAACCATTTTTGTATGCTCTTAGTAAGAGGGATTTTTCTTTGACTAAAAGCCACTTTTAGTGCCTAGGTGGTCAAACATGACTCATGTGGGCTAACCCATGGGACCTTAAGCTTTTAAGATGGCTTAGAGCTCATGTGGTGTCATTTTTTTTAAAGAGTATCTAAAATATCTCCTTTGAATAGAGAATATCTAAAATTATCCTTACTTGGAGAGAATCTCTCATGTTCCCTTTATTTTTGGATAGAATATCTCAAAGTATCTTTCTTTGGAAGAGAATATCTCAAATCTCCACTCTTTTGAGAGAAAAACTCTCTAATTGCTTTCTTTTGGTAGAGAATCCCTCAAAGTATCTTTCTTTTGAGAAAGAAACTTCCTAATTTCTTTCTTTTGGGAAGGTTGCTAATTTGTAGCACTTACCTTCTATTCTTTTATCCTTGTTGTTAGATATCGCGATCACTGAGAGGGGGGGGGGGGTTAATCAGTGATCCCTTAAAAACAGGTCCAATTTAACAACAAAAGCAAATCAAATCACACAAGGACACCAGATTTAACGTGGTTCACCAAAAGGCTACGTCCACGGTTCAAAGATTGTCCGAACACCGATCCGGAACGGGTCTGAATCTATTTAGTCGCACCAACGACAAAGAGCACCAACCCTTAAGTTTCAGATAGCACCAACTATCTAGGAAGCACCTACCCCCTTTACAATTTATCTGCACCAACAGATAGGATCACCAAACCCCTAACACCAAGCACCAACTTGATGTTCTACAGAATAAAAGTAGAGAACTTTTCTACAGCCCTTCCCCTCTACAATCTCTCTCTCTCAATCCCTTACAAATTGAAATTTAAAGCATAAAAAGAGAGACACTTATCTATGGACGAATCACCATCTTCATGAGCACATTCTCGTCCACACTTGCTGTAGAAACGTGCAACACAACTGCACACAGCAACAGCACCTTCTTCTCTCCAAAACCCTCTCTTTTCTTCTCTCTTCTCTTCTCTTCTCTTCTGTACTATTGAAAATGAACTTAGCAAGCCTTTATATAGGTTATGGTAACCCTAAAGAGTGTTTAAATTAGGCTAGAATTCGTTTAGAAAGAGTCCCAAACGAAATACATAAGTTTCCTGAATTTTCGTGCAAAACTTCTATTTCTGCGCAACTCAGGTTTCCCGTGTGTTCTACCGGTAGTACTACCGGTTTAACAGATGAGATTCTCATGTCCAAACATTCTTCTGGAATATCAGCCTTTTCTACCGGTAGTACTTGTGGTTGAACTTTTTACCGGTAGTACTTGCGGTTGAACTTTTTACCGGTAGTACTTGCGGTTGACAGATGGAAATCTCAGGGTCAGCCTTTTCTACCCCTTTTCTACCCCTTTTCTACCGGTAGAACTACCGGTTGACAGATGAATTCTGATTTCCTGTACTGTTCTATTTCAGCTCTATTTTCTCTTGAAGCTCTATCAACACCACACTTGTGACATTGTGTTGACAATAATTCCAATACAAGATGATACTTGAGATACTAAAACACTTCAATGCTTCATAAGACTTCTCAAGGCATCTCAAATTCCAACAATCTCCCCCTTTGGAATTGTTGGCAACACTTGGAACTTCAACACTTGGAACACTTTGAACTAGTTGACCTTCATGAAGCTTCTTCAGAACCATAAACTAACAGAATCAAGATCTTCACATTCACATTCTTGATACCAATCTCCCCCAAGCCATCATAGTATAACTTCTTCTAGCATAGCTTTCTCCTAGCATAGCTTTCTCCCCCTTTGACAACAAGTCCAAAGGGACCAACCAAGGAGCGAATAGGATATTCAAGGAATACATTGCTCCCCCTTTCAAGCACAACTCCTAAGGATTAGGAGAGTGAGTAACTCCTAATTTTTTTCGGAGATACTCGAAGACTTCCTTTGGCAGAGGTTTTGTGAAGATATCAGCAACTTGCTCAGTAGTTGGAACATATTCCAACTTTACCTCACCGTCTGCAACCTTTTCCTTGAGAAAGTGATAGCGGATTGCAACATGCTTCGTTCTAGAATGCTGAACAGGATTCTTAGAGATGTGAATTGCACTTGTGTTGTCACAGAGGATCGGCGTAGGATCCGTTGTCGGAACTCCTAGATCAGAGAGCATTTGCCGCATCCATAACACTTGCGTACAACAAGTTGCCGCTGCAATATATTCCGCTTCCGCTGTAGAAAGGGATACTGAATCTTGTTTCTTACTGTGCCATGCCACCAACCTTTCACCGAGATAGAATGCACCACCGCTTGTACTCTTGCGATCATCTATACGTCCAGCCCAATCGGCGTCAGAGTATGCAACAAGAGTGAAGGATTTGCCTTTAGGATACCAAATGCCAAGCTCCATGGTACCTTTCAGATATCGAAATATCCTTTTTACTGCTGTAAGGTGCGTCTCAGTTGGTGATGCTTGAAATCGAGCCACCATACATACTGCTTGCAGAAGATCCGGTCTTGTAGCAGTCAAATAAAGCAAGCTTCCTATCATAGAACGATAAGTGGTGTGATCAACGGACGAACCCTTATCATCTTTGCTTAGCTTTGTGTTCGTTGTCATTGGTGTGCTCACTGGCTTGCTGTCTTCCATGTTAAAACGCTTCAGCATTTCCTTGATGTATTTCATCTGTGATATGAAGATACCATGTTTCAGCTGCTGAACTTGTAAACCAAGGAAGAACTTTAGTTCTCCAAGCATTGACATCTCAAATTCTTTCTTCATCTCTTCAGCAAAATTCCTGCACATTTCCTCATCATTGCCACCAAAGATTATGTCATCGACATAAACAATGACAACTAGTTGTTTGCTCAACTCTGTTTTGACATAGAGATTGCTATCAACCAGTCCTTTTCCAATGCCGATCTTGCGGAGATAGAGGTCCAGCCTTGCATACCACGCCCTTGGCGCTTGTTTCAGCCCATAAAGAGCCTTTTTCAACTTGCACACTAGGTCTGAATTTTTGCTAATGAGAAAACCATCAGGTTGCTCAATGTAGACCTCTTCTTCAAGTAATCCATTCAAGAAGGCTGACTTTACATCCATCTGAAATACCTTGAAGGTTTTGTATGCAGCCAATGCAAGAAACATACGAATGGCTTCCAGACGAGCCACCGGTGCAAAGGTCTCTTCAAAATCTATGCCTTCAACTTGAGCATAGCCTTTACAAACCAACCTTGCTTTGTTTCGTATGACCTGACCATCTTCATTCAGCTTATTCCGAAAGACCCATTTAGTACCAATAACATTCTTATCGGTAGGTCTAGAAACTAGTTCCCATGTGGAGTTCTTCTCAATTTGCTCCAACTCCTCATGCATAGCTTTCAACCAACTTTCATCGAGACTGGCTTCAGCCACAGTCTTGGGTTCAATGGTGGACACAAGTGAGTAATTGCTAACTACACTTTGTCTTGTTTTAACACCGGCCTCAGGATCTCCAATGATTTGATCCTTAGGGTGTTGCTCTACCCAAGTGCTTTTCTTTCTAGGTGTAGCATCCTCTGAGTCATCCTTTGATTTCTCAGAATCATTAGGTTCAGCCACTTCATCATCAATCTCACTCGAGTCCTCATAAACTGGACTGTCATAATGAGTTAAATTCTTTGATTCACGGTTTTCATCAATTCTAACATCGGCACTTTCTATGATTTTTCTGGTCCTTTTGTTAAGACATCTGTAAGCCTTACTAGAGGAGGAGTAACCCAGAAATATACCTTCATCAGCTCTTTCTTCAAATTTGCCCGGATTTTGTTCAAGACGCTTGATGTAACACTTGCTACCGAAGACTCTGAAGTGCTTGACTGTTGTTTTTCTCCCAAACCATAGCTCATAAGGAGTTTTGTCTTCATGTGGCCTGATCAAGCATCGATTCTGAATGTATACAGCCGTATGGATTGCCTCCTTCCAGTATTTGTCAGCTAGCTTGCTCTCAATTAGCATTGTGCGAGCCATCTCTTGCACGGTGCGATTTTTCCGTTCCACAACTCCATTTCGCTGTGGAGTTCTAGGGGCTGAATATTGTCTTTGAATGCCATGGTGCTCACAATAGTTAGTGAACTCTTCAGATGTGAATTCACCTCCTCGATCAGACCTTAAAATCTTGATACGTTTTCCAAGCATATTTTCAACCTGTGCTTTAAACACTTTAAAACGATCAAGTGCTTGATGTTTATGCTTAAGAAACAATACCCATGTCATACGAGTATAATCATCAATGCATAACATAAAATACTTATCCCCATTGGTGCTTTGAGTTCGCATCGGACCACAGAGATCAGTGTGCACTAGCTCAAGAGGTTTCTTTGAATGATGATCCTTTGACTTGAACATTACCCTCATTTGCTTTCCCTTTTGGCAAGAATCGCAAATGGGGTTGGAAGGCTTTTCAACTGTAGACATACCTCTGACAGCCTTTGAATTGCAAATCTTTGACATGTTATCAAAGTTTAGATGCCCAAGGCGTTTGTGCCACAACCAACTTTCCTCTGTCCGACTCATCAAGCAAGTCTTTTCAGCTCCATCTGACAATGTATAGAGATTTCCAGCAATCCTAGATCCAGTAGCCACTGTTTTGCCGTTGTTACACTTTTTGATAGCAAACCCATTCTTAGTGAAGACAACTTCTTGGCCTTTGTCACAGATCTGGCTCACACTAAGCAAGTTGTGTCTCAGTCCAGACACATATAAGACCTCGTCTGATCTGATCTTGTTTGCCTTTAGCTGAACAACACCTTTTCCGCAGATTTTGGCACCATCATTGTTACCAAACTTCACTGATCCGCCTTCATAGTGCTGTAATTTGACGAATCTTTCCTTATCACCTGTCATATGGCTTGAACAGCCACTATCAAGGACCCATGGTGCTGCCTTCTTTTGTGCATTGAATGCCGTTTGCACAATGAGAGATTCATTGGAATTATCTTCCCTTTTCTTTGCCCTCCATGCCTTAACTAACTTGGGTTTCTTTTCAACCTGAAATTGGTTAGCAATAGGCAATCTACAATCCCTAGCCAAGTGTCCATATTTATTACAATGATAGCAATAACCATAGAATCTAAACATTCTTCCTTTCTTAGGTGGCTGGTTAAACTCTACAAACCTTTTCTTATTGACCATCTCAATACTAGGCTGAATTTGAAGCTTTGTAGCCTTGAGAGGTATGGCACTTTGTTTCATAAACAAAGAGGGTGCAGCTTTAGAGGACTCTCCGGTCTCAAATCCAATACCAAATTTATTGTGGAAGGGCTTTTGAACTTTCAGAATTTCATTGAGTTTCATTGTCCCTTCAATTGCTTGGAGCGCTTTGAGTTTTCGGCTACTTTCCAAGTTTTCAGCCTTTGCTCTAGCGATTTCAGTTTCAAGTTTCATAGCCTCTTCCTTTTTGATACTTATTTGATTTTCAAGGACTTCCACCATTCTTTTATATTCTTCAACTTGAGTTTTCAAAGCAATAACTGAACTTTCAGATTCATGAAGAAGTTTCAGATTTTTCTTACTTGTTTTTCGTTCCATGCTAAGCTCCTCAAGTGCGGCAATGAGTTCTTCTTCAAGATTGACCTCAGCCTCCTCTTCCTCTTCCGGCTCTTGCTCATCTTCTTCTTTAACAGTAACCATGAAGAGAGCTTCAGTTGCCTCGGCTGATTCATCATCGTCTGAAGTTTCAGACGTGCTGTCATTATATTGACTGATGAAGCTTTTTGCTTTGCCCCTCTTTCTGAAATTTTTCTTCCATTTACTCTTATCAACATAAGAGTCATCATCATTGTTTTCTTTCAGCGGACACTTCGCAGCAAAGTGACCAACACCGCCACAATTGAAGCATTTAAAGGGAAGCTTCCCTTTGTACTTTCCATTGCTTCCTTTCTTCAGCTTTCTAACTAATTGAGCCTCAAGCTCATCATCATCAGTATCAGCATCATGACTCAGCAGTCTCTTTTCCCTTTTTCTGAACTTTGAAGGCCACTTCTCTATCAGATGAAGGCGTCTTACCTATGCGCATCTCATAGGCAGCGAGTGAACCATGCAACTCATCCATGGTAAATTCATTCAGATCCTTGGCTTCTTCTATGGCTAAGACTTTTGAATCAACCGGGGAAGAAGAGATCTTAGAACCTTTTTGACGAGACTGGTTCTTTAATCTCCTCCCCTAGTCCACGAATGTCATTCGTGACTTCATTCACTCGTTGCATATACAAGTCAACATTCTCGCTTTCCTCCATGCGAAGAGACTCGAATTGAGAGCGATGAGTTTGCAATTTCGCTTCTTTGATCTTCTCATCTCCTTCATGAATGCTTTTCAACTTGTCCCATATTTCCTTGGCTGTTTTGCATGCAATTACTTTGACCAGCTCGCTGTCCACAAGGCCACTAAAGAGTGCATTCTGCGCCTTGGAGTCGTTGTCTGCTAACTTCTTCGTTGCAGCATCAGTGGGTACGATGGCAATATTGTAACCGACTCTGACAGTCTCCCAGACATCATAGCCAAGTGATTTGATGAAAGCCTGCATTCTGATCTTCCAGAAGGAGTAATTAGAACCATCAAACAAAGGTGCTTTCATATTCCCTGTATTGGATGCCATGTGATTTGACAAGAGATCACCCTTAGCGTGTTAAGCTTATCAAGGGAGCCTTGGCGCTCTGATACCAATTGTTAGATATCGCGATCACTGAGAGGGGGGGGTGAATCAGTGATCCCTTAAAAACAGGTCCAGTTGAATAACAAAACCAAATCAAATCACACAAGGACACCAGATTTAACGTGGTTCACCAAAAGGCTACATCCACGGTTCAAAGACTGTCCGAACACCGATCCGGAACAGGTCTGAATCTATTTAGTCGCACCAACGACAAAGAGCACCAACCCTTAAGTTTCAGATAGCACCAACTATCTAGGAAGCACCTACCCCCTTTACAATTTATCTGCACCAACAGATAGGATCACCAAACCCCTAACACCAAGCACCAACTTGATGTTCTACAGAATAAAAGTAGAGAACTTTTCTACAGCCCTTCCCCTCTACAATCTCTCTCTCTCAATCCCTTACAAATTGAAATTTAAAGCATAAAAAGAGAGACACTTATCTATGGACGAATCACCATCTTCATGAGCACATTCTCGTCCACACTTGCTGTAGAAACGTGCAACACAACTGCACACAGCAACAACACCTTCTTCTCTCCAAAACCCTCTCTTTTTTTCTCTCTTCTCTTCTCTTCTCTTCTGTGCTATTGAAAACGAACTTAGCAAGCCTTTATATAGGTTATGGTAACCCTAAAGAGTGTTTGAATTAGGCTAGAATTCGTTTAGAAAGAGTCCCAAATGAAATACATAAGTTTTCTGAATTTTCGTGCAAAACTTCTATTTCTGCGCAACTCAGGTTTCCCGTGTGTTCTACCGGTAGTACTACCGGTTTAACAGATGAGATTCTCATGTCCAAACATTCTGCTGGAATATCAGCCTTTTCTACCGGTAGTACTTGCGGTTGACTTTCTACCGGTAGTACTTGCGGTTGACAGATGGAAATCTCAGGGTCGGCCTTTTCTACCCCTTTTCTACCCCTTTTCTACCGGTAGAACTACCGGTTGACAGATGAAATTCTGATTTTCTGTACTGTTCTATTTCAGCTCTGTTTTCTCTTTGAAGCTCTATCAACACCACACTTGTGACATTGTGTTGACAATAATTCCAACACAAGATGATACTTGAGATACTAAACACTTCAATGCTTCATAAGACTTCTCAAGGCATCTCAAATTCCAACACTTGTTTCCCTTATTGATTTGCTCTCTTCTATAAATGCAAAGGGAGAATGGATCTCTTCCTCTTATTGCTTTCTTTTGCAAAAATCTCAAGAGGTCTTCAAGACCAAGAACTCTTCAAGAATCTTTAAGCTTTTTCTTCTTCTTCTCCATCAATGGCTTCAAGTAAGTCTTCTTTCCTAAGAAAACTTATTGTAGAAATAGGATGGTAAAAAAAAAGTTATTCTTTTCATTTTTCTCTTTTTTTTCCTTTTTCACAAGTTTTTTTTTCTCTTTTTTTTTATTTTCTTTTCACGTGTTTCTTTCCTTTTACACGTTTTTTTTTATGGACCATACGGATCTAGCCATACGGCCATGTGGCCTGTGGGCCAGGCCCCTTTTTTTTGCCTTTTTTTTGTTTTCCCTCTTTTTTTTTCTTTTGAGGAGGTTTCTTCCTTTTTTTTTTTTGCACACCATGATAATGCGTTTTATGAAAATCAAGATGTTCATGCACATATATATTTTTTTTGATGCATCAAGTAAAAGGCTAGGATTTCTAGCTCAAGCCAACATGAGTTTTGGCTTAGACGAAGTTTGATTGGTTTTGACCAAGTTGGGTTGGAATTGGTTAAACTTTTGTCAATGGTTTTCTAGCATCTAATGCATGACAATTTACTTTCTATGCATGATACTTGTAAATTGAATTAGGAGCATGATGTGATAGCACATACCTGAAAAGCTTTACACATTTTTGGAATTTGGAGCTCGCAGCGATGTTGAGCCATTCCTGATTTGTGGAGATTTGAGAGGTTTTGAAAGTTTGGAGTTATGAAGCTCGCAGCGATGTTGAGCCCATCTTCAAGCTTTCTCCCTTTTCTTCGGAATTGACCCGAAATCATGCTAAAATTTATCCATATTTTCTTTTAGCAAAATTCTATCATTTTGATGATTGATCTTTTTCTTTTCCAACCTTTGCAGGTGGTTCTTCCAGAACGAACAAGGATAAAGAGCCTGTTACCAGCATACCTCGTCGAGCTGCTAGATCTTCCAATGCGGCCGTTCAGCAGGCCTGGGTGAAGATCCAGTATGTTGAGAAAAACATGGAAGAGTGCGACTCCCTCAACAAAGATGAGATGAGGCAGCGACTGATCGCTCTCAAGGATGAGGAATTCTATAAGATCATCGTAAGCAACCGTCTTTGGGTCAAGGACGATCAGAGGGTGTTGCCCAAGCCTACCTTTTTCTTTGGTGATGTAGTTCCTGACGACATGACATGGCAGAGAAGATGTTTTCAGTTCTCTTATACAGCTGATGGTGAGGAGAGGACTGTTGTTACCCAGTCGACTTTTGATCATACTATCTCGATCATGAGCCTTTCTCCTACATGCTCTAAGAGGGAAGATCCTCCAAGCTGGGTGAAAATGATCAATGTGATCAAGACCGGGATTTTTGTTGGCGGTCCTTCCAGATATGCGGAGAAGTCGCCTGCCCTTTTGGACATGTTGATGCCGGCCAGCGGCTACCAAGGCTCTGATTATCCGTCGGTTGATTTGAGACCGATGGGCCTTGGTATTTTCAGCGGTGACGGCAGCAATTGGATGAAGCCTTTTTGACTTCGTTGTCATTTCAGTGCCGACTCCGATTGGGGGTCGTGGACTGATTGCATCCTGCTAATTGGTGGCACCATTTTAAAGGAAGCCGGGATTTTTGTTGCGGTCCGTGCCTTTAGGGAGACCGTGATCTTTTCCGACGAGGCCTTCATGGCTATATTGGAGTTGTTCCTTCCACAAACCAATATCTTCGTTGTCACGAATGGTGACAACATTCGTTGTCATAAATGGTGAGATTGTTTTTTCTTTAAAGGAGCTGAGCGCCATTACTGGGTTGCCTATCCTTGGTAAACTCTATGAGGAGTTCATTCCCATCGACAGCGTCCTTGAGGAGCAGTCTTAGGAGTTTAGGCTTCTGTACTTTACACTTATCGCCTTTTATGAATTTTTGAAAGAGAATAAGGGCTCAAAAGTCAGATCTAGCAGTTGAAAGAGTTTTAGCTCTTCGTTCCCCAACTTCTTTGACAGCAGAGAATCTTCTGATAGCATGACCTGGGAAGACAAGGCTAAGGATCTGGGTTCGAAGAAGACTTCGGCCATGCGACAAAAGTTGAGGAATTTCTTCGCGAGTACAGATGCCATTTGTTTTGACATTGTACTGCGGAGAGATCTCGTTGTTTACCTCATTTATTGGCTAGGTGAGGTTGTCTTTGCTAGAGGAGATGGAACGCACATCAGGCCGCATTGTATTTTTCTAGCTTGTCAGATGGCGTTTGGAGAGCGGCTCATTTTGGTGCCAGCTCTTTACTCCTATCTGTGTACAGAATTGCAGGCTGCTGCTTTCTTGGTTCGGCTTGGGCTCCCCATGAATAGGGTATTTTCAGCCCACATCTTTTATTCGTGGTATGTATACCACTGTCCTGGCTTCCACCGGCTGGGTGCTGCACAGGATGATGATCCTCTTATGATTCGGTTGGCTATGGGTAAAGCCGTATTCAAATCTCTTTTGTTTGCCCACATGAGGATCCGACGGTCCAGGGACGTCGAGATGGGGCAATCTTCAATGAAGCTTTCTCCGGAATTGCGGAAGAAGGCTTTTGGTTTTGGTGCCTCCTGTGACTCCACCAGGGTAAGGTCTGGAAGGCATTACTCCTTGACAAATGTAGAGAATGAGTGGCTCTTCAGCATACATGTCGGCACAATGGTGTACCGTAGACACCTTTTCATCAACATCTAGCCGTATGTACCTTCTCGCTTTGCGCTTTAGTTAGGCTTTTCTCAAGGCGTTGTTGGAGCGCCTTCGAGTATAGTGAAGCGCTTCGGAGGTTTGCTAGACGGAGGAAATGCATGGGATTTTTATAGTGCTGAAGACACTACTGCCATGATTTCTTATCCTGAGTTGTCAACTTTCTGGACTGCTGGCTTCACGAAGTGGTTCGCGAAAAGCTTTTTGGCGTACCGGGGACTTTTGAAGAAGGAGTTTGATGTAAAACTGTCTTCCAGAAAAGGCATTGGGAAGTCGAATGGCGTCCGGCGAGAGGAAGTTTTGGCCTTCCTTTCTTCAGAGAAGCATAAGATAGGCTTTCTCGGTGATCAGGGCATCATCGGTTTTGAAGCTATCCAGGAAGTACCTGGTGAGGCCTTAGAGCAGCCAGAGATGGAGGAAGCTGAGCTTGACGCTTGGATGCAAGCGGCACAGAGGCGAGCTTCCATGGAGTCTATTGGCAAGAGCAGACCATCCAGTGAGGAGTCAAGTGGGAAACCTAACTTTAACAGTGAGGCAGGTTCTTCTAGAAAACCAACCCGCAGAAGCAAGAGGAAGAGGGGTCAGCATCACAAGGGACAGGATGAAGACTCTCCTGCTGTGGAAGTCCCTCTCACTATCAATGAGGAGGTGTCGGGGAATGCTGACGAGCCTCCGGATAAGAGGAGCCGAGAAGAAGAAACCGTCAGTGAAGGTATGATTCCTCCTCTTTCTCTTTCCGTTTCTTTTATGGAACTTTTCAAGTTTTGATTTGATGCCTCCCATTATTGTTTTTTTTTTTTTTAGCAGAGGATGAAGACTTGGTGATGCCTGAGGTTCCGGCCGATAAGGAGGTGACGGATCCGGCCGCGGCACCTAAAGAAGAACCGAGGGACTTTGGAGTGATTCCAAAATCTCCAACTGGTATGACTTCTTTTGTATCTTTTTTTTCTGTGGCTTGGTTTGCTAACATTTTTCTTGTCAGCTGACTTGCCACAGGATTCCGATGACTTTAAACCATCAATAGATACAAATGTTGATGATGCTTCCGATGAGTTCATGGAGGAAGAGAGTATTCCGCCAGCCATCGAAGAAGATATTTTGTAGTGATAACCCTGACGATAATGATTTTTCAACTGGATCATATGCATTCATTTTTATGTTTCATTGGTAGGTTATGAAGTGACAGGAGAGATCCCATCGCTTTCATCAGAACCAGAGCAAGGGGTGCTAGAGGTTGATCTGGAGGTAAGGACTTCTACAGTCAGTTATGACACGGCATAGGTGAGACCTCGTGCTGAGATTCATTCCCCAGTGACTCCAACTGGAAAGAGTTCTTTTATTACTCTTCCAACAAGGCATGGCATGAAAAGCCGACTGACGGAGCGGGGAGAATCTTCATCTGAGCCATCTCTTCTATTTACGAAGAAGGTACTGGCGCGGGTTTTGAGTTCTTGGATCGAGACTCTCCTTTCTGGACACTTGGATGCCGGATTGGGCATGATCCAGCATGTGCAGGATATTCTCGATGATGCTGAAGAGGCTGGTCTGGACGTCACAGGTGCCAGGGCAATCGTTGATAGGATAATTGCACTAGGCAACAAGTGGTCCGAGACCACGGCTTTCCCTGATGGTGACTTCTTCAAGGAGATGTTCCTGGACCCTGCAAATAAGGTTCAATCTGATATGGATGAGACTACACAGAGCATGAAGTAATTCGTCCGGGAGAGGAACTTAGAAGAGTTAGCCAACATCGGGCTGAGGCATGACTTTAACATCCTTGCTAGGGAGGTCACCGAAGCTAGGCAACGTCTTGAGCATTTGAAGGCGCAAGTCGTGGCCAAGTGGGCTACTATAACAAAGGCTCGCGACAGGGAGAGGGCCCTAATTCGCCAGGTTTTAGATCCTGATCGAGTTCTCAAAGAATAGACTCAAGAAAACAAATGATGGCGAACTACTTGGAATAAGTTTCCCAGTGTAGAGGAAGAGTTACGGCATTCTCCTGCATCTCATGACAAGTTTCTGAAGAAGCGTGCCTTGGAAACCCTGATGGCTGAGGCCAAAAGTTTGCTTAAGGGGCTGAAACTTTGGCTAGAGGCCATTTTTGGTTGAGCTCCTGGTTTCTCTTTTTTTTTGTAACAGAAACTCTCTCTTTTTTTGGTACCACATGTATTTTTTTTCTACTATTTTTTTTCGTAGTTCTTGCGAACACTTGTTTTTTGTATTCCCTCCTTTCACTTAAATCTTTTTGTGATGAAAGCAATAGTTTAAATGGGAATGTTTGTTTTGGAAATTTGATCAAAAGTTTGTCATTTTGTGAAAATCTTTTGTCAAATGATTGTTTTGGCATGGGAGCCAGATTTTATTTATGGCGTGAGAGCCAATTTTGGCATAAGAGCCGGTTTTGTGGCATGGATAGCCGGTTTGTGGCATTTATAGCATGGTTTGTGGCAATGATAGCCAATTTTGTGGCATTTATAACCGGGTTTTTTGAAAGCCAAGTTTGGTTTGTTGGCATGAAATCCAGTCTTTTGTGGCATTGATAGCCAATTTTGTGGCATTTATAACCAATTTTATGGCATTTATAGCCGATTTTTAGCATGAGAGCCAAGTTTTGTGGATTTATAGTCAATTTTGGCATGAGAGCCAAGTTATAGCCGATTTTGGCATGACAGCCAGGTTTTGGGTTTTCAAAAATGCAAGTATCGACCAAAAGTCGCCTCCCTGTTAAATATTCTTGCAAGTATCGATGGAATGTCGCATCCTTGCTCATTCGATTGCGAGTATCGATAGAATGTCGCCTCCTCGCGAATTTGGGTGCAAGTATCGACTAAGCGTCGCTTCCTGGCTTTTCAAGAATTTTATTTTGCGGGTACTAACTTGATGTCGTTTCCCCACGATTTTTGAAAATTATGGTTTTCTCGAACCTTTGGGTTGTGGATATCAACTGAAATATTGCGACTCCACGATTTTAGGTTTTTTCGAACCTCTGGATTTTGGGTTATGAATATCAACTGAAATGTTGCGTCTCCATGGTTTTTAGGTATTTTTTATCCTTTGGAATTTAGGTTGTAGGTATCAACTGAATTGTTGCGTCTCCACGATTTTTGGGTTTCACAAGTATTGACAAAATGTCGCTTCCATGCAATTTTGGAAGTGTCAAACGTGGTTCATATTCTTTCGATTTGTGTGAGTATCGACTAAGCATCGCTTCCCCTCATTTTTTTTTCTTTTGAAAAACCATTTTTTTGTTTAAAAACACGAGGGTCGTAAATTTTGACCTAAAACCATTTTGGTGGTAAAAGGAAGGGTGGACTAGGGTGGAAATCCCTGAATCTAGATTTTGTTTCAAACCGTGAATTTTGGGTTCAATGATTGAAAATTTTGGTCAAGTTAGGGAGAGGCTCCTAAACTTGGATTTTTTTTTTAACAAAGAAACGATGAAAGTAAGCATTGTTTTGACTTTTTTAGAAATTTCAACATTTGATATGGAAATTCTAAAAAGAGTGGGTTTGACGAGCAAGTACCTGAAAATATGCTTTGGCCGTGCAGGCATTGCTCTAACCAAGTTGGGTAAGTCTTCAAGGGTAGTATCGCTTTAAGAACTTGCCATTGATGGGCAGCATATATCTGTCACCCTCCATGTTTAGGAGAGCATATGCACCATTGGAGAAAACCTTGTCGATGACATAGGATCCCTCCCATTTTGGCTCAAATTTGCCTTTGGACTTGTGAGCGAAGACCATTGGTCTTTTTACCGCAAGAACCAAGTCACCCTTTTTGTAGGCACGTTGCCTGACCTTCTTGTCAAAAGATCCTACCATGCGTGCTTGGTTAAGTTCAATGCTTTGTCGAGCTTCGAGCCGTCTCTCATCGAGATTGTCCAGCTCCTAGAGTCGCAACTTGACATTGCTTTCTTGAGTCATGTCATTTTGCAAAGATACCCTTAGGGAAAGAATTTGTACTTCCAGGAGCACGACAACTTCGTATCCATAGAACAAGGAGAATGGTGTGCTATGGGTTGGTCCTCGAACTGTGGTTTGATAGGCCCACAAAGCTTCAGACAGTTTGTCTTTCTAGTCTCTTTTGTGACTAGAGACCATTTCTTGAGGATTTTGCAGAGTATCTTGTTGAAGGCATCTGCTAATCCGTTTGCTACCGGATTGTATGGAGTCGCATGACAGCTTTGGATTTTGTAATTGTCGTAGAACCTGTAGAATCGATGATCCCAAAATTGTGGTCTGTTATCATGGACGAATCTTTTAGGTATGCCGAAACAACAAACAATGTTGGTGCGCAGGAACTGAAGGACTAATGAGGTCTTCATTTCGTTAAGCGCAAATGCTTCTGACCACTTAGAGAAATATTTCGTAACGGCGAAGATGAAGCGATGACCTTTGGTTGATGGGGGAGAAATATGACCTATGATGTCCATACCCTAGGCTTCGAAGGCCATGAGATCGCTATAGGATGCAGCCATTTTAGAGGCATGTGAACATATTCTCCATGAACTTAGAAAATTGCATTGCGTCAGCTACCATGGTAGGCCAATAATAACCTAACCTTTTTATCTAATCGTAGAGCTTAGGACCGGCCT
This sequence comes from Litsea cubeba, assembly GCA_012931725.1. Taxonomy (NCBI): domain Eukaryota; kingdom Viridiplantae; phylum Streptophyta; class Magnoliopsida; order Laurales; family Lauraceae; genus Litsea; species Litsea cubeba. The sequence continues at coordinate 88,400,993 of CM022949.1, read as the reverse complement.
GATGGGCTCCACAAAGACCAGCATGAACTTCTTTGTGTGTTTTTTCAGCCTCTTGTTGTGACAAGCAGTGTAGAAGTACTCCATTGAAGGATTTCCTATAAAGGATCTTTGAAGGAATATCCAAATGAAAGTTTGGGGCTCGCCTTCAGATGCTTACCCATTCTTTTGGATCTTCAAGTGGGATTTCGAACATAGTGTAAACAATGAACGGACCCCTCCGGTCGCCGATTGAAGGTTGAAGGATAGAAATCCGACTTCCAACCACTCGGTGGCATTCAGCAACTGCTTGGTGTGTTTTAAGAGGAGGGAGGATCATTCTCTCGCACACTGTAATTTGCATGTTTTCCCCTTCCTGGATCGCCATAGATGCGGCAAGTCCGCCAGGGCATCTACACGGATGTTTTCACCTCTACGAATATGGGTGATGTGACAGATGTTAAACTTTTACAGAAGCGATTGTGCCTCGTTGTAGTAAGGCAGCAGATCAGGCTTCCTGACTTCAAATTTCTGATTCATCTAGTTGACGATCAGTTGAGAGTCTCCAAAGACTTCCAGCATCGTGATGCGGGATTTGATGGCAAGTTTTAATCCTAGGATTAGAGCTTGGTATTCAGCTGCAGTGTTTGTGCATGGTTCCAGTAGCGAGAAAGCATGTGGAATCATGTATTTGTAGGGGCTAACAAAGAGGATGCTAACTCCCGAGATCAGCTATCCTTTTTTTCATTTGTCCTGGTTTCACCGTCAAAGTACATGTCCCAGGAGACATTTGGTGAGGAAGTCTCCACGTTGTAGACGGGTTCGTCTGGGTGATCATCTCTAAGTGGAGAATCTTTAGGCAAAGGATGCGCTGCGAGAAAGTCTGCTAGAGCTTGGCTTTGATTGCTTTTTATGGTACATACCTAATATCAAATTGTGACAGAAGGATGGACCATTTTGCCAGTCGTGCATTGAGAGAACCTGCTTTTGTGACAAGGACCTTCAAGAGGTTGATCCTCGAGACCAAGTAGACTCTGTTGGAAAGCAGGTAGTGACGTAGCTTCTGTACGGCGAACATCACTGCAAGGCATTCTTTTTCGACTGGAGAATAGCAATGCTCTGCATCTACCAGCATGCGGCTGAGGTAGTATAGAACAACTTCTTTTCTTTCATCATTTTCTTGTGCGAGTAGAGCGCCCAGAGAAAGGTCGAGAGCTCTTGTGTACAAGATGAATGGTTTTCTAGTAGTAGGAGCAGCTAACACTTGGGTTTTAGTGAGGTATGACTTGATATCTTGAAATGCATCTTCATAGTCAACATCCCAGACAAAGTTCACACCTTTCTTCATCAACCGAGAGAATGGACGACACTTCCCTGAAAGGTTGGAGATGAACTGTCTGATGTAGGCCAATCTTCCTTGGAGCCCTTTCAGTTCTCTCAAGGTTCTTGGAGAGGGCATTTCTAGGAATCCGAGGAACTTACCCGACGAGACTCCGAAGAAGAAGTTAAGGGGATTCATCCACAGTTTGTGTTTGCGAAGCCGGAGGAAGACTTCTCGAAGGTCTTCGAGAAGATCTTCTTTTCTTTTGCTTTTGACGGTGAGGTCATCAACGTAACATTCAACCGTCTTGTGCTGCTTATCTTGGAATATTTTCATCATAGCCCTCTGATATGTGGCACCAGCATTTTTCAATTCAAATGGCATGACAGTGTAGCAATATACGCCAAATGGAGTCCGAAATGAAGTGTGTTTTTCATTTTCGGGATGCATCTTTATCTGATTGTAGCCAGAGAAGCCATCCATGAATGTCATTCGCTAAAATCCACAAGTATTGTCAATCATTACCTCTGGTATGGGGAGCGGGAATTCAACTTTGGGACAAGCGCCATTTAAGTCTCTATAGTCAATACAGACCCTGATCTGCCCACTTTTCTTTGTCACGGGGACAATGTTGGCCAACCATTCAGGATGTTGTTCCTCTCGGATGAAGCCAACGCTTTTGAATTTTTGAACTTCTTGTTCAATTTTATCCATCACATCTGGATGGAATCTTCTTTGGCCTTGTTTGACAGGCTTGATGTCTTCTTGAAGATTGAGCTTATGGACTGCTACTTTGGGGTCTAAACCAGGCATTTCAGCGAAAGACCATGCAAAGCAATCAACGAACTCACGAAGAAAAGTGATATACTCGGGTTACTCATCATCCATTATATTTTTACTTATGAATACAGGACATGGGTCATCTGGTGTTCCCAATTCTATCTTTTGAACATGATCTTCTGTTGGAAGATTCGAAGGTGGTTCATCCACAATATTTTTAGAGGCTTCCAACTTAACGAAACCTTCTGGGGCATCAATAACATTTTCAGACCAAGGCTTTGTTTCTTTCCAAGGGTCTTCTTGATCGGTGATCTTCTCAAGGCTTGCTATGAGATGGTCCCAATCGCTTGTTGAAACTGGATCAAATTAAGGCACTTCTTTTGGAGACGAGGGTTCTTCTGGGTCAGAATACCATATGTCTGTGTTATCGGACAATTCCTCTTCATCATCAGAGAAATCGTCTCAATTGGATGAGCTTCCTGGATCATTGTCAGGTGACTCTTCAAAGAGATATCCAGGGAGATCAATGTCTTCATGAACATAAGATGTTGAGGCTTGGCCGATGTAAGAACCCGACCCGAGAGACCTCAATTAATGTTAATTAAGTTTTATCTTAGCTATAAGTGTGTTTAGTGGATTTTGATTTAGTTTTTGGGCTAAAATAGCTTTTGGGGATTTTGAGAGCCTTCTTGATTTGTGGGACCCTTTGGGGGTTCTTGTTACGGATTTGTGTGAGCTTGGGGGTTTATTTGTGATTTCCTAAAATTATGTTTTTAATCCCGTTTGTATTATCTTATTATTCTCTACAACTTTCGTGTTGACCTCGTTCTCATTCGAGGGCTGAAACCAGACTTTTCTCAATTTGAGGGCAAAACAGTCTTTTTACCCAAAATCTGGACACGATTTTCAATGTCACCAAAACTTGCAAAACATAGACTTTTTAGAAACTAGAAATTTCATCGAACAACTTGGTCTTCTTCGTCGAAGCATTTGAGGTCCCGAAATCGATATTTCGAGCCCGAGAGATATTTTAAGTTATGGGACCCACTCTCCTCTTTGTATAGAAGGGAACCCATCTTCTCCATTTAAGAGAAGAGCCCCAGCAGCCACCGGTTTTTTCTTCTTTTCCTTGCTTTCTTCCTCACAAAATCACCACAAAGCTTTGCTAAATCAAGAATGGACTTTGCAATTTTCTTCCTCATCTCAAGGGCTTCATCTTGTCGCCATTTTTGAAGAAAACCGCCCACTCGAAGATTTCCTTTGAGCAACCTCTTGCTTTTTGAAGAACTTCCATGTAGGTGATCTTCCTAAAAATTTTAGATTTGTGTTTGTATAGCCCTAGAGAAGCCCCATTTCGATTATTGAAAGCTTTTGTTTTTTTTTATTTGGTTTTGATTTTTGGGCTTGTAATTGGGGGTTTTGTTTAGGTTTTTGGATTTTGGCTTGGAGAGGTGATTAGAGCTTGTTTTACATTAGCTTGGACCTAAGGCAAGTGGATGAAACGATTTACTTGATGTTAAATCACATTGTGCATAGTCTTGATTTTTCATTATTAAACCTTGTTTTATGTCATGTCTTTTATTGACTTTGAAATGCACTCACTAATGTGTTTTCTTGCTTATTAATTTCTTGGAAATGTTACTTTGATTTGTGTTAAACGTAAATGATCTTTATGTGGATTTCTATGATTCTTCTTCTTATGGTTGAGATGAATGGGATGAAGGGTTTTGATCCATTTTATGGATGGATTGATGGAAGAATGGAAGTTTGATTGATGGAATGGAGGGGTTTTTAGCTCAAATATTATAGGGAGTTAATGTATAGAAATGATGGATGTTTGGAGGAAGGAAAGACTGAAAATCTACTTCAAAAATGCTTTGTTCGCAACTGTCGGTCAACTTGTCGGCTGACCGACATCCAACCAACAGCGAGCCGACAGCTCTCGGTTCCATTTCTAGAGAGCTGCAAACTTCTGAAACTTTCTGATGCAGCGGTGTCGGCTAACCGACAGGTGACCGACACCAGCTCGGTCCCAATTCCAGAAAGATGCAATCTGCCAGATTTTCTATAGGTTAGCTGTCGGCTGACCGACATCCCCATGTCGGCCGGCCGACAGCCAACCGACAAGGCTCTCAGCTCCATTTCCACAGAGCTGCATTTTCTGTAATTTCTGATACTGTAGTGTCGGCTGACCGACATAGCCCTGTCGGCTGACCGACATCAGCCAAGGAGCTAACCGACAGTCATTTTCTTCCCGGTTTCTTTTGGAGAAATATATGGAAATATACTGGGGATTTAACCCCATCATCTTATTCTTGTTAATGGTCTTGTAGACTTGTCAACGTGCGTAAAGTCCCGGGTTGTCTCTAATTCTTATGGAGTATTAAATAAATATTAAATTGACAAACGAGACCCTATCTACATTAATTCAAATCTTGGACCTTCAACACTTAGCCAGGAGAATGTTGGAAATCCATTCATGTTTATCTTGACCCAAATCTTACTTGTGCTTAACATCACATCTTATGACTTGGACTTGTCCCGAAAGTATTGGAAAATGTGTTTAGCTTTTGCTAACATGTACATGCTCAACCCGATATGAATGTGTATTTGTGTCTATGGGCACCAAGTCCCGTTATTATGTATTTGTTTGATTTCCCGCGTTTAACCTATGAGTCGGCACCACTAAGCTTGAACAACCTTGTCGGTTTGATCCACCGACTTGGAAATCCTTCCCCTCCTGTTAGTCAACTGCAGTCTGGAGTCCGCAGAGTATTTATCTGGTTCGCTATCATGGTACCGTAGAGTATATATACGTATATTATAGTATTTTATCATTGTTCCTCCTCACCTTGTGTGACCGAAGTCAATGATCCTGTAGGGTATGTGCTCTCATCACTTTTGTGAGAGAGGATTTAGCTTTGTGTGGTTGTCATCTTGACAGTTTTCTATTCTTAGTACTTTTATTGCTTTATATCGCTAATGTCGTTATTTAATGAACGATGCATTGTCTTTTATGAAATTCATTATTTATACACAGGTTTTCTACACTCTTGCAATGTATCATTGTCATATCTTTTCACCCACCTGCCAGACCGTCGTGTCTGATCCATTTATTTTGGTACTCAGGTCCCGAACCCCTTGCCATCGAGGAGGAGCCTGAGGAGGCGGTCGGTGAACCGCAGTGCGTAATAGAGTAGCAACCTGACGATGTCATGTAGACATTCGTTTGGGCTTTGAGAACGACACTTTTTGGGTTATGATTAACATCTTCTGGGTTTATTCTTTTGTTATGTATTGGTCTTTGTTAACCATTATTTTGGGGCAACTAACTAAATGATCTTTTGTATAAACATCTAACCTTACTTTTGGGAAATATGCTAATGATCATTGCTCACTTTGATACTTAGTCATTATGCTTATAAATCAGTCTTGTATATGGAATGGAATGATACTAATATGGTTTACTACACGCTTCCTCAATCTCGAATGTATGTTTGATATGTTTATATATGAGATGATATGTATGGATAATCCTCACCGCGAAACCCTGTGGGAAATCATGTGCACGGATAAATGTTTTCTTAATTCCGTGTGCAGACTAGCCAAAGAGATGCACATGGCGCGGCATCATCAGTCGGATCCCGGATTAGGCTCGTGACCCGGTTCGGGGTCGCGACAGCCGAGAAATTGACTTTTAAGCCTTTGAGTCAACTGTTGTCGGGATCATACCCTAACCCATGTGAAGACTTTTCTACATGGCCGTATAGTCTCTAATCTTCCAACTGGCATTTAGTCAAAGTGGGAACCAATGGCGTGAGAATATTGTGTCCTCCCAAACCGACTGGGTTTTCAGCATCATAGCCCATTTTCTTCATAATAACTTGTGCCACAGGACTATATAGGGATGGCTGAGGCATACCTTCGTTTTGGAAAGGTTCAAGCATGGAGTTTGATGAAGAAGTTTCTGATCTATGGAAGAAGATCAGCCTTTCCATTGTTGAAGTTGCCAGAACAACGAAGTAAGCAGACGTATGATCTTCTACGTCAGTAGGTGTCTCCATTGGAGTAAGAGCATGCTAAACTTGTTGAGTGTCAGCTTGGCTTGACGATGTGTTGTCTTTTGGCTCTGAACCCGAATCTGTGTCTTGCATGATAGACATGAAAGAGACAACAAATTTGGATCTTTTATTTCAGAGATTTGAAGTCTACAAATCATCAAGGTAATAGTCTTCTTGAATCTCCTTTAATTATACACTTGTTGGTCATGAATTCATGGAGTTATTATGCGATCAATATGGCTGATTGGCGCTGCCCATATCAGATTTTTAAAAATCTGTCATGTTACAAATCAGCCATGGATGTCTTCCCCTAGTGATGTCCAGATCTGAATCGCAGTTTCTTTCAGCGGTATCAAAGCCGCTCCATGTGAAATCATGATCCCATGTTGTGTTTAATTAATCCTAGATTGATTATGGGCATGGTGGCACCCTACTAAAGTTATATCAAGATTTCTTTATGTGATGCATGTTGTGTGCAAGTTTCATTAACATTGTTGGAATTTATTTTCCAGATTTGTTTAATGATGCCCATAGTGTTTTGCATGCACTAACCTCTTTGTTTGCAGCCATATATTGCATCCTTGATGGTTCGCATGATTGTTATGTGGATTTGGATGTTTTTTCATTAGTTGGAAAGTGTACGATTGTGCGTTAAGCAATCATAGGAAGTTGTAATTCTTTCTTTACTTTTATTCCAACTAGTCTTGATGTAAGCTTTCGTTAAAAGGCATAGGCATCTCCAACGTGATTTGGGGTTTTGTTTTTATGGGTTTGCTTGTATAAATTTAATTTGTTGGAACAAGCAAAAAGAAGAAAGTTTCAAGCAAGATAGGTTGCAAGTAACCGGATTCCTTAGTGGTGGAGGAGACAAGACTTCTTGGTGCAAGATGAGATCTATTTTTGATGTCCTAGTTCGATAAGGATTAGAAGTCTGAAGAGCAGGGAGCCATCAAGGATTGCATACTTTTATTTGCTCTTATATATGGAATGCATGGATGAATGCTTTATATAATTGCTATAATTGTCACTTAGAAACATGGCCGCCATTAGGTTCTAAAATTGGCATCTTTTTTTATATTAGATTGTTTTTAGTTTAGCAAATTTTTTTAAACAGAACTTAGACCAGCACCTTCTATTTTGTCTAAGGTTTAAAATTGGATAGGGTTTAGTTTATCTTGATACCCTTGGCTTCCAAAAGAGGCTAAACTAAAATCTAATTAGATGCTACCTATGGGTTCCCATAATCCAAGTTAGGTTTTTGATTCTTTAAAGGGATTTGTTCAAATGTTTTAAAGCAAAGGTTATTTATTTTTAAGATGACTTAAATCATTAAGTCATAAATTTAATTAACTAAGTTTGCTAGATTTAAAAGAGTTTTTGAGTAAACAATGTAAAGGTCAAAAAGTATAAACCCTAGTGATAAATAATCAAGTGGGAGAGGGGTTTTTGGAAAGACCCCACGGCCTTCCATTTTCGGTTCATGTTATCTCATTAAGGTGTTAGTAGGAGCGGCCACCCCTTCGGTGGAGTTCTTTACTAATGACCGCTTTGATGGGTTAATGGGTGAACGGGTGAACTAATGTGAATATTCGTAATGAGGTGTTAGTAGGAGCGGCCATGCCTTCAGTGGAGTTCTTTACTAAAGATCACTTCTATAGAATGTCAATGAAGTGTTGGTGGGAGCGGCCATCCCTTCGGTGGAGCTCTTTACTAAAGTTCACTTCTAGAATGGATAAAAGTCACTTCCCTTCGGAGGACTTAAGTCATAGACATTCTGGAAAATTTCATAAGAGATGGTAAAACACTTGACATAAGACGGTAATGACCTCTCCCTAGGAGTTAAGGGTTATTTGTCATATGAGGCCAAACCAATCAGTGATTCGACTACCACTGGATATGTATATCCAGATAGTGATAATCCAAATAAGCATATCTTAATTCAACGTGACTGTAGGCTCGGCCATCCCTTCGATGGAGGGTCTATGAGGAGGTTGAAACACTGATACATTATGTTTAGGGTTAAATAATGTAAAAAGTTTTGTGCATGTTTTTCCTTTTATAACAAGCACCATATGCATATTACATATATACTGCCTGTCTAATTATAAACCGTTTCATATCCAGAGAGAGATGGGTAAAGACTCTTTTAGTCTGTTGATGAGCATTCTTCGTGAGAACAAACTGACTGGCCCTAATTACGTAGATTGGAAGAGAAATCTTGACATAGTACTCACTGCTGAGGAGTACAAGTATGTCTTGTCAGAAACCTGTCCTGATATTGATGCTAATTCTACTGATGACCAGTTAGAGGCTGAGAGGAAATGGAAGAAAGCGAATAGCATGGCTAAATGCTACATGCTTGCTTCCATGTCCAACGTGTTGCAAACACAGCACGAGCAAATGGACACAGCCTATGAAATCATGATGTCCTTGTCTGAGATGTTCGCAGACAAAAGCAGGCCAGCTAGGCAAGCTGCTATAAGGACTATCATGAATACTAGGATGGCTGAGGGAACACCTGTCAGAAAGCATATGCTCAAGCTGATGGATTGTTTCAATGTAGCTGAGATTCTAGGGGTTGAGATTGATGCAGAAAGTCAAACTGATATGATTCTCGAAACTCTGCCGGACTCTTTCAATCAGTTCAAGCTCAATTTCAATATGAGCAAGATGGACATGACTCTATCTGAGTTAATGAAAGAACTCCAAGCGGCGGAGGCTATCATGAAGCCCAAAGCCCAAGCTCACTTTTTCCAGTCTTCCTCTAAACTAAACCCGAAAGGGAAGAAGTTCAAGAAGAAGCAGAATAAGGGAAAAGGACAGAAAAAGGACAATACTGGTAAAAAGAAGGACAAGGGTACAGATGGAAAGCCCAAGGGAAAATGCTTCAAATGTGGCCTCAAAGGTCATTTGAAGAAAGATTGTCCCAAGTTGCTAGCCTCAGTTAAGAAAGGTACATCTTTTTGATACTACATTGAAACTTGTCTGGTGGTTGATTCTACTGATTCATGGATAGTAGACTCGGGAGCCACTAATCATATCTGCAATTCATTGCATGGGTTTCAGATAATGCAGAAGATTGAGAAAGGAGAGTTTGCCTTTAGAGTTGGAACTGGAGCTAAAGTTTGGGCAGTTGCAGTAGGAGTTGTTTCCTTACATTCTCCATGTGATAGGATATTAGTTTTAAATAATGTTTTCTATGTTCCGGACATGAGGAAGAATTTAATTTCAGTTTCCAGACTCATTGAATTTAATTATTCAGTTTCCTTCCATTCTGGTGTTGATATCAGTAGAGATGGAAATATTATATGTTCCAGTAGAATGCATGATAACTTATTTTATATATATATCCTATTGCTCCCACATTGCATAATGTACAACAAGAAAACTCAACTTCCCTTAAAAGGAAGGTATCTTCAATCAATGACACATATCTTTGGCACTTACGTTTGGGTCACATTAACCTAAAACGAATTCAGAGGTTGGTAGAAGATGGGCCTTTGAGCTCATTAGATTTTGAACCTTTTCCTCAGTGCGAATCTTGTCTCAAGGGAAAGATGACCAAAAGGTCATTCTCTGGAAAAGGACTAAGGTCAAAGGAGTTGTTAGAATTGATTCACACTAATGTGTGTGGTCTTATGAACAAACCGGCTCGAGGAGGGTATGAGTATTACATCACCTTCACTGATGATTACTCTAGGTATGGATATGTGTACTTAATGCGATGCAAGTCTGAGGCGTTTGATAAATTCAAGCAATTCAAGGCTGAGGCGGAGTTACAACTAGGGAAACATATCAAAGCCCTTCGATCTGATCGAGGTTACGAGTACCTCCTAGGTGAGTTCAAAGAGTACCTCACACAACATGGGATTGTGTCTCAGTTGTCTGCACCGGGTACACCCTAGCAAAATGGTGTAGCGGAGAGAAGAAACCGTACCCTTCTTGATATGGTAAGGTCTATGATGAGTCATGCAACCCTACCTATATCTTTTTGGGGATATGCCCTAGAAGGAGCACCATACATTTTAAATCTGGTACCTTCTAAATCAGTACCTAGGACACCGCAAGAAATGTGGACAGGTCGAAAACCTAGTTTAAGACATATCCACATTTGGAGTTGTCCAGCCTATGTGCTGAATGATAAAGCTACCAAGCTGGAATCCAGATCGGAAATGTGCTACTTCATTGGGTATCCTAAGGGAACGAGAGGTGGCATCTTTTATCATCCAAAGGAGCAAAAAGTGCTTACCAGCACTCATGCTAGGTACTTGGAGGATGATTGTATGATGTACCAAGAGCTTAGTTGTAAAGAAATCCTTGAGGAGATTCTTCCGGGATCTCCTATAACATCTGTACCAAGTCCTGAGACAGTAGATGAACAAGATATTCCTTTTAACACTCCGGAGCCTCGTCGTAGTGGGAGAATTTCTAGACAGCCAGAAAGATATATAGGAGTGTCTTTTAAGACAGACTCTGAAGATCTGGTTGAGGACCCTACTAGTTATGATGAAGCAGTAACGGATATAGATGCTGACATGTGGCAGCAAGCGATGAAATCTGAAATGGATTATTTGTATTCCAATCAAGTCTGGGAACTTGTAGATGCACCTGAAGGGATTAAACCCATAGGGTGCAAGTGGATCTACAAGAGGAAGAGAGGAGTGGATGGGAAGGTGGAAACCTTCAAAGCAAGACTGGTGGCGAAAGGATATACTCAGAAAGAGGGTATCGATTATGAGGAAACCTTTTCACCAGTGGCTATGCTTAAGTCCATAAGGTTTCTCTTGGCCATCGCATGTCATTATGACTACGAGATATGGCAAATGGATGTCAAGACAGCTTTTCTTAATGGAAGTCTTGACGAATGCATCTATATGATGCAACCAGAGGGTTTCTTTGCTAGTGGCCAAGATAACATGGTTTGTAAACTTAAGAAGTCCATTTATGAACTTAAGCAAGCATCTAGAGCATGGAACATCAAGTTTAATCAGGCAGTCAAGTCTTTTGGCTTTGATCAAAACATTGATGAACCATGTGTGTATAAGAAAGGAAGTGGAAAAGCAGTTGCATTTTTAGTTCTGTATGTAGATGACATATTGCTCATTGGAAATGATGTAGGTATATTGTCATCCACAAAGGTTTGGTTATCCTCTCAATTTTAGATGAAGGATTTGGGTGAGGCCAGCTATATCTTAGGGATCAAGCTTTTGCATGATCGCAAGAATAAGATGTTAACCCTATCCCAATCTTCATATATTGAGAAGATATTGGTCAAGTTTAACATGCATGACTCCAAGAAGGGCTTGCTACCTTCTAGACATGGAGTACCACTGTCTCGAGATCAATGTCCAAAGATATCTGAAGAGATAGAGAGCATGAGGAGAGTTCCATATGCATCCGCTGTTGGAAGTCTCATGTATGCAATGTTATGTACTAGACCAGATATTTGCTTTGCCGTTAGCATGGTTAGTAGATATCAGTCAAACCCTGGACCTATGCATTGGACAGCTGTTAAGCATGTATTCAAGTATCTTCGGAGAACGAAAGATTATATGCTAACCTTTCGAGCAGATTATCTAACGCCTTTGGCGTATACAGACTCTGATTTCCAATCTGATAGAGATGCCAGAAAGTCTACTTCAGGATACGTCTTTACTCTGTCAGGAGGGGCTGTATCATGGAGAAGTGTCAAGCAATCCTGTACTGCTGATTCTACCATGGAAGCAGAGTATGTGGCGGCATCGGAAGCTGCGAAGGAAGCAGTATGGCTCAAAAAATTCCTATTGGAATTGGGAGTTGTTCCTGCAGTGCAAAAACCGATTGTCATGTACTGCGACAACACTGGTGCTGTAGCACAGTGCAAAGAGCCCAGGAATCACAAGAAAGGCAAGCGCATTCAGAGAAAGTAACACTTGATCCGGGAATTCATTCAAGATGGAGAAATAGTGGTGGAGCATATTGCTTCAGCGAAAAACTTAGCTGACCCATTCACTAAGACTCTTACTGAGAAAGTCGTTACTTCTCATGTTGAGTCTATGGGTGTTAGGTTAGGAAGTAGTGATCTTTAGTGCAAGTGGGAGTTTGTTGGGATTGGTGTATGCCCTAAAGCCCACTAGCTGCACTCTCATCTTTTGTTACTGGATATTTACTGGTTATTTAATGGAATGACTATTTTCTCTTTAAACATGTATATATGTATGGTTGTGTAAGGCTCATTGTTTCTAGTAAATGAATTAGGTATGTAGTGTCTACACACAGATAGCTCTAATTCATGGACACTGGAAACAACATATTTGTTCATAACTGAGAGATGGAGCTGGGCACTTCATCTTGGTATAAGTTATAATGAGAGACTCTCCTATATTCAGGGTGACTTACCTAAGTCATGGGAGGACTTTCCCGGATTTATCTCATTAGTGCATATGCAATGCATTGAATAGGACCATGGTAGGTGTAATCTCTAAAATAGTACTATCACTTAGAGAGATCAAGTCACCTCATGCTACTGAGTGACCAGTGCTCTTAATCTTGAGCATTTGTGGATGAACTGACGAGGTCAAGTTCTTGTGCTTTAATTTACTATGGGTGAGATTCTTTTCATGGGTCAACAGCTCTATGTTTTGGGTACTCGGACTTGATCAGTTGGGATGTGCAGATGTAATAAAGAATCTATGCCATCTAATGATGGAATGGTCGTCCCCTTAGAATTATCCGATTGATCATCAAAATCTAAGATCTTAGTATATGGATGTTCCATATGGATATTGAACTTGTGGGTCGCTCCCTGGATCAAGAGAATAATATCCGGATGATGATTAAGTTAAGGATATGAAGTTCTAAGGTTTAGATGTAATCAAGAAGGTTGATAGTACATCTGATAACCTGACTTGATTATGGATGTTACATAGAGGGGCATTTAGGTCATTTTACTTAGTAGGTCGAAGACAACTATCACTTTCTGACGAGCTTAATATCATATTAAATATTTGTCCCTGGAGTTCAACCATAACTCTTTGGTGGAATGAGTTAAGGTTAAAATGGTCTTTATGTTGCTATGGGTTTAGCATGGACATTTTGATCATTTTGGGAGCCAAGGGCAAATATGTCTTTTGGTCCCTTCTCTAGTCACTTTCTAAGATTGGCATGATTTCCTAAATTGTTTAGATGACATATGGTTGAATTATTTTAGTGGAAAAATAATTTTGAGTTTAAATTCAAATAGGCCTTTGATGGCATACATGAATTTAATTCTAGATAAATTATTTGTGGGCCATGGTGTGCATTAGTATGTGGGACGTCCATAATGGGAATTCCATGGGTAAGGTTTCCAATTTTGAGTAGGTCTCTCTACTTGGAAGGTTGGACTCCTCTTTGGATTAGTATTCCTATAAGAAAGTTTCCTTTTTGAATTAGAAACTTAAATTAGTAAGTGTTGTGCAACTAGGATTACTAATTGCCAAAGTTTATGGAATGCTCCTTTAGTTTCCTTTTTTAATTGGAGTGTTTCTAAAAGGAAATAAATCTTTAGATTATACTTTCCTTTTAGGACATCTATGAGAATTAGAAGAGATAACTTTTTAGGAAAGGATTCCCAAAGTTTCTATAAAAAGGAGAAGGCTTTCCCCCTTGGACGTCCAACACTAAGGAGAGTCTCATCCCACACGTCCAGCCCCTTTTCTTCTTCTTTGAAGATAGTTTAAGGTCTGAGATTTTTTTCCATAAAAAAAGGTTCTCAAAACCCATCTAGAAATCTAGATTAAGATCCCACCATCTTAGCCAATCAGATTTGGAAGTGAAATAGAGAAGAAGATCAAAGGCAATTCTACTGTAGAAAATTTCAGCAAGTTGTTTGCTAATTGCAAGTCTGAGTTCAGTACTTTGGATCTTTTATTTCAGAGATTTGAAGTCTACAAATCATCAAGGTAATAGTCTTCTTGAATCTCCTTTAATTATACACTTGTTGGTCATGAATTCATGGAGTTATTATGCGATCAATATGGCTGATTGGCGCTGCCCAGATCAGACTTTTAAAAATCTGTCATGTTACAAATCAGCCATGGATGTCTTCCCCTAGTGATGTCCAGATCTGAATCGCAGTTTCTTTCATGAAGTACAAGGGTTGGTTATGCCTTATTTTGCCATGTAGGAGGTCTTCCTTAGTGAAGGCGATGGTTACACTGGCTGCTTTTTAAACCGAGAGGCATTCAATGCAATATCCCTCAGTTTTCTTCTTTTCTCCCTTTGAGGAGGTTCCTGATTTTTCGACCCTGTAGTCCATTTCAATTTGGAGGACTCGCAGGGAATTTTTGGCGACATCCTCAATCAGCATTTGTAATTCTGAAATATGATTATCACGAGTGCGTGGAGACATTCATAATAAGTCTAGGATGTGCAGTCGTGCAGGTATGTGTTTGAAGTGCTCGATCAAGTCATACTTGAAAGCCTCCTTGGGGTCTGCATGTTCATTATTGTTACCACTTTAGGCGTTTACAACATCTTTTCCGAAGGATTTACATAAGTAAAAGAAGATTGGTTGTAATTTTTGTGGTAGTCCCGGCCAAAGTGGGTGCCTCTACCAACTTCGAGAGTTTCTTGAGAAGGGTCTTCGTTTGGAAGATTGCCTTCGGGATCAAGAGGCTGTCGCTTCTCATTTACTGAGGATGTATCTTTAGCAGAGTTGCCATCATCAGTGATTGTGTTGCATAGAGCATTTTTCGGGAATAAGTCCTGAGCAGCATCTTGCAACTTTTCTTCCTTGTTGACCAATTCATCATCCTAAGCATCAATAGCTGGGGCTTCTTGATGATGATCAGTCGAGAAGGGTGTGAAATCTAAAATCAAAGTCTCAGGAGACGAATCCTGAAAGGATGATATCTTAGTGAAAGTCACTTGAGACGAGGTAGCTCCAGAAGATATGGTGCCAGACATGGTCAGAGAGTAAGTGATCTCACCAGACGAGGCTTCAGAAGAGCTATAATCCCGAATTATCACATTGCAGGCAGCTCTGATAGGAGACACTACCAGAATGGACTAATGAGAGTCAGAATCGTCCTTGGATGTAAGAGGATCATCAATCTAACAGTTTTCTCCATTTTCAAGAGTTAAGGGAGGAGGTACCTGGTGGTCTTCAGGGACTTCCGATTCTGGATTTTGATTGCGACGAAGCTCGTTGACGCGATCTTGCTCTTGTTCTAGGGCAAGACTTTGCAAGATCCTCACATATTCTTCAAGATCAGGCATGTGAGTCAAATTTTCTTCTTCGTCTGCTCCTTGTGGTTCAACATGGTTGGGTTTCACTGGATCAATGGCGGGTGCTAGGTCAACAACATTTTCTTGAACAACATCTTGGTATTCTTCATCATCAGACCAAGATCCCTGTGGTTGTAGGCAGTTATACCAAATTACTGGCATAAGGTGAGTTTCAGGAACCAATTCTTCATCGGAGAGGTATTCTCCTATTTTAAGGGATTCCTCCCACTCGTCGATGTCATTGGACTCGTATCCATCCATGAAGAATCCAACTACCGAATTGCAAGAGTATGATGCCCCCTGCGTGGCTTCTTTTTTTAATTGAGGTGGCCTGAAATCACTGAGAGTGAATTTTCTTACCACTTTTGAAGTCTTTGGAAGGAACTCTTCTGTTACCTCTAGTGAAGAGGTAGAGGAGGTCTCTGCCTTTTCATGGACTTCTTATTTTGGCTGGTTCTTCTCTTGCCATTCGAGCTTGAGGGGATGTTTCCCAACCTGCCTTCGTTGTTGAGCTGTCAGCTTTGTTTTCACGACCTCTCAATTTTCATATTTCAGGAGATCAGGATGGCACCCATATGGGTTGTCCATCTGGTGTCGGGTAAGGAACCAGCTCTGGGGATGCTTGAATTATTTTTATCACCTTGAAGGAACTAATGATCTTCTTCATTGGTGACTTTGTTTTCTGTCCACTGGACACCATGTTGACGGAGGCATGCCCATAGTTTTTGTCAAAGGTGATGACTCCATTTTTCCACATCTCGTTTATCTTCTCTCTCATAACGAAGCATTGTTTGAGAGGATCCAAGATCATCTGGTGGTATGGACAGTACCGAGGATCGTTGGTTTTGCCAACATCTCCCGGTCTTCTGGGTTTAGGAAAGGTAAGCTTGCCATTTGCCACAAGAGCCTCAAAGATTTCATCAACATGTTCATCGAACGGGTATTTCTTTTCTACTCGCTCTTTGAAGGCATCAGAGAGTTCAAGTCTCTTACCTGCAGCTTTGTTTTCAGCTTTCTTTGGTGGCTGAGGAGCTGACGTGGTTTACACATTGAGGACCTCTTTTTTCTTTGGATTTGAGGTTGTAATGGCGGTTGGTTCCTTCCTTGATGATTTCTGACTGTTGAGGTCTTTGATCACCGTTTCAGCCTCCATGGAAGCTTCTAGGAGTTCTCCCAGGTTTTTTGATTTGTTGTCGATGATCATGGAGCGGATCCTTGCTCTCATGTTGTTTCGGCGGATGTCGAAGCGACGCTTGTGGCAGTACATCTGAGCATTTGTACGCCATTGTTTTCCACTTGTGAGTGAAGTCGTATGTTAACTCATTATCCCCCTATTTTAGGCTGCAAAGCTGAGCCATAGTAGCAGTATGATCCTCACCTTTAAAGAGAGTCAGGAAGCGTGTCTCTAGCATGTCCCAATTTTGGATGGAGTCCTCCGGCAAAGTGGAGTACCAGTCAAAGGCCGTACCTTTTAGGATACTTGCAAAGAGACGGATCTTGAGTGCATCTTGATCCGCGATAGCTCTCACCAAGATCTCGAAGTGGATTACATGTTGTCTGACCGATCCTTTCCCCGTATATGTTTGGAGAGTAGGATGCTTGAGTTTCATGGGGAACGGGACTGAGTCCATCCATAAGAGATATGGTGGCTTGATCTCTTGTTCCTTGAGTATATCCTCTTCTTTTGCTTTGGCGAGGATGTTGTCTACGTCATTTTTGGTAAGGGCGCATGACTCATTGTCTTCTCCATTTACCTCATCATCTTGAAGATTCGGAGGAGGTTCATTGTTCGCCTAATTTTGAAAGGCGAGGAGAAGGTTTTCCATCAGAGTTTTAATCGTCTGTTGGCCTTGTTCCAACTGCTTGCGTGTGAGCGCATCATCTTGAGGTGGATTGCGAGGTGGTGGCTCAGAATTTGTAGCCAGGATGTTCATCCCTTGGGATTCGAATAAAGAAATTGTCCTGGTGACTGAGCTGGGGCTCTTTCTTTTTTATAAAGAGCTTGAGGAAGGATCACTCCGTCGTCCGTGTCTTGAAAGAGTAGGAGATTCTTCTGAATGTCTTCATGTCCTGGAGACGCTGCGCGTCACCGGACGTCGGACATTGATTTTGGTTGCTAACTTTTGGCGTCTTTTGGTTTTTCCAACCATATGGACAATAGCAACTTGGTCGGGTCTTTCTTTTTAGACCCATTTGTGAGAGACTTGAAGTATAGGATGCTGGGTCCTCTGCTTCTCTAGTCTCTTTTATCGATACGACGCGCGGCGGCGTACACGATGAGTAATTTGAACTTCGGTCAGCTTTGGCTAGGCTTTGACAATGAAGGATGTGCTCCCTCGGGCAGCCAAGCCTGTCTTCTTTGAAGCTAGGCATCGACAGGATCCGGACCAAGTCCTTTGTCTGTCGCGGCGAAGCTTTGAATTTTTCGAGTTCGGCCCCTGTAGAGATGAAGGGTTGAACCAAAGGATTGTAGGCCTTAGCATGTGCTTGCAGAGGCCTTGTGATGCATGATTTGATTTTGGGCTTGTAGGAATAAGCCGTCTCATGCTGGGTTGACTTGGTTGTCAAGTGGGAGACGGGTCTTTCCTCTTTCATGTAGGCAAGAGGGTAGAACTGGTTCTCCTTAAGTGGGGCCAGGTATGCTGGCTTTGTGGATGTTTGGGACCTTCTTTATTTTGGTGAAGGTTTTGGGGACCAAGTCTTGGGATAGACCTGGATGTTTGTGGGTTAAGGCTTCGCAGGGGTGCCGCAGGCTTCTGGCTTCTGAGCGCTCGCCTTTGGTGTTATGGTAGTGACACGTTGAGAGACGATCTACTATTTTTTGGCAGGCGCAGTTTATTCTTCGGGAAGTGGGAATGGTCTCAACGTCCCAAAGACGATATCCGGGGAGTCGAGGTCAACCCGGAGTTCAGAGAGTTGTCGAGAGAGGTGACACTTCGGCAGCTGACAGGGCGCTTGTGAGTGCGCATGTTTTGCTTCTGTTGAAGCATGAGTTGGTGCTTGTTCTCATTGAAAGTAATGGTTAAAGAAACTGCCATTGTTAGTTTCGAAAAATTTCTGAACCAGGAACACATCCATTATTAATCACAATAATATAATAATCATAAATAGGAAAAACTATGGTTTTATCTTTTCAAATCGCTCGAAGGATATGGTCCGACCCAAGCGACATATAGAAGGCAAACCGCCATAGAATGTACAATTGAATAGATCGCAAGTATGGTGAGCCCAGAATGAGCGTTCGAGTGACTGCTAGAAGCAATTGTAAACCTAAATTCGACTTATCGAGAAGTAAGGCTTGCTCGAGGTAAGACGAATATAAGGTTGGAGTTATAAATGTGCCAGTCGCAAATACAGTAGACCCTGAAAGGGCGTACTAGTACCGCTAGGCACAAATGTTTGAGGAGAATAAGAGTGTCGGTCGCGAATACAGTAGACCCAAAAAGGGCATACTAGTACTGCTAGGCACAAATGTTGGAAATCGCATCCATGTAATGGACATGAGATGGGATTCTCTTTTTTTTTAAAGGCCAAGATTGGATTCGTCAAAGAGAGCAAATGGTATTCCAATCTGAACACAGGCTCAACACTTCTGCGAGCACCGGTGCCTGGAAATGAAGAAACCACAATTTCTCGAATCTGGATCCAAAGTGACGAGAGTGTGTTTTTTTTTTTTTTTGAAAGGTCAAGATCGGATTCATCTAAAAGAGCAAATAATATTCCAATCTGAACACATGCTCAAGACTTCTACGAGCACCGATGCCCAGAAGGGAAAAGACCAAAATTTCTCAAATCTGAACCCAAAGATGACGGAATTTTTTTTTTAATATTTTTTTTGTTTGAAAGAAAATCTAAAGACGGAAGAGTGCACATAGGCCTCTTAATCCGGTCTTATGAAACCTCAATTGATAAAATTGCCCCCAAGTAAGGGTAGGATTACTTAATGAACCCGTTTGGAGGACCCTTGCCTAGAACAGTCAAGCTTTCTCCACACTCTGGACAAGGCTTGTCTTGAATCAATCATGGTCAAAGAACGCAATTAGTGCAACCTTAGTGTTATTCACCTCTTTTTCTTTTTGAAGATCCCTAATGAACTCATCGAAGAGAAACGATGGCCCATTCCACAATTTGAACCGGCTCAACATTTCTGCAAGCGCATGAACGAAATGGAAAGGATCAAAGTTTCTCGATTTTCAATCCAAACTGAGAAATCTGATTTTTTTTTTTAAGATCCCTAATGAACTCATCGAAGAGAAACGATGGCCCTTTCTACGATTCGAACCGGCTCAACATTTCTGCAAGCGCATGAACGAAATGAAAAGGATCAAAATTTCTCAATTTCGAATCCAAACTGAGAAATTGGTTTTTTTTTTGTTTTTTTGAAGATCCCTAATGAACTCATCGAAGAGAAACGATGGCCCATTCCACGATTTGAACCGGCTCAACATTTCTGCAAGCACATGAACGAAACGGAAATGATCAAAGTTTCTCAATTTTGAACCCAAAAATGAAAAATCTGATTTTTTTTAAGATCCCTAATGAACTCATCGAAGAGAAACGATGGCCCATTCCACGATTACAACCGGCTCAACATTTCTGCAAGCGCATGAACGAAATGGAAATGATCAAAATTTCTCAATTTTGAACCCAAACTAAGAAATCTAATTTTTTTTAAAAGATACCTAATGAACTCATCGAAGAGAAACGATGGCCCATTCCACGATTCAAACCGGTTAAACATTTTTGTAAGCGCATGAACGAAATGGAAATGATCAAAGTTTCTTAATTTTGAATCCAAACTGAGAAATCTGATTTTTTTTAAGATCCCTAATGAACTCATTGAAGAGAAACGATGGCCCATTACATGATTCGAACCGGCTCAACATTTTTGCAAGCGCATGAACGAAATGGAAAGGATCAAAGATTCTCAATTTTGAATCCAAATAGAGAAATCTGATTTTCTTTTTTAGGATAGAGAAATAATGGAAATAAACTCAAAGATAGAATTAGACATTTCCAAAAAAAATCCCCTCTCAGTTTTTTTAGATGCAAAATCCAACATATGCCACGAACTAAAAAGAAACCAAGGAATCAAGAAATGGAAGCATACACATAGAGAAAAATATATGATATGCAAATATTCTATTTCTAAGCATCATGCTCTCAAATGAACGAGTCCCACCGGATGTGTCAGCTTGATGGACCACGCTTCTACCGCTCGGCGCTTACTGAGGTCGGTGGATGTGAGAGTCCATGGGGTACGACCCTTTCGCGCCCGGGAGGGCAAAGCGAGCATCAAAATTTTTCTTTTTGGGTGGGTGTGCCAGATTTTCTACTCTACTTGGAATTGCAAATGGTGATCTGGAGATCGACCTTCACAAGTAGAAAAGGAAATCAACTTGTTTCGAGTTTTCATTGCACATATATTTAAGAAAAGAGACATGGTTTTGAAATGTCTGTTGACACCAAAAATGTCACTTTGCCTCTTCAAGATCCAAAGAGCTACATGAAGTCGCAACCTGCCTTAAATAGGCAATGCTACTTCCAAAAAATCAATTCTTGTCAGAATCAAACAAAAACTGCAAGATCCTTCAAGACAGCCAAAAGAGGAGTACACAAGAAGTTTCGGGCCATTTCAAAATCATTTGGCCTAACTTCGCTTCTCCGACAGCCGAAAAGGAGCTCTCGGCGGCGAAAGCATCGGAGACACCAAATCTTCGATCAGAGCCGATGGATGGTCTCAAAATACATCCAAAAGGCTCCACGTCAAGTTCCGAGTCAAACCGACAACGTTTGACCCTACATCAACCCTCGAACAGCTAAATCAAGCCTCTCGGCAGCAAGAATCGCCGAGGCCATCACTCATCAGATAGAGCACATGGACAGCTTCAAAATGCTTACAAAGGGCTGCACGTCAAATTTCAGGTCATTTCGACAACATTTGACCATAGTTTGACGCTCGGAAGCCAAATCAGGCCTCTCGGCGGCAAAGCTCTTCGGGACCATGGTTTCCAAGACAGAGCCTATGGATCATCTTAAAATGACTCCAATGGGTTCCCTGTCAAATTTCAAGTTAATCGGACATCGATTGACCGCACATCAAACCGCGATATCTTCATCGCGACAAAAGCGAGTCTACTAGTGATAGGACCCCAAACGGCTTCAAAACTCAAACAAAAGCCTATGGTTGGTCTTATTTATTGCTCAGGAAGTTTCACACCAAATTTCAGGTCATTCCGACATCGTTTGGCCCAGTTTCAGCCTCTAATAGAAAATCGGCAGCTCTGCGCGACAAAGTCTTTGGCTTTCTTAGGAAATTAGAAACTTTGCAAACCAAAATGCAAGGATTCTTATCAGGTTTCCTACAAGGAAATCAAGCCAATAAATGGTCAAAAATGTCAAGGAAAAATACAGAAGAAAAAAGAATCGAAAAACAGCAAAAACGGACACAAAACGGGACAAAAAGGGGGAAAAAACCCCCCAGGGTCGCCGGCGACCCTGGAGCCCGGGATCGCCGGGAAGGCCCCGGAAACCCCGGTTTTCGCCGTTTTTTCGCGATTCGAAGCGTCCGGCCTCTGATAGTTTCCAAAACTCATACTTTTGAGACACCAAATCCTCTGACATCCGTCAAAAACACGGGTCAATCATTAAAAGTATCGAAAACAACAATGATCGCCACCCGGTCAACCAAAAAAAGTGTGCTTTCTACCCGACCGATCGAGAAATCGACAGGACAGATGGCACTGACCCGCTGTTGGCAACCAACACCTGAAGTCACATGGTCATCCGATGTCGATCTACATGAAGATCCATCGATGATCATTGCCAGAAGAATCCCAAAAGACGCGGCACGGCCCGCGACTCTTCAACTGCTCGGCGACCACTTAATGCGATTAATTGACTAGCTTTATTACAGTCATTAATCCATTTCTTTGGATGGACCAATCAGAAGCAAGCATCCGGGAGTTACAAGTCAAGAGATTCATGGCATTTAACCCATGAAACTCCTCCCATCATGGCGATTAAAGGCGATTAAATGCCCTCAATCTCCTCCGGCCAATCAGAAGCCAAGAAAAAGGAGTTACAAAATAAAGAATTAAATCCTGTAACTCCTCCCATTATGCGGCTTAATGACAATAAAAGCCCATAAACCCTCCTAAATGGCTACCTAAAAGCCTATAAATAGGAGAGCTCTCCAAGAAGAAAAAACGACAGAGAAAATCACAAACACACAGACAATAGACTGCAGAAAATCCGGAAACTCAGACGGAAAGAGGCATCAGAAATCTAAGAGAGAAAACTCTGCGGAAATCCTACACCGACCACCGCTACAAGGTGACAAAAGTCCCTTGGGGGTACCCCCCCCCCCCAAGGTCCTTGCCTTCTCCTTCTGCCTCCAATGGCTTAGATGTGGCTTTTCAGCCCGTCTACTCGGCTTTTTATTGGACATAGGACCTCCTTTCGGTCTTTGTCCTCTAAAAACCTGAGGTTATAGCCAAGCCAAGCGAATCAATAGCATCCTCTGTTCTCATCTGCATGGATGATGGCGAAGCCCACATTGGCTTGCGACCGTCAATCTGAACGGGTCCCCCACAATCTCCTGAGAAGCTAGATCCTCCTTTTCTTGCTTTTCATTGTAGTTTGTATTTTTTTTAAAAGAGACAAAAATCACAACTCTTGTCTTTCATTATTGATAAGGATTGTAAATCGGCTATAAACTCCAGAAATCGGCTATAAATGCCAAAATCGGCTATAAATGCCAAAAAAATCGCCTTTCACGGCAAACCAAGAAAAATGTCTCTTTTCTTAAATATATGTGCAATGGAAAACTTGAAAGAAGTTGATTTCTTTTTACTTACGAA
The DNA here is from genome assembly GCA_012931725.1 of Litsea cubeba. Classification (NCBI taxonomy): domain Eukaryota; kingdom Viridiplantae; phylum Streptophyta; class Magnoliopsida; order Laurales; family Lauraceae; genus Litsea; species Litsea cubeba. The sequence goes on along the minus strand of CM022949.1, from coordinate 88,377,744 downwards.
GGTTGACCTCCGGATCACCACTAGCAATTTCGAGTAAAATAGAAAATCTAGCACACCCACACAACAAAAATGTTGATGCGCGCCTCTGCCCCCCGGTTACGAAAGGGTCGGACCCAACGGACTCCCACGTCCGCCGACCTCGGTAGAACCTAGCAGAAGCGCGGTCCATCAAGCTGGCTCCACCCGGTGGGACCCGTTTATTTGAGAACATGATGCTAGAAATGAAATATTTGCATATCATATCTTTTGCTCTATGCTTATATTTCTTTTCTCGATTCCTTGGCTACTTTCTAATTGGTGGCCTATGTTGGATTCCGCATCTAAAAAAAAATGAGATGAGATTTTTTGGAAATTTCTAATTCTTTGAATTTATTTCCACTCTTTCTCTTTTCAAAAAAAAAACAAAAAAAAACAAAAATCAGATTTTCATTTTGGATTCAAAAATGAGAAACCTTGATCCGTTCCTATCGTTCATCGCGCTTGCAGAAATGTTGAGCCTGTTCGACTAAGGTTTTGGGCCATCGTTTCTCTTCGAGAGTTCATTAAAAATCTAAAAAAAATAAATAAATAAAAATAATAAAAAAAATAAAAAAAATTTAGATTTCTCATTTTGGATTCAAAATTGAGAAACCTTGATCCGTTCCTATCGTTCATCGCGCTTGCAGAAATGTTGAGCCTGTTCGACTAAGGTTTTGGGCCATCGTTTCTCTTCGATGAGTTCATTAAAGATCTAAAAAAAATGAGATGAGATTTTTTGTTTGGAAATTTCTAATTCTTTGAATTTATTTCCACTCTTTCTCTTTTAAAAAAAAAAACAAAAAATCAGATTTTTCATTTTGGATTCAAAATTGAGAAACCTTGATCCGTTCCCATCGTTCATCGCGCTTGCAGAAATGTTGAGCCTGTTCGACTAAGGTTTTGGGCCATCGTTTTTCTTCGATGAGTTCATTAAAGATCTAAAAAAAAATTAAAAAAAAAATAAAATAATTAGATTTCTCATTTTGGATTCAAAATTGAGAAACCTTGATCCGTTCCTATCGTTCATCGCGCTTGCAGAAATGTTGAGCCTGTTCGACTAAGGTTTTGGGCCATCGTTTCTCTTCGATGAGTTCATTAAAAAAAATATAATAAAATAAAAATATAATTAAAAAAAAAAAACAAAAAAGACATAGACCACTAAGGTTAAACCAACTGCGTTCTTTGATCATGATTGATTCAAGAAAAGCCTTGTCCAGAGTTTGGAGGCAGCTTGACTGTTCTAGGCAAGGGTCCTCCAAACGGGTTCATTAAGTAATCCTACCCTTACCTGGGGGCAATTCTATCAATCAAGATTTCATAAGACCGGGTTAGGAGGCCTATGTGTACTCTCTCGTCTTTTAAATAAATTTTTTTCAAAAATAAATTTTTAAAAAATAAAAATTTTAAAATAAAAAAAAAAAAAACTCAAAAAAAAATCTAAAAAAAATAAAAAATAAAAAATAAAAAATAAAAAAAATAAAAAAATAAATGATTTTTTTTTTAAAAAATCTTCAAAATCTTAAAAAAAAAATTCCGTCATTTTGGGTTTAGATTGGAGAAATCTTGGTCTTCTCCTTTCTGAGCACTGGCGCTCGCGGAAATCGCTGAGCCCATGTTCAGATTGGAGTGCCTTTTGCTCTCTTTTGATGAACCCGATATTGGCCTTTCAAAAAAAAAAACTCGTCATTTTTAGATTCAGATTCGAGAAATTATGGTTCATTTCGTTCTGAGCACTGCCGCTCGCGGAAATCGCTGAGCCCGTGTTCAGATTGGAATACCATCTGCTCTCTTTGATGAATCCAATTTTGACCTTTCAAAACAGAGAATCTCATCTCATGGATGTGGTCTCAAAATATTTGTGTCTAGCGGTACTAGTACGCCCTTTCAGGGTCTACTGTATTGCGACCGGCACATCTGTAACTCCAAACTTTATATTCTTCTTATCTCGAGCAAGCTTTGCTTCTCGATAAGTCGAATTTAAGTTCACAATTGCTTCTAGCAGTCACTGGGACGCTCATTCTGGGCTTACCATACCTGCGATCAGAACAATTGTACCCTCTATGGCATTTTGCCTTCCTCATATTGCTTGGGTCATCTCCCTCGAGCAATTTGAAAAGACGAAACCATAGAACTTTCCATTTATGATCATTATATTCTTGTGATTACTAATGGACGTGGTCTTGTTTCAGAAACTTTTCGAAAACTAACAATGGCAGCTTCACTAACCATTACTTTCGATGAAAACAAGCACCAAATCATGCTTCAACAGAAGCAAACTACGCGCACCTACAAGCGCCCCATCAGCTGCCGAAGCGTCAACTCCCTCGGCAACTCTCTAAGCTCCGGGTCGACCTCGACTCCCCGGACTATCGTCTTTGGGACGCTGGGACCATTCCCACTTCCCGAGGAACAAACTGCTCCCTCCAAGAAGCAGAAACTCGCCTCTCAACGTGTCACTACCGTGACACCAAAGGCGAGCACCAGAAGGCCTGAAGCCCGAGGCACCCCCACGAAGCCTCGACCGGCAAGCAACCAGGTCTATCCCAAGACTTGGTCCCCAAGACCTTCACCAAAACAAAGAAGGTCCCAAACATCTACCAAGCCAGCATTCCTGGCCCCACTTAAGGAGAACCAGTTCTACCCTCTTGCTTACATGAAAGAAGAGAGACCCATCTCCAACCTGACTTCCAAGTCATCCCAGCATGAGTCGGCTTGTTCCTACAAGCCCAAAATCAGATCATGCATCACAAGGCCTCTACAAGCACCTGCTAAGGCCTACAAACCAACAGTTCGATCCTTCATCTCTACAGGGGCCGAACTCCAAAAATTCAACGCTTCGCTGCAACAGGCGAAGGACAGGGTTCGCATCCTGTCCTTGCCCAGCTGCAAAGAAGACAGGCACGGCTGCTGCGCCCGAGGGAACACATCCTTCATCGTCAAAACCCAGCCAGAGCTGACCGAAGCTCAAATTGCTCGTCGTATAAGCCGCCGCGCGTCATACCAGCAAAAGAGACTAGAGAAGCAAAGGACCCAGCCTCCTACACTTCAAGTCTCTCCCAAATGGGTCGAAAAAGAAAGACCCAACCAAGTTGCTGCCGTCCATATGGTTGGAAAAACTAGAAGGCGCCAAAAATCAGCAACAAAAATCCATGTCCGACGTCCGATGACCCGCAGCGTCTCCAGGACAAGAAGACATTGAGAAGAATCCCCTGCTCCTTCAAGCAAAGGACGGCAGAGTGATCCTTCCTCAAGCTCTTCTTCAAAAAGAATGAGCCCCAGCTCAGTCACCAGGACAGTTTCTTCGTTCGAATCACGAAGGATGAATGTCTTGGCTACAAATTCTGAGCCACCACCCCGCAATCCACCTCCAGAAGATGCGATCACCCGCATCCAGCAGTTGGAACAGGGCCAGCAGAGGATTGAAACTCTGATGGAAAACCTTCTCCTCGCCTTCCAAAATCAGGCGAACAATGAACCTCCTCCGAATCATCAAAACGATGAGGTAAATGGAGAAGAAAATGAGTCACGCGCCCTTACCAAAAAGGACGTAGACAGTATCCTCGCCAAAGCAAAAGAAGAGGATATACTCAAGGAGCATGGGATCAAGCCACCATATCCCTTATGGATGGACTCGGTCCCGTTCCCCACCAAATTTAAGCATCCTACTCTCCAAACATATACGGGGAAAGGATCAGCCAGACAGCACGTCATCCACTTCAAGATCCTGACGGGAGCTATCGCGGATCAAGATGAACTCAAGATCCGCCTCTTTGCAAGTACCCTAAAAGGTACGGCCTTTGATTGATACTCCACTCTGCCGAAGGACTCGATCCAAAACTGGGCCATGCTAGAGACACGCTTCCTGACTCACTTCAAAGGTGAGGATCATCCCGCTACTATGGCTCAGCTGTGCAGCCTAAAACAGGGGGAGAATGAATCAACATATGACTTCATTCACAAGTGGAAAGCAATGGCATACAAATGCTCTGATGTATTGCCACAAGCGTCACTAGTCGACATTTGCCGAAACAACATGAGAGCCAGAATCCGCTCCATGATCATCGGCAACAAATCAAAAAACCTGGGAGAACTCCTAGAAGCTTCCATGGAAGCTGAAATGGTGATTAAAGACCTCAACAGTCAGAAATCATCAAGAAAGGAGCCAACCGCCATTGCAACCTCTAAACCAAAGAAAAAAGAGGTCATCAATGTGCAGACCAAGTCAGCTCCTCAGCCACCAAAGAAAGCTGAAAATAAAGTTGCTGGTAAGAGACCTGAACTCTCAGATGCCTTCAAAGAACGAGTAGAGAAGAAATACCCGTTTGATGAAGATGTTGATGAAATCTTCGGGGCTCTTGTGGCAAACGGCAAGCTCACCTTGCCTGAACCGAAAAGACCGGGTGATGTTGGCAAAACCAACGATCCTCGGTACTGTCCATACCACCAGATGATCTCGCATCCTCTCAATCAATGCTTCGTTGTAAGGGAGAAAATAAACGAGATGTGGAAAAACGGAGTCATCACCTTTGACAAGAACTATGGGCCTGCCTCCGTCAACATGGTGACATGTGGACAAACATCAAAATCACCAAAGAAGAAGATCACTACTTCCTTCAAGGTGATAAACTCAATCCAAGCGTCCGAGCAACTAGTTCCTTACCCGACACCAGACGGACAACCGATATGGGTACATCCCGATCTCCTGGAAGATGAAAATTGGGAGGTCATGAAAACAAAGCCTACAGCTCAACAGCGAAGGCAGGCTAGGAAACATCTCCTCAAGCTTAAACGGCAAGAGAAGACCCAGCCAAAACAAGAAGTCAAAGAAGAGGCAGAGGCTTCCTCTACCGCTTCACTGGAGGCAACAAAAACATCCCTTCCAGAGACTTCAAAGGGGGTAAGAAAATTCACTCTCAGTGCTTTCATGCCACCTCAATTCAAAGAAGCCATGCAGGAGGCATCATACTCTTGCAATTCGGTAGTTGGATTCTCCATTGATGGATACGAGTCCAGCGACACCGATGATGGATTCGAATCCAACTACACAGATGAGTGGGAGGAGTCCCTTGAAACTAGGAGAATATCTCTCCGATGAAGAATGGGTTCCTGAGTCCCATCTTATGCCAGTAATCTGGTATAACCCCCTACAGCCACAAGGATCTTGGTCCGATGATGAAGAAAACCAAGCAAGCTGTACAAGAAAATGCTGCTGACCCAGCACCTCTCACTACTCCAGTGGAAATCAACCATGTTGAGCCACAAAGAGTTGATGAAGAAGAAGATCCTGCTCCCATGCCTGATCTTGAAGAATATGCAAGGATCTTACAGCGACTCGCTCTAGAACAAGAGCAAGACCGCGTCAACGAGCCTCCTCGCAACCCAGAGCCTGAAGTCCCTGAAGACCACCAGGTACATCCTCCCTTAACTCCTGAAAATGGAGAAAATTGCTGGATAGACGATCCTCTTACATCCGAGGATGAGTCTGACTCCGATCAAGCAACGTCTCTCGTCAGAGCTTCCTGTATGTGATAATTCGGGATTATAGCTCTTCCGAACCATCGTCTGATGAGAGCACTTACACTCCGGCGACGCCTAGCAATGTATCTTCTGGAGCCACCTCGTCTCACGTGACTTTCACTGAGATGACACCCTCTCAGGTTTCTTCTCCTGAGACTGTGACTTCAAAGTTCACACCCTTCCTGACTGAAGAATTCCCAGCTATTGATGCTTGGGATGATGAATTAGTCAACGAAGAAGTAAGGTTGCTGGATGCTGTTCAGGACTTGTTCCCGGAAAATGCTCCGTGCAACACAATCACTGAGGATGGCAACTCTGCTGCTGATACATCCTCAGCAAATGAAAAACGACAGCCTCTTGATCCTGAAATTAATCTTCCAAACGAAGACCCTTCTCAAGAAGCTCTCGAAGTTGGTAGAGGCACCCGCTCTAATCTTCCAAACGAAGACCCTTCTCAAGAAGCTCTCGAAGTTGGTAGAGGCACCCGCTCTGGCCGGGACTACTATAAAAATTACAACCAATCTTCCTTTACATATGTAAATCCTTCGGGAAAAGATGTTGTAAGCTCCTCTAGTGGCAACAATGATGAACATGCATGCCCTAAGGAGGCTTTCAAGTATGACTTGATTGAACACTTCAGGCACATACCTGCACGTCTGCACATCCTAGATTTGTTGCGAATGTCTCCGCACACTCGTGATAATCTCATCTCGGAATTACAAAAGCTGAATGAGGATGTCAACAAACATGCTCCGCAAGTCCTCCAAATTGAAATGGATTACCGGGTCAAAAACTCAGAAGCCTCCTTAAAAGGAGAAAAGAAGAAAACTGAAGGATCATGCATTGAATGCCTCTCGGTTAAAAAAGCAGCCAGTGCAACCATCGCCTTCACAAAGGACGACCTCCAACTTGGCAAAACCAGGCATAACCGAGCCCCTGTACTTCACAGGGTATATCAAGGAAATGCCTATGCACAGAGTTCAGATTGACCCAGGTTCTGCACTCAACCTCATCTCCACATCGGCTCTTGAAGAGTTGGGCATCCCACCCAGCAATGATGGGAGTACTCAAAGGCCTATCGGCAAAATCAGGTTCAAGTTGCAGATCGGTCATCTTATCTCTGAGGTCACTGTGTATGCAATAAAAACCCCTTCATGCTACAACATCCTTCTCGGACGCCCTTGGATCCACGAGAATGGTGTTGACCCTTCAACTCTACATCAATGCATCAGGTTTTTTGGCGACGACGGCATGATACATCGAGTCTTTGCGGACAGAAAACCCTTCAAAGGTAAAGAAGTCCACTTCGCAGACTCACAGATGTATGAAGGCGAAAAAGAAGAAGAGGATAAGCACACAGCATCCTTTGCCGAAAATCTCCAGAAAGATAAAGGTAAAGCTCCTCAACAATCACCGGAAGAAAATAAATCATCCGGTAAATCCGAAGAGAGCATTCAAACTCCCTTCATCATCTCCCTCAAACCTTCAAAGCCTTTGGTCATCACAACTGAAGTGAAGAAGGCAAAGCAAAAACCTGAGGGCAAATTTGTTGTCTCTTTCGTGTCTATCATGCAAGACACGGACTCGGATTCAGAGCCAGAAGACGACGCATCGTCAAGCCAAGCTGACACTCAGCAAGTTCAGCCTGCTCTCACTCCAATGGAGACAACTTCTGACATAGAAGATCCTACGTCAGCTTCCTTCGTTGTTCCAGCAACTTCAGCAAAGGAAAAGCCGATCTTCTTCCATAGATCGGATGCTTCTTCATCAAACTCCATGCTTGAACCTTTCCAAAGTAAAGGCTTAGACCCCAAAATAGCGGTTCACAAAATCAATCTTCAAGAAGACATCAAGCCTGTCAAGCAAGGCCAAAGAAGATTCCATCCAGATGTGATGGATAAAATTGAACAAGAAGTTCAAAAACTCAAAAGCGTCGGCTTCATCCGTGAGGAACAACATCCTGAATGGTTGGCCAACATTGTCCCCGTGACAAAGAAAAACGGGCAGATCAGGGTCTGTATTGACTATAGAGACCTGAACGGCGCAAGCCCTAAAGATGAATTTCCGCTCCCCATACCAGAGGTAATGATCAATAATACCTGTGGATTCGAGCGAATGACATTCATGGATGGTTTCTCTGGCTACAATCAGATAAAGATGCATCCTGAAGATGAAAAAAATACATCTTTTCGGACCCCATTTGGCGTGTATTACTACACTGTCATGCCATTTGGTCTGAAAAATGCTGGTGCCACATATCAGAGGGCTATGATGAAAATATTCCAAGATATGCAGCACAAGACGGTTGAATGTTACGTTGATGACCTCGCCATCAAAAGCAAAAGAAAAGAAGATCATCTCGAAAACCTTCGAGAAGTCTTCCTCCGGCTTCGCAAACACAAACTGCGAATGAATCCTTTGAAATGCTTCTTCGGTGTCCCGTCGGATAAGTTCCTCGGATTCTTAGTTCGGAAAGCTGGAATAGAGCTTGACCCCATAAAAGTCAAAGCCATTCTAGAAATGCCCTCTCCAAGAACCTTGAGAGAACTCAAAGGGCTTCAAGGGAGATTGGCTTACATCAGACGGTTCATCTCCAATCTTTTAGGGAAATGCCGTCCATTCTCCCGGTTGATGAAAAAAGGTGTAAACTTTGTCTGGTATGCTGACTGTGAAGCTGTTTTCCAAGACATCAAGTCATACCTGACAAAACCTCCAGTGTTAGCTGCTCCTACCACTGGAAAACCATTTATCTTGTACACAAGAGCCCTTGATCACTCTTTGGGAGCTCTACTTGCGCAAGAAAATGATCAAAGAAAAGAAGCTGCTCTATATTACCTCAGCCGCATGCTAGTAGGTGCAGAGCATCGCTACTCTCCAGTCGAAAAAGAATGTCTTGCAGTGATGTTCGCCGTACAAAAGCTGCGTCACTACTTACTTTCCAACACAGTATACCTGGTCTCGAGGGTCAACCTCTTGAAGGTCCTTGTCACAAAAGCAGGTTCTCTCAATGCTCGACTGGCAAAATGGCCCATCCTTCTGTCACAATTTGATATTAGGTATGTACCACAAAAGGCAATCAAAGGGCAAGCTCTAGCGGACTTCCTCGCAGAGCATCCATTGCCTAAAGATTCTCCACTCAGAGATGATCTCCCAGACGAACCAGTCTACAATGTCGAGACTTTCTCACAAAGTGCCTCCTGGGACATGTACTTTGACGGTGCAACCAGGACAAATGAAAAAAGAAAGCTGATCTCGGGAGTTGGCATCCTCTTTGTTAGCCCCGACAAATACTTGATTCCACACGCTTTCTCACTACTGGAACCATGCACAAACAATGCAGCTGAATATCAAGCTCTGATCTTAGGATTGGAACTCGCCATCGAATCCGGTATCACCATGCTGGAAGTCTTTGGAGACTCTCAACTGATCGTCAACCAGATGAATCAGAAATTTGAAGTCAGGAAGCCAGATTTGCTGCCTTACTACAATAAAGCACAATCGCTTCTGCAGAAGTTTGACATCTGTCACATCACCCACATTCGTAGAGGTGAAAACATACGTGCAGATGCCCTAGCTGGACTTGCCGCATCCATGGCAATCCAGGAAGGGGAAAACATGCAAATCACAGTGTGTAAAAGAAGAATCCTTCCTCCTCTTAACACACACCAAGCTGTTGCTGAATGCCACCAAGTGGTTGGAAGTAGGATTTCAATCCTTCAAACTTCAATCGGCGACTGGAGGGATCCGTTCATTGATTACATTAGGTTCGGAATCCTACCTGAAGATCCAAAAGAACGGGTAAGCACCCAAAGGCGAACCCCAAGCTTTCATTTGGATATTCCTTCAAAAACCCTTTATAGGAAATCCTTCAACGGAGTACTTCTACGCTGCTTGTCACAACAAGAGGCTGAAGAAACACTCAAAGAAGTTCATGCTAGTCTTTGCGGAGCTCATCAGGCTGGTCCCAAGCTCTATGATCAGATAAAAAGGTTAGGATATTACTGGCATACCATGGTAGCTGATGCAATGCAATTTGTTAAGCGCTGCTAACAATGCCAAATTCATGGAGATTACATTCACATGCCTCCAGAATGGCTGCATCCTACAGCGATCTCATGGCCTTTCGAAGCCTGGGGTATGGACATCATAGGTCCTATTTCTCCCCCTTCGAGCAAAGGTCATCGCTTCATCTTCGCCGCTACGGATTATTTCTCCAAGTGGTCAGAAGCATTTGCGTTCAACGAACTGAAGACCTCATCAGACCTTCAGTTCCCGCGCACCAACATCATTTGTCGTTTCGGCATACCCAAAAGATTTGTCCATGATAACGGACCACAACTCCAGGATCATCGATTCTACAGGTTCTGCGACAAATACAAAATCCAAAGCTGTCCTTCGACTCCATACAATCCGGCAGCAAACGGGTTAGCAGAAGCTTTCAACAAGACACTCTGCAAAATCCTCAAAAAAAATGGTCTCTAGTCGCAAAAGAGACTGGAGCGACAAAATGTCTGAAGCTTTGTGGGCCTATCGAACCACCGTTCGAGGACCAACCCATAGCACACCATTCTCCTTGGCCTATGGATGCGAAGCTGTCGTGCCCTTGGAAGTACAAATTCCTTCCTTGAGGGTATCCTTGCAAAATGACATGACTCAAGAAAGCAATGTCAAATTGCGACTCCATGAGCTGGACAATCTCGATGAGAGACGGCTCGAAGCTCAACAAAGCATTGAACTTTACCAAGCACGCATGGCAGGATCTTTCGATAAAAAGGTCAGGCAACACGCCTACAAAAAGAGTGACTTGGTTCTTGCGGTAAAAAGACCAATGGTCTTCGCTCACAAGTCCAAAGGCAAATTTGAGCCAAAATGGGAGGGACCCTACGTCATCGATAAGGTTTTGTCCAACGGCGCATACGCACTTCTAAACATGGGAGGTGACATCAACGGCAATTTCTTAAAGCGGTACTACCCTTGAAGACTTACCCAACTGGGTAAGAGCAATGCCTGTATGGCCAAAACCAGTTTCCAGGTACACGCTCGCTAAACCCACCCTTTTTTAGAATTTTCATGTCAAATGTTGAAATTTCTAGAAATTTAAACAATGCTTACTTCCATCGTTTCATTGTTCAAAAAAAAACCCAAGTTTAGGAACCTTTCCCTAACTTGACCAAAATTTTCAACCCTTGAACCCAAAATTCATGGTTTGAAACAAAACCCGGATTCAGAGATTTCCACCCTAGTCCACCCTGCCTTTTACCGCCAAAATGGTTTTAGGTCAAAACTTATGACCCTCGTGTCTTTAAACAAAAAAAAACAAAAAAAATGGTTTTTTCAAAAAACCGCGGGGAAGCGACGCTTAGTCGATACTCGCACAAATCGGAAGCATGCGAACCACGTTCGACACTTCCAAAATTGTAGGGAAGCGACATTTCATCGATACTTGCAAAATTCAAAAACCGTGAAGACGCAACATTTCAGTTGATATCCATAACCCAAATTTCAAAGTTTCGAAAAAACCTAAAAAAAAAAAAAAAAACCATGGAGACGCAACATTTCAATTGATATCCATAACCCAAAGGTTCGAAAAAACCACAAATTTCAAAAATCGTGGGGAAACGACATCAAGTCAGTACCCGCAAAACCAAAACTTTTGAAAAGCAACGATGCGACATTCCATCGATACTTGCACCCAAATCCGCGAGGATGCGACATTCCATCGATACTCGCAACCGAATGAGCAAGGATGCGACATTCCATCGATACTTGCAAGAACATTCAGCAGGGAGGTGACTTTTAGTCGATACTTGCATTTTTGAAAACCAAACAGGCTATAGATGCCACCAAACCAAAATGGTTATAAATGCCACCAAAACCGGCTATCAATGCCACCAAAACAGGCTATAAATGCCACAAACCGGCTATCAATGCCACCAAAACAAAACCGGCTATCAATGCCACAAACAAAAAATTGGCTTTCAAAAAATCCGGCTATCAATGCCACAAACTTGGCTATCAATGCCACAAACCAAAACTGGCTATAGATGCCACAAAAAAAAAATTCGGCTATCAATGCCACAAAAAAAAAGCTGGCTCTCATGCCAAAATTGGCTTCCATGCCACAAGCAAAAATCTGGCTTCCATGCCAAAACAATCATTTGACAAAAGATTTTCACAAAATGACAAGCTTTTGGTCAAATCCCATTTAGCAATTACTTTTATCACAAAAAGATTCAAGTGAGCGTAGGGATAACAAAAAAAAAAAAAAAGAAGAGCATCCCATTTAGCAATTACTTTTATCACAAAAAGATTCAAGTGAGCGTAGGGATAACAAAAAAAGTACCGAAAATACATGTGGTACCAAAAAAAAAAAAAAGTGTTCACAAGCACTAAAAAAAAAGGGTACTAAAAAATACAAGTGGTACTAAAAAAAAGAGAGAGAAGGATAGTTTCTGCTACAAAATCAGGAGCTCAATCAAAAATGGTCTCCAGCCAAGAGTTCAATTCCTTAAGCAAACTTTTGGCCTCAGCCGTCAAGGATTCCAAGGCACGCTTCTTCAGGAATTTGCCATGAGATGCTGGAGTGGGTTGTACCCCTTCTTTCGCACCGAGAAGCTTATCTCGAGCAGTTCGCCATTGTTTGTTCTCATCAGACTTCCTTTTAAGAACTCGATTGGCATCTGCAACCCGGTGAATCAGAGCAGTCTCCCTTTCACGAGCCTCTATTATTGCAGTCCACTTAGCAGCGATTTGTGCCTACAGATGCTCAAGACGTCTCCTGGCCTCATCGACCTCCCTATCAAGGATGTTAAGGTCATGTGTCAGCCCAATGATGTTTAGCTCTTCTAAGTTCTTCTCTCGGACTACCTGCTTCCTGCTTTCTGTAGCCTCATCCAGGTTAGACTGAGCCTTATCCGCAGGGTCCAGGAACATCTCCTTCAAGAACTGGTCATCAGGAAAACCCATGGTCTCGAACCACCTGTCACCCAGCTCAATGATCCTATCAACGATCGCCCTGGCACTTGTGACATCTAGACCAGCCTCTTCAGCATCACCGAGAATCTCACGCACATGCTGGATCATCCCAAATCCGGCATCTAAGTGCCCAGAAAGCAGAGTCTCAATCCAAGAGCTCATAACTCGCACCACCACCTTCTTCGCAAAAAGAAGAGATGGCCCAGCTGAAGATTCGCCCAACTCCGTTGGTCGGCTGCTCATGTCATCATCTGTTGGAAGAGTAACAAAAGAACTCTTTCCAGTTGAAGCTGCTCCTGCTCGGGAAGGAATCTCAGCACGAAGTATCTCCTCAACATTGTCAGAACTGGTCCCAGGAGTTTCTACCTCTAGATCAACCTCTGGCATCCCTTGCTCTGGTTCTGAAGGAAGCGACGGACCCTCCTCTGTCACTTCAAAACCTGCCAAAGAAACACAAAAAGGTATGAATATGATCCTGTTTGAAAATCATTATCAGGGTTATAACTACAAAATACCTTCTTCGACGACTGGCGGAACACTTTCTTCCTCCATGAACTCATCGGAAGCATCATCAACATTTGCATCCATCGATAGTTCAAAGTCATCGGAATCCTGTGGCAAGTCAGCTAGCAAGAAATGTGTTAGCAAACCAAGTCACAGATAAAAAAAAAAGAAAGCAAAAGAAGTTATACCAATTGGAGATTCTGGATTCACTCCAGAGTCCCTCGGTTCTTCTTCAGGTGCCCCGACAGGATCCGTCACCACCTCATCGACTGGAACCTCAGGCATCACCAAGTCTTCCTCTGCTAAAAAAAAAAAGCAGAAACAAGAAGCAAATCAGAACATGGAAAAATCCCATGAAAACAAATGGAAAGAGAAAAAAAGGAAGAATCATACCTTCACCGACGGTCTCTTCTTCTCGGCTTCTCTTCTCTGGAGGCTCGTCAGCATCCACTGGCACATCCTCATTGATAGTAAGAGGAACTTCCAAGTCAGGAGAGTCCTCATGCTGCCCCTTGCTACGATGATGACTCCTCCTCCTCTTACTCCTGGGGCTCGCTTCTTGGAGGAACCTGCCCCACTGTCAGAGTCAGGTTTCCCACTTGACTCCTCACTCGATGGTCTACTCTTGCCAGTAGACTCCACAAAAGCTTGCCTCTGTGCTGCTTGCATCCAAGCACCAAGTTCGGCTTCCTCCTGTTCTAGCTGCTCTAAAGCCTCATCAGGTATTTCTCGAACAGCTTCAGAACCAATGACGCCCTGGTCACCGAGAAAGCCTATCTTGTGCTTCTCTCCAGAAAGGAAGGCCCAAACTTCCTCTCGCCGGACAGCCATCCGACTTTCCAAGGCCCTTTCCAGATGCCAGCTTCACATCAAGCTCTTTCTTGGAAAGCCCCCGATATGCCGAAAAGCTCTCTGCGAACCACTTTGCAAAGCCGGCAGTCCGGGAAGTCAGCAACACAGGATAAGAAATCATGGCTGTAGTATTTTCAGCACTATAGAAAGCCCATGCATTTCTCCCATCCTGTAAACCTCCAAAGCACTTCACCATGCTTGAAGGCGCTCCAACAACGCCTTGAGAAAAGCCCAGCTGCAAAGCAAAGCAAGAGGGTACATACGGCTGGATGTCGACGAAAAGATGTCTACGGTACACCATCGTGCCGACACGTATGCTGAAAAGCCACTCTCTCTCTGCATTCGTCAAGGAATAATACCTTCCCGACCCCGCCCTGGTAGAGTCTCGGGAGGCACCAAAATCAAAAGCCTTCTTCCGCAACTCCGGAGAAAGCTTCACTGAAGACTGATCCATCTCGACGTCCCTGAACCGTCGGATCCTCATGCGGGCAAACAAAAGTGATTCGGACACGGCTTTGCCCTTATCCAGTCGAATCATCAGAGGATCATCATCCTGTGCAGCACCAAGCCGGTGGAAGCCAGGACAGTGGTACACATACCACGAATAAAAGATGTGGGCTGAAAATACCCTATTCATGGGAAGCCCAAGCCGAACCAAAAAAGCAGCAGCCTGCAGTTCGGTACACAGGTAGGAGTAAAGAGCTGGCACCAAAGCAAGCTGCTCTCCGAAGGCCATCTGACAAGCCGAAAAAATACAATGCGGCCTGATGTGCGTTCCATCTCCTCCAGCAAAAATAGCCTCACCAAACCAATAAGTGAGGTAAATCGCGAGATCTCTCCGCAGTGCAATGTCAGGACATATGGCATTTGTACTTGCACAGAAATCTCTCAACTCTTCTTGCATGGCCAAGATCTTCTTTGAACTTGGATCCTGAGCTCCGGCTTCTTGGGTCACGCTATCTAAAGACTCCCTGCTATCAAAAAAGTTGGGGAATGAAGAGCTAGAACTCTTCCAACTGCTGGATCTAACTTTCAAACCCTCTTTCTCCTTCAAAAAATCATAGAAGGCGACGAGCTGAAAGTACAAAAGCCTGAACTCCTCAGACTGCCCCTCAAGGACGCTGTCAATCGGCATAAACTCCTCATAGAGTTTGCCGAGAATGGGCAATCCAGTAATGACGCTCAGCTCCTTCAAAGAGAAACCAATCTCACCATTCGTCACAACGAAGGTATTGGTTTGTGGGAGGAATGATTCCAGCATAGCCATGAAGGCCTCGTCGGAAAAGATCACGGTCTCCCTAAAGGCACGGACCGCATCAAAAATCTCGGCTTCCTTCAAAACGGCGCCACCAATCAGCAGGATGCGATCAGTCCACGACTTCCACTCGGAGTCAGCATTGAAACGGCCACGGAGTCGAAAAGGCTTGATCCAATTGCTGCCGTCACCGCTAAAAATACCAAGGCCCACCGGTCTCAAATCGACCGACGGATAATCAGAACCCTGGTAGCCGCTGGATGGCATCAACAGGTCCATGTCAACAGGCGACCTCTCCGTATATCCAGGGGAACCGCCAACAAAAACCCCGGTCTTGATTACATTTGTCATTCTCACCCAGCTTGGAGGATCTTCCCTCTTAGAGCACGTGGGGGCAAGGCTCATGATCGAGACGGTGCGATCAAACGTCAACCGGGTAGCAACAGTCTTCTTCTCACCATTTGCTGTGAAAGAGAACTGAAAACATCTCCTCTGGTATG
This sequence comes from Litsea cubeba, assembly GCA_012931725.1. Lineage (NCBI taxonomy): Eukaryota > Viridiplantae > Streptophyta > Magnoliopsida > Laurales > Lauraceae > Litsea > Litsea cubeba. The sequence continues at coordinate 88,362,123 of CM022949.1, read as the reverse complement.
TCATGTCATCAGGGACGGCATCACCAAAGAAGAAGGTAGGCTTGGGCAAAACGCTCTGATCTTCCATCACCCATGGACGACTGCTTACCATGATCTTATAGAATTCCTCTCCCTTGAGAGTGATCAGTCGCTGCCTCATCTCATCTCTGTTGAGGGAGTCGCATTCTTCCAGATTTCTCTCAACATACTGGACCTTCTCAAAGGCCTGCTGAACGGCCGGAATAGAAGATCTAGAAGATCGACGAGGTACGCTTATAGCAGGCTCTTTACCCTTGTTCGTTCTGGAGGAACCACCTGCAAAGGATGGAAAAGAAAAAGATCAAACATCAAAATGACAGAATCTCGCTAAAAAAAATCTGGCAAAATTTTGACATGATGACGGGGCAATTCCGAAGAAAAGGAACTATCCCGAAAGAAATAGAAAGCTTGAAGATGGGCTCAACATTGCTGCGAGCTCCGAAACTCCAAACTTTCGAAGCCTCAAAGTCCCCGCAAAATCAGGAAGGGCTCAACATCGCTGCAAGCTTCAACAACACTGCGAAAACTTTCAGGTATGCTATCACATCATGCTACAAATTTAATTTACAATTGAATGCATGCATGAACATCTAGGTTTGCAAAAAAAAGGGGCATTATCATGATGAGCAAAAGAAAACAAAAAAGAAAAAAGAAAAGAAATTTCTCAAAAAAAAAAGAAAAGAAACTTTCTCAAAAAAAAAGGGGGAAAGAAAACAAAAAAAAAAGAAAAGAAACTTTCTCGAAAAAAAAAGGAGGGAAAGAAAACAAAAAAATGGAAAAAAAAAAGGGATGGCCCACAGGCCACGTGGCCGTACGGCCAGATCCGTACGGATCTGTCCGTACGGCCCACAAAAAAAAACATGAAAAAAAAAAAGAAAAGAAAAGAAAGCAAAAAAAAAAAAACGTGTGAAAAAAAGAAAAGAAGCAAACACGTGGAAAAAAAAAGAAAAGAAAAGAAAAAAACAAAAAAAAAAGAAAGAACCTTTTTTTTCTCTACAATGGGGTTTTCTTGAAAAAGGGAACTTACTTGAAGCCATTGATGGAGAGGAAGAAGAAAAGTCTTGAAGATCTTGAAGAAGAAGAACTCTTGGTCTTGAAGCCCTCTTGGGATTGTTGCAAAAGAAAGTAATAAGAGCAAGAGATCCAACCTCCTCCTTGCTTTTATAGAAGAGAGCAAACCAAAGAAGGAAAGAAGAAAGAGGTAAGTGTTACTAATTAGTAACCTTACCAAAAGAAAGAGATTAGAAGGATTCTTTCCCAAAAGAAAGATATCTTGAGGGATTCTCTCCCAAAAAGAAATCAATGAGAGATTTTTTCCCAAAAGATAGGATCAATGAAGGATTCTTTCCCAAAAGAAAGATATCTTGAGATATCCCATCCCAAAATAAAGGGAACATGAGAGATTCTCTCCAAGTAAAGATATTCTTAGATATTCTCTATCCAAATGAGATATTTTTGGATATTCTTTACAAAAATGACACCATATGAGATCTAAGCCATTTCAAAAGCTTAAGGTCCCATGGGTTAGCCCACATAAGCCAGGTTTGACCACCTAGGCAAAAAAAAAAAAATTTGGGCTTTTAGTCAAAGAGAAATTCCTCTTACCAAGAGCATACAAAAATGGTTCCATGCCTCTTTTGAGTTGATTCAACCATACAAAGAGAATTCCAAGCCCCATGAGCTTCCAAAAATCAAACCATCCAGCCTCATATACCAAATTGAGCCAAAATCTTGAAATTGACATTCCACAAAAATCAAACCAAAATCCTGGTCCCCTAACTTGCCACATACAGCTTGTTGGGTCACAAGACCAAAACCAAAAACCAAAACCTGATCCCCTAACTTGCCACATATAGCCTGTTAGGTCACAAGATCAAAACCAAAATTGATCCCCCAACATTCCACATACAGCTTGTTGGGTCACACGGTCAAAGCCAAACCCGACCCCCTAACCTGCCACATATAGCCTGTTAGGTCACAAGTTCAAAACCCAAATCCACATCCCTGATGTCATCTTCAAAACTTTGCCTCAAGATGGTACGTGATCCCTTTCACTACCATAAAATTCCCCTGGAAGCTCAAAAGGCTACAAATACCAAAAAGAAAGACTGCTCAAAGACTCTTGGTCAAGTCACAGGCTCTCCTTCAAAAATCTCTTCGAGGCAAATCTACTACAAAAGTTAAGCAACTTGTCGCTGTACCTCGAGGGGGCATTTGTTGACACCAAAAATGTCACTTTGCCTCTTTAAGATCCAAAGAGCTACATGAAGTCGCAACCTGCCATAAATAGGCAATGCTACTTCAAAAAAATCAAATCTTGTCAGAATCAAACAAAAACTGCAAGATCCTTCAAGACAACCAAAAGAGGAGTACACAAGAAGTTTCGGGCCATTTCAAAATCATTTGGCCTAACTTCGCTTCTCCGACAGCCGAAAAGGAGCTCTCAGGCGGCGAAAGCATCGGAGACACCAAATCTTCGATCAGAGCCGATGGATGGTCTCAAAATACATCCAAAAGGATCCACGTCAAGTTCCGAGTCAAACCGACAACGTTTGACCGTACATCAACCCTCGAACAGCTAAATCAAGCCTCTCGGCAGCAAGAACCGCCGAGGCCATCACTACTCAGATAGAGCACATGGACGGCTTCAAAATGCTTACAAAGGGCTGCACGTCAAATTTCAGGTCATTTCGACAACATTTGACCATAGTTTGACGCTCAGAAGCCAAATCAGGCCTCTCGGCTTCAAAGCTCTCCGGGACCATGGTTTCTAAGACAGAGCCTATGGATCATCTTAAAATGACTCCAATGGGTTCCCTGTCAAATTTCAAGTTAATCGGACATCGATTGACCGCACATCAAACCGCGATATCTTCATCGCGATAAAAGCGAGTCTACTGGTGATAGGACCCCAAACGGCTTCAAAACTCAAACAAAAGCCTATGGTTGGTCTTATTTATTGCTCAGGAAGCTTCACACCAAATTTCAAGTCATTCTGACATCGTTTGACCCAGTTTCAGCTTCTGACAGAAAATCGGCAGCTCTGTGCGACAAAGTCTTCGGCTTTCTCAGGAAATTAGAAACTTTGCAAACCAAAATGCAAGGATTCTTATCAGAGTTTCCTACAGGGAAATCAAGCCAATAAATGGTCAAAATGTCAAGGAAAAATACAGAAGAAAAAAGAATCGAAAAACAGACAAAAACGGACACAAAACGGGACAAAAGGGGGGAAAACCCCCCAGGGTCGCAAACCCTTGCGACCCTGGAGCCCGGATCGCCGGGAAGGCCCGGAACCCGGTTTTCGCCGTTTTTTTCGCGATTTGAAGCATCCAGCCTCTCGTAGTTTCCAAAACTCATACTTTTGAGACACCAAATCCTCTGACATCCAGTCAAAAAACACGGGTCAATCATCAAAAGTATCGAAAACAACATTGATCGCCACCCGGTAAACCAAAAAAAGTGTGCTTTCTACCCGACCGATCGAGAAATCGACAGGACAGATGGCACTGACCCGCTGTTGGCAACCAACACCTGAAGTCACATGGTCATCCGATGTCGATCTACATGAAGATCCATCGATGATCATTGCCAAAAGAATCCCAAAAAACGCGGCACGGCCCGCGACTCTTCAACTGCTCGGCGACCACTTAATGCGATTAATTGACTAGCTTTATTACAGTCATTAATCCATTTCTTTGGATGGACCAATCAGAAGCAAGCATCCGGGAGTTACAAGTCAAGAGATTCATGGCATTTAACCCATGAAACTCCTCCCATCATGGCGATTAAAGGCGATTAAATGCCCTCAATCTCCTCCGGCCAATCAGAAGCCAAGAAAAAGGAGTTACAAAATAAAGAATTAAATCTTGTAACTCCTCCCATTATGCGGCTTAATGACAATAAAAGCCCATAAACCCTCCTAAATGGCTACCTAAAAGCCTATAAATAGGAGAGCTCTCCAAGAAGAAAAAACGACAGAGAAAATCACAAACACACAGACAATAGACTGCAGAAAATCCGGAAACTCAGACGGAAAGAGGCATCAGAAATCTAAGAGAGAAAACTCTGCGGAAATCCTACACCGACCACCACTACAAGGTGACAAAAGTCCCTTGGGGGTACCCCCCCCCCCAAGGTCCTTGCCTTCTCCTTCTGCCTCCAATGGCTTAGATGTGGCTTTTCAGCCCGTCTACTCGACTTTTTATTGGACATAGGACCTCCTTTCGGTCTTTGTCCTCTAAAAACCTGAGGTTATAGCCAAGCCAAGCAAATCAATAGCATCCTCTGTTCTCATCTGCATGGATGATGGCGAAGCCCACATATGGCTTGCGACCGTCAATCTGAACGGGTCCCCCACAATCTCCTGAGAAGTTAGATCCTCCTTTTCTTGCTTTTTCATTGTAGTTTGTATTTTTTTTAAAAGAGACAAAAATCACAACTCTTGTCTTTCATTATTGATAAGGATTGTAAATCGGCTATAAACGCCAGAAATCGGCTATAAATGCCAAAAAAATCGTCTTTCACGGCAAACCAAGAAAAATGTCTCTTTTCTTAAATATATGTGCAATGGAAAACTTGAAAGAAGTTGATTTCTTTTTTACTTGCGAAGGTTGATCTCCGGATCACCACTTGCAATTCCGAGTAAAATAGAAAATCTGGCACACCCACACAACAAAAATGTTGATGCGCGCCTCTGCCCCCCGGTTACGAAAGGGTCGGACCCAACGGACTCCCACGTCCGCCGACCTCGGTAGAACCGAGCAGAAGCGCGGTCCATCAATGTCGTAAGAGGTGATTTCATTTGTTTTGTCGTTAAAGGCGATGTTTGCCGTAAAAGGCGATTTTTGGCATTTATAGCCGATTTACAATTCTTATCAATAGTGAAAGACAAGAGTTGTGATTTTTTTTTTTGTCTCTTTAGAAAAATACAAACTGCAATGAAGAGCAAGAAAATGAGGATTTAACTTCTCAGGAGATTGTGGGGCACTCGTTCAGATTGACGGTCGCAAGTCGTATGTGGACTTTGCAATCATCCATGCAAATGAGAACAGATGATGCTCTTAATTCGCTTGACTCAGCTAAAACCTTAGATTTTTAGAGGACAAAGACCAAGAGGAGGTCCTATGTCCAATAAAAGGCTAAATAGACGAGCTGAAAAGCCACATCTAAGCCATTGGAAGCAGAAGGAAAAGACAATGACCTTGGGGGCGGTGCCCCCCAAGGGACTTTTGTCACCTTGTAGTGGTGGTCGGTGTAGAACTTCAGCAGAGTTTTCTCTGTTTTTTCTGAATTCTGTCTGTCTGGATTTCAGGATTTTCTGTGCTTCTTTTTGCAACAATCTGGATTTCTTGGAATGACTCTCTTTTTATAGGCCTTTGGTAGCCATTTAGGAGAGTTTATGGGCTTAAAATGTAATAAAGCCACATAATGGGAGGAGTTACAAGTTTTAATTCATTTATTTTGTAACTCCTTTTCCTTAGCTTCTGATTGGTTGGTGGAGAATTAAGAGCATTTAATCGCCTTTAATCTCCATGATGGGAGGAGTTTCATGTAATGCCGTGTTTATGGCTAACTAGTAACTGCTTTTTGGTTGCTTCTGATTGGGCTGTCCAAAATAATGAGTTAATAACCGCATTAAGTTACCATAAATGGGTCAATTAACTGCATTAAGTGGTAGCCTGAGCAATCGAAGAGTCGCGTGCCATGCCGCGTCTTTTGGAATTCTTCTAGCGATGATCATCGATGGATCTTCATGCTAATCAACATCGGATGACCATGCAACTTCAGACATTGATTGCTAACAGCGGGCCGGTGCCACCTGTCTTGTCGATCTCTCCATCGATCGAACAGAAAGTGCATTTTCTTGGTTTACCGGTTGGTGATCAATGATGATTTGATACTCTCGGAAACGAACCCGTGATGTTGACAAAGATCGACAAATTTGGTGCCTCGAAAGTCAGAATTTTGAAAAACCACAGGGGACGAAAATCTCGAAACGTGTAAAGGGGTCGAAAAGCGCCCATTTGGCGGAAATCTGGCGACCATGGGCCAAGGTCGCCGGCGACCATGGGGTTTGGACCCTTTTGGTCGCCGATTTTCGGCCGTTTTGTTCCGTCTTTTTCGATTCTTTTTTTTTTTCTTTGGTGTTTTTCCTGATATTTTTGCACATTTATTTGCCTGATTTTCCTATAGAAAACTTGACGAGAATCCTTGTATATTGGGGTGTAAAGTTTCTGATTTTCCGAGAAAGCCGAAGACTTTGTCGCACCGAGCTGCCGATTTGCCGTCGGAAACCAAAAGTGGGTCAAACGATGTCGGAATGATCTGAAATTTGATGTGAAGCCTCCTGAGCATTAAATAAGACCAACCATAGGCTTCTGTTTGAGTTTTGAAGCCGTGTGGGGTCCTGTCGCCAGTAGACTTGATTCTATCATGAGGAAAATGTTGCACTTTGATGTGCGTGTTGACACAAAAAAAAATGTGTCACTTTGCTTCTTCAAAATCCATAAAGCTACATGAAGTCGCAGCCTGCCATAAATAGGCAATGCTACTTCCAAAAATCAAATCTTGTCAGAATCATACAAAAATTGCAAGATTCTTCAAGACAGACAAAAGAGGAGTACACAAGAAGTTTCGGGCCATTTCAAAATCATTTGGCCTAACTTCGCTTCTCCGACAGTTGAAAAGGAGCTCCCGGCGGTGAAAGCATCGGAGACACCAAATCTTCGATCAGAGCCGATGGATGGTCTCAAAATACATCCAAAAGGCTCCACGTCAAGTTCCGAGTCAAACCGACAACGTTTGACCCTACATCAATCCTCGAACAGCTAAATCAAGCCTCTCGGCGGCGAGAACCACCGAGGCCATCACTCATCAGATAGAGCACATGGACGGCTTCAAAATGCTTACAAAGGGCTACACGTCAAATTTCAGGTCATTTCGACAACATTTGACCAGACTTCGACGCTCGGAAGCCAAATCAGGCCTCTCGGCAGCGAAGCTCCCCAGGACCATGGTTTCCAAGATAGAGCCTATGGATCATCTTAAAATGACTCCAATAGGTTCCCTGTCAAATTTCAAGTCAATCGGACATCGGTTGACCACACATCAAGCTGCGACATCTTCATCACGATAAAAATAAGTCTACTGGTGATAGGACCCCAAACGACTTCAAAACTCAAACAAATGCCTATGGTTGGTCTTATTTATTGCTCAAGAGGCTTCACCCCAAATTTCAGGTCATTCCGACCTCGTTTGACCCAGTTTCATCTTCTGACGGAAAATCGACAGCTCTGCGCGACAAAGTCTTCGGCTTTCTCAGAAAATTGGAAACTTTGCAATCCAAAATACAAGGATTCTCATCAAGTTTTCTACAGAGAAATCAGGCCAATAAAAGATCAAAAATGTCAAGAAAAATACAGAAGAAAAAAGAATCAAAAAACATAAAAAACGGAAGCAAAACGGGACAAAATGGGGAAAAAACCCCCAGGGTCGCAGATCCCTGCGACCCTGGCCTAGGGTCGCCGGCCACCATGGAGCTCGGGATCGGCGACCATGGAGCCCGGGATCGCCGGGAGGGCCCCAGAAGCTCCGTTTTTCATCGTTTTTCGCGATTCGAAGCGTTCGGCCTCTGGTATTTTCCAAAATTCATACTTTTGAGACACCAAATCCTCTGACATCCGTCAAAAACATGGGTTAATCATCAAGAGTATCGAAAAAATATTGATCGCCACCCGGTCAACCAAAAAAAAATGTGTTTTCTACCCGACCGATCGAGAAATCGACAGGACAGATGGCACCAACCCGCTGTTGGCAACCAATACCTGAAGTTACATGGTCATCCGATGTCGATTTACATGAAGATCCATCGATGATCATCGCCAGAAGAATCCCAAAAGATGCGGCACGGCCCGCGACTCTTCAATCGCTCGGCGACCACTTAATGCGATTAATTGACTAGCTTTATTGCAGTCATTAATTCATTTCTTTGGACGGCCCAATCAGAAGCAAGCATCCGGGAGTTACAAGTCAAGAGATTCATGACATTTAAACCATGAAACTCCTCCCATCATGGCGATTAAAGGTGATTAAATGCCCTCAATCTCCACCGGCCAATAAGAAGCCAAGAAAAAGGAGTTATAAAATAAAGGAATTAAATCCTGTAACTCCTCCCATTATGTGGCTTAATGATAATGAAAGCCCATAAACTCTCCTAAATGGCTACCAAGAGCCTATAAATAGGAGAGCATTCCAAGGAATCCAGATCGGAAAAAAACAAGAGAGATCCCAGATCAGAAAAAAGCACAGGAAATCCAGAGAAAGAAAGAGAGAAAACTCTGTGAAAGTTCTGCACCGGCCACCGCTACAAGGTGATAAAAGTCCCTTGGGGGGTACCCCCCCAAGGTCCTTGCCTTTTCCTTCTGCCTCCAATGGCTTGGACGTGGCTTTTCAGCCCGTCTACTTGGTTTTTTATTGGACATCGAACCTTCTTTTGGTCTTTGTCCTCTAAAAACCTGAGGGTATAGCCAAGCCAAGCGAATCAAGAGCATCCTCTGTTCTAATCTGCATGGATGATGGCGAAGTCCACATATGGCTTGTGACAGTCAATCTGAACGAGTCCCCCATAGTCTCCTGAGAAGTTAGATCCTCCTTTTCTTGCTTTTCATTGTAGTTTGTATTTTTTTAAAAGAGACAAAAATCACTACTCTTGTCTTTCATTATTGATAAGAATTGTAAATCGGCTATAAACGCCAAAATCGGCTATAAATGCCCAAAAAAATCGCCTTTCACGTCAAATCAAGAAAATGTCTCTTTTCTTAAATATATGTGCAATGGAAAACTTGAAAGAAGTTGATTTCCTTTTTACTTGCAAATGTCGATCTCCGGATCACCACTTGTAATTCCAAGTAAAAATAGAAAATCTGGCACACCCACACAAAAAAAAGTTGATGCACGCCTTTGCCCCCCGGTTACGAAAGAGTCGGACCCAACGGACTCCCACGTCCGCCGACCTCGGTAGAATCGAGCAAAAGCGCTGTCCATCAGTGCGGTCAACCAATGTTCGATTGACCTGAAATTTGAGAGGGAGCCTATTGGAGTCATTTTGAGACGATCCATTTGCTCTGATTTGGAAATCATGTTCTCAGGGAGCTTCGCCGTTGGGAGGCCTGATTTGGCTTCCAAGAGTCAAAGTCTGGTCAAATGTTGTCGAAATGACCTGAAACTTAGCGTGTAGCCCTTTGTAAGCATTTTGAAGCCAGCCATCTGCTCTGTCTGATGAGTAATGGCTTCGGTAGTTCTCGTCGCCGAGAGGCTTGATTCTACTGTTCGAAGGGTAATTTAGGGTCAAACGTTGTCGGTTTGACTTGGAACTTGATGTGGAGCCTTTTGGAGGTATTTTGAGACCATCCACAGGCTCTGATCGAAGATTTGATGTTTTCGACACTGTCGCCGCCGGGAGCTCCTGTTCAACTGCTGGAGGAGTGAAGTTAGGCCAAATGATTTTGAAATGGCCCGAAACTTCATGTGTCCCCTCTTGGCTGTCTTGAAGGATCTTGCAGTTTTTGTTTGATTCTGACAAGATTTGATTTTTAAAATAGCATTGCCTGTTTGTAGTAGGTTGCGGCTTCATGTAGTTTATTTGATCTTAATGAGGCAAAGTGACATTTTTAGTGTCAACGAAGTTGATGGAGCGTTTCAAATTCCTTGGATATCTTTTGGGGTTTTGGTTGAATGTTCTTTATTTAATTTTAAAAAAAAACATGGTTAATGAAACTGAGAAATCTATCAAGTCCGAAGGAGATTTTTCTAGTTTCTAGTGGATTTAGGGCTTGTTTGGTATCTCTTCCCTTTTTTAGATAGACTCATCAAAATAGAGCTATAAAAAAAAAAGTCATAAAAAAGAGGCTAGAATCAAAATGAGTGTTTGGTAATGCAATGATCTATTTTAAATAGACTTTTTAAATCAATGGTTGAAATTTTTTCACAAATATCTCGAGATCCATGAGGTATCAAGCCGTAAAAATTGACCCCATGGCTGTGTTCAGTCTCCCAAAGAGATCTGACGGTTTGGAAGCTGTGTTTGGAGCCCATATAGTCCAAAAACATCGTATGCAATGCCTCACATTTTTTGCACATATATTGAGATTGGTTATAATTTAACGGCTGAAATTTCATTCCATAGTTGGGCTTGATCTTGTGAACATTTCCAATGGTTTGGATTGTGATTTACTAATAAAAATAATAAAATAAAAGAAGAGAGAAAAACATTACTACTTATGGACTAATCCAAAATTGAACATGTTACATCAAAGGCTTATATTGTTTTGCAAATATCTCGACATCCACAAGGATCAAGCCTTGAAAATTGACCTAGTAGTTGTTTTTAGCCTTCCAATGAGATCTAACAATTTGTATCTTATGTTTGGGGCCCATAGAATCCAGAAAATCGAATCCAATGGTTCACTTTTTTGCACATTACTCAAGATCGATGATGATCCAACGGTTGAAACTTGGTCCGATTGCTGTGTTTGATCTTGTGACCATTTCCAACAATTTGGGTCTTGATTTGCACTCTTATATTTTTTTTTAAAAGAATTAAGAAATCGGACTACTGTGTTATGTTGCTGAGTTCACTGCTTACCAGCCTCTAAATATTTGCATCTACTTTTCGACAACATCATTTTGGGGGCTGTGGATTTAAGAGGGATTGCCTCTACTTCTCTACGCCGGGCAAAGGCTTAAATTATTGCCAAACGCCTCTAATTTCAAAATCTTTACCCGCTTTAGAGATTTAGAGAATTAGAGGAAAAAATATAGATGCCAAACAGAGGCTTAATGTTTTTTGTTGAAAATAAATATAATTACATTTTTTTCCTATTAGTGAGTTTTTTTTTTTTTTTTGGTGCTTTGCAAGCCTAGTTGACTAAAATATCCTTTTGGAATTTGGAGTGATCATATCTTATGTGGAATTTATTTCAATCCAATAATAACTGCAAGTGCTCAGTTACCTTGTTGAGAGAGTGGCAATTATAAGTGAAACCCACGGGGAGCACTTTTGAACTTTAATTAAAAATCCGCTCTCTTTTTTCTAAAAAAATAATAATTAAAAAGTGATGCGTATGAATTAAAATTTTCAATGATTAAAACTAAAATGTAAAAAAACAATAATGATGATAATAGATCAGAACATCACGAATTCATCAAGTAGTTAATCAACCAATTTATGCAATCAATTACACAGTTTTATCTCGAACTAACTCAGATAAGAAACAAATCAATGTTTCATATCCAAATGATTTGTCTATCTAGAGAACAATTTTTCATATTTAATTAAAAAAATTAAAACCTCCTTCACCTCATAAAACATTGAAAACATCCAAGCATCATATATCAAGTAAACATAGACTATCAATGAGGTTAAATCCTAAGTATAATCTAATAAACAACTATATATGATCAAAGTGCAATCAATAGGGTTCTAAGCAGAGGTTCGTAATAGACATGAAGAAAAATTTATTCTTATGATAAAGCATGCATAATATAGAGACATCCAAACAATTAAATTGAATTGCATAAAAGGGCAGAAAAAACTAACTTAACTTCATCAAGATGCTCCAATCTAGCAGACGACTCCTCCATAGCGAAGAACTTAAGAAAGTTTTCCATTGATTTCTTCAGATTAGTACAATAGATCTCTTAGATTTCTCTTTTTTAGTCATAATTTCTGAAACAGGATTCCAGAATACCCAAAAATAATTCTCAAAATACACTTAATTAGAGAGAGAAAAGAACAAAGAAGAGAGAGGAGAAGAGTGGACATCCAAGGGAGGGAATGCATGCCAGTCCACATGGGCGTTACTCCCCGTAATTAGTTTTTTAACACAAAGTCCTTCTTGATCATTTCTCTTGCTTGCTCTTATCTTTAAGAGAGGATAATCCCATGGGCTCCAAGTTTTGATGAGATAGGATGAGAGAGAGTTCTAATCTCCCAATATTTCTAGATTTAATTTGAATTTTGAACTAAGTTGTGCCCGCTTTTGTTGTAACTAACTGTAATCCCGATTAGAAAATTCACAGCCAACTTCATGAGGTCATAACTTGGTCATTTCAGCCCCGATTGGCTTGATCTTGGGCTCCACGGACATCTTTTCTGAATAAGCTTTCAAATGGTAGGTAGATTTCACCGATCTAATGGTCAGATTGAAAGTTATGGTCATTTTTTGGTAGGCTATTATGAGAAAAACGGGGCAGTCTTTCTTCTTACAAATAGTACTCTTCCATACATGAGAGATGAGCCCATGGGAGAGTGTTGGACGTCCTCTACATGTGTGGAGTTCTTGTTACACTCTGCTTCCTTGTTTCTTCTGCTTTCTTTCAGTTTGAGTCCAACTCTATCTCTCTTTCTTATCTTATCTGCGAATTTGGATGGGCTGAGAGAGATAGAGAGGAAAAATTATTTGATGCTTAAGATAAGAAAAGGAGAGGGAGTGCGACGTCCAAGATGAGGTGGGGCCCACTTTTGGTTTTGGTTTGCTTAATCTTTCTCTCTCTGTTGATAATTTTTACAACTTGGAAACTTCTTGAGAGATAAGGATAGGGGAATAATCTGGAGGCTGGAATATTCCTGGATGAGGGAAGAGAGTGTGGGATGTCCCATAGGGATGTGGGTGCCATTGTAAAGTCCTAATGCTCGTAGGTCTGTTCTCCAAGCCCTCTCTAGGATTCTGTGGATTGTACATTTTCTACACATTCTAATTCAACCCGTAAAATGCTGAATATCCTAATTTGAAGTGGGACCTGTCCGGACAGAGTTTACTCTAACTAGGACTCTTTGAAGAAAAATTGCATAAAATACTAAATAATGCATAAAAAAGCGTGAAAATGTGAAAATTCCAATTCCTAAGTAAAAATTGCATGAAATGATGAGACTAAGTGAACTTAACAATATAAAATCCTTCACTTTCCTTCTTTATAATGTCTTTATCTAGTGTAAATGAGTAAACTAAACTGCAAACCAAATAGAAAAGAATAGAACAGGCCATGACTCACTAAACAAAAGGGAATGGGAATCATCAATAAGATTTGAAATCTGAAACCATGAATCCCATAAACAAGACCACACTATCCAATAAGAAAAACGGTACCATTCCTATCTTCCCATTACATTATCTGAATCACACACGGAAGTTATAGAAGAAGAAAGAGTAACACTAACAAATGAAGATCAAAACTTGTATGGATAACAACTCACTGAAATATAAAAAAGGTACTAACATTAAATGAGTAAAAAACTAATAAACCACACAAGCACAAATTAACAGGAGAAGCAAAAACTAAAAGAGCCTCCAACTAACACATAAAAGGAAGCAAAGAATGATTTACCGTGAGCAGTGAGACTGCAACGACCCGGAATCCGGGGCCCTTCGAATTCCATACCGAGACTCGTAAGCATCACACCATAGGTTAAATCAAAGATCACATAAAGATTTAAGCATTTACCAGCTTAAACCAACTTGTATTAAAAATCCAAATCTAATAAACAAATGTAACATTATTCAATAAAAATAATTGCAATGTCTATAAAATGAAATAATCTGAGCAATCTATTAAATCTAAATCTTCTTCATTTATGTGGCTTTGACGCTCAAGTACGCATCCCAAATCTATCTCCCGGTCATCACGGTTTTCCTAAGTCACTAAGTTCTGGTTACCTGGATTGGGAAAAATCCACAAAATATCAGTACAACCGAGTGAATAGATATTCTAATATATTTGTGCATTTAAACATATGCTTAGATAAGATTACAAAACAAATTAAAATAACATCCAAAGTCTCATTCAAGCCAATGTTTAAATCAAGTCAAACAGACGACAACCTCCTAGCCACCTGATAACACCGGCCCAAATAAAATGGACCATTAAGGTCCAAAATAAATCCGACCACCAAGGGTCCAAAAACCATTGACCATCAAGGTCCAAAAACCATCGACCACTAAGGTCCAAAATAAAACCGACCACTAAGGTCCAAAACCATCGACCACTAAGGTCCAAAACCATCGACCACTTAGGTCCAAAACCAACGAACTGGTACCACAAAATCGACATTTTTCAAAAAGGTCCAACATCAACAATCCTTACAAAATCAGCCATAGATGTTTGTGGTCTAGGGGTGTCCAAAAGATTCCTCCAAACAAACAAAGCCATCGTATCTCAGTTTTTCAATCAAATGACAAATATATGTCTCATCAAAAATATGATATTTAGCATGTCCTCAACATTAGTAATGGGCAAATTCCATAATCAACCCCTTCTCAAATTATGTTGATTTAATCTGCCCCAGTCCGAATCAAAATTGGTGTACAAGATGAGAGAGGTTAATTACATAACTCACCCTTTACAGTTTTGAGGGAATTATTTAATTACCAAATTAATCCCAAAATATACATACACAAATCATGAAATCCCAAATAAAAATGGTACATAACATGTATGATAATCCATCTTATGTTTCGAATCATAATTACTCAAATAAGAGGATCCTAAATACAACTTCCTACAGTTACAAAATAAAGAATAATAACTCCAACAGTCCATAGATATAATGATTGATCAGCCCTTATATGTGATTTCAGAAAGTCAGGAAATAAAGAAATACCTAAAACAGTTTCATATATAATAATAGGGAAAAACAGGTTCGTATTTACAATACCAACAATTATAGAAAATAATAAGGTTTATTTTGTAATTTCCAGCAAAAGAAAAATAAGAGAAACCACTCAACAAGTCATATGTAATAATACATAATAGTAGGTCCTTGTCTGCAGATTCATAAAAAGTATGAACTTTGTAAAGAGAACCCATATTGGCAGAAACTTCAAGGACGTCTACTATTTTTGGTAAAGTGGATGGTAGGTCAAACTGGGCCCAATCCACATGGGTCCTAGATCCCCAAGGTTGCCTAGGGGTCCAGTTTCAGATACATGGTCCTGATCTTTGATCGGGTGGACCAGATGGGCCCCACAGTCACGTCGACCAAACTGTTCCAAATAGTTCTGAGATTTGAAAAACCCATATGCTGATATGTATTTCTTCCTTATTCTTGAGCAATCAGTCATGAGATTATTATCTAACGAACATCAATACTGTAGGAAGTTGAATCTTCAAATCCTGGAACCATAATTTGGTACTACCACATCAAACCCATCGCTTGGATTGCCGACAGTGATAACATGCAACTGTAGCAGTATACAAAACTTGGAAAAATCTAGTGGATTATCATCCATATTTAAGGTCTCACCATAAAACAGGGGAGTCAAACATATACAAGAGCGAAACCATAAATTTAGAACCATAAACAAGTAAATCGGAATTTCTACTCACCTGTTATGGCTTGAAGGAAAAGAAAGTAGAAAAGAGAGAGAATAGCTTGAGAGAGGCTTGGGGTCGATCAATATATAAAAGCTAGAAGTTAGAATCCTTTCCAAAGTCCCCTTTCTAATTTTATTATTTCTTTTGTTAGTTTTATGGACTCAATCCAGTAGATGATATAATAAATTGATTAATTTCTTTATTTATCAGTATATTCATGCTTTCCTTTCATGAGATGAATTGTGATTTATTATATACTTGCACATAACCAATACGAATGACATGATGGTTCATGAGATGAACTGGAGTCCACAAGTATATTAGATGTAACACATGTGTATGGATGAGATCCACATACGGGAGACATGTGTGATAAATCTTATACTTAAATATCTTCACAACCAGTGATGAGACTGGACATCTCATACTGACAAGGTTGCAGCACTTTGATCACTATGAGATAGTGTGATTTGTCTCGATCATCAGACTGTAAGATTCTGGATCATAGTGCTGGTACATTGGATGTATTGAAGGACCATGAGAAGCACCTTATAAACACTGTCTTTAATTTAAGGTCTGCTCTCATAATTCCCTAGCAATAGGCTCTCAATCCTGAGACATTAATGAACTCAAGTTTCTAACTATTCATTTTCTTTGAGTCACCAATGAGTGAGGCCAACTGTAGGTCAACACCTCGGTGATTTGGGTATGTAGTAGTAGAGCTGTGGGAACATTCAATGGTCAAGATGGAATCTATCTCCATTCAATGGTCAAGATGGAATCTATCTAATATCCCCTTGTGCCAATTAATGGATTTATCATTGGTAAGTGCGCACCCATTCCGATTAAGAGTTAATTGGAAAGGTACCTATGATCATTATAATTAATTGGGGCTCAAGGATAATAAGATATGGATCTAGTTTGGAAGACAGGTCTAATTGATCCATGGATATTGATAGAGGGGTCTACTTGTGGTAATGTGGAAGTTTTGGGTATTCTATGTAATATTCCTAAGACTGGAGTTCAATTGCATTTATATAGTGGAGTTATTTTCAACTAACTGTGGGCCCGGATTACACATGAGATGTGGGGTAGCGAGTTCCAGTTGGAGCCAGCTTTCTAAGGAATCCCTAGTGGTCCCCACGCTAGCCCAATTATTAGAAAGTATCTAATTCTAGTTGAACTCTAAAAGGAAAGCTACTATTTCTATTTAAAGTGAGACTTCTAATAGTGGTAATAGTAGACTTACTAATTTTTGTAGAAGTGAGACTTCTATTTTAATTAGAAAGGAATTGGAAAGTTACTAATCATATTTGAAGTGAGACTTCTAATTATGATATGGTAAGTTACTAATTAATTAATGGAAGTAAGACTTCTATTTTAATTACGAAGAGATAGTTACTAATTTTTGGAAGTAAGACTTCTAATGGAAATTAGTAAGTGGGGCTTGCAAAAGCTATAAATAGAGGAGAGGAGGCCTGGGCGTGCATGCATCTATCCAAGCATTGGGATTCACGCCCAAGGCCCCTAGTGCAAGAGTTGCACATGGTTTTTTCCTCTCTTCCCTCTTCTAGTTCTCTTTCTAGTTCCTCCCTAGAGTTCCTAGTAGTTTTCTCTTGGAGATCCCGCCATCTTCTTGAGAAAAAGGAGAATCTGATATGGGTCGTAGCGTGGAAGATCAAGAGGTCTTAGATATTATTATTTGATTAGTGAAAACGTTTCATCATCAAAGAAAGACGCAACTTCTCCATTAGAGCACAACCAAGCTCCAAAGGTATAATCCACTTCCTTGCACGTTGTAGATTATTATGGATGCTTATTAGTTGCCGTTTCTATCTTCTAGATAGATTGTATTTACTGATCATGATGGCTGAGATTGAGGACTTGGATCTTTGATTGGGTTTTATAGCCTTCTGGATAGTTGATCCCTACATCAAGTGGGTCAAAAGTTTTTGAAATCTATCCTAGAGGCCCACCCTATTTCCAACATCTTTCTCACATGCCAATCCTATTCCAAACAATACAAGGAGTCTATGGTATAACCAACACAAGTCCCACTCGAAATCCTCCATCAAACTATGGCTCCCAATAATTATAAGTAAAATCAAGATAATTAAATATTAAATATTAGAAAATAATCTAGCCCTTATACTGGGCCCGGGGTATTACAAAGACTGTGAGAGCTACGATCTATGAGCATAGATTGAGAGACAGAAGAGGAAGAGGGAGAGGAAGAAAGGGATCAGTGATTGTGATTTCAATCAATACTAAAAATACCACAAGTGCATGGGTGTCTACGAATAGACAACGACAAGTATAAGTCGAACCCGCAAAGAGCGAATCAATAATAAAATCTGATTAAGATGGTGTCACAATTAACTAATAATGCAGTTGCATAAATTAAAGCGATAAGATAATGAAATAATAATGAAAATATAATTGATCAAGGCATTCAGAATCCATCAAGCAATCCAAAACCACTTTCTTAATGAAAATACTTGTTTGCTCAGTTTTTCTGCTTCAAATCTGAATCCGGGTAAGATATTCAAATCCGAATAATATACTTTAAAACTAGTTTTCTCAAAAGATATTATTTTCCTATAAAACTTAGCAAATACTCAAGACATCTTTCTCATAATTAAATTACCAAAGTTAATTAATCATTACCCATCAAATCTAAGGATAAACCATACAAAAGTACATATTCCCCAAGCATGGCCTCTAAAAAATAAGCATAGATAATAAAAAACTTACTTTAGCATTAACAAATACAATATGGAAGGTACCTACTGGTGTGAAGACAACCGAACAAGCCTTCTAAGCATTCAAGCACATCAATACTTAATCAAACACATATGAACATAAAGGAAGAGTAAGAGATTAATTAACTTCATCAGTAGCCTCGATCACAAAATCAACCAACCATTACACAAAAGATAACTGATATTTTCATTGATCACATTCTGAAGTACAAAGCTTCTGCTCCTCCTAAAACTATATCTTGCTTAAACAAGGCCTAAAGTTGCCTTTAAAAAATTAAAAAGTAGAGAACTAGACTAGAGAAACTTAGATCTAGAGGGGGGGGGGGGGGGGACGTCCAAGCCTAGGAGAGCATGATTTGGACGTCCCCCTCCCTAGGGTCTATTTATAGTTCTTTTTATTTCCTTCTTTTGGCTTAGAACTCTTCCCAAAATAAAACTCTATCTTGGCTTGACTTGTAAGCAAAGTAGTTTCCTTTCGAAATTCAAACCGATCTTCTAGCCAATCTTCTACTATTTACGGGTCTTCCAATAGTGGGTCTTAGAGGTTTCTTCTTGTAGTGGAGAGAAGATCTAATGGTGTGGATTGAGTAGAGGGATAAAAAGATGGAGGGGTTATGTGGACGCTAAGGCAAGTGGGCCCCAGTGTTGGACGTCCACATCCCTTAGGATGATTTTTCTCAAAATCTTTTATCTCCTTCATTTTTCTTGAGATTGATCTTCTTATCCTTCTTGGTTTCTATTTCTCTTTGGTGACTAATCATAATTCTTCATTGATAAAATTTCTCAGTTCAAAATCATCAAAGATTTATTCTAAAATAGTCCTTCCTCGTTTTGAAATTCAAATCTTGATAGGAGAGAAATCTTGGAAACTTGGAAACAGAGAGAATTGTGTAGCCACAAGTGGGACATACCTCTTACTAGGCGTGCATAGGGAAGCAAGCCCAAGGAGTGGTTCCCCTTATTTCTTTTCTTTCTTTCTTTTTTTTCTCTTTTTCTCTTTATTCTTTTCTTCAAATTATCTATTTCATGTAGGTCCACATTGTTGTGACAATTCCTACACAGTAAGACAAACAATGCAATGCATGAGATGCATGAAGTGCATGGGCCCTACTTAATGCAAAATGAATTAATGCAATGGAAGCAGTGGGGCAGCAGTGCTTAGATTTACTTGGTGGGACCCAGGGGTGATGTAAACTATAAATATCATAAATTCATGCAAATTTAAGGGTTTTAAACTGATTTTGACTAAAAGTCCACTTTTATGCTCGAATGCATGAAATCATGATATTATGAATCAATTTGTCCTAATTAAGTCTACAAATGCACATGAAATCATGTTTTTAACCCACTTTTATAGACTTATCAATTAGAAATAGAGAGAGATAGAGGAAGAGGGGAGACGGAGAAAGAAACTAAGATATAGGAAAATCGGGCGAGGGAGGGAGAAAAAGAAAGGGCGACTAGGCAAGCGAGGGACACAGAGAAAGGGAAGGTGAAGGTGGGAGAGGAAGAGGGTGAGAGAGGGAAAGGGACAGAAGGCGTGCGTAGTGTGAGGGCAAGGTGTGAGAGAACAGATGCATGGAGCAGGCAGAGGTGAGAGCTTGAGAATAGATGATATATTTTGTTTTAGGGTTCGTTCAATGAGGGATTTGCATTTTATAAGGGGGAAGATTCTGATGGGCGAAGTTATAAAACAACCCATCCTAATTAGCTTTTTTTTTGTGTTAGTGGGTGGCAGTTTCGGTGAAATTCATGAAAAATTAATGAAATTTCCTTGTGGGCGGGACAAGCTTGTTTTATCCATATTCCTAGTCCCATTTTGGTCGTGCTTTAAAATTATCGTTTAATCCCTCACCGCTAGGCTCAATTTCTTTTTTAAAAGCGAATATGGTCCAGTTGTCAGCTGAAATTTTTTGAAGGAGCATTGGGTAATGACAACACAAATCCAAATAATTTCAGCAAACAAAAAGACATGATAACTTACTGCACATAAATATCTCCAAATTCATGATAATTTTATCCTCATTTTAGTTTTTTTCATGGATTCTACATTTTCTCACCTCTTGGATGCAAATCATTCACAAATATTTTTATATGACTCCTTTATTTGGCTTAGGAGATCAACCAGAAGATAATGAAGTGGAACACATAAAAGAGAGAAACTAAAGGACTATCAAGAACTGCCAATAGAGTTTTGGTTTTCCCGATAGTGACTAACGATCTTAAGAGTTGCCCAGAAGTGGCTTGCAATCCACTATTCTTTGCTGAATTCCGTCCGACGGTGATTTGCAAAAGTATCCAACAAGTTCTCATTCTTTCTGAGATGCATATAAGGTACTTTTGACATGGTCATAGTGCTTTTAAACTCAAGCTGATGAGCAGTTATCCCTTAAACAATATCTGTAATCCATTACTTGTTTTCCCCTCATGGAAGAAGGCAAATTTCAAGGGAGTTGTGAGTGTGAATATTGACAAAAGGATGACTCTAAATAGCGTAACTCCGGGGCCTTTGTATGATAAGTCAGAGTGATAAACACCACAAAGAGACTGAATTTCCCTTTCTCGTAAGTAAAGAGAACAAAAAAAGTTGTCTGAGACTTAAGTTAATGAAGCACTATGAAATCAAAACCTTGCATTGGCTGCCCTTTCATAATTCTAGAAGATTTTTACCTTGCCCTTTTCTCTTTAAGTGAGATTGTTGGTTAAGATTTTACAGAGTTTCTGGTTAGTTGTAGAAGATGCTTGGTAAAGGAATGCTGCATCAAGTGCACCTTTTATAGACCTCAAAGGGGAAGAAATAGTTGTAAGTCGTGGGGAAGTGGGAGTAGTTGCAAAAAGTGGGTGGTTGAATGTTAAACTGCACTGTTATTCACTTCCAGTGGGCTTCCGCATTTGACGGGTTGTGGGACTAAATTAAAAGGGTGTGACTGTGAGTTACAAAATGCGAAAACCATCAAGAACCATCCACCGATTGTGGTGTGGCAACATGCTTGACGCCCGTTGTGGCATGATGATGTTGTGTGATGCCGGTTGTGGAAATCACACACGCACCAAAAGTGACATTTTGTTTCAACCAGCTGTGTCCAGCAAGGTTCACCGGAAGTGGATAACAATGATCATTTTCTGTTCTACTTCTGCTTATTTTGACCTCCAGTGGCTTCAAAACTTGGAGCAAATCTTCTCGGTCACATGTTGGAGCTTCCATTAGCCTTAATTCTTGGTTTGACCTTTAGAAGTAGCCAAGTTTCAACTGTTTTGACCTTTGACTTTTCCTAACAATTTTTTTTTTGTATGTCAACAGCGGACGGTAGTTTTGTTGCCTAACTTGTTTTGAGATTTTGAACAAACATTGATATCTTAATTACGTGGATAGTATTTAAATGTTGAAATGATTTACTTTGAGAGATCTCAACATATTTTATATTTTAGAAGATGGTTTTTGACGAGTCAGCCCAAGTGACCCGAATCGTGATGGCGAGTCGGGTCCAGGTGATCCGATCCAAGCCCAAGTGATTAATTCCAGGATGATAGGTCAGGCCAAAGAACTCGATCCGTCAGTTCCGTTGAGATCCGAGACTTCTCCTCGCCACATCAAGGATACCACGTCGCTTCGGAAAAAGTCCTCTCCTTACCGCTTTTACCAGTTCGAGCGGAGAAAGATCTCACATGTCTCTCACCTGCCTCGTCCAGCGCGAGGGCAGTTCCTCACCTGCCTCGTCCAGCGCGAGGGCAGTTCGAGGCCTCTAAGGGCGAACGTTGCAGAGGAGCGTCCCCGTCGGTTAGGGTAGACTATAAATCGAGGAGTCCCACCAACTGAGATCTTCCTATTCACTTCTACTCTTGTATTCCTCTAGTTTGTAATCCGAAATCATTGAGGAAGTAAAACACCACAGGCAATCTCTGCCTTTCTGCAGTGGACGTAGGTCATTTTGACCGAACCACTATAATCCCTTCTCTCTCTTCTTTAATTATTGCATTTAAGCATTTATTACTTGACCGGTGTTGTCAGAAACCTATTTTGACATCATCAGTTTGGCGCCGTCTGTGGGAAAGAAAATCAAATACTTTCAAAATCATGGTGATCAGCACGAGATCGGTAAGATGAGAGGACAATCCCATCCAAGCTGCAGGTCTGGGTCCTTCTAGGCGCCCAGACTCCCCTAGGCAGGGAAATAATGGTCCTCCACCGGGTAACCCTGGCCCAAATACTCTTGCCCCTACTCCCACTCCTCAGCAGATATTGGAGACCATGCAGCAACTGGTAGCCCAAAACCAACAAATCTTGTAACTCGTGCTTGCGGGACAAGGAGGAGTTCAGTTTGAAGGAGCACCCCAGGGAGGAGCACCGTTTGGTGAAGTATAACAAGAAGTACCAATCCCGAGGCAAGCTCCACGGCGACAAGCCCCTCACCCGGGCGCCCAGGGTAGGGGAGCACCTCACCCGGGCGCCCATCCCCATGGTGCCCAGGGTGGAGGAGCACCTCACCTGGGCGCCCATCCCCCTGGCGCCCAGGGTAGAACACCTCACTTGGGCGCCCCTCATCATGGCGCCCAAGGTCGAGGAGCACATCACGGCCCCATGGCCGAGGAGTACATCTGAACCTCCATGGTGCCTTTTCAGGAGCCCCCCAAGTTGCCCCACAAGGGACACTCTTGGTCGATCCTCAAGGCCGCGCCCATCACGAAGTTCCTCCACCCCCTGGTGGAGCCCATGGAGGATTTCCACCTCCTCCCTTCAATTCTGATGGGGAGGACTCTCACTTTTAAGAAGGGGGAAGTGAGAATCACAGCATTGGAGATGAAAGTTACTTCCCTGGTCCATCCAGGGAGCTTCACAATCACTGGGAGGAAAAGATCAGAGAAATGCATAATCAACTGGGCGATGTCTTCAATGCCATGAAGGCCCAGGCACCGGAGACTGTGGATTATCTAGTCGGGTGAACGGATACACCGTTCAAACCCGATGTTGTACACTACCCACTTCCTAGGAAGTTCAAAATGCCGTCCATGGAGACCTTCGACGGAAGGAAGGATCCATTGGACCACCTGGAGACATATAAAACCAGGATGCAGCTGCATAATATCCCCGACGAAATTATGTGCAGGGCGTTCCCCACCACTTTGAAGGGCTCCGCTCGGCAGTGGTTTGCCAATCTCCCCCCTGCATCCATCGCCACATTTGGAGAGTTGAGCAAATCCTTTGCCTCGTACTTTATCAGAGGACGTCGCCACCAGAAGCCCGTCACACACCTGCTCAGCATAAAGCAGGATAAAACTGAAAGCCTCAGGAGCTACCTCACTCGTTTTAATGAGGAAATACTTCAGGTCGAGGAGCCCGATGACAAGGTGTCCATGACTGCCTTCCTAGGAGGACTTCGCTCATCGAGCTTCCTCTTTTCAGTAATGAAGCGCCCTCCAAAGAGCTTCCCGGAACTACTGGCAAAGGCCCAGAAGTACATGAACGCCGAAGATATTACTAGGGCCAGGCGAGGAGAGTCCTCTAAATCAGTGGACAAGGGAAAGGAGCGGGAAAGAATTATATTTGTATCTCTCCGCTTCCCCCTCAGCAGTCAGCTCTGTTCTCATTAGAAACCACGATGGAGTGCAAAACCCCATCTATTATGTAAGCAGAGCATACCGAGGGGCAGAGTCCAGGTACTCTGATTTGGAAAAACTGGCGCTTGCCCTCATCTCAACGGCAAGGCGCCTACGACACTACTTTCAAAGCCATACAATTGTTGTAATTACTGATCAGCCCCTGAAAAGAATAATGGGGAAGCCGGATGTATCTGGGAGACTGGTCAAATGGGCAGTAGAACTAGGTGAGTTCGATGTCCAGTACCAGCCAAGAGCAATCAAAGCACAAACCCTAGCCGACTTTGTAGCTGAATTCACATACGCTGAGGGGAAGACGAATGGATCTACCAGTTTGTCACCATCAAGCCCCGGCGCGAAGTCAATCTGCCACCCATGGAAGATATCCCTTGTGGCACACAGGGCTCCCAGCCTCGTCCTGATACAGAAACCACGGGTGCCCAACTCACCCCTGGGCGCCCAAACCCTCTTTACCCCGGGCGCCCAAGACCCCCTGGGCGCCCAGCTTGTTCCTGGCGACCAGGGGCCGGGCCTCCTCCTCCTCAAGCATGGGTGCCTAGACCTCCTTTACCTCGGGCGCCCAGCCTATTACGGGCACCCAGGGGGCCTCCCCCTCAGACCCGGGTGCCCAACCTGTTCCTGGCACCCAGGAGACCACTTCACAGAGCGCCGAAGAACCCCTGCGTGTCAAGCCTCACCCAGGCGATCAGATTCCCTCGCCACAGCCACTTTGGAGACTATATGTTGATGGCTCGGCAACAAATGAAGGAAGTGGAGCTGGCTTCATCTTAATAAGCCCTGACGGTATGCCAATATGTACGCGGTGAAGCTCCACTTCATTGCCTCTAACAATGAAGCAGAGTATGAGGCCCTCATCTCTGGTCTGAGATTGGCGATCGAAATGGACGCCCAGTTCCTAACCACTTACAGTGATTCAAAACTGGTGGTAAATCAAGTAAATGGCGAGTTCGAAGCAAAAGAAGCAAGAATGCAGGACTACCTCGCCATGGTAAAGAGATTGATCCCTCATTTCCAAAGCTTCCAGATCTGTCACATCCCTAGAGGGGATAACATGGCTGCAGATGCACTCGCCAAGCTCGCCTCATCACTAGAAGCCTCATCTGCCGAACCGACACTCATTGGGCACCAGTTAGAGCCGAGCAAGTTAGATGTGGCAATTACAAACATCAACTGTGCAACGGATGAGTCAAACTGGATGACCCCCATAAGGGCGTACCTCCAAGAGGGTACAGAGCCGGATGATCCCCTTGAGGCGAAAAAACTTCGGATGAGAGCTTCCAAGTACATTCTACTACAAGATACTCTCTACAAAAAGGGCTATTGCTTACCATTGCTGCGCTGCCTATCGCCTGAAGATGCTGACTATGCCCTTCGTGAAATTCACGAAGGAATCTGCGGGAATCATTCTGGAGGACGCTCCCTGGCCCACAAAGCACTTAGGCAAGGATTCTTTTGGCCTACCATGGTGAAGGATGCCAAAGAATTTGCCAGAAAGTGCGACAAGTGCCAACGCTTCGCCACTGTACCGAAGCAACCACAAGAAGAGCTGACACCAATTCTGAGCCCATGGCCTTTCTCCAAATGGGGCATTGATATTTTGGGGCCTCTTCCGTTGAGCAGAGGACAATGTAAGTTTGTAGTCATCGCCATTGACTACTTCACAAAATGGGTGGAGGCAGAACCCTTAGCAAAATATAACAGACTCAAAGGTAAAAGACTTCGTCTGGAAAAACCTAGTCTGTCGGTTTGGGATACCTCACGCTATTGTTAGTGACAATGGCAAGCAATTTGATAACAAACTCTTCAACAACTTCTGGTCCGACCTCCAGATAAAGCAGCCTCATTCCAGTCCGGCACACCCACAGGCAAATGGGCAAGCAGAAGTCATGGTGAGGACAGTCCTTCGCAATCTAAAGACAAGGCTCGAAAGAGCAAAAGGTCTTTGGGTCGACGAGCTCCCAGGGGTGTTATGGGCATATCGAACTACACCGAGAACTGCTACCGAGGAAACCCCTTTCTCTCTCGCATTTGGGACCGAGGCAGTCATCCCTGTCGAGATAGGGGTCCACTCCTTAAGGGTTCATCTCCATGACCCGGTCACCAACGAGGAAGGACTCCGCATCAACCTCGACTTGATAGAGGAGGCAAGGGAGATGGCTACGGTCCGCAACGCGGAGTACAAGCGGCGCATGGCAAAGTACTACAACTCGAGGGTGAAGCCTCGTTCTTTTCAAATGGGAGACTTAGTCCTAAAAAAGGTGATCCTCGCCACAAAGGACTCTCGCGAAGGAAAATTAGGACCAAACTGGGAAGGGCCGTACCTAATCACAGAAGTAGTAAGGCCAGGCACCTACAGAATCCAAAATTCTGAAGGAAAAGTCTTACTCCATCCATGGAACGCGGAGCACTTGAAAAGGTACTATCAGTAGCATTCTATGGGAACCAGAGTAGTGAATGTGTGGGGCTCAAGTTGATTTTTTCTATTTTCAATTGACATTGCAATGAGTAATGGATGAATAAAACATTCTACATTTTGTGAAAAAAAATATTCTTGCATTTACATTCAAATAGTTAGGCCATCAACTACCTTTCTAAAAATAAAGAAAAAGAAAAAGGCAACAGTTAAAGCACCCTGACACTAATCACTCTCATCGCTATCTCCACCACCCTCGCCATCGTCCTCGAAATTGTCCTCAACATCGTCAGAACTCCCACTACCATCATCAGGCGCCTCAGTCGGCACGAAGCCTGAGAAATCAATATCTGGAAAGGCAGCAGAGATCTTCCCTCGGAGCTTCTCATAGCCGTCAATAAAGGCATCAGCGATACCATCCTCTAAGTCCTGCTCAGCCTGAGAAGCTCTATCAGGTGTCGCTCTCATCTCTGTCTCCAAGGCAGCCTCTCTGAGCGAAGCCCTCTAGCGGGCCTTCATAAGCTCAGCCTGACTGAGCGAAGCCTTCTCGCGGGCCTTCACAAGCTCAGCCTCACTGAGCGAAGCCCTCTCGTGGGCCTTCACAAACTCAGCCTCTACCTCGATCGTCCTCTTATGGGCTGCTTAAAACTCGGTCTCAAACCTGGTCGCTCTCTCGCAAGCCGCCGTAAGATCAACCTGGGAAGCTATTCCAGCAGCTTCAAGGGCAGAAATCCTTCCTTGAGCGCAGAGAGCTCCTTCCGCATACTCTCTTTTTCCTGTTTCAGCCGACTGAGAGATTGGGCCCTGGAAAACAAGACGACCGACGCAGTGGAAGCCTGAAACAATAAGAGACAAAGAAAATGAGAGGGCATACATAAAATGGAGAAGGGGAACCAGTAAACCTTTACCTGAACCAAACCTTCTAGGAATGAATCTATAACTCCCTCTGCGCCCAAAGAATTAACCTGTGCAACCTGAGGACTCGACACAAATCTCCAGAGCCTTTCCCGGATCGTCGATGGATTACTAGGCATGGGACCAGGCCGAGTTGATGCCCCTGTTGAAGTTCCCGAAGGTGGGGGACACGAACCAGGGGCAGAGGGTGTAGCTGGAGAAGAATGGTCCTGAGTGGCAGGCGTGGCCAAAGGAGTCGCCGGCCGAAGAGACGCTACTGGTGGCCCCGCTGAAGAAGTAAATAAGAGAGAGCTCGCCTTGAAAGTCAATGGTGGAGAATTCCCTTTTGAGTCATCTACCCTCGCTATCTTGGAAGGAGGGGTATTTCTCCTAGAAAGGCGAGCTCCAATCGCCTTTCTGCTTATCACTGCAAAAGCACAAATATTGCTTAGATAAAAAACAAAAAGAGAAGTTTGTGGCTAAAGCAAAAGGAAGTACCTTTTCTCTTGGAAGAAGAAGTCCCTGGAGAGGGTCCACCAGTCCTACCACTCTCTTTGGAGAGGAGATCGCCAAAATCTTTATTAGGATGATCTTTTATAGCCTACAGTTTCCGCTCCTGATCCGCAGAAAGCACGGGGGACTCTACAAAAAACAAAAGAGAAGAAATGAGCATATGGATGCATAAAAATGACAGGAAAGAGTAGTCGGTGAATACCTAATCTTTTGGCGTCAGCCCATCGCATGGGCACCAATGCTCGGTCCGTCTCAGAGGCCCACTCTCCGCCAATGAAGAAGAAGCGTGATTTCCAACTGTGGCAATTAGAACGTAGGCCTGTGATCAGCTTGCCACCCCTGGGGGTAAGATAGTACCATCCCCTATAGGGGGCTGGAGACTCGGTTAAGCTATAAGCGACATGGAACTCTACAGGGGAAGCATCCTCCCTATGTATCTGCCTCCATAATGCTAGAAAGCCGATGAGAACTCTCCACCGATTGGGTACTA
Source organism: Litsea cubeba (assembly GCA_012931725.1). Classification (NCBI taxonomy): domain Eukaryota; kingdom Viridiplantae; phylum Streptophyta; class Magnoliopsida; order Laurales; family Lauraceae; genus Litsea; species Litsea cubeba. The sequence continues at coordinate 88,334,048 of CM022949.1, read as the reverse complement.
ACCACCTCGGCGTCAGTGAGAAATAGTGGAGAATGCGGCAAACGGCTGAAGACAAGGGGAATCTCAGTCCTGCTTCAAGCATCTCCTCGTAGATGGCGATATCACCAGATGAGCCATCACAAGCCGGCTCATCTGTTTCAGCCCGCCGACACATAACAGTGGGAGGAATGCGATAAGATACTGTGATCTTGAAAATGTCGTCATCAGTGTTGAGTACGCTATAGATGGCACTCACTTTGGATCCATCGTCGTCTACAACGACCTTCCCTTGATACCTTTTTCGGCGAGGACGCAACGTATCCCGCGCTGTTGAAGCGACTGCCACCTTTTTTCGCGCTGCCGAGACCAAGGCGACGCCCAATCTTGATCCTCCTTCGCCCAAGTAGCTGGACATGCCCTCGCCCGCTTCCGGGCGGGCGCTTACTGCCAGGTCGCCAGCAGGGCCCGCGACAACACCGCTACCCGCAGTCTGGAAGATGGCCCCTCCTGCTAAACCAGATCCGCCGCCGCCCGCAGCATGGCGGGCAGCCCGTCCAACTCTTTGGGCAGGCTGCGGGCGCCCACGTCGACGGCGTCCTCGCCCACCAAGCCCGCAGTAGATCTGCCCTCGCCCAGCAGCACTGGGCGCCGCAGCGGGCGCCCACCGCGGCAGCGTCGCCCGCATCGCCTGCGCCTCCACGACCGCCCATGACGCCCTGCAGTGCAGCCTCGCCCAGCGGCTGCGGGCGCCCACCGCGACGCCCTCGCCCATGCTGCTTCCCGCGACGCCGCCCAACTGCACCAGCGCAGGGGCGCCCGCAGCCTGGCGGGCGCCCACCGCGACGCCCTCGCCCGTTGCTGTTGCCCGCGACGCCGCCCAACTGCAGTAGCGAGGGGCAGATCCACCTCCGCCCTCGACATCGCCGCCCTGCAGCGCGGCAGAACCCTCGCCTACGCCGTCGCCCGCGATGTCGTCGCCTTACAGTGCAGCCTCGCCCAGCGCAGGGGCGCCCGCAGCCTGGCGGGCGCCTACCGCGATGCCCTCGCCCGTGCTGCTGCCCGCGATGTCGCCGCCCGTGTGGGCGTTGCGCGATGATCCACCGTCGCCCGCTGCCTGGCAGGTGCCCGGGCCGGAACCACTTGCGCCATAGCCTTCACTGCTGCCGCCTGTCGCCGTCTTCTTCTCTCCCATTGGCTTTTCTTCTCTAGAGAATTCCATTGCAGAGGTTACTTTCTTTTTTTGGGAAAAGTAATGCTTTAGGGCTTGAGTTGAAGCAAAGGATAGTCTTTATAGCCTGGACTTTGGAGTAGACCAAGCCATGAGGACTCTCCCGGATACTTATCTACAGAAACAACCAGGAAAAAGAAAGATTTTGTCGGGAGAAGAGATTGGAATTTACCAATGCCCCCTTTCAAAAAATTATTTGAGCACGGGGCATTGAGGGGCAAATGACGAGTCAGGCCCAAGTGACCCGAATCGTGATGGTGAGTCGGGTCCAGGTGATCCGATCCAAGCCCAAGTGATCCATTCCAAGATGATAGGTCAGGCCAAAGAACTCGATCCGTCAGTTCCGTTGAGATCCGAGACTTGTCCTCACCACGTCAAGGATACCACGTCGCTTTAGAAGAAGTCCTCTCCTTATCCGCTTTTACCAGTTCGAGCGGAGAAAGATCTCACCTGTCTCTCACCTGCCTCGTCCAGCGCGAGGGCAGTTCCTCACCTGCCTCGTCCAGCGCGAGGGCAGTTCGAGGGCTCTAAGGGCGAACGTTGCAGAGGAGCGTCCCCGTCGGTTAGGGTAGACTATAAATCGAGGAGTCCCACCAACTGAGATCTTCTTATTCACTTCTACTCTTGTATTCCTCTAGTTTGTAATCCGAAATCATTGAGGAAGTAAAACACCACAGGCAATCTCTGCCTTTCTGCAGTGGACGTTGGTCATTTTGACCGAACCACTATAATCCTTCTCTCTCTTCTTTAATTATTGCATTTAAGCATTTATTACTTGACCGGTGTTGTCGGAAACCTATTTTGACATCATCAGTTTTTAAACATGATTTATAAACATGATTAATGATTGTTTTTACCTTTTGTTGGTTGGTCTATAAAAAATGCGTTAATGGTTGTTTATTTCTTTGATGGATGATTTCCATGATCATTTTTATTTATTATTTTTATTTTGGTGGATGGTTTGTATGACATTGTTAATGGTTGTTAATATAGTTAGTGTTAGGATTCTATTTTATGTAATGCTACCATTTAGATAGATAGTTGATTTGCAGATTGAAAATTTTATGTGGATTGTGAATTTGTAATCTGTAAAAGTTTGTTGGATACATGATATGTTTGAAAATTTGAGATAGCTATGTGTGAAAGGAACTCAATTTCTTGTTGGTAACGATGCTTAAATGAGATTATCTGAGGGTACTTAAGTTGGGAGATAAGGCTGTTTAATGGTTCTTATCAAGACTTTTATTCAAATCTCGTTAGAGATTGTGGGTGTCGAATGGCTCATTTGAGCCATATCATTCAAGTGGGGTGGAAAGATGTCAACACAAAATAAATAAGGTTCAATGTGGAATCACTTACATAATATGAGTTTCTTTAATCATTTTTTAAAATAACATAGAATTACCCTTCTAATAAGCTCTTATTTTAAGGTTCACCAAACACTCTATTATGAATTAAGAATTTTTTTAAAGTGATTTTACTAAACAATCTAATTATAAATAAGAGCTTTTATTTCAAGAGGAATTTACGGGTAAAAACCCTGTAGGACCGCATACGTCCCAGTAGGACCTAGTTCCATGTTCGATACGAGAGAGATCCTCGTATGTGCTTTTTTTTCTTTTTTTTTTTTCTTGTTTTGCGATATGGTCGATATCGACCATATAACTGAAAGGCATTTTTTTCCTGCATGGTCGATATCAACCATATAACTGAAAGGCATTTTTCCTTGCATTGTCGATATTGACCATATAACTGAAAGGGATTTTTCCCTGCATGGTCGATATCAACCAATTTTGGGTTGGAAAAAAGAAAAGAAAAGAGAAGATCAGTCTACAGATGCCCTTCTATCATGCAAAGGAGCAGAATGAACTGATAAGGAATGGGATTGACAAACTGCAATATGTTTGTCAAGCAGATTGCAATCTATTTATCATGCACTATTATAAGGAGTGTTTAAGTCTCAAACATATTGCAATCTGCATGTTTATCATCGCTCATTCGCAGTTACATCTTAATCCAAACTTAACAATTACAACGAAAAACAAGAATAACATAAGAAAGTAGAAAATGATTTCAGTCTTCAACAGCTATGTTCTGAATGATTGATGATGCCTTTTGTGGTCATAAATTATGTGCCTGTGAAAGCTAAAATTTTTGCTAAAAGCCTTGTACTCTGTTTCTGTGATCATCAAGTTATTGCCTAGGTATACTTCTCATGTGTTAAGCTAAGCTTGCACTGTAATTGGCGGTTTACCAGTGTTGCAATGGTCAATGTCTTCTTCCCTTTGTCAGCATCATGTAACTGAGAAAGAGTGTTTTGGCGAGGAGGCCCTTGACGAGGTGTTCCTTGTTGAAGAGGTTGCCGAGGCGGTCGGCGACGCAGGGTGGCGGAAGGGGTCGACGGAGAGAGCGCATGAGCCCCATTTGGAGAGGCGCGTCTCGTTGGGGTCGGCCTTTGGCGCACATCTGAAGGAGGCTTAGGGTTTATGGAGATGAAGCGGGAGGGGATTTGGGGGAAAGGGGGTTGGATGAAGAGATGTAGATTTTTCATGTCCCATAAACTTAGGGTTTATGGAGATGAAGCGGGAGGGAATTTAGGGCAAAGGAGATTGGATGAAGAGATGGAGATTTTCCATGTCCCATAAACTTAGGGTTTATGGAGATGAAGCGGGAGGGGATTTGAGGGAAAAAGGGATTGGATGAAGAGATGGAGATTTTCCTTGTCCGTTATGATATTGACCATCCCAAAGAAAAGAAAAGAAAAAGACGAATTGAGGACAAAGGATCCCTCCCGTTTCCAACCTCCTACTAAATCTTCATCCGACGTATGGCATCCTATGGGGTTCTTCCCCGTAAATTTTTCTTATTTCAAATTTTAATTTAATTAACTCTTATAAATTAAATTAGAGTTACCCAACAAGTCATACCGTAGAAAGTGAATTTCCTACGGGAAGATTGAACCTAAAAAAATTTAAAAAACAGAATCTTCAATAATCCAAATCCTCAAAGATCTATAATTGCCACCTATAGATTTTCTACACTCTACAAAAAAAACAAAAATCTCTTTTCTAATCGCCTAACAGTGACTTCCTCGTGTAGAATGATCTTGTGCCAACCCAAAAAACCAAAGATTCCTACATCATAGAGAATCCCTCCGCGTGGAGCCCAAACCCAATAATAGCAAAGCTCACCTCCCCACCATTATATCCTTTGCCCGCTCATAACTACTCACTGAGCACAGCACCTCATCGATCCTGCTGCCGCAATGACCCGTCACGCTATCACTTCTGTCCTCAGCCTTCCACTTCAGATTCTCAGACCACTGGCTCCACAACCAGCCAAATCGAATATGACAAAAACAACACACTGCAAATCGACGGCCCCCACTCCAATCACTATCTCCATCCAACGGCTCTCAATCCCTCCCATCTCATCCACCATCCAATGGTGGATATCTCCCCAACCATCGCACCATAATAACACTCAGAACTCAGAAGTCACCGGCCCTGCCCTGCCTCGAACAACTACAACATACACCTTTCATCATTTCACTTCACTTTCACCTCTCCACCTTCTGCAACTCTCTCCACCCCGCCCACTATCGTTGTAATAGAGTAAATAAAAAAGAAGTAGAAAGAAGAAGCTTTTCTCGTCCCCTTTTGCAATCTTTCCTATTTCCGCCCATTTTCCACATCTGTCTTGTTTGCTTCCACTGAAATCATTTTCCCATTTTCTCTCAAACCCCCCCTCTCATCTACTCCTTTTTCCTTGTAAAGTTTTGTAATGTTGTGTTTTTTGGTCTTGAACATGGAAATGGGATAGAGGGAGAGTTGCATTTTTACAGCTTTCATTCGATGGATAACTCATGGCAGCAGATGAAATGCAGCTCTACGTGGCCTTCACAGCCTTCTTTGACTCCTCCTCTGCAACTTCCTTCATCTTCAGCATACCGAAATCAGGTTTTTCACTATCTCTATTTTCATTGGGATCGATGGTAGATATGATGTTTCTACATTCTGAAGATTCAAGGGTGAAAAGGGGTACTGGATTAGTGGAAAATTATGGGTCATGTTTACGTGAAAATGGGGTGGTTTGTTTTCGTGGAAAATGGGCTGTGGAAAGATGATTTTGTCAATATAAGGTGTGGATGATGAGCCATTTTAGTTGGAATCTGTTTTACATGCAAAATGATTTCCTATTAAAGAACGGGGAAGGTTTTTCACGACCAGAACCTTTCTAAATAATTTCTAAAGTTGGGTCTTTGATTGTTGAGATGAGTCTTCTCTTCTCATTCTCTTATCCTTCCTCCTTTCCCTCCTTCAAAACATGTTTGAACGATGGAATCATGTGAAGATTTATTATGTTTAGTGTTCTGGTTCTACCAGGAACCAATAGAAATAGAAAAGATGCAATGGGGCCATCATGAGTTCTTGCCAATTCTGCATGTCCAAGCAACCCCAATGTCTGATTTGGAGCAAACAGCTTAAAATGGTGGTCTCTTGGGCAGCAGGCCAATGGTTGCTACCAGTGGTTGTGGATGAATGGGATTTTTGGTTTTTGAGGCATTGGTTATGTGGTCACTTTCTCCGCCTTTGATACTAATTTTTTGTAGGCATGAAAACAATGAAAGGAGTGGATGGTTTTGGAGAAGTGCATTGATCATAGGTCTTTGTATGGTTGACATGCTATGGGAAGTTGGTATTTCACTTGCATTGGATCCTAAACCTAGCTAACTAAGCCTTTTATGGGTATATGTTTTAAGCTGGTAAAAAATGGTTATAGGCTATAAGGAATCATCATGCAAAATGCAACATGTGTGAAATTGTGTTGCCTCATTGAAGACATTGTTAGATTTAGGTAGATGATTATGCTAACTTGCTTGCTATAATTACTTTAAGACTGGGCTTGTTTGCTTTTGTCGTTGTTTCTTGTTGTGGGTCATCGAGTGCATTGATCTCTTGAGCCTTCCTCTTAGCCTTTGCGGTCACATTAGTTTTTCGTTTTGCAAAGTTGATTTCTTTTGATCCTTCTTTCTCAAGAATCAATTTCTACTCTATTTATAGGTAGGTTTGATGATGAAGTATATTGTTCTCCATTTGCAATCCAAGTAGAACCTTTTTATTAAAGGGAGAGATTTGTACAGATTAATTGATGGAATTGATCCCACAAAACTCAAACAATAGACTGTTAATGATGCTAAAATTTATGAGCTTGATTATTATTTTTTGGCTGAATCATAGATTATCATTTATTTATGTCTGCGTAGTACTACTTGTCTATGGAGAAACTTTTGCTCCTGTTGCCAAAATGATTACCCGCATGGACCATCATTTTTCTTGCTGTATCTCACTCTTGGTTGATACTCTAGATGAATGTGAAGACTACTTTTGTCTATGAATTGAAAGAAGCTCTTCGAGCTTGGTTTGAAATTTTCTGAAGCACTATTCTCATCGCAAACTTTTGTTAGAGCAAGTATGATCATATATTATTTATCCGATGCACTTCTTTTGGCATCAGTATACTTCTGGTGTATGTTGACTATATCTTAATCAATGGGGGCGATTCTCTTGGCATTCACAATATCAAGGATTTCCTGGATAATTCCTTTCATATAAAGGACCTTGGTCACATGACTTGTTTTCTTTGTCTTGAAGTCCACTATGCCTCCAATATTCTTCTCAGTCAATAGAAGTATACACGTGATCTCATTACTCTTGCTCGACTCATTGAGTCCAAGCTAGTTAGAACTCCTCTCTATCTCAACGTCAAATACCTAAGTGATGACGGTGATCGCATTTCTGATCCGTTTCTTTATCGAACACTGGTTGGAAACCTCTATTATCTCAATGACCTGACCTAATGTCGCTCGTGCCGCTCATATTGTCAATCAATTCGTGCATGACCTGCGCCCTCTACGTATGGTAGCTATCCACTGCATTATTTGCTACCTGCGATATACACCATTGCATGGTCTATTCTTCCCACCTGAATCTCCTCTTACACTGACTGCTTGTTCTGATGTTGATTGTGTTGGATGCCTTGATACTCTATGCTCTACAATTTGTCTTTCTTGGTGATTCTTTTGTTTCATGAAAACGTAAGAAGCAAGATCATGTCTCCAAGTCTTCTACTGATGCTAAACACGTCTTCTGCTTTCTCAGAGATCAATTTGGCTTTGAGGATTAATTTTTGAACTGTCCTTCTCCCAATCTATACCTACCCTTGTTCATGATTTCAACAAGAGTGGTATTTAAATTGCCTCCAGTCATGTTTTCCATAAATGGCCAAAGCATGTCTAGGTCAATTGCCACTTCATTTGACACGAGCTTGATCATTATACTTACCTTGCTGCATGTGCCTTCTAGTCTTCATTTGGCACATCTCTTTAGAAAAGCCATGACCAAAGATTGAAACTCAGTTTTAACTGGTGAATTGATGCTGGTTGGTGCGCGCAGTTTTTTTTTTTGGGGTGGGGGTGTTTGATAATTGGTGGTCCTACAGATCATCATATGTCACATATGAAATACCATGTGCATACACTTTTAGAGCACCATGCCCGTGATTATGGTCTTTTAGATTAGTTTCTTTGGTCCTATGTAATCTAATCTACATAGGATGAGGTTTTCATTAAGATGTAAAAGCAGAGAGGTTCTTGATCAAGAAGGAAAACCAATTCCAATTCTGTTTTCTCTTTTCGTGATTTAGAGAAGTTATCAAGAATACCTTCATGATTTACTTGCCAATCAGGGCATGTGAACATCTATGCTCCAGCTTGAGGGCAAGTGAGGTAGTTGGCTATTAAAAATGGTATTGTGGTTTTATATTTTTATAATAACATTTTTGTAATTATGTAACTTATTGCAATCAATAAAGGTAATTGAGAATCTGTAATGTGCATTATCCAGCCTTTCCTGATGTTGTTTTACAATTTCTAGCAAAACAAAGAGTTCTGAATAATGGGGAGTGTTTGAGGTTGCAAGAGCAGCCGCCATCTATATTTGGGCTGTTTGAGGTATTCAGTGTCTATTAACATTATGAAGGTGTTCACTCTTGGAATCTTAGTTTTCATTCTATGTGGGTGAACTTTTTGCTTTTTTTCCTGCGATGGAAACTTTCTGCTTCTCAGCCATTTTAAAAAGCGACAATAGGAAAATGCCAAAATCCCCTTAAATACATTGAAAGACTGTTAAATTGAAAAGCATAGAACGTAAAGATGTAAAGAGCAAAATGAGAGAGAAGTTTGAAGGAAAAGTTGATCCCTCAAAGGAGGACCGACCAACCATTTTATAATCAATTTACCCCAATCATATGCTAGTAATCAGCAGTAATTATAATCTAATTACAATCAAGAATTGAAGAATAAAGAATATCTAAAGAATATCCTATCTCTATACATAGAAGAAAATCAATGAAACAGCCTGTATTAGGCTTATCCTAGACCAACACGTGGGATATTTTACATGGGTTAAAAACTGATTGGGCTGGGCCTAGGGCCTGTTAGCATAAGTCCATTATCTTCTACACTCCCCCTCAAATTGATGTGGTAAGGCAGAAAACATCAATTTGCTAGTGAGATCATGATGACGCGTTTTGGGGAGAGCTTTTGTGAAGATATCCGCCAACTGGTTAAGAGTAGAAACATGAGGCAAAGTTATCTTTTCCGTAACAACATGCTGACGGATGAAGTGGCAATCAATCTCAATGTGCTTCGTTCTTTCATGAAAGACCGGATTGTTTGCAATTCTAGTAGCACTGGTGTTGTCCCCATGAAGAGGTGTAGATCTAGCAATGATGACACCGAATTCACAAAGAAGACGACGTAGCCAGATGATTTCAGCACTCGCAGATGACATGGCCCGATATTCAGCCTCAGCAGAAGATTTTGAGACGGTGGTTTGCTTCTTGCATTTTCACGAAATCAAGGAGTCCCCAAGAAACATACACCATCCAATGGTAGAGTGCCGAGAATCTGGGCAACCAGCCCAGTCAGCATCCGAATAAGCTGATAAGTGTAGAGAAGCGTCCGAAGAGTAGAAGAGACCATGGTTAAGGGTGCCTTTGACATAGCGGAGTATGCGCAAGGCAGCAGCAAGGTGAGGTTTGTGAGGATTGCTCACAAACTGGCTAACCGTATGAACGGCATTTGAAATATCTGGTCGGGTCATAGTTAAGTAGAGCAAACTACCTACTATTCACCGAAAAACAGAAGGATCATCTAGGGGCTGGCCATCATCCTTACGGATCTTGCTGTTCAACTCCATAGGAGTATCAAAAGTGTGAGCATCATCAAGTTGTGCCGAAGTGATTAAATCTTTAGCATATTTCCGCTGATGAACCCGAATGCCAGATTTGCTACGCAAGAACTCCAGCCCTAGAAAGTAGGTGAGAGGACCAAGATCCTTCATTCTGAAGTGGCGAGTGAGATGACGTTTGAGATCCGTAATACCAGCACTATCATTGCCACTGATAATCATATCATCAACATAGACTAAGAGAAATGTGTAGCCTTTTGATGTCCATCGGAGGAAGAGGGAACTATCAGAGTGACTCTGGCGAAATCCAGCTTGAAGGATAGCGGCCCGAAATTTATCAAACCAAGCCCTGGGAGCCTGCTTAAGTCCATAAAGAGCTTTCCTCAATTTACAAACATGGTGTGGAGGACAAGCATAACCCGGAGGTGGTTTTAAATAAACAGTTTCATGTAAGTTGCCATGAAGAAAGGCGTTTTTGACATCCATTTGCCATAGGGGCCAGTTACGGGCTGCAGCTACACGAAGGAGGGTGCGAACAGTGGTCATTTTAGCCACTGGTGCAAAGGTCTCCTCATAGTCAATCCCATATTCCTGCTTGTAACCTTGGGCAACCAATCTGGCTTTGTAGCGGTCAAGACTCCCATCAGAATGAACTTTGATGGAATAGATACATTTACTGCCGATGACAGAGGCGCCGACAGGGGCCGGTACCAATTTCCATGTTTTGTTTGCTTCAAGAGCAAGCAACTCCTCGGTCATAGCATTCTACCAGTATGCAATCTTCGAAGCCTGTGAATAAGATGTAGGTATAGGAGCACTATCCAAAGAAGTGAAAAGAGCAGGAAAGCCATATCTGTCAGGAGTAACAGAAGGGACGACTAGAGCGTCTCAGGGGTATGACACTAGCAGTAGAAGAAGCATTAATACCTGAGGATGCAGTAGGTGGCACTGGGAGAAGATCAGAAGAATGAGTCCCCACAGTAGGAACCTTGTTCCGCCGGACATAGACATTGGTAATTGGTGGAGGTGGAGAAGTAGTTACAGGAAATTGAGGCAAATAAGATACAGCAACCGGATGAGTATCCAAACGCAAAGAAAAGAAAGGAATGTGTTCCAAGAAGATCACATTACGAGATATCCGCATGCGATTCTCAGATTGGTCATAACACAGAAATCCCTTGTGTTCAGTACTGTAACCTAGGAAAAGACATTTGGCAGCCTGAGGGGACAACTTAGTGCGCTCTGTAGGTGGAAGATGGACAAAGCATAAACAAACCAAAAACACGCAAGTGAGAATATGAAGGAGTATGACCAAAGAGAGCTTCATATGGAGTAGTCTTTCCTAGAACGGAGCTAGGATGACGATTGAGGAGATATACAGCAGTCTGTGCAGTATCACACCAAAATTTGGGAGGAACTAAGGATTCAAGTAGGAGAGTTCGAACAATTTCAAGAATATGCCTGTTTTTCCTCTCTACAACACCGTTTTGCTGAGGAGTATGTGGGCAGGATTTTTGGTGAAGAATGCCTTTATCAGAAAGAAAAGCAGAAAATTCATGGGACATGTATTCTCCGCCGGAGTCAGACCTAAGAATTTTTATATCCTTTTGAAATTGTGTGTGAACCATATTATAAAACTTTTGGAAAAGAGAAAAGACTTCAGATTTGAAGCGCATGAAATAAATCCAAGTGAATCGAGAATGATCATCAATGAAGGTCACATAATACTTAAACCCTGTCCGACTTAATGTGGGTGCAATTCCCCAAACATCAGTGTGAATGATATCAAAAGATGTTAAAGCACGAGAACGATGAATGGGAAATGGCAAAATATGACTCTTACTCAAACAACACGTTGCACATTTTGATTGAAGGAAAGAGGACATTATTTTATTATCAATAGTGGGTTCTAAACAACCAATTTTAAAAAAGGAAAGTAAATAAGCATTGTTTACATGACCAAGAAGACTATGCCAGATAGTCCACAATTTATTGAAATTAGGAGAAGAAGAAGAAAATAGGGAATGATGTCCAATGTCCAGCAGAAAAAGTCGACCATGTTTACTCCCCGTCACGATCACTCTCCCAGTTTGCCGCTCCTGTATGACACAACCAGTGGAAGAAAAGTTAATATGGTACCCATCATCAATAAGTTGTCCGACGGAAAGTAAATTGGCTGATAATTTTGGAACAAAATAGACATCGGAGAGATGGAGGGACTGGCCAGAGACACTAGATAAAGTAATGGTACCAATTCCAGAAATGAGTAATTGGTCTCCATTAGCAGTAGTTATTTTGTCTTTGCCAAGGTAAGGTTGAGAGGCTGTAAAGCTATGTTCCATAGAAGTCATGTGGTTTGATGCTCCTGAATCTAGAAACCAGGTAGATGGTGTAATGGAGGAAGACGTAGAGATTGAAGAATGAAAAGCAGGAAATGCTAGAGGAGACTGAGTTTGATACCGACCACCATTAAAACCCATGGATGCATATGCGGAAGTCACCATGTTCTGAATTAGTTCTTGAATCTGGGTTGGAGTCATGGATACAGCCCCGGAAGAAGCGCTTCCTGTGTCAGGCAGAGATGCTTGAACTTGGAATGCAGCTGGTCGTGACCTAGTGGAAGGATTTTGCTTTTGCTGGGGTCCATTCTTTCGCTGTAAGCTGCGACAATCATCAATAAGATGACCAGAGCGTTTGCAATATCGGCACACCAATTTCTTTCGACAATTCTTGGCCAGATGACCGAAGCTTTTACACTCATAGCATTGTGTAGGCTTCTGATTGGGGGTTGTCAGAAGGGCAGACTCAGTCTGAAGAGAAGCTAGGGATGCCTGTGGTTCTTCAAGAATGGTACGCTGAGAGTTTAGGCGAAGTTCTTCGCGAAGGACTTCTTGGAAGCATGTGTCCAGGTTTGCTGTTACTTCTCGATTCATGAGAGCCGACCGAACAGATTCGAATTCAGGTCTGAGATTCATAAGGAACTAGCTAATGTGGGTTTCCTCTTGTAATTTAAGAGCCTCAGACAGAAACCCAGCAGAAACAGTTTGAACAATCATAGCATCCCTCTCAGTCCATAAGGTGAGAAATCCATTGAAGTACGCTTGCACAGATTTATCACCTTGACTGAATTTTACAATTTCATTATCTAGTTGAAATTTGCGAGCTTTATTTGTTTGATGATAAATATTCTTAAGATGACTCCACATATCAGATGCGGCAGTATATGCTTGAAGAGCAATTGCAAGAGAAGGGTCAATGGAGTTAAGAATCCAAGTGATGACCTTAGCATTTTCTTTTGACCAAGTGGGTAATGCTTTTGTGTCAGTAGTGCTGGCAGTAGGTTTAGTTATCGATCCATCGAGATAACCAAACAGACCTTGGCCTGCTACAAAATTCTTTAGATGAAAGGACCAGGCCATATAATTATTCCCATTAAATTTAACGGGAATAATATCATATTTTTCCATTGATAATAGTTCAGCAGGAAGAAGAAGAAGAAGAACCAGCAGAGATGCAAGTAACACAGCAGTAAAGAAAATCAACTATTGCAGACACAGATGCAAGATCAGGCTTCCAAATAACCCCCAGAGCTTAGATAGCACGTTAATAATAGTGGATCACTACTGATCATATCATGACAGGAGACTTTCTGTTTCCAATAACCACAGATCACCGATCTGGTTAATGCCAATATTACAGATCCTTGATCTGTGATTCTCCCAAGAGCAGTATAATAACTCAACAGCAGCAGCAGTATTGCAGAGAAGCAACAGTAGCAATCTGATATGAATCAGATCTTCACAGAGACAACCCAGACGACCTTCAGATTTGTGTCTGGATGAGCACGTGGGGCCCACAGAGGGATCAAATCACAGATCAGGTTTGATCGCTGTGAACTGGATCAAATGTACTTTCTTTAGGTCGAAATCTGATGAGATTTGGAAAAAGATCCACAAATCTGGACGGTGATGATGAAATCTGTCTGAGAAAAACCGTCAGATGAAGAAGAGGCTGGAAACTACCTCAAAGGTGATGGAAAATTCCTGAAAAATCACTTTAATTCCCAGAAAAGTGAGTCGACCAACATGGAGTGAACTGTTGGTGATGTCTGGATCAGCGTATGTGGGCAGCAATGAAGCAGTGAAGCCGTGACGAGAAAACCGCACGACTCGTCCAGTTCGTCAGTGGGTCGATATTGCACAGAGATCCTATTGGAGGATCAGTGAGCAGATCAGAGGTGGGGGATGGAAGGGCAAGCTATTTTCGCAACTCCAGGCCAAAGTTTCACTCAAATCGGATCAAAATCCACAGATTTGGACGGTTTTGATGAAAACAGAGGCAAGAAATGGAAATATCACAAATGTTGCTGGAAACCTCACCTCTGATGGGAGAAAAAATCCAGAAAAATGCTCATAAATACCAGCGATGCTGGTCGACCAAGATGGAGGTGATTGTGAGAGATGTTGAAGACGATCCGAAGTGGGCCACGTCTTGATCAGGGATGATCAGACACTATCAGGGATGATCAGACACTCCAGGAAGAAGATCCAAGTCAGGGAGAATGACTGAATCAATGAGAGAAGGCAACTAGAGCTCTGATACCATGTAAAGATGTAAAGAGCAAAATGAGAGAGAAGTTTGGAGGAAAAGTTGATCCCTCAAAGGAGGATCGACCAACCATTTTATAATCAATTTACCCTAATCATATGCTAGTAATCAGCAGTAATTATAATCTAATTACAATCAAGAATTGAAGAATAAAGAATATCTAAAGAATATCCTATCTCTATACATAGAAGAAAATCAATGAAACAGCCTGTATAAGGCTTATCCTAGACCAACACGTGGGATATTTTACATGGGTTAAAAACTGATTGGGCTGGGCCTAGGGCCTGTTAGCATAAGTCCATTATCTTCTACATAGAAGACTTAGTTGTGCATTCTAGACAGAATGCACTGAGAAAGTCTGAAATTTCAGCCTGGTGAGGCTTGGGTTGTTTTCAATTTGGTTCAGTTACTGGAGCAAAAACATCTTGGCAGAGACAATGAACTTTGCAACTAGGCTTTGTGAATTAGTTTTCAAGCTTTTCTTTTATTCTATTTCTTCTTTTGGTAAGCATGTTTTCATTTTATTGCATTTTATTTTTCACTTAAGATCTGTTCAATTTTTTTTATCATTGTTTTAATTTACATTCTTGGAAAAAATCTCTCATCTTTTGTTTTGTTAACCAAATTTGTATTCTTTCAACCTGCAGTTGGATGTGAATGTGGGTCATCACCTCCATCCCTACATTGCACAACGTGCTTGTTTATCGGAGCGTGCAATCAGTCCAGAGCCATTGGTTTTCAGCACATTGAACTTGGGCTCCTACAAATCAGACAAACCTGAAGTTGGAAATTCATTTCTAGCTCTTCTTTCTGGACCTTCACAGCAATTAGAATCTGATTTTCAGCAATTGTTAAATCCAAAAGCTCCTGTTAGTAAGCTTCCTCTTCACAATATCAACTTTGAAGTCAGCAGCAATGGTTTTGGAGTTCCAGGTACCCGTATTGCACCATTTCCTCAGCTTCTTAATGGTGAAAGCATTGGAAGTGCAGTCGAATTTTGTCCGGACATTACATCCAGGCTGTTGCCAGCTTCGTCCTATGGTGGAGTTGCTATTTTGCGCAGTAATCTCGATTCTCCAAATCTAAATCTTCATGGCACTGGTGCAGACTCTGCTAAACAAGTTTTGCAGCATTCAGTACATCGCAATGATATGGAGATGGAAGTATCTTCTTTAAGGTTGGGACGACTTGCCGGAGCAGGTTTCACAATTGGCAATCAGCATCACACTATGAATATTCAGACTTCTCCAAAATTGCCATCAGAGGTTGAATCTGCTTCATTGGTTCTTCCATCTGCATTCGCAAGAGGAAAGCCGCGTGTCTTTTGTTCTGGAACAAGTGAGTCTTTCTCGGACTCTAAATGTGACTTGCCCTGTCATTGATGCACCATACATTAAGGTCTTTCTATTGGGACAGTCATTACTCTAATTCTGCTTGTTGAAAATAAAATGGTTAAGAAATATATCAAATAATCAAAATTAATTTAAAACAGTGAAATTCAGATTGCTAGCTATCGTGTTCCAAATTGAGTTAGTTTGGGCACGTGGTACCTCCATAGTGTGTCCCATCAGATAATAGTGAGGATTCCATAACATTTAATACATATTCTCTGCTTGAGCGTCACATATTTCTGCTTGTGAAGTTGCAGTTGTATTTAAACACTTTCCTGCAATTTGTTGACTGATCTGTAACAGGTGGAGACTTGCTTTTCAGTGACACTGGGTTTCTTGGAGTTGTCTGCTCATGTCATGGTTTGCCGATGTCAGTGGCTAAATTTTGTGAGGTATCCTGGCGATTTCACTACTGATGCCAACTCTTGTTAAAATTTGGACTAATATTGGCATAAAACATGTATTGCAGATTTGGAATTGTATATATAAAGGATAAGTACTCTTAAGTCTCAACTGAGTTTTTTCACAGCATGCAGGGTCATGTGCTATTAACCCTGGGGATGCTGTCCGCCTGGAAAGTGGGGAGACCATTGCTCAGTGGTGCAGGGGCTGTTTCCTTAAGTTTGGGGTATGATGCATATTTTCTATTAATATTAAAACAAGAAGCATATTTTCTATTTATTTTTAATGTCAGTCTGTTTACACGAAAGCTGCATGTTTTCAAAAATGCTTTTGGCTTGTATGGAGTATTAACTTGGTATTTCACTTGGCCCGACAGAAGCAATATGACTCATTGAGTACAGTGCAACTTGGCAAGGTAGTTGTAACTTTTATATAAAAAATTATAGAACCGTGGATTTTTTATTTACTAAACAACATACTTATTGTACCTCCTTGTAGAACCATGGATTTTTTATTTACTAAACAACACACTTATTGTACCTCCTTGTGAAATATCACAAATTCTTGAAGCCTTCTGTCTTTTAGTTGAGGTTGGTTTTGTGAGTTCTACTTCTCCATTCATCTTTGTTTATAGCTATGGTTCTGTGGCTCCACAATTTTATTGTCACTTCTAACTGCTTCATTTTAAGTCTTTATTAGCCTCTCTCAGTTTCGCTTCTAGTTCATTGTACTTTCGACACTTCCACGAGGTATGTTGCCAGTTCCTTAAGCACATTCCCAAAGAATCACATATCATATTTCTTGATTTTCTCTTGGAGCGACCTGTAGATTTCTTATCATGTAGTAATCCTAATTATATCTTCCTTTATTTTTGTTAACCCCCGCATCCATTTAGCACACAAATCTTGGCCACATAAGTTTGCCTTTTCATTTCCTTCTCCAACATTTTGCTCCAGTAACTGTGCAGGTTAAACTGCCATCTAATAAAGCCCCCATTTAACTAAAATGTCACTGGGTAATCGCACATTCCACTAAGCTTGTCTCCACAAATAATCCTTTTTTACTGTCTTCTCATCAAGTCCTTTAATTTGTTCTAGAGTTTCTTCCAGAGAAATTATCAGACTGGGTACTAATATCTTTTCAATTCTAACCAAATGCTCCTCACTGTTTTCAAGTTTACTTTAACTTGAGCACTAGTATGCGGTCTGTCTGCTGCTACTCAAACTATTCAACTCAATCTCTCTCTAATTTATAGGCCCCTGGCTTGTCATTTGCACACGATTCGGTCACCCTAGTTTAGCTTTTCAATCCTTAATCCATGCAAGTGCACTATAAGAATGCATAGGGGTCCACACGAATATATGTTTAGTGTATCCCACTCCTGGACTTAGATTACAGTATTACACACTATAAAATATGCTTGTGTTTGCCTTCAAACCTAGGGATTCACACCCAAACATAGATTTCATGCCAATAAAAAAAATATCGAATTTCTATCCAGTAAAAGTTAATAAAAATGATTACATATTCTGCCCCTCAACACTTGTTTTTTTTTTTTTTTTTTGATCTGTTCTATGATGAAGTATCTTACAACAAACATGTCAGCAACTTAGACCCCTAAAGCAGTTGAATCAAGCCCTTTTGGGCAAGTGGCTGTGGAGATTAGGGGAAGAGCAAGAAAGCATATGGTGCCGAGTTGTTGTATCTAAATATGGTGTCTCTAGGTGTGGTTGGGACATTAAAGACCCGTCATATCGGCAATCGAGTTTATGGAAAGGTATTCTCTCCGTTAAGGAAGCTTTTATATCTAATATCAGAGTTAGAGTTAGATCGGGTGAGAAGATCCACTTTTGGCTTGATCCATGGCTTGGGGATAGACTGTTGGCAATCCAACTCCCTGATTTATTCTCCTGCGTCAGGGACCAGATGGCCACAATCAGTAGTTGCAGGGAGAAACAAGGAGACTTAGTTCAATGGGGCCCAATTTTCAGAAGAAATCTGCAGGAATCGGAGGAAAGGAATCTTTTTCGTCTCTTGGACATCCTGAACCAGGTTTCTATGTATGAAGAGGGGCAGGACTGTAGGATGTGGGCTCCATCCAAGTATGGCAACTTCTCCATTGCTTCTTTCTTCCAGCCATCA
The DNA here is from genome assembly GCA_012931725.1 of Litsea cubeba. NCBI lineage: Eukaryota > Viridiplantae > Streptophyta > Magnoliopsida > Laurales > Lauraceae > Litsea > Litsea cubeba. Next base: position 88,316,046 of record CM022949.1, on the reverse strand, counting down.
TTGGAAGCTTCTCCTGAAACTAGCCCTCTTCACGCTCATTGGAAATTCAAGGTTCCTCCAAGAGTCATTGCTTTTGGTTGGTTAGCTCTTCATTGAAGAATTCTCACTCTGGATAATCTTCGTAGAAGGAAAATAATAATTGTCAATGCTTGCCCCATGTGGCTTGCTTTGGAAGAGACTGTGGATCACCTCCTTTAAAATTGTAAAGTTGCCCAAGCGGTTTGGAAATCTGTCATTAGCTGGTTTGACTGTGTGCTTCCCAGCTCTTTGCTAGATCTTTTTGACGCTTGGAAGATGTCTGTGGGAAACGCTAGAGTAAAGGTCATGTAGAGATCCTCATTTTTGGCGGTCTTATGGGTTTTATGGAAAGAAAGAAATGCAAGGTGTTTCTTCCTCAGTTGATGCAGTAAAAGATAAGAGCAAATTTCTTGTGGCCCTGTGGGTTTCCATCCTTCCTATCTTCCACGGTGTTCCCATTGATTCGATTCTTCATAATTGGAGGGAAGTCGCTTATCCCTGCAGCGATAATTAGCCTCCTTTTCCTCGAGGATGTCTGTCATTTCCTCTGCCGTTTGTGCTTTCTCTTTTGTTAGTTGTTTTCTGGAAAGGGTGTAGCTTCTGTTTTGTGGGTTCTTTGTGGGTTCTGTTCCTCCGGGCTACTCTGATTTTTGGGTTTGCTTTTCAGTATATCTCTCTTGTACTGTTTTGCCTCTTTTAGTGAATGTTGCCATTCAAAAAAAAAAAAAAAAAAAAAAAAAAATCAAACGTGTCAGCGACTTGAGCCCTCCGTTTTGTGTTGAGCCCTCTGTTTTTTGCTGCAGTTTGTCCCAAGTAATGTAATTTAACGCATTATGGCACTAATGAGTTTGTAACTTTTTGACTCGATACCTCTTTCTAGTCTCAGTGCCACTGAACTTGGATTTTTTAATCTGCCTTTGTTCTGTTATCTTCAGAACCATTTTGCTCAATTTGTAAAAATAAAAACTGGATTGCTTGACGACTTGTACTCCAATTTTGATATAATCTGAAAGTATTTAGCCAAAGCAACAGTAATAGTACATCTGTCTCAATGACTCCCCATCCGTTAAATAAATAAAAAGTTGCTTGAGTATCTATCACATATTATATCAGTTGTTATTGTATTTCAAAATTAACTTTGTTACATAGGACCCCCCTCACTCTATGATGAACATTTCTGTTTTGTTAAATGACTTCTAATAAGACTTTACCAAGAGAGCAAGTAGAAGATAGTCTATCTGTATCTAATTATGATGATTTAGCTTCTGAAGAACCAAGAAAAGTTAATATATATATATATATAAAAACCATTACATGATCTGCTATGTTTACTGGTTGGGTCTTCTATAATGAAAATATCTTACAGTAAACATGTCAGCAATTGAACTCTCCGTTTTGTATCGAGTCCTCTGTTCTGTGCTTGCACTTGCTCTCAAGAATTGTAATTAAAAAAAAGTATTGTAATTTAATTACCAAAAAAAGGTATTGTAATTTAACGCATTATGGCACCAATGAGTTTGTAACTTTTGACGCGGTGCGGGTGTGGCTGAGATGAGGGGATGGATGGATGGCCTGATATGATGATGTGGATGGATGATGAAATCAATGAACATGAAATTGAAACAATGGGATTGAATTCGCGGGATACCACGAGTGGTGATTGGAACGGCGATCTAAGAAATGGATCTTAGCCTTGATGCCAATTGATGCAGCGCTGGGTAAGGAAGAATAGACAAGGACTATTCTCCAAGTCAAAGGCTTAGATAGGTTGTCTAAGTCTCACACCAAAGACAAGAGAAAACACTCAATAGAGATAAAACTCAATTCTTATTCAAATTACAATGATCCACAATTTAGGGCTGCACATGGGCGGTTTGGATCGGTTTAGCACTTAAACCAACCACCAAACCAAACCTATCGGTTTTTTAATTAACCAATTTGATCCGACCAAACTGAACCTATCGGTTTTTTAATCAACCAATCCGATCTGACCGATGGAGAGGGCTTTAGACCGAACCGAACCGAGCTGAAGTATTCGGTTCGGCCGGTTAAACCATTTATTTATTTATTTTTTATTTTTTTGAAAATCAGAAATTGAAAATCTCAAAATGATGACACCCCCATCCTTTGCATTTATTCCAATGTTTAGGGCAAAGATAAAAATCCAGCCAAATGAAATCCTAAAATCTAAGTAGTCAAATACTCAAATTACATAATATACCGGTCGGTTCGGGTTAGGAGGTGAACCGGGGGTTCAAACCGATAACCGACCAATTTAAGCGGTTTCTACAATTCTCAAACCGTAGACCGAACCGATCTACTGTAAAACCGATCCGAACCGCCCGGTTCAGACGGTTCGGTCCGGTTTAGCGGTGATACCGGATTTTCTAGTGCTGCCCTCATCCACTAAGAGGGATTACAAATCTTTATATTGGCTAGTCTATGCCTTAACTTGGAAAACAAATCTTAATAAAAACAAAAACTCCTAATTTAGTTCTAAATTTCAGCAATTACTAAAAATGAGGAAATCCTAAGACATCTTCTAGAAAACTCAAGTCCAATGGTCGACTAAGAGGGGATTACAACTCTTTTTATTGGCCAGTCTATTCCTTAACTTGGAAAACAAATATTAATAATTAGAAACTCCTAATTTAGTTCTAAATCTCAGCAATTACTAAAAATAGGAAATCTTAAGAAATATTCTAGAAAATTTCAAAATAGGGAAAGTGTAGCTGGGAGACATGTTTCAGGAATTTTCTTCTTCATTGGCCCTTTGGGCTTATGCCTTCGGGCATAGACTTTTGGGTTGGACCCATTAGTCCGGCCTGCATCACGATCCTTCTTCCTAGTGCCAGGACCACTGAACTTGGATTTCATATTCTGTCTGTGTTCTGTTATTATCAAACCAAGATGGATTGCTTAACTTGCACTCCAATTTGTGTAAGACATCCGATCTCGATGATCCCCTAATAGGGCCTGCCATTTGTGTTTCTGTCGTAACTAATTGGTATATATATATATATATATATTTTGAAAATGGTGACTGAAATTCAAAGATCAAGGTATATCGTTGTCTCTATGGTTCCATATTTAAGCTGCATTTTGAAGAAAATAAAATAGTGATATGCTATACCCCAATGCTTGTCATTTTACATGTTGCAGGGCTAATATGTTTGATATTATGGTAGTGCCATCAGATAACTGTTTGTTACAGAACAGGTTAGCATTTGTAGTCTGGCCAGTATTTCAGAAAAGTGGCTGCTAAAAACTGCATATCTAAGTTTATTTCTTGTTGCAGTGTACTTGGCATGCTTCAGTTAGCCTTTTTCTTCTGTATATTCTTGCTTAATTATTGGCACGTTTTGGTTTTTGTTTGGAATGCCCTATATGGTTTTCATTTGGTGTTTCAGATGAGAGTTCCAGATGATGTTAATGGATGGGACTGGCCTAACGGAATCATGGCTCCTGGTGCTTTGGTCAAAGGAAAGTCTACTTCAATGTCAAACATGCCCAAGCACTCTGATTCATTTGGAGGATCAATAAATTCAGGACAATCTTGGAATGGTTTTCTACCCCCCAACAACTTTTACCTAGGACAGGATGTCCTGGAAAAATCAGTAAACAAAGTTTTGTGTAATGGGCAACAGAGTAATTCTATGGAGCGGCATAAAGTTGTGCATAATGGACGACAGGGTAATTACATGGAGCGACACTTAGTTCAGAAGAGCTTTGCTGGTACTTCACAGAGCATTTTTCCCTCTTTGACAGGTAACCAGATGTTGCAAGCAGCGAGGGAATCGTCTAGTTCAATGTCAAAGACTGCTCTAGATAAAGGTAGAAAAAGTAATTGGTATCCATCCATTGATATTGTCAGCAAAAGTGGGAGTCCATTTATTGCTGACCCTAGTTTTAGGTTCTCAAAATATTTTGGCACAGCTACCAATGTCAGCAGCTGTAACAATTTGAGGGAAGCATTTGTTATGGATGTGGATGGCGCTGTTCCATCAAATATTGAGTTGAGGCTTGGGCAGCCTTCTCAACAAAGCAATACTCTTGGAGATTCAACTCTGCCACCTATGCGACCTCTATCATTTGAGTCTCCATTTGACATCCCGAAGTCCCGATTCTGTGAACCACTTGTTCATAATGGTAAGATGAATGATTATAGGTTCCATTGAGCAGTACAATATCTAGCTGGTTGCATTCTGGACGAATTATGTGATCTTCTGCCTGATGATTTGCATAGGATTCCTCAGCATCGAGTTTTGTATATATAGGACATGTCATGATGGGAAAATATTATCCTGTGCACGATTCGCTTGAGAACCATGCACAGTAGACGTTGCAAGTGATGGGTCCTGGCTATTTGATGGTCCTGGCGAACCGTGCGTAGGAGATCAAGTTCCTTCCGGATGACTGTTGATCTGGTGGATTATGGGCATTTTAAACCAGATTGGGCAATGGTAACCGTTCTGTTATCCTCCGACCAATAGATGGTTGATGATTCAGAATGAGGTACAACAGCATTCATGTTCAATTGGAAAGAAGTCTAGACAATGGAATGATATCTTTGAGGCATATTCAATGTATGGTGGGGCCATTAAATTAATGGTCTTGATCCCTAAGCAACTCAGCCCATATGTTCAAACTCATGACCTGGGGAGTTGGGACACTGCATAGTGCATATTCTTGGGTGGAGGATTTTATAAATCTTCTTGCACTGGTGTTTTTATAAATTAATCCTGGTTATTTATTTATCAAATATCAGTTTCTGGGAATTCATGTTGTAGTTGTGATAAAAGATTTACGTCGGCTGTTACTCTTGGTTATTTATGTATTTATTTGTTAGTATTATTATTATTGTTGTTTATGAATGGTACTCCTGGTTATTGCATGCAGCTCTTAATCCCAGGGTAACAGATGATTTAAGGCAGAATCTTGTGTGTGCTCCTTCGGACATTTCGAATTCCAATGGAAGAGAGGAAAACAGTGAGTTGGATCTGGTGCGCCATGCGCTAAGAAGCCTTAACGCTATGGATCCTGCTAAGTTAGAACAGCTTAAGGGTGATGTAACTAAGAGTTCACAAATTTCTACGTTTCTCTCACATTTCATTAATCCCACAGAAGGGGATATGCAGTCTCATGTTCCCAAGCGTACAGATAACACTGTTAGTAATGGTGAGCATTGTATGCCCAAAGTACTTGGTGGTGATTCTCAGATTGCCAAGTTTGATCCAGCTGATTTCCCAAGGAACATGACTGATGGTTTAAATGGAAAACTCAACACAAATGAGCTGGTTCATTCCAATTTTATGGATAAGGGTAAATGGTCAAGAACTCTTTCTGATAATTGTCATGTTGTGGCAAAATCCGATACTTTGTTTCACAATAAGCAGATGGCTGATTCTGAACCTTTTGCTAAAGATGTTAATGAGCATTGCCTGCAAAGCAGTTCTGCTGTTCATGACAAAATATCTAGTACTAATCTGCATCAGTTGGCTGTGACTCTTGCGGATGCATCTGATGCTAGAAACTCCTCACACCAATTCTGGAAAACTCCCTGTATTGAAGGCGCTGAGCATCTTGATCAAGTTCTTAAATCAGTAAGATCAGGTACTGCTTCAGGTATTGCTGTCTCTGGTTTGTCCACATCTGCTGTTCCATTTGGCAGCTTCTCTTCACCGAATATTATAAATTTATCAAAGAAAAAACCCAGTGATGTAAGCCAGCATATGCTGGATGAGAATCGGAGTTTGCTGGCTTTGAAGCATTTGCTTGAGTTGTCTGAGCAGAAGAATTCAACAGCATCCCTTGAAATAAACACGGAACAAGGCCGGGCGTATTGCGCTTCAGATACAGAAATGCGGAGGAAGAACTTGAAAGAAGATCTAATAACATCTCTAGAATTAAGAGATGGATCTTCTTCTACCAATAGACAGGATGCAGCTGTCAATGCTGCCAGATCTCTTCAGTCATTCTGTAACCATTACTCAAATGATGGTCATGAGAAGTCTGGTATGGCTGGTAAGTACTGTTAGCAGAAACTTTTCTGCTAAAAGAAAGCACTTTTATCGTGCATAGTGACTTTCATGAATCTTTGTCCCAATGATAAATAATATGCATTATACCTTCAAGCCTCCACTTTGTGCATAAGTTTTGTGGTCCGTTCGTCCATTTTATTGATCAGATGGGGCCCCCAATGGATTGGCGATCTGTCACATCCCCATATTAACAACATGGTTAACGTGAGATTGAGAGTCAAATTAGAAACATACAAACCTAATTAGACATTAATTTGAACCTCAGTCATAGTCCGCAAGATCGAAGTCCGTGGATGAGGTTGTAATATCTGCTCATATATAACTTTAACAGAAGTAATTGTACTTTATCAGAGTAAACCTGTATAAACTTAAGATTGAACTTTACAATTTACTACAAAAGTTTAATTACGAAAGCTCTATATACAATCCAACAAAAGATAAAGTCCAAAACTAGGAGTGAGGTTCTCTCGCACGGTCAAGATGACTTAGTAAACGTCATCTGAGCACCACTCGTGCTCATCAGACTGATCTATCCAACCGCTTCTTCCTCCGTCTCCTCCTCAAAATAGGTGGGTTCGGTACCTGTTTATCAAGCATAGTACCATCAACCAAAAGAGCTGGCAGGTAGACGTACATAATTTGTAACATATATGAATTGGAAAGTAAATAAAATCAGAGATTCTTAAATTTATATAAAAATCTAAAATTTAAATATTCCAAAGAAATCATAATTTAATATCAGAAAATACACCACATAAACTTTTACCATGAAAATGAGCCATGGCACTTCGGGTTCTTACCCTGTCCATAAATTCTTTTATCCACTAGATATTCCGGGTATCTGACCCTATTCATAAATTCTTTTCTTCAGATTTTATGGGAATCTGTTACCCTGTTCATAAGTTTTTTTTCACGGTGATCAACCGTTCTAGATTTTCATGGGAATCTAACCTTATTCATATCGAGCCGCGCAGTCGTCATAATTTCATATGTGGATTTAGCTTAGTGGTACTCATTCGTATATATACAAAATTCTTACTTTAAAAACATTTAAAAAGAGAAAATATAATTTTCCATTTAAACATGTGATAAGTCCTCTAATATGGTTTCAAAGGGTGGCATAAAGGTCATAGAAACCTATGGAAAAGATCCAGTTTTCGAGAGAAAACAGGAAATTATAACTGATATTCGGTTAACCGACCAGTTCGGTTAACCGCCAAGGTGACTGACTTCACAAAATCCACGGACTTCACAAAATCCTCCAATTTCATCCCTCTGGAATTGTGACCGACAGGTCACTGAACTGCATGTCAGTTAACCGACCTCCAAACTCGGTTAACTGACTAGATCCAGAATCTAAAATCTGAAGCCCGACGGAGCTTCAATTACAGGGATTTATTCCCTTTCTTTCACCTGCACCTGAAACAAACATTTCATAGGGCCAAGCCCTCTCCATTTGTGCCAGACATTCTCCTCATTCAATCCATTCTACCATTCATTTCATCAATTCATCAAATTCCTTCTTCCATTTCATTAAACATAAAACCCATTTCATAATAACATCATTTGAATTCTAAACAGTAAAATATACAAAGAAAAGCTGGAATTTCTAAATTCAAACATGCATATCAGTTTCAAAAGAAGTATTTCTACTTGCCTTTGCTTGAAGGTAAACTCAACTTACAAACCCTAGCTCCAGATTTCCCCCAAAACCTAAAGATTGAATCAAACCCATCAAATTAACAACACAAACTAACTAAAAGGAAGCTAATTAACACATCTATAACCTTAGAATCATAAACCCCCAAACAAACCCAACCTAACAAATAAGAAACCCTTACCTAGAGATGAAGACTTGATGAAATTCAAAGAAAACTATATCAATGGAAAGCTTAAGACTCCAATGAAGAAGATGATGATGATTTGTGAAAGAGCTGGCTTCCAATCTTACATGCAACAAAGATCTTCCAAGAGAAATGAAAAAGAAAGGAAAATGAGATGAGAGAGATGGAGTTCTGGAAAATGGAACAGGGAAAAGGTCTCAAACGGTGGATATGTATGACATGCATTTGAGGATTTTACATATAAAACCCTGTTTTGAGAGAAAATCTCTATTTGGGTCAAATAATGTTTGGATCCCATTTTGATGAAGATCTAAGGTCCAAATTGAAATGATGCAATAGACCAGTATGAATGAAATTAAAACATCTAGTCTACCCAACGATACCAAAATCTCAAAAATATAAAACTATGAAAAAGCGCTTCAAACTATCCTAAATTGCACACTAACCCCCTACTATGGTCAAACGAACTCAAATCTCAATGAAACTTCGCACACATGTTTCTAATATTAATTCGGACCTGTTTGGCTCTTAAAAGAACTTAATTGACTAACAATGCAATTAACTTTACATTCCCTCCCTCTTAAAAGAACCTTTGGTCCTCCGAAGGCCTAAACTAAACATACCTCTGGTAAAAGATGTGTATTCCTTCTTCATTTGATCCTGCAGCTCCCAAGTGGCTTCACTTTCACTGTGATGCTCCCATTGCATTTTAACCCAGTGGATATTTTTCGTTCTCAGCACCTGAATACTGCTGGTGCATTGGTTAATCCGAACGGCATCACTAAAAATTTATAGTGACCATATCTCGATCGAAAAGCCGTCTTTGGAATATCTTCTTCCTTCACCCTCAGCTGGTGGTATCCAGATCTCAAATCAATCTTAGAAAACCACCGTGCACCCTGAAGTTGATCAAACAACTCATCAATCCTAGGCAGTGGATACTTATTCTTCATTGTCATCTGATTTAACTGCCTGTAAAATGAATGTTAAGGAAGAATGAAGCTGTTCCTAGACTTAAGGAGGGTTGTATGGATGGCTAGTTTATTCCTCCCTGGATACTTTTGAGCAATGGTCTTTCCAAGTTGGGGAACATTGGATCATCTGTTTTGAATCTGTGATCCATGAGCCTCACATGTGCAAAACTCGAACCCAAGGACTGAGGATTGTTTGAAGTCCTTTGGTGAAGGAACATATAATCGCTCCATATCTAAAATTACGCTAAAGATTAAATACTTTACATATTAAATGATTCATTTCCAGGCTGTTTTATATTTGACCTGTTGTATGCTTGTAACATTGCTGCTTGACGGTCACATCTATGCAGGCGAAAGAAACTGCTTCAACTTCTCAAATTTGAAACAGAAGATAGCATTATGTAGTAATGAGCTTGGTGCTTTGGTTCTTCCATTTCATGCTCATGGTGCCAACGATCAGCCTTCTCTGAGGTGACTGTTACTGTGCTGAGGTGTTGTAGTTTAATTTCATATACAGTTACTATTACTCTCCACGATCTCACCTCTTCACATGCAAGTATTTTTAATATGTTCATAATTTTATTTCTCTTTTTTTTGACATCTTTAAATAAAAGATGCACATGGGTATATCTACAGATTATGCATGATATATTACACTCAATAATGACAAATTGACAACGGAATTTTTAACATGATGCTATTGATTTGGCTGCCTGATTATCAGGTCTTTCAATTTGCTCTCCATACTTAATGAAAAAGAGTGTTAATAATAAAATCAAATTACCATTGATGGAGGTGTTATGGATTTGTTTATTGTCAAGAGAGTTTGTTGAAGATTACTCTACCATCATTAACTGCAAGAATCAGTCTTTAACAATCTTCCAACCCGTCTCTAACGGCAAAATTTGGACATTCTTGAATCTTTACATTCTAGGTTTTGTGAATATTTGGATTAATTTAATATCCATTGGAAAGGTTTTTTTGGCGCATAGTGCTTGTGTCGGTGACTGCGTTTCCACTCTTTTTTCATAAAAGTCTTGCAATTCTTTAGAGAACACCTCCCTCGACAATATAAATTATAGTGTTCAAAGCACGTCCCTTGCATGACTTGATGAGCTATCAATGAGACATCAGTAGTCCGTGCATTTTCTTGACTTTGGCTCCTTACTTTCGAATTCTAGCATTTGCTGGAATTTCTCAGGCCAAGTACTTGTGGAAACCGCAGTTGTTTCATACTCGTTTGCTTCATCCTCAGTTCAACTATACTATTGATAAATGATTCTCACACATTGATGTTTCCATCAATATTGCTTTGCTATGCATATGTATTTTGTACTGTGAAGATATCTTTATATAGAATTATACTTGTATATGCATTTGTTCTTGTGCCATGCTTTTTTTTTTTTTCCTTGGTGTGAGTCTCCAGCTTGCTATTGATTTGCTTATACATTCAG